>QXEO01000431.1:2776945-3376945 GCA_007115705.1 Dactylis glomerata
GAGGTAGCAGGGGCAGCGGGCTTGGTAGCCTGCGGGTCGCCGCTCAAGCCAGAAGCTTGTTCCGGCTCAAGAGGAGCACTGAAAGAGAGAAAACACCAAGTCAGTAATACAAACAAGAGATATGTCGGAGGAAATGCAAAGAAAAGGAAATTTACCCCGAGGCAACAGGCCTCTGTTTCTTCTGTTTGGGCACGCCGACCTTCTGTCTTTTCGACCTCTGAGGTATGTCGGACGGGGGCTTCACACCTCGCTTCCGGCCGGCACGTCCGCCGGTGGAAGGAGGTCCCTGGTTCAGAGGGGCTGCGTCGATGACAATATCGTCCGGGATAGCTGAGGACGGCATTGGAAACGCGTGAGCAATAGGTGTTTCGGGAAAGGCGTACGCAAGTGGCATCGGGTCATGGTACATCAGGACTTCCTCGTCAGAATCTATCTCACTCCGGTCTTGAGTGTAATGCCGGGAGGAAGAGCCCTTACCCATGGCAGCTGCAGCCCGGGTGTTCCTGGGAAGCTTATCCCAATGATCCGGATCTTCAACATCTGCAACGGTGCGGTCCGCCGCGATCTTGATCCGGGAGTTCTCCATGGTTTGGAAGCTGAACTTCTGTATAAACAGCAAAGTCAAATATTCAGACAAGGAAATATGCCGGTGGAAGAGGTATGTCGGATCAATATGATATGTGTCGGCAGATAGACATATGTCGGCCTAAGTATCTATGTCCCGGACATGGACTTTATGTGTCGGAAAAGATGGTTTACCGTTGGGGCCGGCCTATCCCGGCTGTATGGTTCCAGCCCCCAGGCAAAAGTGGCCTGGGAGGTCTTGCAGACATCTTTTATCCGGCGCAGAATGTCGTCCGGAGTCAGCTCATGTGTGGAGTGCCGGGTGGGGTCCATTGGCCCGCTCATCTGGCATATCTTGTGCGACCGGCGCTGCAGAGGGGAGACGCGCCGGCTGATGAAGCATGCCACGAGATCGTTAGGAGTAAGGCCGGCATCCCGGAGCTCGCCCTTAACCCGGTGAAGTGCATTCACCGGCATCACCGAATTCTTCGGGTTGTAGGTCCAGTTAGTCATGGCCAAGGGTGGCTCGTCCACAAATGGCGGCAGGTTGATGAGATCCTCGTCGGTGGTGTTCTTGACGTAGAAGAAGCTCTTCTGCCACTTCTTGCAAGACTCCAGGAGCTCCACCTTGGGGAAGTCCGAGCCCTTCCGGGACATGATGGTGGCCGCGCCGCAGAGGGTCATGGGGCGGTCCTTCTTTTCCTGGGCCGTCTCCGGCGGGTCGTCCTTGCTCCGGGGCGGCTCTTGGATGACTTGCTTCCGCAGCTGGAAGTACTTCGCCCAGCCTTGAGTAATGGCCTCTATGCCGGCATAGCCCTCGCAAAAGGCAGCGAAGGCGGAGAGGCTCATCACGGCGTTGGCCGGGATATGATGAGGTTGAAGCTCGTAAGTGTTGAGGAAGTCCCGGAAGAAGTCCGACACCGGCAGACCGAAGCCCCGCTCGAAGTGGGCGATGAAGACGACGTGTTCGCCGGGTTCAGGTGCCGGCACAACTTCTCCTACTGGCAGCCGGCATGCTACCCCCTCCGGGACTCTCCTGGTGGAGGTGACCCAGGATATCTCGGCCGGAGTAACCTCCGACCCCTCCCAGCCGGAGCGTCCTTGAGCTCTGGCCGAGGTATCTTCCTCAGAGGCCGAGGTAGTCGTCATGCTTGATGATGCCATCTTTGTGGCCGGGATAAGGCGTGAGAGCCGGAGTCCCGTGATGTTGTTTCTGTCAAGGCCGGAGAAAAGAGGGAGGTTAGTCTCTCCGGCATACCGCCCTCACCAATGTTAGCAGAGATAAAAGGATCTACCGAGGCAGTTAAATTAGGAAACAAATAAGGATAAAAACTCCTAAGGATGAACACCTGCGAGCTTTGCCTAGCAATGCTAATCGAATCCGAAGAGTAACAAGCAGAGGAACTGAAGCGGATCTATGCAAGCGTGGCTACCAATGAGAAGCAATGAAGAAGCGTGAAGGAGGAAGAACAGAGGAAGGTCTCACCGGAGCTTGGCCGGCGACGATGGAGCGGCGGCGAGCGCGCAGGAAGATCCAATCTCCCTGCAAGGCTGCGGGGAGAAGAGGCGGCGGTGGCGTCGTCGACGATGAAGCCGGACGTCGGCAAGCGGAGGCGCCGGCGTGCAGGTGGACGACGGCGGCAGCTTCCTTCTCGATTTCTTGGTCCGGCGGCGAAGCGCAAGGGGCAAAGGAGCAGAGGAGGAAGACGATGGTGGTGGGGGGTAAAAAGATGAGTTTACCCCCGCCGCCCTACTTATAGGTCTGCAGGCAAGGGTCGTGGGGGTCGTGGGAGTGTTCCACTCCCCCGACCGTTTCTGCGGCGAGGCGCCACGTGGCGGCACGGAGTGGGGCGGCGGTTCCAGTAACCGAGCCATGATGGTGAGAAGTAACTGCTGCACTGTGAATCGTCACATCGTGGGTGACTGTTCGAGGAGGCAGGGCAGTTACAAGTTTCGATGCAAAGCTGTCGGACATGGCTTCTCGAGGAAGGCTCGTTTATATGCCGGATTAGTTGCCCGATGCATATGTTCCGCCCGGAATACCCTCGGGACCGGCCGGAATAAGTTTTGGAACAGGAACAGAGGCCGGGATATGTGCAGATGTGCCGGCATGTAATCTGATCGCCGGGACATATGGAAGAAAGGTATGTTGAACCTGTCAAGGCTCCACAGTTATGACTGGGGAACCTCGGCAGCTTCGGGGACTAGTGTCGGGGGGATGACCCCCGGTAGGGTCAAGAGACTAGAAAGACTCAAGGTCTATGATTGACTTATGCCGGGTTATCACGGAAAGGGCCTAGCCGGAATATAGGAGCATCGGCCAGGCCGGCATATATGTATATCCCGGCTGGTGTCTGGATATGCCGGTATAGCCGGAATACTGATATATGTGTGCCGGCATATACTCAGATATGCCGGCCTAACCATCTTGTGTGTTGTGCAGGAGCAGGGGAGGCCGGATTACCCGACCCTCGTAGGTCGTTGGTCCGGCATATATGTCCTGGGTATGGCCAACGGTCATATCCGGGATACTTAAGTCAACCAAGGTGTCATTTCCCTACAATCAAGGAAGAAAACATCCAAGCATGGTAGCAGAGTAAGATGGCAGGGTGCACAGTGGAGGTTACCTACCCTCACTGTGCACAAGTACAAGCTTACCTCAGAATGGTAAGGCCACAGTTCAAGAGGTACAAGGTACAGGGATATGGCGTCCCATCGAGAGCAATCAGGGAGGAAGTCAAGGGTCTCTGCCATCGCCACCAGCTCCTGTTTGGAGTGTAGCCCTTGTCTTGTGGTCTTGTATGACCGTTGTAACCCTGGCCACCACTATATAAGGAGGCATAGGGAGCCCTGGTAAAGGGTGGGCCGTTGGACGTTGGTTGATCTCTCCTTACTCTCTCACTTCATAGTTCATCTTCCTTCTCTAGCAGAGAGCTTGGAAGCACCATTGTTGTGTACTACATCGATCCATATATACAATCAGTAGAGCAGGAGTAGGGGTGTTATCTCCTTACGAGAGCCCCGAACCTGGGTAGATCAGTGTCTCTTTCTGTCGTGCTTTTTAGTGCGTTCCCCTCTCCCGAATCCTCCAGCATCTAGTTCGGCCCCCATTTAAGCCATCCTATGGCATATGTTGTTTCACCACGACGACAGAGCAAGGAACTAGTTAGCACAAAGTTCAGGTCTTTAATTTTCAGCATAAGAGAGCCGGAAGTACATCTTAGTGTTTCAGTTTAAACTAGATTTGACCACCTGCTGCTAATAGCTTAGACGGTTTAGACCTGATGTTGTTCTGCATACTTGACTGATTACCTACAGTCACATATAAGGAAACTGTTCTCACCGAAGTTCAGTACATGCTAGTACAGATGTATCTGATTCGTGATTTTTTTTATCAAAGGGGTTGCCCCCGTGCTTCATTAACAAAGCAACAAGCTACAAAGTCATCTGATTCGTGACTGAGCAAGTTGTTGTGCTATTTTCTCTATATGTATACCTTGCTTGCTTGCATACCTAAAATCCTATTGTACAAGTATTAACTAAATTGAACCACACTAATTCCAACAACTCATATACACATGACCATTAGTACTCACAGTAATCGGAAAGCGGTTTTAGCTCCCGCGCTCTAGTGCTCTGTTTTTTTTTTTAAAAAAATCATTGTTTTGAGTTTCAAAAAATTATGAAAATAAATCTTGACATAGTCAATGATGTAACCTGCAAGTATGAAATTTTTCATTATAAAATTCTTTGTGTTGTGGCTACACAAAAATAATAAAATATGATAAATTTATAGATTTGAAATATACGTACTCTGATCTGGACGTTCGTTATTTTTATGTAGCCCAAAATACAAAATATTTAAACATGATTTTTGCATATATGTGAGATAAAATAGTTGGCTACATGCGAATATTTTTTTTTAAAAAAACTAAAACTCAAAAATATGTTTTTCATTTTTTTAAAAGGGAATGCCCGTGAGCGCCAAATCTTTACTCGCAGAAGTAGCTATACTTCAGTACAGTGCAAGGAATTAGGGCATCTCCACCGGGACGATTCATTTTTATGTTCAAATCTGTCTAATTCGGTCTGTTTGGGTCGGCTCGTGGACACCAAATTAGTGACCGTCCGTTTGGGTCGAGGGTGTTCCCAGTGGGCTGACCCAAAAAAAAAGACACACAAAAAAATATTAGCCACCACTGCGCCGCCCCACTTTTTAGCGCCATCCTCTGTGAGCTCGCCGGCGACGCGCGCCCGAGGTCGCTGCCCTCCCCTTGCTCGCGTGTACCCGACGCGCACCCGAGGTCACCGGCGTCGTGCGTCCCCGAGTTCGTCGTCGTTCACAACCGAAGATGCACGAGGTCGCCACCACCGCCCCGTCCCTCCCCTTCTACCCCGGCGGTCGTTCTCACCGTCCCTTGCTAGTAACCTCCTCGCGCCCCGAGGTCACCGGCACCGTGCTTGCCCGAGGCCGCCGTTGTCCGCAATCGATAGAGATGCTCGAGATCGCCACCGCAGTGCTGCCCCTCCCCTTCTACCCGGTGGTCGGCGCCGCCTTTCTCCTTTTCCCGCTCGCCAAAGCTCGGGTCTGCCACCAGGAGGAAGCCGCGGCTGGAGTCGCCTTAGCAGCGAGCTGCAGCCATCTCGATCTGACGATGGGCGGGGCGACGGCGGCCGGAGCGCGGTTCGACGGCGATCGGGGCTTGCGAGGAGGCGGCCGGAGCTTGGGCGATGGCAGCCAGAGCTCAGGGCGGTGACCAGAGTTGGGTTCCTGGCCGGTGTGTGGTGGGAGAGGGAGGGAGGAGAGAGAGAGTGGTGGTGAGAAGTGACTTACATGGGCAGGTGGGGAGGGGGGTGCGTCCGCCCGGACGTGCGATGTGTCCAGATGTGTCCGGACCGACATAGACGTGGAGCAAATATGGGACATAAATTGGTCGAGCGCGGACTGTTTGTCTATTTGGGTAGCCCCTCTGGGAGTACTTTTACCCATTTTTTTATCCGTATGGACACGTTCGAACACAAGGTGTTTGTTTGGGTAGCCCCGCTGGAGATGCCCTTAGCTTGCACCTGACTGCTTGAGTACAAATAGGGTGTGTTTGGTAGCCCGGGTGAACTATCTCACCTCATCCAAGCTGAGTCTAGCTATGTCCACCACATACAACTGTGTTTTAATGTGATGTGTTTGGTTGGTTGTATGAGGCTATGAGCTGAACCGAGCTCAGTTGGAATCATGTTTGCCGTCCTGTATGCCTTCAGCCAAAGCAAAAGGGTCCCTAAATACAAAACAAAAAAGGCATCGGGTCCCTAAATACAAAGCAGAAAAAGCCATCGGGTCCCTAGGATTGCCGGCTCGGGCTCCGGCACCACCGTCGGCAAGAGGAGCCATCGTCGACGAGTAGAGCGGCCGCCACTCGCCTCCGCCATGCACCAAGCGCTACCGCCATGCGCCTCTCGCTGCCTGGAGGTTGTGTCACTCCTCAACCCGCCGCCAGGAGGTCGTGTATCCTCCTCGGTGAGCCACCGCCGGGAGGCCACACCTTTGCTGCTCCGCGGGCGGTGAATGAATCTGGGAGAGGCGGCGCCGCCTGCGCCTGCTCGGCCACCGGTGGAGAGTTGGGGCGGCGACGGGGCGGGGCAGAGCAGAGAGCGTGAGGGGAGAGGGCGAGCTAGTGGAGGGGCGAGAGAAGAGAGTGCGGGGGCGAATTATAGCAAAAAGTGGAGCGGGGCAGTGACTCCTCATGGGCCGCGGGCCCAAGCGCGGGTCGGGGAAACTTTTTCGGATGGACTCAGCCTGGGAAGTTTGATTTGAGTTTCCCAACTCGACAGGGTTGACCGAGCTTTTGCGTATGAGAGGGACACTGCCCAAAGATGTAAACCGAGCTAACAAACAATAAAATCTCGGCTGGGCAGCTGAGCTGGCCTACTATGAAACACGTCCTTAGTACCACGTGCCCACCCCTTGTGACCTCAACAGGTCTTCCTGGGGACCTCATAGTTATCGTGCGTAGGCGCGCCTTATATGTTGGCGCCCGCGTACGGCCTCTTGGTGGGCCGGCCTAGGTATGTTTCTTCTCCAGCCTTTTCTTTTTCTATTTTTTCTATTTAATTTTTCTTTCAGAAAATTTAGATTTGATTTTTTGGTTTTAAGCAAAATAAACTTTTCTAGTTTATTAAAAATGTTCAAATTAGAAAAATGTTTAGTTGCAAATATTGTTCAATTTTAAAATTGTTCAAAAAACCAAATTTGTTCAAATTTTTAAAAATATTTGTGCACAAAAATTGTTCAAATTTAAAAACGTTCATATAAAAATTGTTCTAATTAAAAAATGTTAACATTTAAAAATGTCCATATACAAAATTTGTTCAAATTTTAAAAATGTTCAAACATGAAAAAATGTTCAAAATTGAAAATCGTTCAAACACGAAAAATATTTAAACATAAAAATATTCAAATTCGAGAATTGTTCAAATGTATATGTTCAAAAAATATTAAATCTATATACTTCCTAAAAAATATAAAAATGAAATGAACATAAAAAGAAAAACCGAAAGAAAAGCTAACAAAACCAAGAACCTACAAAAAACAAAATCGTAAAACCTAAAAAGCCAGAAACAAGAAAAAAAACAGGGCGTGCCACGTTATCCGCCCGCGGCCCATGTTGGCATGCCCGCGGGCCCGATGCATTCCAGCCCGCTCGCGGGCGATAAATAGGAATTACCGGTCTTTCTCGCTTTCATCCTTCCACTTCCACCGACGCCGCCGCCGCCGATCGGCCGCCCCTATGCCCTCCCCTACACCCCGCTTCCCTGCCTCTCTTTCCCACTCTGCCAATGGCGACATGCTGGCTACGTGGACTGCGCTCCACCAGCGTGGGCGGCGACAATCATGTTTGGTGGCTGCAGCGACTCGATCTGCGAATCAGGGGAGAAATTTGAACGTCGCTCCAGATCGCTCGATCGCAATCGGGGTTCGTAGATGGACCGTTATCGATCACGGTAACTATGGTTCTGAACTTGTTATTCTGGCTATATTCAGCTTTTTAGTACTTGAGCTGCGCAATGACACTCGAAGGCCTTGTACTGTTGTACAGGATTAGAGGCAGAGCGAAGTTTGCAGTGGTAGCCGTCAGTTCTGATGATTACCTTCCAATGCGAAGCAACGAAATGAAAAGTCGGTAAATTGTTTAGTTGATGAAATATCATTGGTTCCTTTTCCATAATTGTCTGTTTGATCACAGTATTTGGTAATTACTTCGTGCTTGGTAAAAGATCCTTCCTGTCTAAAACTCATAGGTACTGCATCTGCCTTGAGCGCATGCTGTTTAGGTCTAGATTACATGTTTTACTATATTTGTGATTATCTGGGGCGGATGCGATGCCTGCAGTTTCTATTTTGTCTAAAAATCCCATAGTACTTATACAAGTTCAAACATTCAATGGCTATTGATTGTTGCTAGGAAGCCACTACTTCACTTGTCCAAGTCCTTATTGTAGAATTTCTGTAATCGTTCATTCATTTGTCAGAGTTAGATCCAACAAAGGACAAACAACACTTGGGAGTCGTTTTACCCCTTTTGAAAGTACACACCACCTACAGTGGAAGCACAGGAATGATCTTCATGGAAAATGCTTTACTAGCATGACGAATGCTGATCATGGTGCCCTACCTACCAATGGATGAACCGGCTGATGCCTTGGAGGAATGTAACTTGTGAATCCTCCAAAACCACGAAAGAGTACAAACTTAGTGGCATTTCTTGTTTTGGAGGCAAGCGAGGAAAATAATAATGAGATAACAAATCAACCCTATCGAAACATGAGAAAGTACTAGTGTGATTGATCCTATCTAGTTCTCACACATTTATTCAGTTTCAGCTCAACATAGAAACATTTTGGTGTTCAATTATTTTCCTGTAGTGTCAACTAACCTACTTTTGGTGAATCGTCTCTTGTTACTGTAAGATAGTTAATATATATGTAACTAGAAGGATGAAATACATGTGGTCCATGCTTAGAAAACACCAGAAGGATCAAATACACCTGGTGTGGTGCTTGATGATGTGTAAAACAAAACTCAACAATAAGCCATGGACGTTTTGCAACAAAATCTTTTGGTTTTATTGTCTCCTTTAGGAGCATGTGTCATTATCTCAAATGATGACAGTGATGAGGTAGAAGATGTGTATGGTGAGTCGATACTAAAGCAATCCCGAAAGGGGACCTTAGGTGAATCCAAATTGATAATATCAGATACAAACTTTACAGAAGATACAAGATATAGCACACAGCACGGACAGACCGAGAAGGATGAACAACCTTGATGTTTGATTATGTCTCTTAAACAAAATCTGACCATACTCCACAAGTTATCAAAATATCAACATACTCCCGTAGAAAATTTCATCGAATTATCATTGCGGCCGACACATTCATTTGATAACTTTCTTCCTTTGAGCATCTCTTCAGGTATACAAGCGATGAGTGTGTCTCTAACTTATTATCAGTGAGAGTAAAATCTACTTTGGGCAAAATGTAACTAGTAGTGCAGTTTAATGTTATTCAATCCCCAGTCTATCGGGACTATATGATACAAATCAGCCACTAAACAACTGGGATTATCTCATACACAACAACAAATCAACAAAGGCTAGCTAAGATAATTCAACCACAAGGATTATATTTGATGCAAACGAATATATATAGGTTTATGTGAAGATAGTATTACAATCATTTCTGAAGTTCATTATGCATGTGCTCCACAGACATCAAATACAATTCTTTAAGACATCGAATGTAAATTACTACGTAGGAGCAGATGACATGGTAGGCAAGCCCACACTAAATAAAAGATAATTAATACAAATTACCCTAACAATTATTTATCAAACCATAATTAAACAATAATAAAAATAAAAACAAGCTATTAGTAGGAGGCATCAATACCATCCATGTCATGCAATTTATGTTCACTGAGTGTCTTGGAAAATTGCCAGCTGCGGCGCAAAAGGCGATGGGCAGAGCAGGTCGTTGGGGATCTTTGGGGTGTTGAGGATGCCGTAGTAGGCATCAAAACCGATGCAATTCCATGTCCACTGGGTGTCTTCGGAGGCTCTTGGGAGAACTTCAACCATGTCGCCAGTAGATGCCAGCTGCGGTGCAAATGGCGACTTCTAGGATGTTGATGGCCCACCAGCCACCTGAGAGCCGCCGAGTGCCTGCTCTGTCTCTTGGGTTGCTACCAGGTACGGCACAAATGGCGACTGCCACGGGCAGAGGAGCAGGTTGTTGGGGAACTCTGGATTGTCGACGGCCGCAGAAGCCACTTGGAAGCCGCCAAGCGTTCCATGAGTGCCTAGGGATACTTACCTGCTGCGTTGTGAATGGCGACTGCCACGGGAGCAGCGGGTCCTTGGGGATCTCTAGGATGTCGGTGGCCGCACTAGTCACCTTGAAGCTGCCGCGCGCTTGCAGCTGCCCGATGAGCTCACCATGGAGCGCGCGGAGCGCAGCATTCCCGTTGTTCACTTTGCCAAGCGCGCGGAGCACAGCGTTCTCTTCCTTGAGGCGCCTAGCCTCGGCAATGAGCTCCTCGACTCGCTGCTGCTTGCGAGCGCAGGACCGCTGCGGTGACTCCCTGTTCAACTGTATCCTCTTGCGCTTGCGCTCTTCCTCAATGTTGCTGTCCGGATTGGAGCTCCGGCGTGACGATGACGATTATGGTGGGGTTATTTGGTCAAGAAATGTAAAAGATTTGTGTTTTTGGTGGTGGAAAGGGGACGATTCAAAGAAGTTAAAAAACTAACAAGATCAAATCAACTAGAGGCTAGATGGACGTGGTGTTCTGGAGGGCCAATATTTCATGAGAGGTCGTAGAACCAGTACAGGAAGGCGACGGAGAAGGAGTGGGCGGCCGCGTACACGCAACCTCATGGGGAACGGAAGACGTCAGAGGATGGGGAGGGTAAACATGATAGAAACAGAGGTTCTCTAGACCAAGATGAGATGAACTCCTTCATGGAAGGAAGAAGGGACGAACACTAGAATGGAATAGAGCTCACGGGTTTAGAAGGTATAGGAGGAGATGGGAATGTTTGCAAGACCCCTGTGCTCTATTCCATTCTAGTCACCGCCCCTTCTTCCTCATCTCCTCCTATACCTGCTAAACCCCTGAGCTCTATTCCATTCTAGTCACCGCCCCTTCTTCCTTCCATGAAGGAGTTCATCTCATCTTGGTCTAGAGAACCTCCGCTTCTCTCATGTTTGCCCTCCCCATCCTCTAACGTCTTCTGTTCCCCATGAGGTTGCGTGTACGCTGTCGCTCACACTCCTTCTCAGTCGCCTTCCTGTAATGGTTCTATGACCTCTCATGAAATATTCGCCCCTCCAGAACACCGCGTCCATCTTGCCTCTAGTTGATTTGATCTTGTTAGTTTTTTTGTCTTCTTTGGATCGTCTCCTTTCCACCACCAAAAACACAAATCTTTACATTTTTGACCAAAGAACCCTCCATAATCGTCGTCATCGCGCCGAAGCTCCAACCCGGACAATAACATTGAGGAAGAGCACAAGCGCAAGAGGATGCAGTCGAACAGGGAGTCAGCGCAGCGGCTAGAGGAGCTCATCGCCGAGGACAGCCGCCTCAACGAAGATAACGCTGTGCTCCGCGCGCTTGGCAAGGTGAACAACGAGAATGCTGCGCTCCGCGCGCTCTATGGTGAGCTCATCGAGAAGCTGCAAGCACGCGGCGGCTTCCAGGTGACTGGTGCGGCCGTCGACATCCTAGAGATCCCCAGGATCTGCTGCTCCCATGGCAGTCGCCATTTACACCGCAGCAGGTAGTATCCCTAGGCACTCAGCGAACGTGTGGCGGCTTCCAGGTGGCTGGTGCGGCCGTCGACAATTCAGAGTTCCCCAACAACCTGCTGCTCTGCCTTTGGCAGTCGCCATTTGCGCACCTGGCAGCAACCCAAGAGACAGAGCAAGCACTCGGCGGCTTTCAGGTGGCTGGTGGGCCATCAACATCCTAGAGATCCCAACGACCAACTTTTATGCTCATGCAGTCGCCATTTGCACCACAACTGGCATCTATTGGCGACATGGCTGAAGTTTTCCCAAGAGCCTCCGAAGACACCCACTGGACATGGAATTGCATCGACATGGATGATGTTGCTGCTTACTACGGTGTCCTTAACACCCCAGAGATCCCTAGGACCTTATGCTCTGCCCATCGCCATTTGTGCCGCAGCTGGCAGCTGCCCAAGACACTCAGTGCACATAAATTACATGACATGGATGATATTGATGCCTATTGCTACTGAAGAAGAGTACTCCTACGACTAGTTTGTTTTCATTATTGTTTAATTATGGTCAGGTAATTTGGACTGTATTAATTATATTTTATTTAGTGTGAGCTTGTCTATCATGTCATGTGCTCGTACGTAGTAATTTACATTCGATGCATTAAAGAATTTATTTGATGTCTATGGAGCACATGCATAATGAACTTTAATACTATCTTCACGTAAACTTATATGTATTCGTTTGCATCAAATATTAGTCTTGTGGTTGAATTGTATTAGCTAGCTTTTGTTGATTTGTTATTGTGTATGAGATAATCCCGGTTGTTTGGTGGCTGATTTGTATGTCCCGATAGATTGGGGATTAACTAACATTAAACTGGACTACTAGTTACACGAGTTGAATTCCCGTGCGTTGCTACGACATTTTTCTTCTTGCACCCATATCATATATAATTCTCAATTGACAGATAAAAAACAAATTAACTAATGTATAACTCCAATTTCCCATTGCATTCTTATCTAGTCATATGACAATATCGAAAATAGCAGTCTGATAAATCCCAATTCCCACATTTCACAAATTCTTTATATCGATGTTTTTTAAGGGAAACAACATAACTCTGTTATAGCATATTTCGTTGTAGAATGCTAGTAAGACATAGGTTCACATTTCATACACATGGTGAACAAACAGCATCCCCTGCTACTGCTAGCCACGCCCCCGGGCTCTATGTGATGCCATTGCACACTTCCATGTGGTGCCCCTCCAGTAGTATTGCGGCTGGTCAAACATTGACGATATTGACTGCACAACACCTATACCGCACCATGCACCGCTATGCAACATTTCATATTTTACATGATGGTGATATAATTTGCTCATTTCTGCCAGTCTTTATATTATTTTATAAAAAATGTTGTTTCCACATGAATGAAAATGCATCACGACACAGCTCCCATGTCATTTCATTAAAAAAATTATATGCACACAAAAGAATCCCTAGCCATCCACGAAAGCACACCCCAGAATTAGCAAAACGTGTGAAGTAAAGAGGATTTTCGTGTTGGCCCATCAAAGTATCATGCTAAAAAGCAATTAAGGGCATACTACCACTGGACGCTGCAATTTCCTTCGACACTGTGTGCACTTGACTCTGTTTGACTGATCTGGTTCGGCCTGCGTAATCGTGCCATAGTTCCATTCAAAACAAAGTAAAGATCAATACTAATTACATGGCTGGTTTTTATCCTTGGGACGGCCTTGCATTTTATAGCACTACAGATCACTACGACAGTTTGATTGCCAGCTTAAGCAAACACCCACGAAGTGTTGGTGAAAAAGATAGATAAAACTGACCTTCCCAACAGTTGTCTCTGGTTTCTGCAAAGAAGCGTCAGAGTGAATCCATGCTCTCCACAAGATTTTTAACATATCTCCTCCTTCAGAAATGAGCCAAGCCCCTAATTCTCTTGATTACATTTTACAATATAATTAGTAGAGCAAACAATATACTGAGCCAGACATGCACATTTTTTCAAATAAAATGAGCAAATAGAAGACCTGTTACATTAGTCGTAACATTACAAGGCGCCTTGTATCGTTCATAAATTGGTGTGAATATTCAGTGGCTTGAAGGTAGCCCTCTCAATAGATTCATCAACATTTACTTGGGGAAACCAAATACCTCCAGTTTTTACAGACAAAGTATATGACTTTCCACAACATAATAAGAGCTAAATATAGATTTTATTTTCACAATCAAAGATGAGACCGAGCACAAAAATATTAGTAGAGGAAAAAGAAAATGTGGAGAATCAAAATTGACCTGAGACAAGCATTATTGCCGCTTTCTGATCACACTATCAACGTCATGGGATTCTTTCACCTGTGTATGCTCAATATCCATTCATTCACTGTTTGTATATCTGAAGCTAACCTCACTGTTTGCCTCATGAACTCTGCTGCATAAAGAACAACAATAAAATTTCCAAGCACAACCCGATCTGGTATATCAAGCTAGCACACAATATTTGCAACAAATATATGAATGTCTATCAGCCATCAAGTTCACAAGCAAATATTTGTTAAACCAGGAAGCAACAGATAAACGTTAAACCAGGTGGCTCTGATGTGTGCAAGCCTTTACTGCCATATAGAAGTTTATAATGCGAAGATCATCTTCAAGAGAGAACCGATGTAACAAGAACCAAATAGGGCTCAAGATGTATAGACAAGATCGCCATTGCCTCACATTAGATGACAATCAGTACACACTCAGTATTTCTTTCAATTAAAGGCTAGTGGCAGTACAGTAAAATTTATCTTTCCTAGCCCTTGGTTACTTACTATATCATGTCATCAGCACTTGAAGAAAATAGCTTCCACATGAACACTAAAAATTATGATCTTCATTCTTCAGAAAACCTCCTTTGATATAACCAACACTGCAATTGTAAATGGTCATAATTTCAACATATAATGTAGAATCTGTAGCTGACTTACAAAGCCAACATTTGAATGAGTTGTACAGTTTCTTTCCTGTTCCAATCATCAAAACAAATGAAATATACAGTGTCTTGAAACTCTTGTGACCTAGCGCTAATGTGTTAATCTGAATGAAGCTTAATTTCAGTTTCTGAAACGAGCTAGAAAACATAAACAGCAGTGATCTAATGCTTAATCTTTTTTTGCATTAGTAAGCACAATCCTTCATCTATCCTCGGTGTACAAATTACAGGCCCAGCTAGTTGCAACCTCTTGCCCTTTGTTCAGCAAAAACCAAGAAGAAAGAATGGGAGAATTCTACCCTTAAATCCTCCTAGACTACCCGCCATCCTAGGCTATCAGTGCTAGCCGCGTCGCATTCGATCGTTGGATGCCTGAAAACAGTGCAAGGATTTACCCCGCATCAATTACCACTGTTAGATTCGGTAATTATATTGCCCACTTCGTTGCTGTCTGAATAGCTCCATGACATGTAGGTCCATCAGCGTGAGGGCCCCAAATTTCACGCAGCAAATCTCCTCTTTTGGGTCGCTTGTGTTTCTACCAACTGAGGAAGCCTAGATCTGACCACAGTAGAAAATATCTGCGGCCGCCTCCTTCTCTCTTCCCAACCCGCGCCTCCTCTCCTTCCTCCTCCGGTCCTCCTCGCCTCCACCTCTCCTCTAGCAGCGGCCGCCGCCTCCCAACTCTCCTTCCCTCTCGTTTGTCCTCTGCCGCATAGGGGTGGTGAGTGCAGCGAGCGTCCGTGGGCGGCAGCACGGGGGAGCCCAGCTGCGCCGAGGCCCCAGCGGCGAGTGCCTCCTCGGGAAGAGAAGAGGAAAAGGAGATGCGCGGGGCAGGTCGGTGGGAGCGGCGGCTGGGAGATGAGCTCGATGAGGGGCTGGCAGGGGACGAGGCCAGAGGCACGAGTTTGACGAGGTGGGGCGGTCGTGCAGATCGACAGGCCTCTTGAGCTCTTCCTCCTACTTTCCGGTTGCACCTTCCAGTAGCGTGAGCTTTTTCTTTCGATCCCCTATTTTCTCTTCATGTTCCTTTCCCTCCTCCTGCTCCTCCTATGTATTTTTTTGTGTGATTTTACTCCGTTTTGCTTGTACATCCTTGGATCTAGAAATATGGTTATGTAAAAAGCTCTGGCCATATCTAATCTGCTTGATTGTGAAAGAATCCAAAACATGAGTGCAGCTAACGCTATGCTAAGATTTATTTTCTGTACATTGAGTGGTTGTTTGGATACAGAGATAAGCGGTCAGTTTTGGAAAACAAGTTTTAGGCTGGTTCTTAGGATACCAGTTTTACAGATTATTCCGTTAAGAATTAGAATATGAAAAATTATGTTTGGATTCCAAAAGTGTAAAACCGGTTTAATGAAAGTGGCAAGCTGTGCTCCTGCTGTTCCAGTATGGTCGTGCTCGCTCGACGGGCATATGTGTTCCTATGTAAGGCCTGAGATTGAATTGAATTGACTGTAACTAAAAATGAATTGATTTTTTTGAATGTTACTGGGTGCATATATCATCTACAGGCACCAATGTGTACTGAATTTTAACCACTGACATGATTGTAATGTTTTTTCTATTTTAAAGGGAATGAAATAATAGGTTATCAGTTGTAAAATATTTTCTTAACCAGTTTGTGTGCACTTTTATCTGCAGGATGATTGAAAATTAAGCCTTATTGAAGATGCAGAGAAGGGCTTGATTTCACCGGGTTTTGCAACATTAATCACGCCTATCATTGGCTGTGTGTTTAATTGCTTTTCAGAAAGGCTACCATTTTAGTCCTATTATGCAGCCCGACTATGCAGTTGACAAAAAAGATGCTGCTGAGATCTTTGGGTGCTGAATTGATATTAACAATTTAACATGTGGGAATCTAGGATATAGTTTCTGACTATTGTTGTCGAGTTTTATCGGTAGAAATTTTTATATTTATTTATGTTTTATGTGTATGTTGTTTCACCATATTAATATGATTACCGGTTTACTTGCAGAACGTCTAAACTCTCACAACCAAGTCATGGTTAATGTCTACCTCTCATTCACTGCATTTTCTTATGCTGGGTTTATGGGAATGATCGTCAAGGTGGAGGATCTGATGAAGATACAATGTATACTTCTATCTCTAATATGTGTTGAATTGATATTCACATGTGGGAAGCTAGGATTGAGTTTTTGACTATTTGTTGTCCATCTTTATTGGTAGAAATTTTTATATTAATTTATGCTTTATGTATATGCTGTTTCACCATATTAATATGATTACCGGTTTACTTGCAGAACGTCTAAACTATCATAACAAGTGTTGGTTAATGTCTACCTCTCATTCACTGCAGATTTTTATACTGGGTTTATGGAATTTATCGGTAAGGTGGAGGATCTGATGAAGATACAATATATCTTTCTATCTCTAATATTCTATAGGCATATAGGTATATCCTATAAGCATACTGGAGCATACCTCACTAGAAACCATGGTTATCATCCCTGTTCCATTTCCTATATGGTTGCAATAAACGTTGAATAATGATAATGTTAGTGGAAACTCCCATATTTTGTGAACTTTAGTGTCATTTTGCAGCTTTGGTTTAATATTCAGTCTGACAACTATGGTTAGCAGAGTACTATGATTATGATCACTGTTTTGAGGGGCCAAATCCCGAGCAGTATTGTGTTGTGTTTCACGTATTGTGGTTGTCCATATGGGCCTGGCATAGTAAGTTCTCCCTTCATACAAAGAAACTACTTAGAATCTCAAGAAGCTAAGGATTTATAATTCTACTTTTTTACGGTTGAATCTCAGGAAGCTAAGAATTTATAATATTGCTCTTTCATGGTTTGAGATTCCATAAGGCTTATAGCACAGATTTGTTGTTATTATTTTAGGAGGTTTATAACTTGGACAGTTGAACCTGCTTACTTTTTTATTTTGTGTCAATTGAAAGTATTTAGATCTATTTTGTCTGATTTTCGCATGGATATCTTGTGAGGGTTGGTCCCAACTTAAATAAAATCACTTCATACATTCATGGGATCACCAACTTTTGGCATTGGATAAGACTAACAAGTGGACCGTGAACTCCTAGGAGATTATAGTGATTCGCCTTCTTGCTTGCAGCAATTATCATAAACTAAAGAGATCAGGACTAAACAACCCCAACTCTATGTTGGTGAAATTTTAGTTTCAGTAGCAAATCTACAATGTGTTCCCCTCATATGTCATTCCAGTTATTCTTTTCTGTTGAGTTTTCCCATCTAATTGATATATAAGATTTGTACTACACCTATGACATTTAGGCCTGCAACTGCATTCACATTTAAGCCGCACCATTGCACTTAACCTTTTATTATGACATACTGATTCCCTTATTTTTATATGATATGCATTAGTAAAGAGGGCTCAGGTACAGATATGAGTTCTTTCTCTCAACAGATATGAAGCTTGACCCTTGTTAACTTCTCCTGTGGCCAAACTACAATGGTGAAGTTCTGGACACATATATTCTCAGTATGGAGGAAATGACTCGAGACTAAAGTCTATAAGGATACACTTAGAAAAGCGTCTTCGAAAAATAAACATGCATTTGGATGCATCAAGTGACATAACGATGCCAATTAAGTAGTTCTTTTTATTATCAGACGGTACTCTTTGCTATTTTTTCAACGGAACATATTTCAGGGTAGATTATAGCCCACATTATTATGTGATCTACCTATTTTGTGTACACTGAATGTTTAGTTTTTGTAAACCCTTGTATTCCTTTGCCAGTATAGGTATGAAATAACAACATTAGCTTGTGTTGGGTTCATATGTTTTCATATACTAAAGCTGCAGATTAAGCAGCTTTCTAGACCACGTCTGTGTTGGCTTGGGAAGCGGCGGACGCGCCTCCTCCGAGCACGGCTTAGACACGAAGGTGAGCTCCTCCCAGCCATTCTCTCTCATCCGTCTCGATCTCATATCTCCTCTTTTTGTGGTGGTAGAGTGTGGAGAGAAACATGTCATCGGCGGCGGCTGGCAGGGAGCGCGCACTGATCGACGGCGGCGGCTGGATGTGGCAGCAGCAGCAGCAGCTGGAAGCGCACGCTCAAGCGATGGTGGCGGCTGGACGTGTCCTTGTGAGCGACCTCGCTGTCTCCAATCTATCTGAAGGTATAGCTTGTTTAATTTGTTTTCTTGGTTTTAGCTTACTAATAAAAACAGCAAGCTTCAGAAAACAGTGTGCACGTTTAGATCTGCAACATTTATACACATCTGCAACAAGGTGTTTTCTGTTTCTTGGGTTTCTCTTCATTTTCACGTTTAATTCTTCCTTCTAAATTCAACACCATCTTTGTTGTACAAGGCCAGACGTCCCTCTTCATATCACGTTATCAATCCTTGTGTGCAGAAGTAGTACTAGGTTGGGAATCTCTAATCATATGGAAATTTTTGTAGGTTTATTCATGAGTTCTTGGATGTTACTTCACTGCACATGTTGTCATATGTTCCATTCCACTAGCCGTTTGATGTGGAGCCAGGTATCATTTTGTTTACAGCCATCTGCATGCTGCTAATTTGTTATATAAAAATATTGTTCTTGAGATCCTGTCAATGCATTTCAGGTTAGGTTTGTGTTAGCTAGGCCGTAGATATATATTCTTCTTTATTTGGGATGTTTACCCAATCACAATATTCATTGATCCAGTAGTAGATGATGCTTTCACCCTGGGGTAGATAACAGATCAAATTGATTTTTACCAGTTTTGTTGCTCCATCAACTTGGCAATCAATAGATGCAACGAAAAAAAGGTTGGGGAAAAATGAAAGCATGGCATACCATGATGTTGTGGCAATATTATTTTGATGTCTAACAATATTGATCTGATCTATTATTTTATTTTCTGCTGCCATTTTTGTTGCTCTCCGTATTCCTTTACCATATGATTTGAGATAATAGTTTGTGTTGCCTCCCTGCTCTTCCATCAGGCTCACATGGAGGCCTGCAGCACAGGAGAACCCTGGTGACATGATACATCAGTGAACCGAAGAACAACATCCTCGATGTCCTGTTCCATGTATTTAACTACTGCCTCTTCGAAGAACGCCAACTTAGAGGCTACATCAGCAAGTGAGTCCTTTTTTCTTCACATTTTTGCAGCACCAAGTCATTGTCCATGGTTTTATCCTCTTGCAATTTAGCTGTAATTTTGCTTATCTTGTTGATTGTTTTTCTTTATTCTGAGCAGACGGAAGTTCTGACAAAAAGAGGTTTTATTATCTGCAGAACATAGTCATAGCTTTTTAGGTATTTTTTCTTTGTTATGGATAATGAAAGTATTAGTTTGGTGTTGTGAGCTAACCATTATAGGAATAAAACAGTAGACCTTGCCTCTAATGTGGACGAGTGACCTGAATGGTTAGGTTTGGCTAGCAGGGAGAATCTTATGCAATTTATATATACTATTCAGGGTATTGAAATTTGTACCTTAAATACTGGTGTTGTGATATTTGAGTCATCACGTCCTTTCTTCCGTCAATTACTATTAAGAAGCATTAAGAAATTCTGCTGAAGCTCAGTTTTTTGTTCTATCATATATTACTAAAAGTAAAACCATGTGGTTTTACTGATTGAAATTATTTCTTTATTTGAAACAATGTAAAGTTATCTGTTTAAGATAGTTAAGTTGATGAGAAAAGGATCTTGTAATTCGGTAGGGGGGTAATTGTTGAGACGTTCTATGTCTACTCTTAATCCTTAATTAATATCAGTGTGTAATGGATCAGTTTGGTTTTGTTATCACAGTGAGACTGAAGTAGTATAGCTATCCGAAAGTTAGGTGGGAATTGGGCAGCACAGCAGAGTATTAGTTGGATGGCCTACTTGGCGAGATGAAACCAGAGCACTTGTTTAGTTTTCCGATTTTCCTTTTAATTTTTCTCTAAACTTCTTACGTAGTCATTAAATAGTTTCTTATCCAACCAAACATGTTATGGTTATTGTGCTGTGTCACATAACGCGCACTGATCATTATCCTTTGTGCATGCTCACTTGTTTGCAATTGGGAAAATAACTAGGAGCAATCGCTCATGATTTCGAAGAAAAAATTGCTGACTTTACATGTTATAGTTTGGGGCATTGCACAAATAGCAGCTTTTGGTTGTGATTATCATATATTTTCAGTGTCTGAATACTTTCTATTTATTTTTATCAGTGGCCTTATGAAGCTGCTGCTTTACCATTCAAAGCAATCCCAAGAATTTTACTTCAAAGTTGCGGTTATTGGGATGATGACACAACGCCCGGGAAAGGTATTAGCTTTTCTTTTTATTGATATTTAACTCTCGGGTCACCTTGTAAGAAATACGAGGAAGAAAGGAAATAAGCTAGATGTGTAAATGGTTGAGCCTTGGAAATAAGCTGGGTTGAATTGCAATTAGCTTTAGGATTTTTATTTTTGAGCCATCCTTAGAATCTGAGTCAATTTGAAGGACAGTAACTCAATATGGCTTTGTTTCGATTTGGCATTTTTCAGGTCTTCTCTTTTGACATATTGTGGATGATCATGATTATCTTCGGCAATACACATAGCTAACTATATTCCTAAGCGCATGGGCAGCACATTACTTAACTGCAAATTGGTGGTAACAGTAAATTAAAGTACACACATTTGCCCCTTCCCCAAAATCATCTACTGTATCTGTATAATGATTTTTCTGGTTAACATTTTTTTGAAATATTTATGACACTTGTATTGTATCCCCAAATGATGAGTGCCACCTCTTCTCTCTTTAAGCCATCCCGATAAAGCTGCTCCAAAATTCAGGCATTAAAGAAAAAAATATGGCTGCTTCTCATTTGAAGTAAACATGACAGAATACTTAGCTGATGCTTGTTCTTGTTTCTGTTTACTAGAACCTCCTTATGTTCATGGATGGTTCCTTTTGGAAATCCGAACGGCGTGAATCGGATGAAGACCTTATTAGTATCTTAGTGCTGGTAGCTACCTCTGCGGCTGTTGATACCCAGTGTGCCATCGGTGATCGGCATGCTTTCCTTGGTTTATCGTCGACCTTTCAAGGAAGTATCATTGCCTTCCTGCACGGTGTTGTTCCCTCTGGAGTATGCGCTATGTTTTCAGGATAACATGATGCTATTGCTGGCACACCTGTGTACTGCCGCTAGACCTATGTAAATACTCTTTTATGTAAGCACACTTTGCCCTGGAGCACTCTTTTGTAAACATACCTTCTCTACGAATAGCGTAGATGCTCTTGGAAGACGCCCATGGATAATTCAGTATGTTTAGTCTTGTGTACTAAAGTTTAACTACCTGTTATATGCATGGGACTATTTCGAAGAAGTGAGGGCTGGTAGGTACTGCTCGAATATCTCTGTTTACAATTGTCTCTCCGTTTGTCCCAGCGGCTACTACCGTAACGAACCGTCTGCCAGCGGTACATCTGTCTATGAGTTAGAGAAAAAATTAGCCAGCCTTGCATATGTGATACATATTTAGGTCTGTAGTAAGTAGGAGTTTCCAAACTGTTGGCTAAGGGTTTACATGGTAGTTTCATGCCGTAACAAAAATTGATTTTTTAGTTGTGGTTAAATTTCCATGCCTTCTGTGTTGTGATCCCCCGTTTCTGGTTAGGATAGTTAATACGAAATAGCAATAACTTATGGCACTTCCTACCAATTGACTGAAATCACATCCATGTTTTAGCCCAGTTGTTTGAGGCCATGATATGTAGCACTGGCTGCTGCTTATTTAACTTAGCTTATACAGCTCTGATTTACAATACATGTTCAGATTCCATTAAAAGCATTCAAATTACAAACACATTCAAATTACACAGAGCTAACACCGATCTAAGAGCCTGGAAATCATCGTGGAGCAAAATATAGAGAAAAAATATAGGGTAGGCTGATGAGCTTTAGATTTATGTATTTAGACACGCTTCACTGCCACGTTCCTCACTCAATCCATGCACCCATGTTCTTCAGTCGACTCTTTGCGAGTTGCAGGCCAGCCAAACAACTTTGTGCAGACCAGCAATAGCTTGGGTGGTGTTGCATTTCATTTGGTAAGTTACATTGGTTTGTTCTTCTGGATGTTCCACACTGAGGTTCTGCCAGTAATCCTGGCATGTGTGGATTTCATTCACCATTGCCTGCCGCTCCGCAAGGACCTTAGATCCCATGAAAAAGGTAAACTGCATTACTTCTTTTGCCTCTACAACATATAGTTCTTCATGTGATCTCTTATTACAGTTTCTATCCACCAAACAAATGGATTTTTACTTCTCTAAAGCTAATATGGTTGATTTGCAGCTACTATCTATTGCCTCTTGCTCGGATAAAGCTTTAGGACGAGTGATAATTAGTGGCTTCTGAGCTAAGCCCGCATATCCATGGTTTAAAAACAAAGACGTTTTGCAAACATAGAGGCCCGTTTCTAAGTGCTTGGACGTAAAAAATTGTACGGTATTGGGTTTTATAGACTGCTATTTTAATATGAATTAGAATAATTTACTCTTTGTGGCTATAATGTCGCCTCGGATTTGCTTTTGCGCCAGTGGCGCAACGGGTCATCTAGTGCAAGAAAGGAGAGAAGGACAGCATGAAGTCGGACTGAATCTTAATATTCCATCTCGTCATCGGCTGAAGTTTTCGATCTCAGGTGGCTTTAAGTACTGACCATAGGGATTGATGTCTCCGAGAGGCCAGGGAAAAATGACCGTTGGGCGCTCCTGCGACTCTAGTGGCGACGCGGGCCGTCCGCCGCTTTCCGGCCAGATCCCCTCAGGTCTGGCGACGCCCTTCGCTCCGGCCGCGCTGGGGAGCTTGGGGTCTCGCTTCTGGGCGCTGGTGGAGGAAGGTTCAGACTCTGACGACGAGGTGGTCGCCGGATCTGAGGAATCTCTCGAAGAGGGCCAGGGTGGCTCTCCCAGATCTCTCCCGGGGCAGAGGACGCTGGGAGACTTTCTGGGCAACGATTGGAAGGTGGTGACCGCGGCGGGGCGCCGGCGAGGTGGGAAACGGTCGGCGTTCGCTCCGGGAGGTAGGTGCGCTAGGATCTCTGCTAGGGCGGCGAGATCGGTGGAGAAGAAGACCTCGGGTGCTGCGGTGGCCGACGAGTTTCCGCCTCTCCTTGCCCCGGTGGCTGTTGCTCTGTGTCCTCCTGTGCCGCTGTGCGAGGTGCGGGTTGGTTCGGTGTTGGTCCCGTTGGCATCATTGCCAGCGGCAGAGGGCCGCCCGGTGGCGTCGGCACCGATGCGGGGGATGGAGACGCGGGGGACTGCGGTAAGGGGTGACGTGGCTGCCTGCCGTCCACTCGTGGGTGCGGAGGTGGTGGACCCCGCTGTTCAGTCTCAGCAGCTCCAGTGCGGTGCTGCTTCGGGCCTTTCTGGGCCATTCTCGGTTCACTCCTGGCCCAGCTCTTCCGCGACCCAGCCGCCGCACCCGACCGCACTACTTAAGTGGGCGTGGCGGCCG
Organism: Dactylis glomerata; assembly: GCA_007115705.1. Classification (NCBI taxonomy): domain Eukaryota; kingdom Viridiplantae; phylum Streptophyta; class Magnoliopsida; order Poales; family Poaceae; genus Dactylis; species Dactylis glomerata. Next base: position 2,800,791 of record QXEO01000431.1, read on the forward strand.
GTCGGAACCCTAGATCCTTCTCTCCTCATTCCCACCCCCTTCTCAGATCTTGCTCGTGCCAACTTCCTCCACCTCACTGTTCTTGCTCCTCAGATCTCCAGATCTGCTCTTCTCTCCGCCATGGATCGCTCTCGGCGCGAGGGTCATGAGGGATGGGAAGGGCAAGCTGGCTCCAAGCGCTCGTTCGAAGAGTCTCTGTCGTTGGAGGAAAGGCGGGTCGATTCGCTCTCGAAGATCGAGCTGCGCCTCCTCCTTGAGCGCAGGGAGAGAGTGGGCTATCGCTCGCCGCTCCGGATGTTGGAAGCGGGTCGATTCGAGGGAGACTCGAGCCGCTATCCTCAGGGACAAAACTTCCCATGATCTAGGGAGGGAAACAATGGCCCGCGTCTGATTCGCCGGAAGGTTCCGGTCAGCAAGCCGAAGGCTCGCCCTGCGCCAGAAGCCCCTACTTCCTCCTCGCAGCGTCCTTCTACGGGTGGCTCTTCTCAATTGGGGGTCCTGGAAGTCGAACCAGTGGCCTCCAAGCCGGTAATCACTTGCTTCAACTGCTCGAAGCCGGGTCACTACCAGTCCAACTGCCTAGCTCCGCCTCATTGTGCACTCTGTGATATTGATGGCCACACGACTGGGATGTGCCCGGCTGCGTCCAAACCGCCGGCTTTGAAATGGTATGGGGTTTCCATCGATGGAAAGGGCTTCTATGCCATGGACAACGTTACGCCTCTTCCCAGGATCCAGCCACAGAACCTTGCCTATGTTCTGGTAGACGATCCGAGGGCTAGTGTGGAGGTCATTGATGATGGACTCAAGAAACTGGTGTGCGAGGACTGGGACTGGCAGGTTGAGCGCCTCAGTGAGACAGATTTCTCGGTGGTCTTTCCGAATGCCGTCAGCCTCCAGCTCTGCAAGAATGCCGCAGATCTGGCTCTTCCGGGCAGCAAGATTCGGATCATCGTGCTTGATTCGATCTGCAACCCTCCAGGTGCTCCTCCGCCGCTCTCGGAAGTTTGGACTCATGTTCATGGTCTGCCTCCATGTCTCCTTGAAGCAGAGCGCCTCAAGGCAGCATTGGAAATGGTAGGGAAACCAACCTTGGTGGATGCTGAGTCGCTTCTGCAAGATCCGAAAGCTGTCCGGGTGCAGTTCCTCGTGCATGTCCCCTCCTTCTCCAAGCTGGCAGTGAACCTGTTCGTCAATGGCAAGGGCTCTAAGGTGCTGGTAGTGCCAGAATCCCTTCCCTCTGGCGCTGGCGAGTGTTCTCCACCACTGCCTCCCCATCAAGACAATGATAAGGACAAGGAAGAGGAAGAGGAAAATGAGAATACTGACCACAACGACTCTGATAGCCACTGGAAGCGTAGGAAGGCCAAAGCTGCTGATCCTTCCCCGGCTCAAGGCACTAAGGACAAGGCTCCGGCTAAGCAAGCGTCGGCGGCGACAATCACCAAGAAATTCTCAAGATAGAAGAAGCCTGGGGTTAAGCCAGACAGGAAGAAGGGATCAAGCAGTGCGCCGATCCCCAAGGCCTGCTCTGCGCCAGTGGGCTCTCCGTCTTCTGCTCCGGCTCCGGCGATTGCTCAATATGGCTCTAACCTTCCTGCTGGAGAAACCTTTGCCAAGAAGTTAGCGGAAGCCTTGTCTCCTGATGCGGATGCCCTGCTCGATATCTCCTCTGATGACGGCCCCAATGTGTCGCCTGACAAAGCTCACAAGCTTTCTGCTGCTATTCGTGAGGAGATTGGTTGGGAGAGCCCTAATGAGTGGGATTTCAAGAACGAAACTTTAGCACAGCGGTGCAAGAAGCTCAAGGTGGGTCGCTCTTTGGATGGGGTGGCAAAGAAGCTTGATTTGGCGGCAGAAGCTGCAGCTGGGATCCCAATTTCCAAGGGTAAGCGGTCAGTGGCAGTGGCCGCCCAGCTCTCCCCTTCCAAGTCTCCCTCCAAGCTCTCCAAGTCTGGCTCGGCGTCCTCGGTTGTCACGGCTTCCACTCCTACCTCCAGCACCCGTCGCAGCTCAAGGACCAAGGCCCAGGACTCAGAGTCTATGATGGCAAAGGTGGTTCGTCTGCAGAAGGCCAAGGACAATCCAGGTAACCCTTTGCCCTCCTCTGATTTTGTGCTTCTGTCGTCTTTGCCGGATGATCATCGGCTTGCTGTCGCTTCAGACTCGGGTCTTGCGTTGGTTTCGGGTGTGGGTTCGCCTGTTGATTTGCTTTCTCTAGTTCGTGCGAAAGAAATTGCCCAGGCCGCCTTGGCTCAAGCCCAAGTCAAATTCGCTGAGCAAAAGGTTGCCAAGGATGCGGTGATAGCGGCGGTGGCTCAGGCTGCTGACACTGGACCAAGTGTGGTTCAGTGCCCCGCCTCTGCCGACGGTGACTTGCCGCCGCAGGCTCTAGTTGTACCGGAAACTTCTGCTCCCAAGAATTCCCGCGCTAAATCTTCCAAGCAACTGAAGCAAGCGTGCGTTCGGACGCTTCATAAAACCCCGGCTCGACAAGCACGAGTCTCTCTCAGGGTGTCCAAATGAAAGTGTTCATTTGGAACATACGTGGGTTTGGACGCAGAGGCCACCAAAACCAGCTCAAAGATTTTCTTAGAATTAACAAGGTTGATATTATTTCCTGCAAGAAACGATCCGGCAAGACTTTTCTCTTACGGAATTGGATAGTTTGGAGGTTGGGGATAAATTCTTTTGGACGTGGCTTCCTGTCAATGGTCACTCTGGGGGTATTCTGGTTGGTTTTAGGGACAGTGTGTTTGAAATTGGCTCGACCTTTAAAGGTTCTTTCTTGGCTGCGACACAAGTGTGTGTTAAAGCATCTCGTTTCCTTTTCGAATTCGTGGGGGTTTACGGGCCGGCGGATCATAGTCGTTCGGGCGCTTTCCTTATTGAGCTAGAACAGGTAGTTAACCGCTCCCAGTACCCAGTGGTGGGTTGCTGGAGATTTTAACTTGATCAGAGGGAGAGCCGATAAGAATAACAGGAATATCGATTGGCCTCGTGTTAACCTTTTCAATGACTGTATAGCTCGTTTGCACCTTTCTGAAGTGGTCAGGTTGGGTGCTAGATTCACCTGGTCCAATAAACAGCGCAACCCTGTCAGATGTGTTCTTGATAGGGTCTTGGTCTCTTCGGTTTGGGAAACCAAGTTTCCTTTGATGTCTCTCTGTGCCGAACCTAGTATAGGTTCTGATCACACGCCTTTGATCTTCTCCTCGGGTGAGGACTCCAGTCCCAGATCGTCTCGTTTTCTTTTTGAGAAAGGTTGGCTAGCGCTCCCAGGCTTCCCTGATCTGCTTCTCCACAAATGGTTGGAGTTTGGAAGCGTTCGTCGCCATTGCTTTGACCTGATTGATGTCTGGCAGTGGCACGCCGGAAAATTGTGTGGTTTCCTCAGAGGGTGGAGCACCAATTTAAGGAAGGATGCCATGGCTGAGAAAAATGAGATCCTCCAACATATTTCAGTGCTTGATTCTATGGCTGATGGAGTAGGCTTAAATGATGACGGATGGGGCCTCTGTTATCACCTTGAGGAAAACTTGATGCTTATTTATCAGAGAGAAGAGGAATACTGGCGTCAGCGGAGCAGAGTTCAGTGGACGCTTCAAGGGGATGCGAACACGGCTTATTTTCATGCCATTGCTAATGGTCGGTGTCGCAAGTGTGCGATTACGGCTCTGGCCTCTCCCTCCGGTCCAATCACCGACAAACTTGCTATTCAAGAACATGTATACAGCTTCTATAGAGAATTAATGGGGACAGAGGAGCCCCAACTTCTCACTCTTGTGGAGGGTTTCTGGGCGGAAAATCAGAGAGTGTCGAATGCTGAGAACTTAGAGATGGCGATCTCTTTTACTGCCCAGGAACTTGATGAGGTTCTGACCAAAACAGATACAACTCCAGGACCGGATGGTTTCCCAGTGATTTTCTTTAAATCGGGTTGGAGTTGGCTCAAACATTTGCTTCTAAATACCCTTAATGAGTTTGCTCTTGGTAGGCTTGACATATCTAGACTCAACTTTGGTGTTTTGTCTCTGATCCCCAAAGTGCCGGGGGCAGACTCTATCAAACAGTTTTGTCCAATCGCCTTAATTAATGTGATTTTTAAGTTCATATCCAAAGCTTATGCCATAAGATTGGCTCCGATAGTGCATCGGACGATATCTTTTGCTCAAACAGCTTTCATAAAAGGGAGGCAAATTCTTGATGGAGCTTTGGCTCTTCATGAAATCTTAGATGAGCTGCATGTGTCCCATCAACCGGCGATTATTCTCAAGCTTGACTTTGAAAAAGCGTATGACAGGGTCAATTGGGCTTTCCTTCGTACTGTTCTGACTCGGAAGGGTTTTGAGTCAGGCAACATACATCGGCTTATGCATTTAGTGTCTGGCGGCCAAACTGCCATTTGCATCAATGGAGAAGTTGGTCCTTTCTTCAGAAACAAGAGGGGAGTCCGTCAGGGTGACCCTATCTCTCCACTTCTGTTTGACTTCATGGCAGACGCGCTTTCTGCCCTTATTGACGCTGCAGCTAGAGTAGGGCACCTCAGAGGAGTTGTCCCCTCTTTCATTCAAGGCGGTGTTACGCACCTTCAATATGCAGATGATACCATTCTGCTGCTTGCCCTCGATGATATGTGTATTGCCAACTTAAAATTCCTTCTCATTGCTTTTGAGATCTTATCGGGTTTAAAGATCAATTTCCTCAAGAGTGAGGTAATTGTGATGGAGGCTTCCCCATCAGAGCAGGCCAGGGTGGCCAATGCTCTTAATTGCAAGGAAGGTGCATTCCCTTTCACTTATCTAGGGTTTCCGATGGCTGATAGAGCTCTTACGATGGCAGATTGGGAGGGACTTATTGGCATGGTTGGTCATCGAGTAGACCCGTGGCAGGGGAGGTTCATGTCGTCGGCCGCGCGTCTTACTCTTATTAACTCTTGCTTAACCAGTTTGACCATCTTTAGTATGGGGTTGTTCCTGCTGGTGGATGGTACTCATGCGGGTTTTGATAGACACCTAGCTAGATTCTTCTGGGAAGGAATTGGTAAAAAAAGGAAATTTCACTGGGTGAATTGGCCGGAAGTGTGCCGGCCAAAGGACCAAGGGGGTCTCGGGATCATCAACACCAGATTTTTGAATATTGCCCTAATGACAAAATGGATTTGGAGACATTCTGACCCTGCGGAACATAACTCGCTCTGGTTCAAACTTTTGCAAGCCAAGTACTTTAACACTGATAACATCTTTGCTGCAACTAGTCAGGGAGGATCTCAGTTCTGGCGTAACATTAATAAAATTAAGCACTTCTTAAAGCTGGGAGCTAGATACCATGTTGAAAATGGGGAGAAAGTTTGCTTCTGGACTGATTGGTGGGTGGGTGATGCTCCACTTGCTATCAGATTCCCAAGGCTTTTCGGCATTTGTTCTAACAAAAACGTCTCTGTGGCGCATGCTTTGCCAGTCTCACCTAGCTCTTTTCTTTTTCGGCGTTCCATTGGCCCTGAGGATTTAGAGCTTTGGTCTTTGCTGGTTCGTGAGACTAGTGCAGTCTCGCTGTCTCCCCTCCCTGACTCGGTGTCCTGGGGTTTGGAGAGCAACGACAAGTTCTCGGTGTCTTCTCTCTATCGTAAGATCAATCAGGGGCCCAGTCTTCCCCATGAGTCTTTGTTGTGGAGTGCTAAATTGCCGTTGAAAATAAAAATCTTCCTCTGGCAGATGGCCAAAGGAAGACTACCCTCTAATGCTCAGATTAATAGACGTCATGGAGCTTCGGATGGCAGCTGTGCCCTGTGCGGCCAATCTGAGACAGTGGATCATATATTCTTCACTTGTCATTTGGCCGCGTTTGCTTGGAGCGGAATCAGAGAAGCTTTGGAGGTTCAGTGGAACCCTCAATCCTTCCAGGATTTCTTTCGTATTGTAAACTCTCTTTCTGTGAGTTTTAAGACTTCGATTTGGATGCTGTTTGCTGCCCAGAGTTGGGCTCTTTGGAACATCCGAAATAAAATGTCCATCGAGCATAAACTGCCGTCACAGCCTGCTGACTGCTTTTTCAAAACTTCTCTCTTCCTGCAGCTGTGGCATCCCCTGCTAAGGAGCAAGCTTAAATCGAAGATGGAGTGCCTGCTGGACGTGCTTCGCACACTGTACCTGCAAACGCGCACCTCTACCCCAAGAACTATGGCTGCTGTTTAAGTCTCTTATGTTATCTTTGCTGTTAGTTGGCAAGTGTTGCCAAGAACCTGTTATCTGTATGGCCTGTAATATCGTGTTGTGTGTGAAACTTGTTGTTGAACTCTGCCCAGGGCTTTATTAATTTAAAGTCGGGCCCTTAGACCTTTTATCTAAAAAATAAAATTTTCGATCTCAAAGGAGCAGAAGCAGTTGCACATTGAGGCGGCACCAGTGTCCTTGCCGATGGCGATGAGCTCAAAGATGCCCTGAATGAAATGGAATGCCTCGGACGTCGCAGTTATTCGGAGCCAGAACCTGAACCTCCAAGGTGAACTCCTGCAGCTGCCGCCCATCGTTGCTCATCCCAGAGCTCCACTTGCGGTACTGCGCTAACTTGTACGAATACATCTGGTCCTACGCAAATTGCATGGATCGTACTGTGTGGAAGCTCCTAGACGAGCTGGGAACAGAACATCGGGCTGGAGGTGCTTTGGTAGTAGGTGTACGTCGGCTTGGAGGGAGCCGGGCTAGGTAATGGAGTCTGGAGGAAGCCCTCCAGCGACATGGCGGCAGGAGGCGAACTGGGCGGGCGGCGGCAGCGGCTGAACGTGTTCTAGGGTTCCATGGGAGAAGGGACAATGGGTCAGGCCTGCTTTTTTTTTACATGCGATGGATCAGGCCTTCGCTTCTCCTTATTTTTGTTGTTTGTTCTGAGCCGGTATTGCACTAGTCGGTGGCATAGAAGGGTAAATATTAATGCCAATGACGTACATCAGACGACATACCGGATGTGGATCGCACGGTCATAATTTCTTCAATGTTTGATGTCAAAAAATTTTGAGGCGACGTACCATCACGGACTCCCATTTAATAGTAAATATGTTGCCCGAAGTAGATCTTACTCTCACTGATAATAAGTTAGGCACACCCTCATCGCTTGTATATTTTTAGTAATATACTCAGTATGTATCATGATTCCTAGAGAGATGCTTAAAAGGAAGAAAGTCAGTAGACCGTACTAGACACCATCAAATGAATGTGCCGGCCGCAATGATAATTCGATGAAATTTTCTATGGGAGTATGTTGATATTTTGATAACTTGTGGAGTATGGTCGGATTTTGTTTAGGAGACATAATCAAACATCAAGGTTGTTCATCCTTCTCGATTTGACCGTTCTGTATCTTGTATCTTCTGTATAGTTTGTATCTGATATTACCAATTTGGATTCACCTGAGTGGCGTCCCCTTTCGGGATTGCTTTAGTATCGACTCACCATACACATCTTCTACCTCATCACTGTCATTATTTGCTGGTGCAGATAATGACACATGCTCCTAAAGGATATGACAATAGAACCAAAAGATTTTATTGCAAAACTTCCATGGCTTATGGTTGAGTTTTGTTTTACACATCATAAAGCACCACACCAGGTGTATTTGATCCTTCTGGTGTTTTCTAAGTATGGACCACATGTATTTCATCCTTCTGGCTTCGTCGGTGTTTTCTAAGCATGGTAGCATCCTCAAGTATTCTCTAGTGGTACTTCCAATAGAGTGTCACGTGCAATGCAAACTAGTTGTTAAATGCTATAATGGTGACCCCATGAGTAACAGGCTGGTTCTGGAATTTCCACGCACATGGATGCCATACTTGTTCATATGCACTTTGCTCGTCTAGCCAATCCGTTCACTTAACTTCTCAAATAGAAGGAAAAGGTGCACCTTGCCACGCCTGTTTTGTCCTATGTCACCTAGCAATTTCAGTATCTAAGAAAAATAGGGATTGTAAAGAACAAACCAAATCAAAGTATGATGAATATTTTTACTATGTTCAGCCTAATTTATGACATGGATGAGCACTAAGAAAATCAGGAATACATACATGATAAATCACCTTTGCCATGTCATCCGCCGACATGGATGAATAATAAGAAAATCAGAAATAAACCACTGGCAGAAGTCCTAAATTAAGAACTGCAATATTTCCTAATTCTCATGTTAGTGGCTACCAAAAAAGTACATCAGAGAGACGGTATTTACACCCCACAAGAGCACATTAGTATCAACAAGAACATGAGAGTAATAGTTGAATGTACATATAGAACATTGTGCGGTCCAATTCGGCAATGAATTATACACAACGGTACTACGTGCTAGTTTTTGGATCTTGACACATGGAGCCTGACTATGCCATGAAAGTTAACAGTAATACATTTGCATTTATCTTTTTAGCAAGAGTCAAGGTCAGGTCTGTTCTTTTTGGGCAGCAGTTCTCCACGAACACGCTGTCAACCAAGGTTTCAACCGCCACTAGCACTACCCCTGGTGGCTCACGATCGTCTACGGCAGTGGCGGACCCAGCCTAAAAACCAAGTGCTGGCCCAAGTGAGAGGGGCCTTATGTTTGGGCTGACTGGGGGTCCAACTAATAAAATTATAAGCTTGTAAAGCACAAAAACCAAAAAAAAATGAGTGGAGGCCTAGGCCCCCATTGGGCTCAACATGGGTCCGCCCCTAGTCTAGGGTCCCCAGGAAGACGACGACAAGATCGAATTCCTCCGCGAGCTGCAAGAGGTACAAGAGGAGTGCTAGGCCGAACTCATTGCCCCATGGTTGGTGTGCGGCGATTTCAACCTGATATACCGCGAGGAGGACAAGAACAATAACAACCTCAACCAGCGAATGATGGGCCGGTTTCGACGGGTGATCAACGATTTGTCCCTCAAGGAGGTCTTATTCAAAACCTCAATCATCACATTCCCTCTCTCCCACTTCACACTTGGTTTGAATCTTAGATGAGGAGATTTGATTCATTATTTGATGAAAGAATAAAGAATTAATTGAAATAACGGGCTTGCTTTGACCCTTATGAGTAGATAACCCATTCTCTATCTTTATAATATTTCCATTGTATTCTATCTCATCGTATAAAATGTGTTCTACTATCCACTTTGACAAAAGGAAAGAGTATACATAACTTCAATAGCTATACGTCTGCTATCCCGGTCATGATTTTCCTACTCTCTATTAGGCCATCAAATATAGATAGAAGAATCATTTTGAGTGAGTGATACGTCTCAAACGTATCTATAATTTTTGATGCTCCATGCTTGTTTATGCACCATTTGCTTTGTGTTTTGTTACACTTCGTGGCGTTTTTATGCATTTTCTAGAACTAACCTATTAACGAGATACCACAGTGCCAGTTCACCGTTTTCTGCTGTTTTTGTGTTTCAGAAAAGTTACACTAGGAAATATTCTCGGCATTGGATGAAACAAAAGCCGGAGTTCCTATTTTTCCGGACACGAGACGGAGTCCAAAGCAGAGATGGAGGGGGGCCAGAGGGCAGCCGCACCATAGGGTGGCGTGGCCTACCCCTGGCCCGCGCCACTAGGTGGTGTGGACCCCTGGTCCACCCCCTGACATTGCCCTTCTGGCTATATATTCTCCTCGACGAGAAAACCCTAAGGGCCCGATCAATTTTCCAGAAAACATACTGCAAGCCGCCATTGATGAATCGAGATCGGGAGGGTCCAGAAGCTCTTCCCGGCACCCTGCCGGAGAGGAGAATCACCACAGAAGGCCTTCTTCATCACCATGCCTACCTCCGAAGTGATGTGTGAGTAGTCTACCTTGGACTACGGGTCCATAGCAGTAGCTAGATGGATGTCTTCTCCTCCATGTGCATCATGTTTAGATCTTGTGAGCTGCCTATCATAATCAAGATCATCGTTATGTAATTCTACATGTTGTGTTTGTTGGGATCCGATGAATATTGAGTACTATGTCAAGTTGATTTGTGATTTATCATCTCTATGTTGTTTATGATCTTGCATGATCTCCGTTGCTAGTAGATATCTTGGCCGAGTAGATGCTAGTGACTCCAAGAGGGAGTATTTATGCTCGATAGTGGGTTCATGCCTCTGGTAACTTGGGGGAGTGACAACAACCTCTAAAGTTGTAGATGTGTTGTTGCTACTAGAGAGAAAACAACAATCTTGTGTCCAAGGACATTCGTATTGTTTACTTTACACACTTTGCTTAAGGCGATAATCTGTTGCTTGCAACTTAATACCCAACGGTTGTTCGGATGATATCCGGCGGGTGGATTATTAGTCATAGATGCAGTTGGATTACGGTCTATGTATTATGTTGTAATGCCCAAGTGAATCTCATAGTGATCCTCATGACATGTGCATGCTTTCTTTATTCTGTCAATTACCCAACTATAATTTGTTTACCCAGCATTTTATTTATCTTTATGAGATACACCTCTAGTGAACTATGGACCCCGGTCCATCCTTTTACATTCATATTACTGTTTACTTTTACAAGCATTATTTACTTTCTCGCAAACAACTATCTTTTACCACACGATATGTTTAATCCTTTGTTTACAGGAAACTGGTGAGATTGACAACCTCACTGCAAGTTGGGGCAAAGTACTTTGGTTGTGTTGTGTGCAGGTTCCACGTTGCTGCTGGTGCAAAGCTACACCCCAGATAAGGCTCCATATATAAATTGTCTGGAGCTGTCGCCAAGCCAGCTAGCATCAACCTTCGGAAGTTGGTTCTTTCTCCTACTGGTTCGATAAACCTTGGTTTCATACTGAGGGAATACTTGTTGCTGTACTCATCATACCTTTCTCTTGAGGTTCCCAACTGGGTGCCTACTACGCACTATCAGTGAGTACATGCGATCCACTTTTTTCATTGGTCCCAAGGGAAGAGCAAAGACAAGCCCGCCAATAAACTCAGAAGGGAAAGAAGTTTCATTAATCTCTTCATGCTCGTTCCAACTCCGAAGTACCTTTTGGCCAAAGAAAAAACCTGACTCCTGATACTACAATTTCCTCGCTATATATATGAGCAACGAACTGTCCATCGGCACCATCTGATCACTAAGGCCAACTTTTGTCTTTGCTCGACAGAGTCTTGTAGTCAAGCTCCCTTATGCCTTTGCACTCAAGGAACAATGCCCGTCTAGCCTAAGGAGACCTTTGCATGCCTCTGTTACCTTTTGGAAGGCCTATGTCCCATAGAAACTATCTACCTGAGAGTGTGTGTTAGCCCACAGGTCTGAAATAGACAACAACTTGGAATAGGGTAGTGGAGTTTCAGGATAGAAAGAGAAGAGACGTAGTGCAACACCATAGTAGCCTCCAGTTGATTTGATCTGGTAAAATATGTAATTTGTAAATGATCCATTCATCATGCTAACGAAATGATCATGCATAAACCTGGTAATGGTAGGCTGGTATGTGTAAAATTTGCTGGTTAGAAATTTATTGCTTAGTAATGACCTGACCCAGGAGGATGTTGCTGTTTGTGCACAAGTATTTATAGGGCTTTGATATGTATATATTCTACTTTGTCCTCTACCTTATCTCTTTTTGTTCCAGGATATCGGCAGATGACATCAAAAGCCTTCGATTAATCACAGCTGTCAAAACCCCATATTTGCCAGATGGAAGATTTGATCTTCAAGCATATGATTCATTGATAAATATGCAAATAGACAGTGGTGTTGATGGTGTAATAGTTGGGAGGAACAATAGGAGAGGGTCAGCTCATGAGCTGGGATGAACACATCATGCTTATTGGGCATACTGTTAACTGCTTTGGCACAAAAATTAAAGTGATAGGTAACACTGGAAGTAACTCAACCGGAGAGGCTATTCGCGCAACAAAGCAGGGATTTGATGTTGGCATGCATGCAGCTCTTCATATCAATCCTTACTATGGGAAGACCTCCACCGAAGGATTGATCTCTCATTTCGATGGTGTCCTCCTGATGAGTCCAAGGATCATTTACAATGTGCCATTCAGGACTGGCCAGGATATACCTTCTCCAGTAATTGATGCAGTTTCACGTCACGCAAACATGGCAGGTGTGAAAGAATGTGTTGGACATGAGAGGGTTAAGTACTGCACCGACAAATGTATGACAGTATGGAGCGGTAATGACGATGAATGCCATGATTCTAGGTGGAAATATGGTGCCAGTGGAGTTATTTCTGTAGCTAGCAACCTTGTCCCTGGTCTCATGCGGAATCTCATTTATGAAGGGGAGATTCAGTACTAAATGAGAATCTGTTGCCTCTGATGAAATGGTTAGCCCAATCCGATTGGCCTCAATACTTCCCTGACCCAGCTTGGTGTGGCGAGGCCTGTATTCAGATTACCATATGTTCCTCTTCCTCGTGAAAGGAGGGCAGAGTTTGTCTAGATTGTCGAAGCTATTGGGCGGGAGCACTTTGTGGGACAGAAAGAGGTGGGGGTTCTTGATGATGACGATTTTGTGTTGATCAGTAGGTATTAAGATTCCAATCGCCAACAATGACAGATAGTAGCAGCTGACGGATAGTGGTAGCATGCAGCTCTGCTTTTAGGCACTTGACACTTCTTGTTCATCAGTTGGTCATTGATATTCCTTTTGTTCCATGTCGGGAACCATCTGGTGTCTTTGAGGTTGCACTATATAATGCCAGATCTAAAAAACTAGGACAGGCTATGAGGTGCAATTTTAAGTAATCCATGTAGATATACACTGTACTTATAGCCTGCATCGAAGACAGATAGAGCCCTCTTCGATGGTTCCCTTTTAGCAAAGTACTGGGTACAAACTAGACTTCTACTACACCTATTTGCTAGAATTTCTGTCAGCATTCCAGTGATGTAACAGTACAAGGTTTGTTACAGAACCTGTCGTAGTTGAGTGAAGATTCTAGTTAACTGTGATCAAGCCATCAAGGAATCTGTTTGTAATCCTCTGGAGGTGTTGTTATCCCCCCAATAAGATCAAACGATGAACCCGCCATGGATTGCAGGGGTCTATTAACAAGGTTACTTTTGGAACACTTATGGATTGTGATCCTCAAATATTATTCTATCAATGCAATTTCGATCGTAGAATTACACCGCCATAATCTATGACTCCCTCTGATCCATGTTACTTGTCGCAGATTTAGTATAAAGTTGTACTAAACCAGCGACAGGTAATATGGGTCAGAGGGAGTAGAAACTTTTCCTACAAACTTTGGAAAGGAACCAAGCACTAGTTCCGAACCTGTGAAAACATTTCTGGTGGACTTCCAATGCATTTTCTCATTTTGTCTCGCTAACAAAGTTAACTTCACTGACATCTTCTCTTCATTTATACCTAATAAAATTATAAAACAACCACAATGTTTCTATCTTTTTTATTGAGCACCCGGGAAGCCTGTTTTGAGCTATTCATGTTTTGTTTCGATGTACAACCTCTGTTCCAAAATAGACGCTTCGGGAGTTCAAAAATAGAGTAGTAGGGTTTAAAATATGTCATTTTAATTATGTATTGTTTCTATTGCTGTGTTTTTAGGTTCCTAAGCTTCAAAGAAGCTCTTATTTTACACATGTATCCGTTGGATCTATTTTTTCCCAAACTTTTTGTAAACTATCAATACACTAAAAGTTTCCCTTATTCTAGTCAAGTGGTGCGGCTTACAAGTGTAGGGCGGGCCCGGAGATGCACACTGGATGGGGAAAAACCAGGAGAAACGCTGACGAACATGACCCGCTAATTGGAATGCTCCCACAACTACTGAAGGGGTAAAATCAAGCAAAACTTTCAGTAAATGGGGTTTATGTGATGTAAAGCTGCTAAAATAGGGTAACTTCCTAATTGGTATTAAAATTAAAGGTGTAAACCAGAATTTACTTTTTCTTACGTATTAGGCAAGGAAAGCAACAAACCGGGACACCTAACTCATTGCTAATGCATCCAGGAAAATATGACCTTGTGTCTCACTTATTGTGCTAAATTTAAATTGTATGTTTTAGGAAAATTTCTTCTTGAGGTAATTTTCTAAAGTAGCATAAATTATGTAGTGATCACATATGTGTGTGCCTGTGCTCATTTTTTTAATATCACTTGTTGTCATGAAAGAGATGTCGAAAACGTACCGCTCGAACAAATATTTTAATTAGCAGTGATTCTAGTGTATTATTAGATTGGCTTAATTATAAGTAGTGGCGGAGCTACAAGATCTCAAACCAGGGTGCACAGAGGCTGCCATAACTGATAAAAAACTTTTTTAGGGGGTGCATATGTGGTGAAAAAACGCTAACTTGCAAGGAAAACCCAATCTAGGGGGTGTCCTGTGCACCTTGGTAACTGGCCGTGGATCCGCCAGTGATTATAAGTGTTGGCAAAGGCGTCTTACAAATTAAATTTATTAATCAATTTGTATTGAAATTGCATCACTTATAGCATCATCAAAGATCCAGGACTAACATACTCCTACCAAACAAGTTTATGTCAAATATGTCTTGCATTACATTCTTACGTGTGTGTGTGTGGGTGGTGGGTGGGTGGGGGGGGGGGGGGGGGGGGGGGTAAATTAAACAATGGTACTCCGAGTCGTTGCTAACATGTCTCAAAGAGATTATATATTTTTTATTTTGCCATACCAAAAATTTGAACCATCCTCTACCATTGAGTGGCGCAATGGCTGGAATCAATGTCACATCATTTATTACACTATCCTGACTTTATGACGCATAGACCGCTGCAGCGGCTCGCAATCGGATGGAGGTGGCTACACATTCTGCGTTGGGATGTTGTAGGGAAACGTTTGCGTCACAGTCTTCCCGTTGTGTATGTTGTTAAGAGAGAATCTTGCCTATCTTAGCTAAGGGAAGGTGGCTATGCGAAGGTTGATGGCTCTAGAATCAAGAATATTGAAGGCCACATCTTGTAAGTCATTAAGTGGAAATTTGGAACAAATAGATTCTGAAAGACAAAATTAGAGGCCTGAAAATGCTTTGAGAACTTTTTAATCCTGCACTTTGGGTTGTAGGATTACTGTGTTAGGAATTCTTCAAAGACAACCCATATAATAAACTAAACATCAGCAATAAACGGCTCTCGTCCGATATACATACGTACGCATGGATCTGACGTGTCTAAAAATTCCATCAACTTAGCGCACGTGCATAAAAAATATAGAATCGGCAGAGACCGGACAAGTTACGACATGACTACCAAATACCAATACACATCCATTCACGAGGTCAACACGACAAAGTGCTTAATCATTCCAGTGATCAATTTTGAGGTATCATACTGGTTTGAAAAGGAATGCAGAGCAACTAGCACGATACGTCGTTGGCCACATACTCCCTCTACTGTTCCATAATTCTTGTCATGATTATAGATTAAATTTAAACTAAAATCATGACAAAAAATATGGAAAAAACGGAGAGAGTACTTGTTGTAAACGATGAAGTAAAGTCGTAGAGCCATTCATTTCTGGCAAGTCGTCGGTGCTTCTTATCAAACTATTTGACAACCGTACCTTTTTTTCTCCCTTGTCGAGTCAAAAAGGAGGCTTATCATCGGTTATAACTTTGCCCGGATGGTGACGGAGAGATTGAAAAGTCCCCTCGAACTGGAAATGTGGTAGACTAACTCCAACATAGTGGTGCCATTTTTGGTACGTAAGTCACTATGGAGGACTGATTGATCGGCGGTGGTGGCATACGTACCGTGCAAAACTGGTTATTTGATCTTGATCAGGTGCCATGCATGGAAGGGTGTGTTATCACGTTCAACAAGCTACCATGCGTGAGCGGTGCAAGTGTGTTATCTGGTTCAACAAGCTACTACTTCCATGTTCCATCGAGCAAATACTAGAGTGGTTCACCTACGACGTGGAGGAGCTGCCGCGCGCATACGCCGCCGGCCAAGACGCGGCCGACGAGGAGCAGGTCATCCCTTATGTGGCGTGAGGGGCGACGCGGCTCCGGGCCTACCTTATTTGCTCCAGGCTGCACGCCGAGGCGAACGCCTCGCTCGCCATGGGGCATGACTTACTGGCGGAAGCGCGGGCGGCTCGTGCCTCGCCCTTCCTCGCTGGGGTCCGTGCCACGACGGCAGTGCTGGCCCTTTTGGCAGCGCTGGCAAGTTCGGCGGTAATAGGGCGCGCGATAAGAAATAACCCCATAGTGGTAGAGCGCGCGATGACGAGTAGATACGGCGGTCGACATATTTTTTGGTGTAAAAATATAGTTAATTATTCAAATACTAATGAAATGAGTTTAATTTACTATGTATGGTTGACAAGTGAGGACGATGCCGATTAAAGAAGGACATGCTCGGACGCCTGGCCATGTCCACGGCGACACATCCCAAGCCTAAGTATGGGTCGCATTTGTGTCGATGCGGACAACCCAAACATTTTGTGTTGGGCCAAGTTTTCAGACTCTAATCATTTTCATACAGATTCAAACGACCTCCGAATACGTCTGGCCCTAAAGACCTACTTGGAGTAGTTTACTTTTATTGTGCACCTTGTTTTTCTGAGGAAATGGTTTTGTTTTTCAAAATTTTTGAGCATAAAACCGCCTCCTTTATTAAACCACAAACATAGGCATACAAACGCCAACTGGAGGCGACAAAAACCAAACTCGGCGGCCAAGTTCATCCGTAACTACACTCTTAGCTAAAATGTGAGGTTCCTTGTTCGAGCTTCTCCGCTCATGGCAGAAAGATAGCTCGTCAAAATCTCGCTTGGCTTCATTGATCTCCATCGTGATGTGAGCATAAACCCCAGCGAGCCATCTTCAATACTTGCGATTGAAGGGAATATGCCCGAGAGGCAATAATAAAGTGGTTATTATCATATTCTATGTTTATGATAAATGTTTATTTCTCATGCTAGAATTGTATTAATCGGAAACATTAATACTTGTGTGATTAATAAACCAAAAGGGTTCCTAGTAAAGCCTCTCTTTTACACTAGCTCGTTGATTAACCGATGATCAAGGTTTCCTGATCATGAACATTGGATGTTGTTAATAACGGGGTCATATCATTAGAAGAATGATGTGATGAACACTCACACACATAGTATGAATAGCAATACGATCAAGTCATCAAGTTCATTGCTATATCAAACTCATACAAAATAGTTCTAATCCTCAGACCATGAGATCATGTTAATCACTGATGCCGGAAGAGTACTTGGATGATATCAAACGTCACACCGTTACAGGGTGATTATAAAGGTTGATTTGGGTATTCTGAAAGTATTAGTTGAGGCTCATGGATCAAGAGTGGAATTTGTCTGACCCGATGACAGGAAGATATTCTCTGGGCCCTTCTCGGTGATATTGCATTGAAATCGCTTGTAAGCATCTGACTAGGTCACGGGAATGCATTATCACGGAACGAGTAAAGAGACTTGTCGGGAACAAGATCGAACTAGGTATGGTTGATACCAAATGATCGGATCTCGGACAAGTAATAATATCGCGAGACAAAAGGAATTAACTATGTTCGTTAATGGTTCACACGATCACTAGATCATCGTCGAGTAAGTGGGAGTCGTCATGGATTTCCAGATCCCGCTGATGATTATTGATCGGAGAGGAGTCTTGATCATGTCAACGTTATTCACGAACCGTAGGGTGACACACTTAAGGTTCGTCGTCATTTTTGAGTGGATATGATACTCCGATCGAATTATAGGACAGCATGAGGGTTGTTTCAGAAAAGTGCCGAAACTGTTTTGGCATATCGAAATAACTCAAGGGGTTTTTTTGTTAATGTTTGTTAATTGATTGAATTAACAAATATTAAAGAAATAAAAATGTTTTATTAATTCAATTAGTGTGAGTTTTAATTAGCATGAATGTCATGCAAAATTAAAATGGGGGTTACCACCATGAAGAGGGGGTTACCACCATGAAGAGGGGGTTACCACTATGAAGAGGGGGCTGCCACCTCCTCTCCTATAAAAGGAGCCTTCTTCTCCCTCTTCACACACTCTTGATTCTCCCCTTCCCCGCATAGTTGCTTCCCAATATCCGTCTTAGCTTAGCGAAGCTCTGCCGGATTTTTTAGTTCGTAATTCATACACTTGGAGAAGTGTGTGTTGGAGTGTCCGGCGAATCCCTTCTTCCGCTGCCCCGCTGGACCGAGGGCGTGGAGGAGTCGACGACAAGCCGTACGTGTGACCGAGTATGGGGGCGCCGCCGGTTGTGGCGCCGTGTACACGATCTCGTGATCGTCAAGTGAACCACTACGTCGACTACGTCAAGTGAACGACTACGTCGACTACGTGCGTCTTCCTTGACTCTCCATCGGCAACGTTTGTGCGGGAACGTAATCCCCGCTTCCGGTCATCGAGGGTTAGTCTCCGTTGCTAACATCTCGTAGATGTTCTTGGCTAGTTTATGTGTTCATGCGTAGGAAAATTTTTATTTTCTATGCTACGAACCCATCAGTGGTATCAGAGCTATCTCTATGCGTAGTTGGTATGCACGGTTAGAACACATGTGGATGTGGGCGTTGATGATCATGTTATTGCAATTTTTTGGTTTTTTGGATCATAGTGGCATAGTGGGATTGAAGCTGCTCGAGACTAACCTTACGTGACTGTGTTCACGAGACTTATCCCACACTTGACATGCTTCGGCATATGTGGCTTTGCGGGTGCACGTTTCTCCCACTATAGTTATGATCTATTTTACAAAGAATTGTTAATAATATTTTATCACCGTTGTGGTTACATGTTCGTAGGTAAGAACGGTTCTTCCTAGAAAGCCCCAAACCACGGAAAATATGCAAGACAAATTAGAAACGTCTAACTTGTTTTTGCAGGGCATGTGATGTGATATGATTAAATTGTTTATGTTACAAATTATATGCAATGATCCTTTTTGTAAGTTATAAACAACCGGCAGGAGCCATATGGTTGTCGTTTTCATTTTATGGCCTGCGTGCCGAATATATATATCCAAGCGATATATTATAATGGAGGAAGACAATCAAGGTGGCGCGCCATGGACCTTGGTGCTGCGCCGGTGGAATGATGGAGATCATGCCATGACGCACAAGATGGAGATCTAATGCGTGAAGGACCATATCATATCACATTATATATGCATGTGATGTTTATCCTTTTATGCATCTTATTCTGCTTAGATTTGATCGTGCGGTAGCATTATAAGATGATCTCTCTCACATAAATATCAAGATAAAAATGTGTTCTTCCATAGCATGCACCGTCAAGAAAGTTCGTCATTTCGAGACACCACGTGATGATCGGGTGTGACAGACTCTACGTTCAGATACGACGGGTGTAAGACAGTTTTACACACGCAAGTGCTAAGGTTCTACTTGGCGAGCCTAGCATGTACAGACATGGCCTCGGAACATGAACTGAAAGGTTAAGCACGAGTCATATGGTTGATATGATGAACATGGTGATGTTCACCTTTGAAACTATGCCGTTACACGTGATGATCGGTTGCGGTATAGTGAATTTGGTTCGTGTAATCACTTAAGAAAACTAAGAGGGATGTTGTTTTTAAGTGGGAGTTCACTTAGTAATTTTGAATTATAGAACTCAATTTATCATGAACTAAATCAAAGTGAATTTGCATAGTTTGTTGTAGGCATTGGCATCCGTTTACTACCTTGCAATTAGCTATAATTGAGATAATAGAACTATAGAATTCTGGATGTTAACTTTACGAACTGGTATCGTATTGTTTGAATGTCAATCTAAAGTTTAAATTCATATTGCTAACTTTTAGCAAACCTTGGTTACTCGATAAATTTAATAAGTAGTATTAAATCAAGAGTAACAATTCCAGTGTTAGTATCTGAGTATCACACTTGCCTCCATGATCCTTGATATTCAAAAGTTGTTTTTAGTATCAAGGTTATCTAGGAGCTGAAAGAATTTTTTTCATAAACTATCATGTGTGGAAGATATTTTGATATCTGAAACAATGTTTGGTTGCAATGTGATAGAGTATAATTTAGTAAGACACATGTTCTCATATTGTATAAGAATTTGTGAAGATTAGAGGCGCTAGCCATCTAGATCTCCTAAAAAGGTTTTGGGAACTAGCATTATACTCACAATTCATCCTCATGAGCTATAGTAGCTTGATCATGAAAGTTGTCATGATAGGATGAATACAAGATGTCGGTAAAATGTTTACTACATTAAAAGATTACTAAAGAATGGAATTTGGATGAACGCCAAATATTTGATTATGGTGATCTACTTCAAAGTGTGAGTCCAAGGGTATTAGTGTTTGACTAATCATGCCTTGAACTATGTGCCATGTGAATGGCGCCACTATTGATGTTGATAGATTCTTCTAGAAGGAAAAGAATTGCTAAAAGAGAATCCGAAATTTATTTTGGCGGAAAAGAAAAGACTGGAAATGTCCAGCTCAGGTATATAGAAGATATATATGTTATGGGTGTATTCATTGCTTGTTAAAACAATGTGGTTCTTGGGTATTTGATACTAAATTGGTTGGTATGAACTGTCATACAGAACAACGCAATATAAGAACTACAATGGCCTAATTAACTAGCAAATGAATATGGGATGATTCTCATCGAAAACAAATAAAGTGTTATTATGTTTCGTTGGAATTAAACCTAGCCTTCAAGATTTGTTTGAATAATTGTTATTTTGTTCTGGTATTATGAGAACAATGGTTGTTCAAATTATTACGGCATTCATAAAAGATGGATGAACGCTTATCTTGTTGGAGAGATCACATCCATAACACTGATGCTAAAAATGTCGCAAGACAAATGATTAGAAGATCACTTATGAGTGACACCACCGTTTAAATCATATTGGAAAGTAAACACGATGACCCTCCATGTTGATGGAATTTTGGAGTCCTTTTGATTTTTGAATCAATTGACACTTGTGAAAATTTCCTAGAGATGATTAAAACTCTGTTTGTAGGCCAAAGAAGAACGGACGACTAACTTATTGGGTATTGTAAATGTTGATGTATATAGTCCATTATGTGTAGCCGTGTGTGGTGAATTCTTGAACTTCATTTACTTTAACGGATGATTTGAGTAGATATATGTGTATATTTACTTGATAAGGAAGAGGCATGAAATATTTGAATATTGTTCAAAGTATTTCTAGATGAAGTTGAAAATCATTGTAACAAGAGAATAAAGAATTTATGATTTGATCATAAAGGAATATATTTGAGTTACAAGTTTAGCAAACACCTCAAAGTTGAGGAATCGTTCCATAGACTTGTATTTCCCGAAACACCATAGGAGTATGGAGTGTTCGAGAGATGAAATCAAACTTTGTTTGACATTGTTGGATCAAAGGTGTCATCTATAAAACTGCCATTATATTTTAAGGATAAAGCTTTAGAGACTACCGCTTTTACACTGAAAAGAGCGCCATTATGATCCGTTGTAATGACACCATATGAGATATGGCATGGGATAAAACCCAAGTTATCTTTTCTAAAAATTTGGTATGCTAGGCATATGTAAAATGTTTACAACCAAAGTCGGATAAATGCGTCTTTGTAGGTTATCCCAAAGTAACTGTTGGGTATTCCTCCAGAACACCTAAGACAAAAGTGTTTGTCGCTGAAAATGTCAAGTTTCTTGAGAAGGAATTTTTCGCGAAAAGTTAAGTGGGAGGACAATAGAACTTTGATTGGGTTATTGAACCTAAGCTATATGTGCTGAGTAGCACAGCGCCGGGAAGTGTCCCGAAGGCGGCTACAATGCGCATGGCTCATGTGCCTCAAAGGTTGTGGTCACTGAGATCTAAGTTCCTATTGAACCGCGTGAGTCGGGAAATAATCAAATAGTTAGATTTGAGAATGAATCATTGTTGTTTGACAATGATGAACCGACTACATGCAAAGAAGCGATGATGGGCCCTGACTCCGTCAAATGGCTAGAATCCATAAAAATCCGTGATAGTTCCATACACGACAAACCAAGTTTCTGAACTTGGAAGACCCTCAGAAAGGCATGAAGCCCAGTGAGCATGTTAGGATCTATAAAGACAGACACGGATGTTTAACATCTATGAAATAGTCGACATATCGTTAAAACTGTTTATGATTATGTTCAAGGAGTTGACTATGACAAGATTTGATCTTTCGTAGCGTTATTTTTGTCTAGACGGATTACTGTAGCAACCACTACACATGCCAAGTTTGGTATATGTTAGTTGAACAAACAAGACAACATTATTCTAATAGAATGGTTACCTAGGACATGTACATGACATGGTCCAATGGGTTTTGTAAATTCAAAGGATGCTAAAAAGGCATGCAAACTTCAATGGTTGAAGTAAGCATCACGGAGTTGGAATATTCACCGTGATGAAATGATTAAAAGGTTTAGTTTCATCAGATACGATGAATATGCTTGCATTTGCAAGATATTAAGTGGGAGCGTTGAGACATAATTTCAGTACATTATGTAGAAGACATATTGTTAATTGGAAACAATGTATCTTTTATTGACATAGGTTAAGATTTTAATTAAAATTAGATTTCAATGAAAGACTTAGGCAAAACCAAAATATTGGATCTCGATGTCTATGTAGATAGATCGAGGTGCCAATATGGTTGTGCCAAAGTACATAGATGAAATATTGAATGAAGTTCAATATAGAAACGACAAGAAAAGTTCTTGTCGCATGGAAGAGGTTGAAACAAGATTTAGGTGTTTTTTGACACTTGATGAGTGAAGACACATGAATGATTTGATCGATCATGTATACCATGATATGTACATATCCAGATATGTCCTATGCTCTAAATGTTATGAGCATATACCAGAGTGATAAATGTCATAAGATGATCACTGGATAATAGTAAGGATATCCTTATGTACTTTGGAAGGACTAAGGATATATATTTTGTATGACAAAGTGACACATAGTTCATTGTAAAGTGTTACATTGATACTAAGTTTGTCACAAGATACAAATTAAGTTTATCTAAATTTTAGCTATGTGTTTAGGTGGCATAATGTAATGGAAGGAAGTTCCATAATGGATTTGGATGAGTTCCATAGTTAAGACATTGTGATGGATTCTACAACAAAGGTTGAGTATATGGCTGCTTTCGAAGTAGCAAAAGAGGGCATTTGTGTCAAGAAGTTTGTTATCAAACTAGGTGTAGTTCCAACATGGCTATTACTATGAAGATCTATTGTGCGACAATAGTGACAACATGATTTTAGCTAAAAGGAACAAAGGTCTCACCTAAGGACCAAATTTATACCCAACTATCTCATTTGAGAATGACTGATGCATACAGACGCAAAGACATGCAAATACACACAGAACTGAAAGTGTCAGATCTGGAGATCAGATTAACCACATGCAACGCATATGTATAACACGTGAATGCCATAAGTGTTATATACGCAAGTATCAACTAGATTATTGACTCTAGTGCAAGTGGAAGACTGAAGGGAATATGCCCGAGAGGCAATAATAAAGTGGTTATTATCATATTCCATGTTTATGATAAATGTTTATTTCTCATGCTAGAATTGTATTAATCGGAAACATTAATACTTGTGTGATTAATAAACTAAAATGGTTCCTAGTAAAGCCTCTCTTTTACACTAGCTCGTTGATTAACCGATGATCAAGGTTTCTTGATCATGAACATTGGATGTTGTTAATAATGGGGTCATATTATTAGAAGAATGATGTGATGAACACTCACACCCATAGTATGAATAGCAATACGATCAAGTTATCAAGTTCATTGCTATATCAAACTCATACGAAATAGTTCTAATCCTCAGACCATGATATCATGTTAATCACTGATGCCGGAAGAGTACTTTGATGATATCAAACGTCACACCATTACAGGGTGATTATAAAGGTTGATTTGGGTATTCTGAAAGTATTAGTTGAGGCTCATGGATCAAGAGTGGAATTTGTCTGACCCGATGACGGGAAGATATTCTCTGGGCCCTTCTCGGTGATATTGCATTGGAATCGCTTGCAAGCATGTGACTAGGTCACGGGAATGCATTATCACGGAATGAGTAAAGAGACCTGTCGGGAACGAGATTGAACTAGGTATGGTTGATACCAAATGATCGGATCTCGGACAAGTAATAATATCGCGAGACAAAAGGAATTAACTATGTTCGTTAATGGTTCACACGATCACTAGATCATCGTCGAGTAAGTGGGAGTCGTCATGGATTTCCAGATCCCGCTGATGATTATTGATCGGAGAAGAGTCTTGATCATGTCCACGTTATTCACGAACCGTAGGGTGACACACTTAAGGTTCGTCGTCGTTTTTGAGTGGATACGATACTCCGATCGAATTATAGGACAACATGAGGGTTGTTTCAGAAAAGTGCCGAAACTGTTTTGGCATATCGAAATAACTCAAGGAGTTTTTTGTTAATGTTTGTTAATTGATTGAATTAACAAATATTAAAGAAATAAAAATATTTTATTAATTCAATTAGTGTGAGTTTTAATTAGCATGAATATAATGCAAAATTAAAATGGGGGTTACCACCATGAAGAGGGGGTTACCACCATAAAGAGGGGGCTGCCACCTCCTCTCCTATAAAAGGAGCCTTCTTCTCCCTCTTCACACACTCTTGATTCTCCCCTTCCCCGCATAGTTGCTGCCCAATATCCGTCTTAGCTTAGCGAAGCTCTGCCGGATTTTTTAGTTCGTAATTCATACACTTGGAGAAGTGTGTGTTGGAGTGTCCATCGGATCCCTTCTTCCGCTGCCCCGCTGGACCGAGGGCGTGGAGGAGTCGATGACAAGCCGTACGTGTGACCGAGTACGGGGGCGCCGCCGGTTGTGGTGCCGTGTACACGATCTCGTGATCGTCAAGTGAACCACTACGTCGACTACATCAAGTGAACGACTATGTCGACTACGTGCGTCTTCCTCGACTCTCCATCGGCAACGTTTGTGCGGGTAATCCCCGCTTCCGGTCATCGAGGGTTAGTCTCCATTGCTACCATCTCGTAGATGTTCTTGGCTAGTTTATGTGTTCATGCATAGGAAAATTTTTGTTTTCTATGCTACGAACCCATCAGCGATCACATTCCTACAATCGCTTGCCACTCGAACCCTTCAGGCGTTAAGATCACGGGCTAGAGCAATTGCCTCGCGGCAGGCCAAAGCCTCTACCGTCTCCGCCGCTGACTACCCGCTCAGAACCACCGCAGAAGCCCCCATAAACCTCCCGATGTCATCTCTTGCCACTGTCGCCACTGAGCCACGACCTGTATTCTTGCCAAACGCAGCATCCACATTAATCTTGATCACACCCCTGGGAGGAGGGATCCAAGCCGGTGAAGTCTGGGTAGGCCCAGTCACCGTACCTTTCTATTTCTTTGTGACAGTGAGGTTCAGTTCTGCCATGAAATTCTCCACAAAGAAGTGAACGGAGAGAGGGCTCTAAAAAACATTTTCGTGTATTGCCTTCCTCCTCGCGTGCCAGATTGCCCACATGGTCACAAAGATCCTTGTCTAATCACAGTGCTTTAGAGTAGAGATCAGATTCACTATCCATTCTCGTGCATCTCCTTCAGCCGAACATTGGATGTGTTCGGTAATTTCTGCATCCGCCATTGCCTAGACAGACCTAGACAAATTGCAGTCCACCAGAGCATGTCTCCATGAGTCCTGAGCCCCACAAAACTGACAATGATCATTATCTGCCATTTTATGACGGAAACGCAACACATTCGTGGGTAGAGATTGCTTAGATAGTCTCCATAAGAACATTTTCACCTTCAAGGGAACTCGCGTGTGCCACAGAGACATCCACTGTTTTTCAATAACCTCAGTGTTTGAGCTCGAAGGCCTATCCTCCAGCCAGGCCTCCCTCTTCTCTCTAGTCACAACAAGCATCTTATAAGCTAATCACACCGAGAAAATCCCCTTCCGGTCGTAGTGCCACGCCCAGAAGTCATCATGTCTTCTACCACTAAGAGGTATTGCCAGAATCAGCTCCACATCCATCGGCAAGAAACAGGCTCGCAGTTTTTCTCCCTTCCACGATGATGTGCAGGCTTCAATAAATTCTGAAACTCGACGTGGCGGTTCAGCTACCATACATGGAATCATGGGTCGGAGCGTCACATGGCAGCCATTGATCGGCCCACAGATCAGTGGTCTCCCCATGTCCAATGTGCTTGATCAAACCTTGCTTTAGAACCTGAACTCCTTCGTGGATCGCCCTCCACACCTGGGAAGGAGAAGAACCCACCTCTGCGTCCAGTATACTTGAGCTCGAATAGTAACGTGCTTTGAGCACCCTAGCACTTAGAGACTCCATATGCTGAAGCAAGCGCCAGCCTTGCTTTGCTAAAAGGCCAACATTAAAGAGTTCGATGTCTCTGAACCCTAACCCTCCCATTTTCTTGGGTTTACACATCTCCCTCCAAGACACCCAACTTGGTTTTGTTTCTCCCTCACGGCTTCCCCACCAAAATTTCCTGATCATTGCATTGATGTGGAGACACAGCCCACGTGGCAATTTGAAACATGGCATCGAGAAGATAGGAACTGCCTGAGCAATGGATTTAATGAGAACATCCTTGCCCCATGCCGAGAGTAGCTTCTCTAACCAGCCTTGGATCCTACTTCAAATAATATCTTTGATGTATTTAAAAGCCCCACTCCTGGATCTTCCAACATCTGATGGCATCCCTAGGTATTTCTCATTTAGCATCTCACTGTAGACATCAAGGGCGGCCTTGACACCCTCCTTAACAGAGCTCGGCCATCCTTTGCTGAAAAAATGGATGACTTATCCCAATTAATCCGTTGGCCCGAGGCCATACAATACCGATCCAACAAAGCTTGGACCTTCCCTACGCTCTCCGTATCCGCTTGAATAACAACAGGCTATCATCTGCAAAGAGAAGGTGACTAACTGCCGGGGCTGATGGCGCCACCATTAATCCATGGAGCTCTGATGATAAACTGTGATGTTTAAGGCTGCTGCTAATAAGAACAAATACGGTGAGATAGGGTCTCCCTGCCGTACCCCTCTCAAGGGTATGAACTGCCGAAGCTTCCCTCCATTGAACAACACCTGGAAGGACACTATGGTGACTAGTATCATAATCATGTACACCCATAATCTATGGAAGCCCATCTTAATCATGTTTGCCTCCAGATATCGCCACTCGGGTCTATCATAAGCTTTCCTCATGTCTAGCTTCAGGGCACAGCAGCAATTTTTCTTGGCCTTGTTCCGCTTCATAAAGTTTAGACACTCATAAGCGGTAATGATATTATCTGTAATTAACCTCCCCGGGACAAAAGTTGATTGCTCCTCCGCTATTATCTCCGGTAGACATTGCTTCAGTCTATTTGCAAAGACTTTCAAGGCAATCTTATAAATCACATTGCAAAGACTGATAGGTCTAAACTGACCCAATTCTTCTGGGCTTGCTTGCTACCTTTGGAATAAGCACAACAAAGGTCTGGATGATGTCACGCATATCATCTTCCCCTTTCAGCACTATCAACACTGCACGGGTCACTTCTTCCCCACATAGGTCCCAATGGGTTTGAAAAAAATGCGCCGGAAAACTGTCAGGTCCCGGTGCCTTGGTAGGGAACATCTGGAAGAGTGCAATTTTCACCTTGTTGCCCACTATTGGCTTCAAGAGCATGTCGTTCATCTCGGCCGTTAATTTTCTGGGGATCACATTGATCACCTCGTTCATATTCTCTACTCCCTCTAACGTGTACAAGTTCTCATAGAACATTTTTGTCATGTCAGCCATCTCCCGATCCTCCTCGGTGAAAGTTCCATCTGGACGTTTAAGTCGACTAATCCGGTTCTTCTTCTTCCTCTTACTAGCTCGCAAATGGAAGAACCTCGTGTTTCGATCTCCCTCTGCTAGCCACTGAACCTGAGACCTCTGATGCCACATGAACTCTTCACAGTGGTATAGCTCTACCAACCTTTGAGTTATCTTTGTCTCCTCATAAGACGGTTCTACTCTCATTGGATCAGCTCTAAGCAGATCAAGCCGATCCTTGAGTTGTCGAATCTCCCTCTGGACATTGCAAAAGTATCCCTACTCCAGTTCTCGAGTGACCCTGAGACTCTGGACAATTTTTGCTGCAGCTGACCCATTGTCATAGCCTATCCTTCTGCAGTCCACGTGTCCCCAATAAACGGCCTAAACTGATCATGGGATTCCCACATCAGCTCATACCTGAAGATCTTGTCATCCGTAGCTAGCCTCTGCCTTACACTTTCCCGCCACCTCAAGAAGAGCGGGCAATGATCCGACGTTGCACCATTGAGATGCTTCACTGTTGCTAGCGGAAATCTGCTACTCCACTCAGCCGTCGCAAGGGCCCGATCAAGCCGCCAACGGCAAAAAGAGCCACTGGCTACCCGTTTTGTCGAAGGTCCATTCGTTCCCCTCAAAGCCAAGGTCCGTGAGCGCACACACATCAACTGTCTCACGAAACCCAGCGATCTGAGCCAAACTTCTATCAGCCACCCCGACATGCTCATGCTAATGAAGCACCTCGTTAAAATCTCCGATACACATCCATGGAAAATCCGTAGATGACTTAATGAATTTCAGAACATCCCATGTCTTGAACCTTTACGAGGTTTGAGCCTTGCCATACACGCAGGTTAACCTCCATGGCTCCCCGTCACTCTTTGTATCCTTGGCATCAATATGATACTGAGAATATGACAATATTTCCACATTTATTTCATTGTTCCAAAACATCCCTAGACCACCACTCTGGCCTGAATTACTAACAACAAAACAACGATCAAAACCTAGCCTCCTGGCTAGTCCTTCAACCCGAGCCTTGTGTAGCTGTGTCTCCACCCCATAGAGCATGGTAGGTTTAAAACGCTTCACGAGATCGCAAAGCTCACGAACTGTCGCGTCGCTACCCAGGCCGCGATAGTTCCAACATATGCAACTCATTGCGACGGGTAGCGCTCCGTCGTGGAGCCCGCCTTGTTGTTGCTTGCTTCATTCTTCCTAGGCCTCTTCAGATCTGGGACCTTGACAGGAGACGGAGGCATCGCTCCCTTGTTCTTGGTATCGCCTAGTGAGGGATCCCTCGGGCTTGTCACTCCTTCCATGCCAGCACCATCCATCACGGAGTTTGAGCCATCCGTGATCCGCAGAACATTTTTGGTTGCGGCCTCAGCCATCTTACTAGCATCATAAAGTGTCTCTCCTTGTGGGCGTTTGCGTGAGTCAGAAGTTCTTCCACCGCCTCGCCCATCTCCATATCCATCTCGTTTCCCTTTAGGTGTAGGCACACAAGCTCTCACACCAGAGGTCTGGGGATGCCAGTCCTCCACGGGAGCTAGCATCCAAGACCCATACTGCCTGGCGATGTCAACATGAACTCCATCGTCGCACTCTAATTCTCCATGGCCAAACAGACCACAGACTTCGCAAAACTTTGGTAGCTTTTCATACATGACCTGAAACAGTAGCCTCTCACTAGCTTCGGGGTGTAAACCCACAAATCTCGTCAGTGGTTTGTTGACATCCAGTTTCACTCGAATGCAAACAAAGCTAGTGCCGCTCGCTCCGAGGGCATATAGATCAACACCTTCCACTTCCCCTATTCGTGCTGCCATATCTCGGACGAGTGCATCCTTCCGAAACAGCAGCGGAACTCCTCGCACTTGAACCCAAGTATAAATATGATTCAGTGTGATCGACGTGGGATCAGCTATCCCATCATACGGCTCTAGCATGACACCTTGCTGCCTAAAGATCCAGGGACCATCCTCCATCGCCTTGTTCCAATCTCCAAGACATGAGACTTGCGAAACAAAAAGATTGTCCTCCACTGGCCTAATTGACCACTCCTTGGCAAAACCCCATGCTACATCCATCCGCTGGAAGAAGGGCTGGTTCTCAAAGTGCTTTATTGTGTGCACCTTCACTACAGCCATCCAGCGAGCTCCCTCCTGCATGTTCACGAACTCCTCCTTGGGGAGGATCACATCATCCAGTTCATCGTCCTTCAAAACCGGATTTTTCATCAGATCTTGCAGATCTGCCGGAGTCCTAGAACCCGATGTTCCGCCCTCGCGAGGGATCTTGGCCGCCATGGCGAAAACCCCTCCAAATCCAAACCCTAATCGCCCTGGAGCCCCTTCTCACTGCGACGCCAAGGCCGGGCAGACGTATACGACGTCCCCTTGATCAGCCCGAGCAGAGCGCAGATCGAAAAGATTAAGGCCGGGAAAACGATCGGGTCGTTCGAAACCTTCATCGTCAGATCGCCGGCGAGAGTCGTAACCCTAATCGCCTACAGAGACGAGAAGGTTTCAATACAGTTTTTTTTGTTTTTCAAATGGGCAACCGAGCAAAGTACGATGGATGATATTCGCTACCCTGTGGGCTTGCCTCGAACGATCTTGACGCAGGCACAGTTTGGTTGCTAGTTCTTATTTGTTGAGCGCTGGTGCTGCCACCGGCTAATTTCTTGTTTTGATAGTATAAATAATGCCTAGGGGTTATCTTCTTCTTCTTTTGAAGGAAATTGTGAGCGGCAGAGGAGCTCAAAAGGTTTATAAGAAATGTGGATCAATGGCCAAATGTGGATCTATGGCATTGGTTGAAGTGAACCTAGTAAAAATTGATAAATCTTTGTAGCTTGAAGTAGCTGGGCTTGCACTAGTGGAAAACAGGGCATTAGTCCCGGTTAGTGCCGGGCTTCAATCCCAGTTGCGCAACCGGGACTAACCAACCGGGACTGGAGCCCTACCATTAGTCCCGGTTACTGTACGAACTGGGACTAAAGGGTTACCACGTGGCAGGGGCCAGGTGCTCGTGGGCGGAGGACCATTAGTCCCGGTTTGTATTACGAACCGGGACTAAAGACCTCACACATGGCAGCCTTTGCTTCCTCTTTATTTTTCTGCATTTCAATTGTTATGTTAGGGTTTAGGGTTTATTTGTATTTTGCTCCATTCAATTTTTTGATTCATTTCAAACAAGTTTTTGTATATACATTCATACAACATTACAACATAATATACAAGCCGATACATACATAATATATCTTGTCCGCCGAGCATATACATACAAGTATATACAACTTGTTTACACACATAAGATCACGACTTGTTTAATTACACACATACAACTTGTCTAATCGAAACTGACATGAAATTCACCCCTTGGGTTAATGACATGGTCAAGCAGAAATCCGGTTATTTCCTCTTGAATTCCTATTATGTGTTCAGTCGGTGAGAGCCAATTCCGCTTTGCTTCAAACTACGAAGAAGAAGATCAATATGAATATAAATCATCATAACAAAATTGATGGCAATAAATAAATTTGTCAGTATATTGTTCACTTATTGTTTGAAAATCAATTCCTTCAGTGACCTGCACGCGAAGGTTCTCGCAAGCGTAGTATGCACATAAATTAGTCCCCGATGGCTGCCTCGCACACTTTACAAGAATAGATTTTAGTTAGTGACATATCAAGATTGATATACTTAATGGTATTTGAAACTAGAATTAAAGGGATGTGCGGACCTAGCTCGTACGACTTACCTCGATCGGACGGTAAATCAGCTCATTTTTCTATTCACCTTTTACTGTGCATATAAACCGTTTCCAAACACTGCCGAGCAAACAAAATGAATAGATGAGTTCTAAATGAACGAAAGAGACCGATATAATGCCGTAATGATTGAAATTACCTATCCATCATATCAATGATGCTTTGGTATTCATCAAGTTGTTTATTCAACGAGTCAAAGATTTCAATCCTTCCATAGTCAGGTTCAATCTTTAGCAAAATCCAGTGGTAACTGCACGCAAGTTTAATTATATAAGTTAATAACTCATCAATTACACTTATAACATCGAGTAAGGAAAAGTAACTCTGTATAAGATAGTAACACTCACTTGAAGTTGTATGGAAATAGTCTGTATTCCTGCGTAAGTAAGAACTCTAGCAAGATATCCTCCGTCTCCTTGCGTTTGTTCTGTACCGTCACTGCGTTAACTCGATTTGGATCAATGAATCCAACTTGGAAGTCGTTCCTTTGCTTACATTGCATACTCTTCATTCTGCATAATAAACAGCGTAGTGAGGATAATTACATGAAAAGAACGAGTTGAGCTAGAGACTTATAGAAATAATGAATCACTTACAGAACATAGGCACTGACGAGAGATTTGTCGAGCGCGTCTTGATTGAATAGCTGAAAGAATTCATCAAACTCAATATGGACCAAGTCTTCACCTAAGAAATGATCCCGTGTGATTTTTATAAGGAGAAATTCTTGCGCGCCCTTTGCGGCATGCATGTACCACTTATGCAATTTTCGCATTTGTGTTGGTAGATTCCTTTCAATCTCAGGTGGGACCAGACTCTTCCCCTTTTCATATTGCCGTGCTACAGGCGCCTTTGGGATATCTTCATACATCAATTGAGAAAGAGTCAAACCAGCTTCAGCAGCAAAGTCATAGTGACTGGGTTGAGCAACACTCCCACCAGCATCACTAGCAAAGACCTTTAGCAAGAAGATCAATTTTTTGGTCTGTGCTCCAAGCTGGGCAACGTCTCTTTTCCCTCTTGCAGTTGCGCTTATCTTATTAGCTTCTTCTTTCGCATCTACCTGCTTATCCAAACAGCGCTTGTAGTCATCTGGCTTATTCAATTCACATTGCGAAGGTTGGGTAAGCATATCAAATGCCCACACCTTCTGTTTCGGAGTATATACCTGCTTTGGGGTAGGGGTCGGGCGTAGCGCTGCGAGCTTTCTTTTCACTTTGGCTCTGCCTCCGCCTCAATTTCTTCAGCAGTCTTCTCGACAGGAGGAGGCGGCACCGCCTTAACTTTCTTGGCCCTACGTTTCTTCGGAGAGGCATTGCTAGTGGACATAGCAGCGGACTTGCCATAACTCTGGGACTTACGAGTGGGCAGAGGCGGCGGAGGCAGCTGACATTGAGGCGGAGATCGATGTGGACTCGGGCTATGGTAGTCGTCCCTGTCGTCGTCGTCAGGAGGTGGTGAATTGTGAGGACTACATTTGCTAACTGCATTTGCTAACCCTAATACTTAACAAAATTTTAAAAAAATATCTTGCAAGGGCCGGGGCGGCCGGGCGGTGCTGCGGGCGGGCGCGGTGGTGCGGGCGGGCGCGGAGGAGGGGCCAGGGCGGGCGGTGCTGCGGGCGGGCGCGGAGGCGTGACGACGGCGTGGCCGGGGCGGCGGCGTGAAGACGACGACGCAGCGTGGCCGGGGCAGCGACGATGGCGTGGCGGCCGGGGTGACGCGCGCGGCTCGGCTCGGGCCGGCGGGAGTGGTGGCGGAGCGCGCGGTGGAGGCGGGCGCACGCGGTGACGACGGCGACGTCAATCGGCCAGGCGACCGCAACGTTGGCGGCGGAGCTCCTCTGCGCGTCGTCGATCTCCTCTGCGCGGAAAATGCTATGTCCAGTGGGGAAGAAGGAGGAGGGGCGGCGGGGTTATATACCCCCCCACTTTAGTCCCGGTTGGTGGCTTCAACCGTGATGAGGGTTAACTCGACAAATGTCCTAGATAAAGGACTTAGGATCGGGGAGATAGGGCATCGGATGAACTCAAAGGTAAAATCAGTCAAACAAAGTGTGTATCGAAAGTAAACGTGAGGTGTAAACCTGGATTGCTTTCAATCTGTCCCTTACCGTCCTCTCCTGGCCCCTATATATAGGTGGCCAGGTCTCGAGGATCGGGAGGGATCCGATACAGATTATAATATTGTCATACGACATGAACTCGTATTTCGACTAGTATTACAATTGGGCCTAGCTTAATGGGCCTCAGGGGTACTCAACTGACGGGCTCGATTATCTATACCCTTGTCAGTAGCCCCCGAGATTCTACCAGAATTGCAGATTCGGGTTGAATCTCAGATCTTCAAATCTTCTACTTGATCAATACTTGACTTCTTCATATCTTCAAATCTTCCACTTGGTCTTTCGACTTATCTTTTATTATAATGTCTCGCAAGGGGTTTTGATGAACAAGCCTGACAACTCTAACGGATCAAGAGGCCAGTTAACTATCGGAACAGATACTTGTCACCTACTTCAAATTCAATCCCCTTGGACTTGAATTCGGGAAACCGGTCAAACCCATTCTTTTGCTGCATTTAGGACTTACAAAGAATGAATCTCAGTGGTTCTCAGGGTACCTAGTACGTCCACCAGGATTTTCTTTGCGTCGTAGACACGGATAAGTACTAGCAGAGCGCATCCATGTGCGTATATCAGGTCACACATGACGGATCCTGGGGTCTTACCTTCGTGATATATTTCAACCACGACATTCAAGTTTTGTCGCGATGACGCAGCTCGAGAATCATATGTCGCAGCCTTGTTTGACTGTTTCAATTCTAAAAATATTCGGGTTATTCAACCTTGATTGATAAAAAACTCCCTCCCGATGGGAGTAATGATGCTTCCTGAAGCTTTTTTCGCCTTCCTCGCTCCAATATTCATGAAAAAACATCGTCGGGTGCGCGCCCAGCGCTCCCGATGGGAGTAGCCCCCGAGGCTATAGTCAAAAAATCTTATTTCGAGTATAGGCTCAAATATATTGTGCCTACTTTTAGTCATCAGATCGAAGTTTTATATGATAATATCATCGGGTGTGCGCTCAGCGCTTCCGATGGTAGTAGCCCCCGAGGCTATAGTCGAATATTTTCGGGTATAGACTCAAAGAGTGATATGTTCTTCCTTAACTCCTTTGTAGCTTTCATATCAGTTTTTCGTCGACTTCCTTGGTCATCATCCATTCGTAGATCTGTCATACCATACTTTTGCTGAATTTTCCCATATCAATGTCCATCACTTGTCATATCCTAACGTCCATGTTACTCGAATTCTTGTGACATCATTAACAGAGTCATTCTTTAAATGACTTGACTGGGCGCTGACCGTTGCGTGTGCAGCGCGGTAATTTTGCAATTTTCCTGCCCGTTAGTGGGCTGCCGTTTCCGCTCCTTACGCCACGTCTCAGCCCACGTTCCTTTATCAGGAAGCTATAAAAGGGGGAGAGTGGAGATTGTTACTGTTTCCCAGTTCCTCGCTTTCGCCGCCGCCACCATTGTTGCAATCCTTCCGCGCTTTTGAGCTCCAGCACAGCCCCCTCACGTGGCTTATAGATGCGCTTCAAGTCCCGTGCGCAGAAGAACAAGATGGGGAAAACCAACACCACCAATTCAGCAACAAGGTGGGTGCCCTCTGATTTCAATCAGAAGGATCTGGAGAAGGCCCAGGCTGATGGTATCCTCTCCGATCACGATCAGGTCACCTTTCCTAGCACTGAGCGCATCCCCAAGCCCACGAGCGGCTTCCGGGTGATGTTTCTTTTCTTTCTCCTACGCGGTCTCTCTTTCCCTGCCCACGAGTTCCTTCGTGGGCTTCTCTTCGTGTACGGTGTGCAGCTTCACCAGCTCACACCGAATTCAATTCTTCATATTGCTTGTTTTATTACCCTTTGCGAGTCTTTCTTGGGGATCGAACCCCGTTTTCTTCTTTGGAAGTTTCTCTTTTGGCTCCGCCCCAGCGTCGCTTTATCAAAAAAGCCTGAGCTGGGCGGGGCTGTTGTTTCTCTCCGTGCTGAATCTCAGTACCTGGAGTTTTCCATGGCTGCCTCAGTACAAGGTTGGAGGAAGAAGTGGTTTTACATCAAAGACCGGAAAGTCTCTTCCTCTGACCAGTACGGCATTGCCCCTTTTGATGCCTCTAAAGTAGTGAAGAAATTGGCCTCGTGGGATTCGCCTCCCACAAAAACTGAGATGGAGGATGTCAACCGCTGCTAGCTCGCATCCAGGCTTTGAAGAGTGATGATGGTGGTTCGCTATCAGGAACTCAACTTATGGCATTTTTCCTGCAACGTCGAGTTCAACCTCTTCAGCATCGTCTTTCTAAGATTTGGTCGTTCTCTGGTTTGGGAGATTCTTCTCAAGTATCTGATGATCTTATGGAGAAGAAGGATCTCGACAAATGAGTTAGGGCTCTGACTACTCTTATGAAAGAAGATGAAATTCCAGACTTGGCCGCTGGTTATTTCGACTTTGAGCATCATTGGCCTGCGGTATGCGCACTATTTTCATTTATTCGCCTTCTTTTACCTTATCACTTTTATCTTATAACTTTCGGATTGTTTCTTCTTCCAGGATCATCAGTTCCTTGTTTCTCGCCCCCCCTTCTAGAGGAGGGGCCTATTCAAAATGTTCCTGCTGATGCTGCGTCTGAAGCCCCCAAGGCTGAGGACAGCCAAGATGAAGATGAAGCCGAGGATTCGCTGGAAAGAACCAGCTCGACGACGTCGCCTCCGCCTGCAGTTTCCGAAGATCTTGGCGTTGACAAGAAGAGGAAACGTGTCGAAGAGCTCGCTTCTTCGAGTGCCTCCGCTTACAAGACTGTGGTCGGGGAGGTCTCTGCTTTAGGGGATGAGGAAGAACTTTTTGATGCTTTGGACTCGTGAGTATTTGCTAACTCGATATTTTACTTTGTACTCGCTTCTTTTCTTTCGACTTATGCGAGGTCTTTGCCATTTGCTTCCTTTGCAGCGACAATGAGGACCCAAAGCGGAATGCTGCCACTGCTCCTTCTGCTGAGGTTATGGCTGCCGATGAACCTTCTTTACAAGAAGCTGATCCGGTGGTGAAGTCTCCAAAGGCTCATGTTAAGAAGGTCGTCTCTACTCGTGGCTCCAAGCGTGTGAAGAGGTCAATAGACGTTGGTGCTTCTCTCGACATTCATCGGTCTACGAGCTCTTCTGAAGATGTGCGTAATGCTCCTGATATTTTTCTTTTGTTTCTCGCGTGAACTTCCTACTCACGTCTTTTTTCCCTGTACAGGCTTTTATGAAGAAGTTCGTCACTTTGGGCACTGAATGTGTCAAACATTTGAAAGCTACTAGGGCTTCTCAAGGTAATCTTCTTTTCTGTGCTTTGCTTGCCTCAAGCGCCTTTTCCTATTTCTTTGTTCGAGTTTCGTTTCCCCTCTCTGTGCTGCAAATGCTTTATCGGCGGCTAATGCTCGCATATCGTCTCTGGTAGCTGAACTCAAAGCTTCCAGAAAAGCTTTTGATGCTGCCGCCGCTGCCAAAACCACTGCTAAGAAGTCCAGTAAATCAGCAGTGGCCAGGGCGAAGAAAGCGGAGAAAGCCCTTGCTGATGCTAATAAGGAGCGCATCCAGCGGGAGCAGGCCATAACCGAACGGCTTAATAAAATGTCGGCTCTTGCTGGAGGTGAGTACCATGCTTTCCCCCTTTTTTTTGTTGAGTTGCCCAATCTTATGCTTGCTGATGCGTGCTTTTTCCTCTATCTTTGTTTCCTTGGTTGTTTAGAACATACTGGGGTGTCTTCAGCATCTTTGCAGCCAGACGACGATTCTCTCATGGCTGCAGTTAACTTGCTGGAGTCGAATTGGATTTCTATCCAGGAGATCTTTGAGTTGGCTAGCCGCGTGCTCACGCGGATTTTCGTTGGGTTGTGGCCCAAGCAGAGAGCGGAGGTGCCAGATACCAATTTGAAGAAGCTTGCCGAGGCGTTTGACACCCCCGACGATCCTATCCTTCTGATGAAGGGCCGCTCCGTGAAGCGAGGTGCGGAGGGGGCCATTGCGCTCAGTTACGCACATGGCGAGGAGGTCAACTGGGAGAAGGTGAGCTCTTCCCGCGGTCGACCTCTTTCAGAGCTGCGGGTTTTCTTCGAGAAGGCGAAGAAGTACGCGCCAGGCATCGTATCCATAATTTCACCTTTGGTGGCTTCTACAACCTCTGCTACGCCGGTTTCTTTGAATCCGGCGACGAGTGGATCCATGCCTCCTCCTAATGCTGGTGCTACCTCTGCCACGCCTACTTCTGCTACGGAGCATGATGCTGAGGTGGCGTAGACTTAGTCTTCCTTTGTAATTTTCATTTCTTTTGTTGTAGTAAACTTCTAGTTATATTTTGCCCGAGAACCAGTCAAGGGGCTTGTACTCGCTGAGAATACCTTTCTTTTTATGAAATGTCTGGCTTGAATGGGGTTTCTGAGATCCTTGTTTTCTTCTTTCTGCTTGGCTTCCAGCCTGTGCATGCTGGTGGATCGTCGGGTCGTGATCGGGCTCCATCTCCTGTCAATATATTCGACTCTGGAACTGCTTGGCCACCTCACTCTTCTTGTCGATGCAAGGAATATTCGCTAAGGATTGCGGACCTTGAAGGTCATTTATCCTTGATGAAACGCCAGGCGAAGCTTGCTATGGACAAGGCCAGCAAATCTTGCAGTTTTACGAAACAGATATCCGTACTTGAGGATAAGGTGTCGGGTTTGATGGTCAAAATCGTACACCTCGAAGAATGCGACTCCTTTCTTATTGGTATTGTCGAGTCCGTCTGTGAGATGTTGCAATGTAAGGTTCCTTGCTGCCTTTCTTTTTCCCGTTTGTTCCACTATTCTTGTCTGATACTTTTTGTTAACTCAGGTACTTGTATGGACTTTGTTGCTGAAGCACGTCGGGTTTCTGAGCGAATTACGGCTCTGGAGAAAGCATCCGAGGGAATTGACAGTTTGTGGTCTGATCCCCGACGCCGTCGTGCCATTGTGCTACTTCAAGATCATGCTCAGCATATCGGAGAGGCAGTTGATGGTTGTCAAAGATCTCTGACGACCATGTATTCTGTCATGCTCCCTCGCAATCCTCTGCCTGGAAGCTTTCCGCTGCTACTCGATACTTTTAGATCTAGTCAGCGAATTCATCGGCAGATAGAGCTCAACTTGGTGGCTGGTGCCAATTTTGCTCTTGGGTGGGTACGTAAGTGGCATCCAAGACTCAATTATAGTTCCATGTCGCTGAGTTATCCTCCAGGTGGAGCTAGTTTGCGAGTTCATCTGGAGGCTACCCTGCAACCCGCCAGAAGGATTATAGCTAGATTGCTGCGAGAGGATGCCGCGTTTTTCCGCGAGCATCATTACTTAGACCCCTGGGGGTAGACGATTCTGATAACCCGATTTTATGATGCTTATGTACTTTGTGTATAGAACACGAGAGTTTATGTTTTCTAACTTTGTTGTCGGAAATTATTCTCAGAGCGTTTTTATTTTTGGTGCGCTTGCCGCAATTTTTGTTTAAAGCCACGTAAACTCGAATAAGAGGAACTTTGTCTTTATTTATGCTTATAATGTAAGATACATAGGGTGACCCAAGAGATCTGGCCAATGACCTATGTTCTGGATCTAGAGGGCATTACCCTGGAACAACTCGTGGCTTTTACAGCCTTATTTTTCTACTCTATTCCTTGACGTACTTTGTCGCCTTATGCCGCCGAGGTCTTCTCTTCTTCTCCTATAGGCATGTCTTGTTCTAATGGCTGTACCCGCGGTTTTTTCACCTCCGGCTCTGCTGGGTGTGCTTCGAGTTGTTGTACAGTTCATGTAGTCGAGCTTTTTGTCTTGTCTTTAGGTTCTCCATAGTTTGCCATCATGCCGAAGTTTTGAGCCATCTTGTGGAATTCCTTGTCGTATAGATCTGAGAGTTCGAAGCTCCCTTTAACTGTGATAATTCCTTTGGGCCCTGGCATTTTGAGTACCAGGTACGTATAGTGAGGTACTGCCATGAATCACGAAAACGCGGGTCGACCGAGAATCATGTGATATTGGGATGGCCAGTCCATGACTTCGAAGTCGAGTTTCTCTCTTCTGTAGTTTTGCCGATTTCCAAAGCAAACGTTGAGTGCTATTCGACCGACTGGATAATTAGCGCTTCCTGGGACTATTCTGTGAAAGGAACAATCAGTTGGCTTCAAAAACTCCAATGAGATGTGCATTGCTCATAGGGTCTTTGCGTATATAAGATTTATGCTGCTTCCTGCGTCCATGAATACTCTGTCGACATCGTATGTCCCAATTTGGGCTTTGAGTACCAGAGGCGCGTTTCCTGACCGAGGTACTGTTATTGGGTGATCATCTCTGCTGAATTCTATGGGTTGCTCTGACCAGTGTAGATATTCCGTTGTTGCTGGAGGCGAGGTTACAACTAGGTTGACTTGGAAAGTTATGCTCTTTTCCTCTTTGTTTGACTTTGGCACAGGCTGTATCATTGCTGTGATGTGCCCTTGAGATGGAACATAGCCTCCGTCGTCATCGCGTCCCTGGTTCGGCTGGCCTTGATTTTGAGGAAGTCCATTGTTTCCTTGCTGATTTGTAGGCGCATTGCTTGTGTTTCCTTTGTATCCCTGCCATTTTGCTTCGGCTTGCTTGTTTAGTGTTGCTTCCTGCAGCTTCAAGAACGCTGTGCAATCTTTTATTGTGTGCCTGGATACTCGTTTCCCATCAACAAACGCGGAGTATATGTGACATGGTCCATTTAGCATATCTTCTGGTGATGGGTTGTACTCTCTGGATTCTCTTGTCTGAAACTTTTTGTAGTCTTGTTTTCTGTAGCTACGATATCCCGAGCTTTTACGATCGTTCCCTTGGTAGCTATTATCCTTGTATCCTCCGGCTACTTGGCTGTGAGAGCAATAGTTGTCGTAATTGCGGGATCTCCTCCTTTGGCCTCCATATCTGTTTCCTCTATCATCCTCTGGCGATCGTGTCCGCTTGTTGTTGCACGCATCTTCCCCATCTGCAAATCTATTTGCTATATCCATTAAATCTGATACTATTTTCGGCTTGATTCTGCCCATCTCTTCGACTAGGTCTCCTCGCCTTAACCCAACTATGAATGCGTCTATTGCTCTTTCATCTGAAACTTCGACTGCTAAATTTTTGATGATGCTCCATCTTTGAATATACGCCCTTAATGTTTCGCCGTGTTGCTGTACACAGGCTTTAACTTCTTCTATGGATGCTGGACGCTTATATGTCGACTTGAAGTTACTCATGAATTGCTTTGTGAGCTCTTACCAGCTTCCAATTGTTTCTTTTTCTAATTTGCTCAACCATGACCTTGCCGCGCCGGTGAGGTGTAATTGCAAACTTTGCATAGTTGTTTCCTTGGTTCCTCCCAATATTTTTACTGCTTGCAGATAATCCGAGAGCTATGACTGTGGCTCCTGGGATCCATCGTACTTTTGCTGATCATGGGGTAGTTTGAAACCTTTGGGTACTGGCGTGGTGCGAACCCTGTGGGTAAAGCATGATGCCCCCATCTCTTTTTCATCGTCCTCGTAATCGTATGTCTTGTTTGGAGACCTGGATCTTTGGGTTCCTCCATACTTCGAGCTTCTGTGTCGCCTTGGTGATGGTGTTCTAGATCGTCGACTGCCGCTCCTGTGCCGAGGACTATTGTGACGGCGTGGTGATCTTGGCTTATGGGTTCCTTTGTTGCGATATGCCTCCTCTTCTTTTGCTGATAATTTGTTGCCTACCATCTTTAATCCATTTAGTGCTGCACGGTGCATATGTTCCCTTGGGTCTCCTGGATTTGGTCGTGTTGTATGTAAGTATGCTTGAGCTACCACGAGTGCTACTTCAGGAGTTTTTGGTATAATGTTTCCTTGCTCGTCGACCGAGTCGAGGTTTTTGGAGATGCTTTGCCTTTCTGAGTACTCGAGGTTTTCAAACCTTGATCCGTGTCGACGATGCCTTTTGCCGTTTGTGTATGACGCGTCGCTACGTGCTCTTCGAGCAGCGTCGCTTGCTGCAATGGCTGAGTCTTTCCTCTTGTGTATTTCAATCCTCTCCTTCGCTAGTTGCTTCGCCTGCACGTCTTAGGGCATAGTGGTACCCCAAAAGCGTATTCTTGCTGGAATTTGTTGGTATTGGCGTGCCATGCTCCACGGCTGTCTTGATTGTTTTCCACTCGTCGACTGATAGTCAAACTTTCTCCCTAGTTGCGAGGGAGTCTGCAGTTTCTCCTTCTGCTAAATGGTCCGCTCCTCTGTTTATGTTTGCTGGATTGAGCACTGGATTGTTGTTTTCATCAAGCTCTTCCGAGTTGTCTCCTACAATGGCGAGTACTTGGTATCGATTGTCGAGTTTGCTATTGAAGCTTGAGAAGATTGAATTGTCATCTTAAGAAAGCTCTAATCCTGTTTTCCAGGTATCTGTTGATTTGTCTGAGGTATCGTCGTAGCAGATCATGAGATCTTTGAGTTGAACTTCTAAGTCGAAATTCTCCAT
Organism: Dactylis glomerata; assembly: GCA_007115705.1. Lineage (NCBI taxonomy): Eukaryota > Viridiplantae > Streptophyta > Magnoliopsida > Poales > Poaceae > Dactylis > Dactylis glomerata. The sequence goes on from QXEO01000431.1 coordinate 2,842,920, forward strand.
TGTTTCGTCGCCTCCTGCGATTTTTCCTTCTTCTGTTTCTGCTAAGCTGACCGGCGAGTTTACCTCGTTGGAAGAGCCTTCTGATGATTCCGATATTGCTACTGTCTCGGGTTCACTTGCCGACGGACCCGGTTTCACCGGATCTGAAAGGCGAATCGAACCTAGTGATCCGACGCGAAAGTTTAGACTTCCGATCGTCAAATCCATATCTTGATCCATGCTCTCGAATACTTGCGTGAAACTTGACTGGTGAGGTTGAAAATCGACGGTTTCGAAGGGTATCTGAATTTTGTCGACTTCCAGATTGTTGTTGGCTAAAAGCGAAAAAGCCGTCGAATTCATGATTCCAACGCCCAAAGTCCCCACGGTCGGCGCCAATTGACGAGGGTTAACTCGACAAATGTCCTAGATGAAGGACTTAGGATCGGGGAGATAGGGCGTCGGATGAACTCGAAGGTAAAATCAGTCAAACAAAGTGTGTATCGAAAGTAAACGTGAGGTGTAAACCTGGCTTGCTTTCAATCTGCCCCTCACCGTCCTCTCCTGGCCCCTATATATAGGTGGCCAGGTCTCGAGGATCGGGAGGGATCCGATACAGATTACAATATTGTCATACGATATGAACTCGTATTTCGACTAGTATTACAATTGGGCCTAGCTTAACGGGCCTCAGGGGTACTCAACTGACAGGCTCTATTATCTATACCCTTGTCAAACCGGGACTAAAGGGGGGTCTTTAGTCCCGGTTGAAGCCACCAACCGGGACTAAAGGGTCTTTAGTCCCGGTTGGTGGCTTCAACCGGGACTAAAGACTTTTGGGCGGCGGTTTCCAGTTCACGCCCGAGCCCCAGACCTTTAGTCCTGGTTGGTAAAACGAACCGGGACTAAAGGGGTAATAAATGCGCGCCAAGCCTAATATTTTTTTCAGATTTCATTTGAATATGAATTTGAATTTCAAATTGAATAACTTCTTTATATTTTAGAATCTGACAAAAAATTTAATATGAAAAGTGTTTGAAATTGAATAAGTAATTCAAAACTTTTTCCTATTTTCCAAATCAATTATTCTAACTATTCAAATTATTAACTATTTTGCTATTTTCAATTAAAACTATATTGATTAATATTCTTTTTGCATATTTTAGAATCTGACAAAACTTTTAATATGAAAAGTGTTTGAAATTGAATAAGTCATTCAAAACTTTTTTCTATTTTCAAAATCAATTATTCTAACTATTCAAATTATTAACTATTTTGCCATTTTCAATTAAAACTATATTGATTAATATTCTTTTTGCATATTTTAGAATCTGACAAAACTTTTAATATGAAGAGTGTTTGAAATTGAAGAAGTAATTCAAATTTTTTTTCTATTTTCAAAATCAATTATTCTAACTATTCAAATTATTAACTATTTTGCCATTTTCAATTAAAACTATATTGATTAATATAACTTTTGCATATTTTAGAATCTGACAAAAAAATTAATATGAAAAGTGTTTGAAATTGAATAAGTAATTGATTAGGGTTTAATACATTATTACACGTCACCAACATTTACATAAAAGGTTTAATACATTATTACACATCACCAACATCCCCATCTAGTGTTGGGGTTTCCTTCTGCACTGTAACCATGGAGTATCTTCTTTGTTTAAGAGGATGGTTGGGTCAGTGTTCACTCTGAAGGGCGGAATTTCATCAAACTTGTTATAATCTTCTGACATATCTGTCTTGTCCTCCACTCCCACGATGTTTCTTTTCCCTGAAAGAATAATGTGGCGCTTTGGCTCATCGTGTGATGTATTTGTTTTCTTATCTTTTCTTTTTCTCGGTTTGGTAGACATGTCCTTCACATAGAAAATCTGAGCAACACCATTGGCTAGGACGAATGGTTCAACTTTGTAACCAAGATTATTGAGATCCACCGTTGTCATTCCGTACTGCTGGTCCACCTTTACCCCGCCTCCTGTCAGCTTGACCCATTTGCACCGAAACAAAGGGACCTTAAAAGACGGTCCATAGTCAAGTTCCCATATCTCCTCTATGTAACCATAATATGTGTCCTTTGTCCCATTGTCATTTGCTGCATCAAAGCGGACACCACTGTTTTTATTGGTGCTCTTTTTATCTTGGGCGACCGTGTAAAATGTATTCTCATTTATCTCGTAACCCTGGAAAGTCAATATAGTGGAAGATGGTTTCTTGGCCAACATGGACAACTCATATCCAACAGTGGCGTCATTTATGAGAAGTGTTTGCAACCAACCACCAAAAGTCGCCATGTGGAACTTTGTAATCCAGGAGTCAGACTGCCCCGGGTTTTTCGAGCGTACAATATTCTTGTGTCGCTCCATATATGGCTCCACCAATGTGGAATTTTGTAAAACTATGTAGTGTGCTTCACTCAAAGAATGTCCGTCCATACAGTATGCTGATTTCATTCCTAGCGTGCCTTTTCCACTCAGTCTCCCCTCATGCCGCGATTGAGGAAGACCAATCGGGTTCAGGTCAGGAACAAAGTCAACACAAAACTCAATGATCTCCTCTGTTAGATAGCCCTTGGAGATGCTTCCTTCTGGCCTAGCATGGTTATGCACATATTTCTTTAAGACTCCCATGAACCTCTCAAAGGGGAACATATTGTGCAGAAATATTGGACCGAGAATGGTAATCTCTTTGACTAGGTGAACTAAGAGATGCGTCATAATATTGAAGAAGGACGGTGGGAACACCAACTCGAAGCTGACAAGACATTGGGCCACATCATTCTATAACCGTTGTAGATCTTCTGGATTGATTACCTTCTGCGAAATTGCATTGAGGAATTGATATGTCTCAAACGTATCTATAATTTTTGATGCTCCATGCTTGTTTTTACACCATTTGCCTTGTGTTTCGTTACACTTCGTGGCGTTTTTATGCGATTTCTGGAACTAACTTATTAACAGGTCGCCACAGTGCCAGTTCCCTCTTTTTTTGCTGTTTTAATGTTTCAGAAAAGTTACACAGGAAATATTCTCGAAATTGGACGAAACAAAAGCCGAACATCCAAAAATTCACCGAAGCTTCCAGAGAACCGAAGAGGACATGGAGTGGGGCCACAAGGGCCCCACACAATAGGGCGGTGCGGCCTGGCCCCTGGTCGCGCCCCCTACGTGTGAGGGCGCCCTGGCAGCCCCCTGACGACGCCCCTTCACCTATATAAAGCCTCGGGACGGAAAACCCTAAAGGAATCGGCAAATTTCCAGAAAGAGTTCCGCAGCTCCACCGCCACCACCGACGAATTTCGGGGGACAGAAGTCTCCGTTCCGGCACCCTGTCGGGACGGGGAAGTGCCCCCGGAGCCATCTCCATCGGTCTCCATCGCCGTCTCCGCCGTCTCCATCGACCTCACCGCCATCTCCATCAACCTTGCTGTCTCCTATGATGAGGAGGGAGTAGTTCTCCCCTGGGGCTGAGGGCTCTACCGGTAGCTATGTGGTTCACCTCTCTCTCCCATGATGTGATCTTTATGTGATCGTGAGCTTTGTATCTAGTTGAATTGGTAGATGTTATTATTCAGATATTATGCTACTCCTATGCTTAATTATTATACTCTCCGGAGATACCTCGTATCATGGTGTAAAGGTGACTAGTGTGTGCATCATGTGTATCTTTTTGGTTAATGTCTCTATGAATTGTTGGTGTTTGTTGGAACCATCTAGTGCATTCATGGTGATAGTGTGGGACAATCTAGTTTGGGTACATACGGACTTTGAGGAGTGCTTCGTAGCCCTATGCATGATTAGTGTATGTTTTCCATTGGAGAACTGTTTTGAGTTGCATATTGATGATAGTATCTATTGGTTCAATTATGTTATATTTGTTGGGAGTGTGTCCACTAGTGAAAGTATGATCCCTAGGCCTTATTTCCAAGCTTTGCACACCGTTTACTTCCTGTTTTGTTACATGTTTGCTTGCTGCCATATTTATTTCAGATTACATTTACTACTCATTATCATCACTACTACTTGTATTTCACTATCTCTTCACCGAACTAGTGCACCTATACATCTGACAAGTGTATTGGGTGTGTTGGGGACACAAGAGACTTTCTGTATCATAATTGCAGGGTTGCTTGAGAGGGATAGCTTTGACCTCTTCCTCCCTGAGTTCGATAAACCTTGGGTGATCCACTTAAGGGAAACTTGCTGCTGTTCTACAAACCTCTGCACTTGGAGGCCCAACACTGTCTACAAGGATAGAAGCGTGCGTAGACATCAAGCTCTTTTCTGGCGCCGTTGCCGGGGAGGTAAGGTAAAAGGTACTCGCATCCTCCTGTGTGAGTGCTCGAAGTTATTTCCTTTAGATTCTGCAATTATATCTTTTTGTTTCTTGTTTTTATTTTCACTAGTTAGGCTTAATGGAAAATAAAGAGTTCTTTAGTCTTTTTTCTGAGTTTAGATTTGAAGAGAGAATTGAAAAACCTTTGGAGCTTATTTCGCATAGCAATGTTATTAGTACGAATGCTTTGAATCCCGTTATTGCTAATGCTATGGAAAAGTCTAAGCTTGGGGAAGCTGGTTTTGTTAAGCATGATATTTTTAGTTCCCCAGCTTTAGTGGAGAATGTTTGCTCTGATGATATTTTATCTCCCATATGTGATGTTTCTAATGATGCTTGTGCTCCTCATCCTTTTAAAATACCTATGAAAATTGTTGATCGTGCTATGAATAACTGCTATTTAGGAGATGGAACTGTCCATCCCGGTGATCATTTGCTCTTTATACATGAATTATGCGAGTTGTTCCAGTGTGTAGGTATTTCAATGAACCAAGTTAAGATGAAGCTATTTTCTTTATCACTGAAGGGCAGAGCTGCGGAATGGTATAAAACACTTAAGGATGGCCGACCGGTTGAGTGGGAGGAAATTGTACCTCTCTTTTATTCTAAATTCTATTCTTCTAGTGAGGTTTATAAAGATAGAAATTACATTTATAATTTCCATCCACATGAGGGAGAAAGCATTGCCCAAGCATGGGGAAGACTGAAGTTACTAATGCATAAATGTCCTATTCATGATCTTCCCTGTAATATTGTTATTAATAATTTTTATGCAAGGCTTTCAGGATATTACAAGGACTATCTAGATGCATGCTTTGAGGGGTCTTTCACAAGCAAGGATGTTGACACCAAGTGGGATCTGCTTGAAACAATTCAAATCAATATTGAAGGTTGGGATAGCGACAAAGGCAAAGGATCAGGTATGAATTACGAGTTTGATTGCATTAAGTCTTTCGCTAAAACTGCTAATTTTCAAGAGCTTAGTGCTAAATATGGTCTTGATCCTCAAATTATGGTTGATTGCTTTAAAGCCTTTGCTTCCCATATGAATGTTCCTAAAGGAAATAGGGACGTGTATCATGAACCTTTTAAGGACACTTGTGTAGAAAATGATATTGTTGTTGATGATTGCAATAAACATGCTCGAACCTCTGAAAGTCCTATTTCCTATAAGCATGTTAATTTTTGTGGAGTACATAGACCTTGTGAACAGAGTTACAACAAGGAAGATTATTGTGTCCACCACGCAAATGAAGAAACCAGTATGTGGCTCAGGGATCTAGATGTACTTGGTGAAAGGGTTTGTGAGCTTTATCCTTTTCTTTGTGAACTTTGCGGTAAAATGGGTCACTTTAATTTTCAATGCCCAATTAATCGAACGAGTACCGCAAATTTGTATTGTGATGATAAGATTACTCTCAATCAGCATGATGAGCTTACTTTGTTTTTGAATTGTGAAGAGATATCTAGAAAGATTTCTTTGGTTGATATGAGAGATGTTGATATTAATAGCACCCTTCGGGGTTGTCGTCTCTATTGTGCTAAAGATTGCCTCACAAATACTTACTTAGAAGATCTTATAAAACATGATGTTTTGCCAAGCTATGACAGGACTAATAGATGTTTCGATCTTATTAATAGAGAGGAGGAATCCTCCAAAGTTTCTTCTGTTGTTTCTGTCAGCAAACCAGATTATGTGGAGAAGATGCCTTTCCCTCCTAAAGGATATGTGGAGAAGATGCCCTTCAAGTCTCTCCCTCCTAAAGGAGAGAGTAAGAAGAGTATGAAGAAGAAGAAGAAGAGGAGTAAAAGGCGAGAGGACACGGTATCTTCCCCTAAGCGTTATGATCCTGCTATAGATTATGATAATTCTGATTGGGATGATGTTCTCATGCCAGTTACCTATGTTAGTGATCATGATTGGGAAAAGCACTCTACTTTTGATATTGAAAATCTTTTTGGTGCAAATTCTAAGGTTAATAATTGTTGTACCATTAGTATTATCCATGTTCCTTCTTATGATGATATGTTTGATGAATATGCTTTGAGAAATAGCTGTTCTCTAGCTTGTGATGATACTAAACCTCTAGTTTATGATGGCTATGATGATGAGTATAATGTTTTCAGTTCACCTACTATTGAGGAGAAAATTAGTTATGATTACAACATGCCTCCTGTTTTTGATGATTATGGTGATGGGAATAATTATTCTGTTGAATCTGCTCCTACTACGATTGTTCATGTGGGGAGTATTAATTCTTTTATGCATGTGGCTCATGATAGAGATGCTTTATGTGATAGTTATATTGTTAGTTCTATTCATGATGCTACTGAAAGTTACTATGAGAGAGGGAAACATGGTTTTATGGACCTCAACAATATTGAGTTTCCCCTCTTTATGTTGCAACTCTTGAAGTTGTACTTGTTTTGCCTTCCTATGCTTTTTGCTTCGCGCTTTCATGACTTGTCTCTTTACAAGATTATTTTTCATAGGAAGTGGTTCAGATTTAAATGTCTATCACATCTGCTTTTTGATGCTCTCTATTTCTTCAAGTTCTTATATGGCGCCTTTGATTTAAGCTCTTATATGGCGCCTACATGAGCATCTTTGCAAATTACTGCGCCTAGCTCAAAGGCGTTAAAGAAAAGCACTCTTGGGAGATAACCCAATGTTTTATTTCCAGTACTTTTTCTTTTATTTGATTCTTGGAAGTTATTACTACTATAATAACCGCTCCTTATCCTTTTTATTTCGTTGTTGTGCCAAGAGAAGCCTCTAATTTGAGTGAGGTAAGATTTGGGGATGTTGCTGTCCTAAAACAGTTTTCGGTGCTGCACCGTAAAAATTCGTGAAAATTCTCTGTATATCTTTTGGACCTGCGATTTCTTGTGAACATGCCCCAGGTTATATCCAAACTTTCATTAGTTGAACACTTTTTGATTTGAGCAACAGAAAACCCTCTAAAAATTCGACATTTGTCAGCTGTTCTGTTTTGACAGATTTCTGCCAATATTTGTGTTTGCCGCTTTATCGCTTTCTTTTTTAGTTCTTTTGATCACGGAACTTTTGGGGAAGTTGCTACAGTAGTATATACTTTATATTTGTTGGTTTTGAGTTGAAATATGAAGCAAAAAGGGTTGATTCATTACTATGCTTACACTAATGTTGCTAATAGATTTGTGTTTAGTTTTGTATGAAGGAAGTTTTCAAGTGTAGGGATTGGAGAATGATGAGATGAGATGAAGAATGGACAAAAGCTCAAGATTGGGGATGAACATGCACCCCAAGAAATATCCAAGAAGTACAAGCATCAAAGCATGGGGATGCCCCGAGGCACCCCCTTCTTCATCGGCAAAAATCAGGTCACCTTTCAACACACTATATTTTTATTGCTTCATGCACTATGCGTTTTTCTTGGAGCGTCAGTTGTTTTTGTTTTCAGTTTTCTTTTGCTTTGTTTGCTGCAATAAATGGTTGGATCACATCATGTTGGTTTGGAGGGAGACATACTCCATTTTTCATTGCCAAGAACACTCTAGTTTTCACTCTTCTCGTTCAACGAGTGTTCTCTTTTTGTGCTACTGCGTTTAGCTTTTGTTTTTCACCTTGATTTTTGTTCAGATCTTGCTTTATCTTTGCATCAAGGTGTATTTGGACCTCTGGTCCATGTTGGTTTTCATCAAAAGAGTTTCCTTAAAAAGGTTTGACTGGTGTTGGAAAAGAGAAAAAGCTTTATGCAAAAAAGTGGTACAAAAAGGAGCTTGTGTAGACTGCGGCCTAGGCTTTTGCATGTCGTGCTTGATGTCTTTTTGATAGTATACTTAGTGATTTTTGCTGTAGCATGACTTGTCTCAAATGACTGAGATTGCTTAATGAGCCTTTGAAAAAATAATGCGTTGTTTTTATTATATGGAAGCATTTATTTGGTTTTTTCCTTTGATGCTTTATTTGGGTTGACTTGGCACATGCTTACACCATGTTGACTACAAAATAAGTCGCCTATAGCCTCTATGATCATTTGGTTTTTACTTGTGATACCACTTTATTCTTCTTTCAATGATGTTTTGTCGCTATGCATGATTATGGCCGTTATTGCTCTCTTAGTTGGTCGCTCCCAGTCTTTTGCTAGCCCTCATTTTGTACTGATTATGAGCTCTACTCGTGCATCCAACTCCTAGAAACCAAGTTTGCCATTGTGTCTACTATAAACTCCTATGCATGGTATTTGTAATCCATTCCAAGTAAATTTTCATGTGCTACCTTTCAAAAAACCTTCAAAATACTTCTCATTTTGTGACACTGTTTTCAGCTCATGGGGACGTAGTGGTCGGATTTGCTATCTTCCATATTGTCTCATTCCAAAAAGAAAGAAAAAAGATAAAAAAGGAAAGAAAAAAGGCACTCCTCCATGGTATGTGAATGTTGGTGGGCACCCGATGGAATCGGTTAGCCATGGTTTGAGAAAGGAAAAAAGGTGGGGAGGAGTTCTAAGCTTTATAAAAGAGCACAAAAGTGCCAATCTCTCTCTCTCAAAAACTTGCTTCATTTTTGTATGGAAGATAGTAAGAACCCCATTGCTAGTCGTTGACAAAGACAACCACCTCTCAAAATCCAGTTTTTATCTCTCTGTTTTACAAATGAAAAGCTCTAGCACATGTTTAATCACTGCTTCCCTCTGCGAAGGGCCTTTCTTTTACTTTTATGTTGAGTCACCACCTTCTACCTTTATGCACCGTCTAAGAGAGCATAGTTGTCATTCTGAGTATAATGTGCATTGTCCCAAAGTTTTCATTGATTGATTCATGACCATGGTTTCACTTGTTCTTAAATTATTTGTATCTAGTCGCCCTCTTAAACTTGAAGGTGTCCTATGCATTTATGTTTTGCTCTCCATGAAGGACAAGCTGAAAACCATTTGTATGTTTTTCCTTATGATTTGAACACACGTTTGACTTTCATTGTTTCATTTTAATGATCTTTTGTTTGTGTTCTATTTCATGTTATAACATGGTTGCTAAGTTTCTTCTATCAAGATTATGCCTTTCATGCCCATGTTTTGAGTTCTTATGATCCCAGCACTCAATGCTTTCATAGATGATCAAGATTGTGTAGGTGCATGTCACCTCAAAAATTATTTCTTTTGTTATCACTTACCTACTCGAGGACGAGTGATGAGCCACAAGTATAGGGGGTGTATCATAGTACTTTCGATAAATAAGAGTGTCGAACCCAACAAGGAGCAGAAGGTGTTGACTAGTGGTTTTGATCAAGGTTTCACTGTAAATACTAGCAAACGGGTTTTCAGGGGTATTTGGTAATACAAATAAATAAAGTGCGAGTAAATAAAAGACAGTAGTAACAATTGCAGCAAGTGGCCCAATCCTTTCTTAGCAAAGGACAAGCCGGTTGTGTAACTTATAATAACGAAACGTTCTCGAGGACACACGGAAGTTTATGTCAAGAGCTTTCGCTTCATGCTGCTAAATAGTCTTTATTGGTTTGATAAGTGTTATGGGGGTGAACCTGTGCTAGCGCACTACCCTTACTAGGATAAATACACACTTGTGATTATACCTCTTGCAAGCATCCGCAAATACAAGAAAGTAATTAAGATAAATCTAACCACAACCTTAAACTCTAAGATCCTACGCTCCCTGGTGCAATGGTTTCCCAATGAAGGTTTAGGTTTCTGTCACTCCAGCAACCCCACAATTGGTAGCCAAATACACAATGCATCTCACTAGGCCCATAAATGGTGAAGTATCATGCAGTCGACGTTCACATGACACCACTAGTGAAATAGCACCACAACAATATCAAACCATTAAAGATGACTCAACAATAATTCACTACTAACATCTTGACTTCTCCCATGTCCTCAAGAACTAAACGAACTACTCACAAGACATCATATGGATCATCATCAGAGGTGAAATAATGGTAAATAACAATCGAAACATAAACCTTAATTCAACGGTTCCACTCAATAGCATCAACTACAAGAGTAATCAACACCGGGAAAGTTTCCCCTAAGAATATAACAAGATCCAACTCAAGATGTTACAGCGGGATGGCGTGGTGATGGTGAAGATGAAGGTGCTGGTGATGGAGATGATGATGATGATGATCCCGATGAAGTCCGGTGCGATGGTGATGACGATGGCGACGATCTCCCCTCTCCGGGAAGGAATTTCCCCGGTAGATTTCTGCCTGCCGAAGAGCTTTTCTCTCTCTGGTGTTTTCCACCCCGCAGAGGCAGCTGTGTCTATCTCTGAGCCCCCCCTTGACTTAGGTTTTTGGGGACGATGAAGTACGCGAAGGGGCGAGACCTGGAGTGGGCTAGGGCGCCCTCACACAGGGCCGGCGCGGCCAGGGGCCAGGTCGCGCCCCCTATGTGTGAGGCTGCCCTCTGGCTCCTCTCGACTCCTCCTTCTGGCTTCAAGAGTCTTTTGGTAAAATATAATTTCCTGGAATTTTCCTGATCTTCCAAAATATGGTGTCTTGACGGTCCTTTTCCAGCAGAATCCTGACTCCGGCAGCAAATCCTCCAATGATCATCAAACATGTAAAAACAGAGGAAATAACATAAGTATCATCTCTAAATATAAAATATATCAATGAATAACAGCAAATTATGATACAAAATAGTGATGCAAAATGGACGTATCAACCACCCCAAGCTTAGACCTCGCTTGTTCCCAAGCGAAAACTAAACTCGGTAAACATGACCACAGGTTTATGGAGTGAAGTGTCGATAATCAAAATACGGACAAGAAGCATCACATTCACCAAGGCACAAATTATAATAGACAGCAACTTCCCTTTATAAAATGTAGACTTGCAATAAGTAAAAGGGAATCACATATAAGGATGCACAAAGTAAACTAAAATTGGTGATGGCAAACCTTAGTTCTTGGTCAAAGAATGATGAACAAGCTATTCTTTCTTTTGAATGGAGCCTTTTAAAAACAGAGCTGATATAGCAAAGACCATATGCTCATCAAAACAAACTTTTTGCATTCATAGAAAGCTTTCAAAGATATATTCCTTCAAACAAAAGCATTGTACAAAACAAGGAAGATAGTAAACATGATTAAACGGATCAACATATGAATGAGTGAAACATAACAACTCAAATGCTTGCTTGAGATAGAAGGAGATAGGTTGACTCAACATAAAAGTAATAGACAAGCCCTTCGCAGAGGGAAGCAGGGATTAAACATGTGCTAGAGCTTTTCATTTGCAAAACAGAGGTAAAAAGTTATTTTGAGAGGTGGTTGATTTTGTCAATGACTAGCAACGGAGTTCTTGATATCTTCCATACTAAAGAAGTGGGAACGGTTCCGAGATGTTTGATTAATTGGCACATTGGTGCTCTTTTATAGCTTTGCACTCCTCCCCACCTTTTTCCTTTCTCAAACCATGGCTAACCAATTCCATCGGGTGCCGACCAACTTTCACATACCATGGAGGAGTGCTTCTTTTCCTTTTCCTTTTTTTAGGTTATAATGGTCTGACCAGCTCCCTTGCAAAATTAGTGACGAGCAGATGAAGCTGCCTAGTCGAGGGATACTTAATTTAGTATGGAAGATAACAAACCCATCCACTACGTCCTCATGAGCTAAAAATAGTGGCACAAAAGTAGAAGTGTTTGAAGGTTTTTGAAAGGTAGCACATGAAAATTTACTTAGAATGGCTTAAAATACCATGCATAGGAATTTATAGTGGACTCTTTGGAAGTGACTTGGCTTTTGGGATTTGGATGCACGAGAAGTATTCCCTCTCAGTATGGGTTTTTGGCTAGCAAGGCTGGGTAGCAAGCATAAGAGTTGCATGAAGCAAACAAACATACATATAATAAGAACAATCATGCAAACTCCCTTGAAGGTACAACGATTTTGACTTGAGAATAACATTGCTTATAAGCCAAATATGAAGGGTAAATTGAAGTGATGTGGCTACAAGCACTTCTTATTCTTTTCTACTCAAACCTCAAGGTAATGTTGCTACTGACCAAGCTAGGTTTGCCAAAACTAACTAAATTTACTCATGCTCCCAAAGTGATACCAATACTAATCAACAAGACTAGTCGTATAAGAGAGATTGCAAACTAAAATAAAGTGTGCGGAAAGTAAATGATAGAACTTCTCATTAATATTTCATTACCGCAACTCACACCAAGGGATACATAGGTAACCAACTAAGGAGGATACTTCCAAACTACAAACTATTCTATAAGATAACTTCTCTATTCATGATATGACTCTACTTGAAAAGTAAATGAGCAAAAGGTAATGATGTGATACCGCGGCACTCCCCCAAGCTTGGAACAAGCCAAGGGGATGCCTATACCAATGACGAGTTACTCTTTTGGCGGTGGCGGTGAGTCTTCATCGCTATCATACTTCCAAGGCAGGGGTCCTCCATCGAGGAAGGATGTCTTGGTCTCCAATGTCCTGAAACTTGCAGCAGCACTCATTTGTTTAAACCTAGCTTCATACTCACAGTTTTGGTTCTGCAAGTCGTAGAGTTGTGCTTGTAATTGGTTGGAGGTCTCATGGAGCGAAAAGATGTCCTTCCAAAGTTCTGTAGTCTCCTTCTTGTACTCGGTAACAAGCTCTTGATTAATCCTATGGATGAGTTCCACCTCATGTTCTGCCATCTTCTTATATTTAAAAACTTCTTGTTCCAGTGCTTCCATCCTGGCTTCGAGACTCCCTTCTCCCTTTGGTCCTTGGACATCTTTAATCTGCAACTCCCCATCCTTGAGTGACAACTCCTTCGGATGCATCTTCAGCTCCCTCATGTATGGATTAATGGTATCCGCAAGAGAGTTCTCCTCGGATGGACCGGACGAAGACATTGTAACTCCAAAGCTGAGAGCAATCCCTGACAGAAACAGCTCAAAACAAAAACACGACGAGAAAACAATATATAGACCTCGGGTACTCCGGGGGGTTATATAGGCGAAAATTATACATCGAGGGGAAATCACAAGAGGAAACCGGGACGGAAAAGAGTTCCGAGGTGTTCTCACACTAGGGCAGCGCGGCCAGGGGTGGACCCGTGCCCCCTATGTGTGAGGAGCACCCGGACTCCTTTTCCTGCCCGTTTTCATCTCGTGATTTTTCATATTTAGTAAAAACAGCAAACATATTAAAGGAAGAGCTTTCCGCGAAACTTCTCTAAATAGAACTGTTACCTATTCGAAAACAAACTCTACAGGTTCCTGCAATTTGTCTTGGATGAATTCTTCTGGAGAAACTGTTTCAATTACATCAACATCTTCATTATAAGAATCTCCAGTAATATAATGTTTGAGTCTTTGCCCATTCACCACTTGTGTAGTGTCATCTTTCAAAGAAGCAATCTTTATCGCACCTGAGCGGTACACTTCAATAATAACATATGGTCCTTCCCATTTTGATAGTAATTTTCCTACAAAAAATCTGAGACGAGACCTATACAATAGAACTTTCTCACCAACATGAAACTCTCTCTTAAGAATTCTCTTATCATGCCATTGCTTGACTTTCTCTTTGAAAAGTCTAGCATTCTCATACGCTTCGTTTCTCCACTCATCTAGAGAACTCAAATCAAGTAACCTTTTCTTACCAGCTAGTTTAAAATCTCTATTAAGCTCTTTCACTGCCCAAAAAGCTTTGTGTTCTAATTCTAAAGGCAAGTGACACGCTTTTCCGTAAACCATCTTATAAGGAGACATTCCCATGGGGTTCTTATAAGCAGTTCTATAAGCCCATAAAGCATCGTTTAACTTACTAGCCCAGTTTTTTCTAGATCTATTGACAGTCTTCTGCAAGATAGACTTGATCTCTCTATTTGAAAGCTCTACCTGCCCACTAGTTTGGGGATGATAAGAAGAAGCAATTCTATGATTAACATCATATTTAGCAAGAGTTTTTCTAAAATTGCCATGAATAAAATGAGAACCTCCATCAGTCATAAGATATCTAGGCACACCAAACCTAGGAAAAATAACATCTTTAAGCATTTTTAACGAGGTCTCACCATCGGCACTCTTTGTAGGTATGGCTTCTACTCATTTAGTAACATAATCAACAGCAATAAGTATGTGGGTATATCCTTTTGAAGGAGGAAAAGGACCCATAAAGTCAAATCCCCAACAATCAAACGGTTCAATAACAAGAGTGTAATTCATAGGCATTTCATTGCGTCTAGAAATATTACCAACTCTTTGACATTCATCACAAGATAAAACATACCTTCTAGCATCTTTAAAGAGGGTTGGCCAATAAAAACCTGATTGTAGAACCTTTTGTGCGGTCCTATCTCCAGCATGATGCCCTCCATAAGCACTGCCATGGCATTTCCTCAATATTTCCTGTTGCTCATCTTCCGGTACGCATCTTCGCATAATACCATCAACTCCTTCTTTATATAAATGTGGGTCATCCCAAAAGTAATGCCTCAAATCATAGAAGAATTTTCTTCTTTGCTGAGCTGTAAAAGTTGGAGGCAAATACTTGGAAACAATAAAGTTAGCATAGTCAGCATACCAAGGAAGGTCTCGTGAAGTTACATTTACAGCAGCTAACTGTTCATTTGGAAAACTATCATTAACAGGAATAGGATCAAAAGAAATGTTTTCCAACCTAGATAAGTTGTTAGCCACAGGATTTTCAGCACCTTTCCTATCTACGATATGCAAATCAAACTCTTGTAAAAGCAACACCCATCTAATAAGCCTAGGCTTAGCATCCTTCTTAGTCATAAGATATCTAATAGCAGCGTGATCAGTATGAATAGTAACTTTAGAATCAACAATGTAAGTTCTAAACTTATCACATGCAAAAACAACAGCAAGAAACTCTTTCTCAGTGGTAGCATAATTTTTTTGAGCAGCATCAAGAGTCTTACTAGCATAATGAATAACATTCAACTTATTATCTACGCGCTGTCCAAGAACAGCACCAACAGTAAAATCACTAGCATCACACATAATTTCAAAAGGTAAATTCCAATTAGGTGGTTGAACAATAGGAGCAGTAGTTAAAGCCTTCTTAAGAGTTTCAAAAGCTTCTTTACAATCATCATCAAAGACAAATGGTACATCTTTTTGAAGAAGATTGGTAAGAGGCTTTGAAATCTTAGAGAAATCTTTAATAAACCTCCTATAGAAACCAGCATGACCAAGAACACTACGAATACCTTTAACATCTCTAGGACAGGGCATTTTCTCAATTTCTTCCATTTTTGCTCTGTCAACTTCAATACCTCTTTCAGAAATTTTATGTCCAAGGACAATTCCTTCATTCACCATAAAGTGGCATTTCTCCCAATTAAGAACAAGGTTAGTTTCTTCGCACCTCTGCAAAACTTTATCAAGGTTGTGCAAACAGTTATCAAAAGAAGTTCCATAGACGAAGAAATCGTCCATGAAAACCTCCACAATTTCCTCACAAAAACCATGAAAAATAGCAGACATGCATCTTTGAAAAGTAGCAGGAGCATTGCATAAACCAAACGGCATACGTCTATAAGCATAAGTTCCATAAGGACAAGTAAAAGTGGTTTTCTCCTGATCTTCCTTTTTAACAGCAATTTGAGAAAAACCAGAATAACCATCAAGGAAACAAAAATGAGTCTTCTTAGATAACCTTTCTAGCATCTGATCTATAAACGGTAAAGGATAATGATCCTTCTTAGTAACTTTGTTTACCTTCCTATAATCAATGCACATCCTATAACCAACTACTACCCTTTGAGGAATAAGCTCGTTATTCTCATTAGGCACAACAGTCATACCTCCTTTCTTAGGAACACAATGAACAGGACTAACCCATCTACTATCAGCAATAGGATAAATAATACCAGCATCAAGGAGCTTTAATACCTCATTTCTTACCACATCCTTCATCTTTGGGATTAAGCGGCGTTGATACTCCACAACTGGCTTGGCGTCTTTCTCCATATTAATGGCATGCTGACATAAAGTGGGGCAAATCCCTTTTAAGTCATCAAGAGTATATCCCATAGCTCCTCGGTGTTTCATGAATATCTCCAATAATCTTTCTTCTTCCTTTCCTGAAAGTTTAGAACTAATAATAACAGGATATATTTTCTTATCATCTATATAAGCATATTTAAGATTATCAGGCAAAGGCTTTAATTCAAAAACAGGATCTTGCTTAGGCGGCAAAGTGGTACCAAGATCCTCCACAGGTAAATTGTGCTTGATTAATGGTTGTTGACGAAGGAAAATGTTGTCAATCTCTTCTCTTTCCTTACTGAAAACATCACTTTCGTGATCTTCCATGAATTGCTGCAAAGCATTATTAGGAGCAAGAGCAATAGAAGCAAGCTGTTCAACTCGAAAATTTTCATTAGGCGTTTCATTTACATAAGAAGTCTTAGCAAACTTGGAAAAATTAAACTCATAGGACTCTTCATTAAACTTAGTGAAAATTTTCTCCTTCTTACAGTCTATCACAGCGCCACAAGTATTCAAAAAGGGTCTACCAAAAATAATGGGACAAGTTTTACTAGCCTCTTTACCAAGTACTAGAAAATCAGTGGGGTATTTAGTCTTACCGCAAAGAACTTCCACATCTCGAACAATACCAAGAGGCCAAACAGTCTCTCTGTTAGCAAGCTGAACAACCACATCAATATCTTCAAGTTCACAAGCGCCAATCTCATGCATAATTTCTTTGTAAAGTTCTAAAGGGATGGCACTTGCACTAGCACCAATATCGCATAAACCATAATAACAATGATCTCCAATCCTGACAGAAATAACAGGAACACTTGTTTTCCTATGCTTTTTAGGATGTGAGAGAATGTTAGAAGCATCTTCACAAAAGAGAATATATTCATCCCCTACATCTTTAGTAACAAGATCCTTCCATATAGCTACAGGAGACTTAATAGTAATTTGCTCATCAGGTTCTACAGCTTTCTTAGTACTTTTATTAGACACACTTACCAAAGTAGAATACTTCTTTACCTTAGCAGGGAAAGGTGTCTTCTCAAAATAAGGTTCAGGCACAATGCTATCAACAGTACAAACTTCAGTAGCTGCAGCAGGAATATGACTAATGGAATCTTTATAAGGTGCATGATATTTGTTCCAATCTTTCTTTGGAATATCAAGATAAGAGGCAAAGGCCTTAAGACAATTAGCAAGTATTTGAGAATAAAGACCATAAGCAATGCTAACACTATGAAAGTCATCAGTTCCCATAAAAGCTTTAATGCATTCATAATCATAGTTTATACCTGACTTCCTACCTTTGTCGTTTTCCCATCCTTCAGCATTCTCTTGTATACGGTCAAGAAGTTTCCACTTAGCATCTTCTTTCATATGAGTAAATGATCCAAAGCAAGAAGCACCCAAATAATCCTTATCAGGAAGAGTAAGCCTCGCATAAAAATTATCAAAAACAATATTATTGGGGAGCTCATGAATGGGGCATTTGAGCATTAGTAACTTCAATCTCCCCCACGCTTGGGCAATACTTTCTCCATCATGAGGCCAAAAATTATATATCCGATTACGATCTTTATGAATTTCACTTGGAGGATAAAACTTGGAATAAAAGAGAGGTACAATGTCCTCCCATGCCATAGATGGACCATCTTGGAGCAGTCGATACCACTCCTCAGCTCTGCCTTTCAATGATAAAGAGAATAGCTTCTTCTTGACCTGGCTTGGTGAAATACCTGCACACCTGAACAACTCGCATAATTCATGTATAAATAGTAAGTGATCACCCGGATGGACAGTTCCATCCTCTGAATAGCAGTTATCCATAACACGCCCAACAATTTTCATAGGTATTTTAAAAGGATCAACTTCAGCAGGTGGTGGCGGTGGTGGTTCATCCACATGTGCAGCAGTGGTAGAAGTGTTCCCAAATAGGAAACCAAATGGATAATTCTCCATAGCAGAATAAAATAAAAATAAAAAACACAATAAAAACAATACTCACAGCGACGGTTACCTTTACCAAATCCACTCTTCAATAGCGCTACACTCCCCGGCAACGGCGCCAGAAAATAGTCTTGATGACCCACAAGTATAGGGGGTGTATCGTAGTACTTTCGATAAATAAGAGTGTCGAACCCAACAAGGAGCAGAAGGTGTTGACTAGTGGTTTTGATCAAGGTTTCACTGTAAATACTAGCAAACGGGTTTTCAGGGGTATTTGGTAATACAAATAAATAAAGTGCGAGTAAATAAAAGACAGTAGTAACAATTGCAGCAAGTGGCCCAATCCTTTCTTAGCAAAGGACAAGCCGGTTGTGTAACTTATAATAACCAAACGTTCTCGAGGACACACGGGAGTTTCTGTCAAGAGCTTTCGCTTCATGCCGCTAAATAGTCTTTATTGGTTTGATAAGTGTTATGGGGGTGAACCTGTGCTAGCGCACTACCCTTACTAGGATAAATACACACTTCTGATTATACCCCTTGCAAGCATCCGCAAATACAAGAAAGTAATTAAGATAAATCTAACCACAGCCTTAAACTCTAAGATCCTACGCTCCCTAGTGCAATGGTTTCCCAACGAAGGTTTAGGTTTCTGTCACTCCAGCAACCCCACAATTGGTAGCCAAATACACAATGCATCTCACTAGGCCCATAAATGGTTAAGTATCATGTAGTCGACGTTCGCATGACACCACTAGTGAAATAGCACCACAACAATATCAAACCATTAAAGATGACTCAACAATAATTCACTACTAACATCTTGATACTCCCATGTCCTCAAGAACTAAACGAACTACTCACAAGACATCATATGGATCATGATCAGAGGTGAAATAATGGTAAATAACAATCTGAACATAAACCTTAATTCAACGGTTCCACTCAATAGCATCAACTACAAGAGTAATCAACACCGGGAAAGTTTCCCCTAAGAATATAACAAGATCCAACTCAAGATGTTACAGCGGGATGGCGTGGTGATGGTGAAGATGAAGGTGTTGGTGGTGGAGATGATGATGATGATGATCCCGATGAAGTCCGGTGCGATGGTGATGACGATGGCGACGATCTCCCATCTCCGGGAAGGAATTTCCCCGACAGATTTCTGCCTGCCGGAGAGTTTTTCTCTCTCTGGTGTTTTCCGCCCCGCAGAGGCGGCTGTGTCTATCTCTGAGCCCCCCCTTGACTTAGGTTTTTGGGGACGATGAAGTACGCGAAGGGGCGAGACCTAGAGTGGGCCAGGGCGCCCTCACACAGGGCCTGCGCGGCCAGGGGCCAGGCCGCGCCCCCTATGTGTGAGGCTGCCCTCTGGCTCCTCTCGACTCCTCCTTCTAGCTTCCAGAGTCTTTTGGTAAAATATAATTTCCTGAAATTTTTCTGGAATTTTCCAGATCTTCCGAAATATGGTGTCTTGACGGTCCTTTTCCAGCAGAATCCTGACTCCGGTAGCAAATCCTCCAATGATCATCAAACATGTAAAAACAAAGGAAATAACATAAGTATCATCTCTAAATATGAAATATATCAATGAATAACAGCAAATTATGATACAAAATAGTGATGCAAAATGGACGTATCAACGAGCAGGAGTTAAGCTTGGGGATGCTGATACGTCTTAAACGTATCTATAATTTTTGATGCTCCATGCTTATTTTTACACCATTTGCCTTGTGTTTCATTACACTTTGTGGCGTTTTTATGCGATTTTCAGAACTAACCTATTAACAAGTCGCCACAGTGTCAGTTCCCTGTTTTCTGCTGTTTTTGTGTTTCAGAAAAGTTACACAGGAAATATTCTCGGAATTGGACGAAACAAAAGCCGAACGTCCAGAAATTCACCGAAGCTTCCAGAGAACCGAAGAGGAGACAGAGTGGGGCCACGAGGGCCCCACACAATAGGGCGGCGCGGCCTGGCCCCTGGCCGCGCCCCCTACATGTGAGGGCGCCCTGGCAGCCCCCTGATGATGCCCCTTCACCTATATAAAGCCTCGGGAC
The DNA here is from genome assembly GCA_007115705.1 of Dactylis glomerata. Classification (NCBI taxonomy): domain Eukaryota; kingdom Viridiplantae; phylum Streptophyta; class Magnoliopsida; order Poales; family Poaceae; genus Dactylis; species Dactylis glomerata. The sequence continues at coordinate 2,863,220 of QXEO01000431.1, forward strand.
GGAAAACCCTAAAGGAATCGGCAAATTTCCAGAAAGAGTTCCGCAGCTCCGCCGCCACCACCGACGAATTTCGGGGGACAGAAGTCTTTGTTCCGGCACCCTGCCGGGACGGGGAAGTGCCCCCGGAGCCATCTCCATCGCCGTCTCCGCCGTCTCCATCGACCTCACCGCCATCTCTATCAACCTTGCTGTCTCCTATGATGAGGAGGGAGTAGTTCTCCCCCGGGGCTGATGGCTTTACCGGTAGCTATGTGGTTCACCTCTCTCTCTCTCCCATGATGTGATCTTTATGTGATCGTGAGCTTTGTATCTAGTTGAATTGGTAGATGTTATTATTCAGATATTATGCTACTCCTATGCTTAATTATTATACTCTCCGGAGATACCTCGTATCATGGTGTAAAGGTGACTAGTGTGTGCATCATGTGTATCTTTTTGGTTAATGTCTCTATGAATTGTTGGTGTTTGTTGGAACCATCTAGTGCGTTCATGGTGATAGTGTGGGACAATCTAGTTTGGGTACATACGGACTTTGAGGAGTGCTTTGTAGTCCTACGCATGATTAGTGTATGTTTTCCATTGGAGAACTGGTTTGAGTTGCATATTGATAATAGTATCTATTGGTTCAATTATGTTATATTTGTTGGGAGTGTGTCCACTAGTGAAAGTATGATCCCTAGGCCTTGTTTCCAAGCTTTGCACACCGTTTACTTACTGTTTTGTTACATGTTTGCTTGCCATATTTATTTCAGATTACATTTACTACTCATAATCATCACTACTACTTGTATTTCACTATCTCTTCGCCGAACTAGTGCACCTATACATCTGACAAGTGTATTGGGTGTGTTGGGAACACAAGAGACTTTCTGTATCGTAATTGCAGGGTTGCTTGAGAGGGATAGCTTTGACCTCTTCCTCCCTGAGTTCGATAAACCTTGGGTGATCCATTTAAGGGAAACTTGCTGCTGTTCTACAAACCTCTGCACTTGGAGGCCCAACACTGTCTACAAGGATACAAGCGTGCGTAGACATCAGGAATGCACATAGCTTCACAATCGGTACTCGACCATTTCCCGGTAGAATCCCCCTCAATGCAACCGGAAGCAATTGCGTAATAAGCACGTGGCAGTCATGAGACTTTAGGTTTTGGAATTTTTTCTCTGCCATATTTATTATTCCTTTTATATTCGACGACAATCCAGATGGGACCTTGATACTGCTCAGGCATTCAAAAAAGATTTCCTTCTCTTCTTTGGTAAGAGCGTAGCTCGCAGGACCCTTAAAATCCTCTGGATGCATGTCGTCTCTTCTTTTCATACGGTGTTGGTCCTCACGTGCTTCCGGTGTATCTTTTGTCTTCCCATACAAGCCCAAGAAGCCTAGTAGGTTCACGCAAAGATTCTTCGTCACGTGCATCACGTCGATTGCAGAGCGGACCTCTAGGAATTTCCAATACTCAAGCTCCCAAAATATAGATTTTTTCTTCCACATGGGTGTGTGTCCGCTAGCGTCATTCGGAACAGACAGACTGCCATGACCCTTTCCAAAGATTATTTTTAAATCTTTGACCATATCAAATATATCATCACCAGTATGGCGTTTAGGCTTGCCCCGGACTTCTGTCTCGCCGTTGAAATGCTTGCCTAAAAGGCGAAAGAAATCGACGATGCCCCAAATACACCACCTTCTTACTTTTATCCAAATATATTTATCGATCTCACCTAAACAGTGCGTGCATGCATTGTATCCCTTGTTTGTCTGTCCTGAAAGGTTACTAAGAGCAGGCCAATCATTGATGGTCATGAACAGCAACGCCCGTAGATCAAATTCCTCTTGTGTGTACTCATCCCACACACGTACACCTTCAGTCTGCCACAGCTGTTTAAGTTCCTCAACTAATGGCCTTAGGTACACATCAATGTCATTGCCGGGTTGCTTCGGGCCTTGGATAAGCACTGACATCATAATAAACTTTCGCTTCATGCACAACCAAGGAGAAAGGTTATAGATACATAGAGTCACGGGCCAGGTACTATGACTGCAGCTCTGCTCCCCAAAAGGATTCATGCCATCTGTACTTAGACCAAACCTTAAGTTCCGTGCGTCTTTCGTAAACACCGGGAAATATCTGTCGATTTTTCTCCACTGCGACCCATTAGCGGGGTGTCTCAGCATCTTGTCACTCTTACGGTCTTCTTTGTGCCATCGCAATAACTTGGAATGCTCTTTGTTTCTGAACAAACGTTTCAACCGTGGTATTATAGGTGCATACCACATCACCTTGGCAGGAACCCTCTTCCTGGGGCGCTTGCCCTCAACATCACCATGGTCATCTCGCCTGATCTTATATCGAAATGCACTGCACACCGGGCATGCATTCAAATTCTCGTACTCACCGCGGTAGAGAATACAGTCATTAATGCATGCATGTATCTTCTGCACCTCCAATCCTAGAGGGCAGACAATCTTCTTTGCTTCGTACGTACTGGCGGGCAATTCGTTATCCTTTGGAAGCATCTTCTTCACAATTTTCAGCAACTTTTCAAATCCCTTGTCAGATAAACCACTCTCTGCTTTCCATTGCAGCAATTCCAGCATGCTTCCTAGCTTTTTCTGGCCGTCTTCGCAATTTGGGTACAAATTCTTTTTATGATCATCTAACATGCGTTCCAACTTCTCCCTCTCCTTTTCACTTTCACAGTCAATCTGTGCATCAACAATGACCTAACCAGGATCATCAGCGGGCACATCTGATGCCCGTTCTTTACCTTCTTCTTCTTCTTCTTCATTATCTTCCATTGCGGTATCGGTGGTTTCAGGGAACTCAGGATAGTTTTCATCATTCTCTTCTTCATCGTTGTCTTCCATCATAACCCCTCTCTCCCCATGCTTGGTCCAACAATTATAGCCGGACATGAAACCGAACCGGAACAGATGGACGTGAAGGGTCTTTGTGGAGGGGTAATCCTTCTCATTTCGACAAACACCGCATGGACAACACATAAAACCATTCCGCTTGGTTGCCTCAGCCACATTGAGAAAAGAATGCACGCCTTTAATGAAATCTCCAGAGCGTCGATCGGTGTACATCCATGCTCGGCTCATCTGCATTATATAAGTATATATCAAACGCAAATCAAATATACAATTTCTATTTCTATCTCTAATTTTGTTTGTATGTCCATCTCTATATCTTTAATTTTATTTCTATCACTATTTCTATCACTATTTCTATTTCTATCTCTATTTCTATCACTATTTTTATTTCTATCTCTATTTCTATCACTATTTCTATTTCTATCTCTATTTCTATCACTATTTTTATTTCTATCTCTATTTCTATTATCAATATATTTTTATCTCAATTTCTAATTCTATCTCTATTTCTATCATTATTTTTATTTCTATCTTAATTTCTATTTTATATTTCTATGTATATTTCTATCTCTATTTCTATCACTTTTTTATTTCTATCTTAATTTCTATTTCCTATTTCTATTTCTATTTCTATCTCTATTTCTATCGCTATTTCTATTTCTATCTCTATCTCTATCTCTATTTCTATGTCTATGTCTATTTCTATCATTATTTTTAATTCTGTCTCTATCTCTATCTCTATCTTTATTTTTATTTTCTATTTTCTATTTTTATCTATATCTATATCTCTATCTCTACCTCTATTTCTACCTCTATCTTCATCTACTTCTACGCATAATCAAATAAACATCTAAATAATTGCTCCCATAAAAAATTCACAAATTTCTCTACTTCTAAAGCATTAAATGAGCTAAATTACCAATGAAAGACAAAACCTCAAAGTTCCTCACCTTTTAGTCCACTTAGATTGAAGTGGGGATACCAATTTGTGACAAAAATTGGTGGTCAAAGAGGATGAACTCGAGCTAGCTTGTTGCATGAAGAACACTTGGAGAGTGGAGAGGGGGAGTGGCTGGCTCGAGGAGGAAGAAGGTGATTTTTTATATAGAAAACACATTAGTCCCGGTTGGTACTACCAACCGGGACTAATGAGCCTGGCAACGGCCGGATTCGACTTTAGAGACATTAGTCCCGATTTGTAATACGAACCGGGACTAAAGGTTCAAAACGAACCGACACTAATGAATTCTGGGATCCTGCGGCCGAAAAAGCGGTGGGGCCCAGGGCATCAGTCCCGATTCATATAGCAACCGGGACTAATGCCCTATAATATTAGCCACGTTTTCCACTAGTGTTGGTTCACCTTGACGTCCTCTCTGAATTGACTGGCCAGCTGGTGCTCTTTGTCCCACCAAAACGAGCTGAGCCGGACGGTTGACGACCAAGGCCAAAAACAGTCGCCTCCCACGTGTGTTATAACGTGGCGGCCTCCCATTGGCCCACGTCACAGATTCCAACATCTCTTAATTTCTTTTCACCTGGTTTCGCTCTCATCCCATGGTACGCTCGGCTGGATCCCGCTCGCGGCGGTGACCCTGACACCTCCACCGCCGCACTGCGCACGCACGGACGACACGGTCAAAATCCAACATCCATCGGTGACGTGTGTCCTGCCGCCACGTGTGCCCATCCGGCCGGGAGATGATGTCTGGACTCTGGACTAAACCCAGGATTCTGCGAGCCCGACACATTGGTTAATTACGCGGAGGATCGCTGGCTAGCTTTGGTCACCACGACCTAACCTCGCTATCGTGCCTACGCAAAACCTGCCACGTTAAGCAGCAAATTCCATCGACCAAGTCATCCTAGCTTCCGTTTTAAGGCATGCAACTGTTTGTAGTCACAGCTGCTCAGTACCGATTGATTCTTGAATATTTTTAGATTATTTTTCTCAATTTCTGTGCTATATCCTAGTTTCTATTCCCTTTGTTCTCTCCTCCGCGACGTCAGGCCAGACCGGAGCCGCTCTTGCTGACGATGCTGGCTGGAGTAGGCAAAGGAAGGCTGCCAAATATAGTGGTAGGGTTGTTTGTTTACTCCAGCCATCATTGCCGACGAGAACGGCTCTGGTTCGGTCCGACGTCACAGAAGGGACAACCAGGCGACGGGAGTTCTCTAGAGAGAACAAGAGAGGTGGAGAGAGAGCTGTCCTGAAATAGTGGGTCTCTTGCATCAAGCGAACCAAAAGTTTGATGCACTCCTTTTTTGAGACAACATGAACCAATGTGCCATACTGTATGGAACCGGCTCCACTGGCATTTGAATTGCTTTTTTTTACATGGTGCGGCTGGTCTTAGCAACATCAGCATTTTTCTCATAATGTGCATTATGAGACACTATTCGCCTATCTATCTATTTGATGTTAATAAGCTGCCACATCAGTATTTCTATGAGATAGGATACACGATAGCGGCTAAGATATTAGCACTATGGTTAGCATAATATATGTGAAAAATGAGGAATCATGAACTGATTTCCGTGTGATGAGAAAAAAACATTTCATATACAACATAAAAGTGCAATAAGAAGATATAAATACACTTTTTGTGGATAATTTTTAAATGCTAAATATCCACTTTAATTTTAATGCACGGATCATAAAAATATACTAGTATCAAGTGGCTCGCTCCGACACACTATTTTGGGCAAGCAATTAAGCAGGTACTACGTCAATTAAGTAGAGTAGAACCGTTGAAAGGTGACTAGTACGACGTCAGGGGAAGAATGTCAATCGGGGCGGTGGATCACTGAAAACTCCCTAATACCGCGTTGAAGCGGTCTGCCAGCCTGCCTTTTAGCTGGTGCGGGTCGGTGCATGGAGGCGGTGAAATACGCGACGAGGTGCGGGTGACACGTGGTCAGCCTACGTGGCAACTCCTGATGGACGCTCAGGTCGCATGCAATTGCAAGCCCGGCCCAACCCTACTAGTATGATGTTTGTAGCACTCTACGCACACACTTGTCTACCTTTTTGATGCGGTCAACACGGCTTACTACCACTGTTGTACCTGTAATTATCGTTGTCGTAGCTAGCATGGATGGAAACTCAGATGCATGGTCAAACATTATTTTGCATATGTCACCACAACAAAAATAAGTGACACGTCTGATGGTATTTAGGGGCAAATGGGCGATGCAAACGGTCTATTTTGATCTAGATGCTCCGAGGCCTAGATAGAATTGGGTCGTTGTTTGGCCTGCCGGGCCAGGGCACGCAGCAGTGCGACCCATCTTATTCGGCACTTTTTTTTGTTTTCCCAAATTCAAATGGAATGAAAATACCCGCAAACTGTAAATAAAACTTGCATTAATTTAAACAAAATTTACAATGACAATTAAAAAAACCTAACTACGATCCCTTGGCCAGCGGCCATGCCGCCGCTAGCTACTCCTCGTCGTCGAAGACGAGATCGATGGCGACCTGCGGCTGGGGCTGCGGCAGGTTGATGACCACTCCATGCGGGTAGTCATGTCGACGACAGCGGGGCGGAGCGTCGGGCGGAGGCGGCACCTCCTGCCCCAGGTCCGTTGCCTAGGGCGGCACGTGCGCCAGCACCAGATGTGGAGGTGGCAACGAGGCCAAGTGCTCCGCCACCATTCCGGTGAAGGCGAGGCCCTCTTGGAGATTGGGGAAGAGCACCTCCTCATCAGCCTTAGAAGCCTCCAAGACCTGCTGCAGGAGGGCCTCCTCATCGTACCTGATAGCAAGGACTGCCAGGTACTCCGAGGGCAGGTCCGCGGAGCCCGGCGGGGCGGCGTCCTCCATGGCCTCGTCGGTCTCTTGATTGATGATGTCGTAATGGTCGCCTTCGTCGTTTGGGGAGAACTCATCAATAGGGTTGGCCTCACATGGCTGGTACTCGCCATGGAAGATTGACCGGCGGCAGGCAGTGTGCTCCCAGGCAAGGAAGTCATACCAGAATTGGGGATTCTGGTACGTGCGCTCGAAGCGCACCGCCTCGGGGAGTTTATGGATGCGGCGGTTTATCTCCTCTGTGAGCCTCCGCCCCTCCTCGGGCACCGGCGGGACCGGCACCCTGGCACAGTTCATGTGCTAGCCGGAAGGGAGGGAGTCATTATTGTGGTCGATGCCCTCATTGTCCCGCCACCGCCGCTCGCACTCCTCGAGCGGCACGTAGCGGCGGTTCCACCGCTGACGCTTGGGGGGCACGATGACACGTGTAGGCTGCGTCAGGTAATCCTCCGGCCTTGGCGCCGGAGGAAGTTCACGCAGGAGCGCCACCGGTGGCACTAGTCGAAAAATGGACATCAATACCGGTTCTAGAGGGCCATTTGTACCGGAAATCAAACCGGTACAAAAGATTCGGGACAAAAGCCCTCCCCCCCTCTTTGGTACCGGTTCCTTACAAACCGGTATTAAAGGGGCCTCCACGTTGGCTCCCAGGAGAGAGCAGGGCTAGGGACCTTTGGTACCGGTTTGTAACACGAACCGGTACCAAAGGAATTCAGGGTTTAGGGTTTTAGGAGGGGTTTAGGGGTATCGGACCATTTCATCGTACGAGGATCGCGTCGATGCGCCAGAAACGCGTTTGGATTTAGGAGTACATGAAGATCAAGGTAATACATATCAACTGGGTGCATATAATATAACACATGTAATTGCATAAGATCGCAAATTAAGTAGTACATGCATGAAGATCGATCTTCATGCATAGTGGTACTCTCCGAGGCATACTATCTATTACATGTAGCATAGTGGTACTCTCCGAGTCAAGCTATATATTACATGTAGATCTTCATTCATAGTGGTACTCTGCGAAGTTAGGTATGACGTCCCGAAGGAAAAATCCCGCCAATTCCTCGCCAATTGCTTTGAAGCGGTGCTCGATTGGGAGCCTGTCACGCTTTCTTGCCAACTGTAAAAGAATGATATTCAAATGAATACATGAGCTATGTATATATATATATATATATATATATATATATATATATATCAAATCACAATCAAACAATTATGACTGAAACTTAGCACAAGTTATGGTAACAAAATAAATTTGTGAATATTGTTTTCGTACCTCTCTATTCCTTTGATTATTCGTTCTCTCGCTGACAATCTTATGGATGTTCTCGCAAACATAGTATTCACATAGATTAGTCCCCTCAGGTTGTTGCGCGCATTTCTGTACAAGAATATAATTCAATCAAATAATAATCAAGTATGATAAAGGTGTGTGGACCTAGGTAGTACTACTTACTTTGTTCGCACACCATATCAGCTTCGGTTTCCATCCACCGGTCGGATCTTCCTGAATGAACGTTTGCCATACGCTGCCCGACAAAAGAAAATGCATAAAAGAGTTATTAATTTGTTGATATCAGGAAATTAACGAAAAAACCGATAAGAATTAAAATTACCTTTTGAGCATATCAAAAGCCGACTTGTATAGTATAGGCTCTTTGGTTAGTGAGTCAAAGACTTCAACCTCTCCATCGTACATTTTAATGACGATAAGAATAAAGTGGAACCTGCGCACGTTTAAATATGCAGTGTCATAGATATAAGTCATCAGTTAAAATTTTAACATATGGTGAGCAAAATAGAATGTGTTATAAGACAGTTACACTTACTTGAAGTTGTAAGGCCAAAGTATTATTTTTTTGTCACGCTGTCGCTTCAAAAACCTTAGCAAAGTCTCTGGTGTATCCTTGTTATAGATGGGATCTTCTATGTTTTTTTCATGCATTGTATCTGGGTCAATGAACCCAATGTACGTGATTTCATCCCTTTTGCATTCGAGCTTCTTCGATCTGCATAATATAGCGCACAAAAGATTAAATTGAGGATAATTTGCAGACAATGAATGAGCTGAGCTAAAGACTTCTCAAATTATATTAATAAATCACTTACAGACAATAGCAACTGATGATAGATTTGTCGATGGCCCGGAGATTGTATAACTGAAAAAGTTCGAGGAAGTCAACGCTCACAGAGTATTCTTGGAAGTAGTGCTCATCCTTAACTCGCACCATGATACAATCAATCCCTCTCTTTGTGGCATTAGTGTACCACGCATTCAAATTACGCATACATGTTGGTAGCGACCTGATATTCTCGACCAAATCTTTCCCTTGAACAAATTGATATACTACTTCAGCGATGGGGTAATCAATTGTGTTTTGTCGAGAACTTTCAATGGCCTTCTCGTCAAACACCTTGAGAGGGAGGACCGATTGAACGGGTTGTTCTCCGAGCTGGTACACTTGTTTCCTAGTTTTCGCCGAGACCACCGATTGATCGGGTTTTTTCACCTCCACCATAGCGTCATACGACTTTTCAATAGAACGCCTATAGTCAGATGGCGGCGATGGTGGAGGGTCATATAGATTCTCAACGGTACGAATAACTTTCACCGGATCTAGAGTCTTCTCAAAAGGTATCTCTGGCACTTTCTTAGCAAAATGTTTTGCCACCTCGGACTTAGAGATTTCGCTGCATTCCTCGATAGTTCTTTCCCAAGGTAACTTCTCGATAGGCGGCAGTGGTTTCTCCTTTCTAGGTCTCTTCCTAGGCGGCGTACCGTTCCGCTTAAAAAACACAGTCTTACGCGGAGGATCTCGAGATGGTGATCTCGCGCTGGGGTCCCTCTCCGGTAGGTGTGGACTTTGCTGCTCATGTGGACTGCTACCAGGCGGAGTCGATGGCCATTGCTGCTCATGTGGAATTTGCTGCTCATGTGGACTGCTACGAGGTGGAGTCGGTGGCCTTGGCAAAAGGACGATGTATTTCTTGGACCATATGGCGAAACCGCGCTTGACATCGGCCAGTGTCTTCTCTTCGTCACCTCTAGGAAAATCAAGGTCCATTGTTTCAAAACCCGGAACAACGTCATCCACCCCGACACGAACACAGCCAGCTGGAATGGGCATATGATGGTGCGTTGCTCCATCTTCATTTGGGTAAACATAGCCGACCGCCACCTTAACGGACACGTTCCTCATTTGCACATGTAGCTCGCAATCTGTCTTCTCCGTGACATAATCCACGGGGTAGCTTCCTGCACATTCAAGATGCGAGGAACCCACACTGCTTCTTCGCTGAGATGGGGCGGCATCGGCTTGAGGATCTTGTATAAACAGCGGCTGATCAGGTGCCCTCTGATTTTTCTCAAGCACCTCCACCCTATTTATCAATTCCGCTAACCTGTCTAAGTCCTGCTTCTTCTTTCTCGAACGGCCTCTATAAGTGTCAGCGCACTCCGGCCATGCTTCCTTCATGGTGACACCTGGGAGGGCTCGTATCCGTCCAACGTGTTCCGCATTCCCAAGAGCGAGTGTCAGCTCGTCATTCTCTCTATCGGGAATGTACTCTCCCTTTCTAACTTTTTCAATTGCATCTATAAGCTGCGTCGTGATTGCATTAACTTTTTTCTTCCATTTTCCCTTTGCAACGATCTGCCCTGTCTTTGGGTCCAACCCTGCCCCATGCGCAAACAACCAGAACTTGGACCGGTCGGGCCAGTCCCATGTCTGTGGAGTGATTCCTGCCTCCATCAGTTTAGCTTCAAATGCTCTCCACTTCGGAATGGCAGTCTTGTAGCCACCTGACCCCAAATGATGGAAATGTTCCTTCTTTGAAGCATTTTTCGTATTTGTGACTGATCGGGACACAGCAGTAGAAGATTTCTTATAGCTCTTAAATGCGGGCCAGTGATCTTTAATCTTCACTAGACTTCCAGTGAATACTGGATCTTTATCTGCATATCTGGCCCATAAATTTTTCTTCCAGGTCTGGAATTGTGTGGCCATCCTCTTAAGAGTCCATTCCTTGACTTTCTTCTTCTGGCCTTCCGTCATGTCTTCCGGTAGGCTAAAGTGTGTCAGTAGACTGTCCCAAAGAAAAAGCTTTAGAGTATCATTGACATAACTTGCTTCAGCCCCCGCGTTCTTTGGCTTATGCCACTCTACAATGCTGATCGGTACATGGTCCCTAACAAGAACTCCAGCTTAGTTTATAAATTTACGGCAGTGCTCTTTGGGCTCCACCAGTTGACCACTAGCCTTAAATGCGGTGAGGGCTAACCTACCCTCGCCCTTTAGACGTTACGTCGGGCCTCGTTGCTTTTTAACAGATTTGCTTGATGATCCAGAAGGCTAAAAGAAAAATGATTCGTTAATAAGTGTAATACAAATAAATCAATGCATCAAGTGATGAACATATAGCCTTAATATACACCTCGCCGGAGTTTATTAAGGACACTTCGTTGTCTCTTCTTTCTTCAGACTCAAGTCCCTCACCGACATCGTTCAAAAATTGTGAGCCGAAATCATCGTCATCTCCATCGGGTTCTCCATTGGGTTCCGGTCCACGGGCACTCTCAAATATCATTTTCTGCACCATTTCTTCTCGCTCCTCATCTCGGATGAAGGTGTCGTCCTCCATAGCTCAATGTCACTACAAAATTAAGTGCAATTATTTGATTCATCATGTCATTTTAAGTTATCACAAATTTCAAACACTTGCAGCAATTTTTCTGGAATTAAAATAGGGCACAAGACTTTTTGCACCGGGGTCAGAACGCGAGATATATGTTGGCAAATCAAAATCAAAATAAGATATATGTTCAAGTATTGGCCCAATAACTTTTTGTATCTATTTTATCATTCAGATATATATTTCTAGTTGACAAATAGTATGATTATTCCATCCATAACAAGTTACATCTAATTTATCATTCGGATATATATTCCTAGTTTTCATCAACCACGTTTCAAACATCGCATCACATATTCATTTTTCCGATGAGCTAATTCTAGTAAAATGAACAAGATATGTTTCTAGTATGTTCAGTAAAGTTTTGGTATCAAAGAGATATGACACATATTCATATAATACTGTAAATTGGATCAGACCACATCACAAATCATTCAAATTGTCAAACCACATCACATATTCATATATTTATCAACAAAGCAAAAGCAGACTTGTACATGGACTGGTTACAAACTTGTCAAAGCACATCACAAATCGTTCAAATTGTCAAACCACATCACAGATTCATATATTTATCAACAAAGCAAAAGCAGACTTGTACATGGACTGGTTACAAACTTGTCAAAGCACATCACAAATCGTTCAAATTGTTGCTGCCAAAAGAAAAGAAAAGGATACAGACATGCCACCTTGAAATCTCAATGAATCTTATTATTTGGGCAGTATTACAAACGACCAAAATACTCTGCATCTTCTTAACATCCTAGTTTCACATGATTGCACATTTGCACTCTAAAAAGAGGAATCAGATGGCCGTGCCCGTCAAATCTTTGCTAAATAAAATGGTTAATATCTGTTTATCTAATATGAATCGAGAAAGCTATAAGACCACCTCTTTGCTCTAAGCAAGATATTCAATTATAAGATCACCTCTTTCTGCAAAAAGTATTCAGTTATATAGCAGTTCTAAGGAAAATTATAGAAGCAAAATTATAGCAGCTATATAGCAGCTCTAATATGAATAGAGTCTGACATTTGCACAACTGTAGGAAACTATATTACTAAAAAAACAACTCTAGGAAATATTCCTTCACAACCAGACAATTCAGAGAATCAATTCTAAAATGACAAACATGCAAATGGTTGTATGGCTAAATATGTGAGCTGTGGCTGCTACTTGCATAAGATCTTAGTTACTGAATAAGGCAACACTGATAAAAGCAAAACAGGCCAAATATTCTAGACAAATTATTCCCATGTCCACAAAGAACACACCAAGCTATAAAATAATTATGATATTTGCATATTTACAGAAGAATGTGTGCAATGCATTTATAAACAGAGCATGGGTTTTTAGTTTCAGAACATGTAAGCTTGTACAATCAGCAATCATATATATGTGCTAGCAGGTTGTACTCTGCTCCTAACTTGAACAAGCAAGCAAGCAAGCAAGCATGGTACTGATTTATAAATGCATGATTCAGCCCTAACTAATACCTCTGCTCCTAACTTGAACAAGCAAGCAAGCATGGTACTGATTTATAGGACAGCACCACAATGGTTCTAATCATCCAGGAGTAAATGTTTCATGTATTTTCAGAGATGAAAGATAGCAATTTTCAGAGACAACACTTATACATGCTAGCAATTTTCAGAGACAATACTTATACCATCTAAATCCTATTTTATATTTTCACAACCATACATTAGATCAGCATGCAAGCAAGCAAAACATGCATCAGTTTGATTCAGATTCTTGGTTCATGTATTTTCAGAGAGTGGTCACCATGCCGCCGAGCCATGCCGAGCCATCAGCATACAAGCAAGCAAGCAAGCAAAACCTCCACGCCGCCGAGCCATGCCGCGCCACCGCGGCCTCTGCGCCGAGACAAGATTAGAGAGGGAGAGGTTACCTGTAAGACGACGGCCGGGGGCGCGGGAGGAGGCCGGAGAAGACACGCGCGGCTGCGTGTTCCGGCGATGCGCGCGGCCGGGGGCGCGGGAGGAGGCCGGCGGGAGGAGGCCGAGGCGCGGGAGGAGGCCGGGGGCGCGGGAGGAGGCCGGCGGGAGGAGGCCGGGGGCGCCGGAGGAGGCCGGGGGCGCGTGTTCCGGCGATGCGCGCGGCCGGGGGCGCGGGAGGAGGCCGGGGGCGCGTGTTCCGGCGATGCGCGGCTCGACGCTGCGTGCTCCGGCGGCGCGTGCGTGTGTTTGGACAGAGAGAGAGAGGGGATTTGGCGACGGCGCGTGGAAGAAAAAGCCCTAAAGGACTTTTGGTACCGGTTACGGTAAAGAACCGGTACTAAAGGTTACCTTTAGTACCGGTTCGTAATAGAAACCGGTACCAAATATAATTACGAAAATTCTTTTCGCGATTTTAACCTTTCGTACCGGTTCTTTCCACCAACCGGTACCAAAGGTTTTTTCTTTTTCTTTTGATTGTTCTGTTGCTTTTTCTGTTGCTTTTCGTTGGATTTTTCTTTTGCTGTTTCTTTTGATTTTCGTTTCATTTTTATTTTGCTGTTTCTATTGATTTTTCTTTTGCAGTTTCTTTTGATTTTCATTTTTGATTAGTTATATTTGATTTTCTATTTTCTTTTGATTAGATATGTTTGATTTTATTTTTGATTAGTTATATTTGATTTTATATTTTCTTTTGATTAGATATATTTGATTTTATTTTTGATTAGTTATATTTGATTTTCTTTTTTCTTTTGATTAGATATATTTGATTTTATTTTTGATTACTTATATTTAATTAGTTATATTTGATTTCCTATTTTCTTTTGATTAGTTATGTTTGATTTTCTTTTTGATTATTATATTTGATTAGTTATATTTGATTTCCTATTTTGTTTTGATTAGTTATGTTTGATTTTCTTTTTGATTAGTTATATTTGATTTTTCTGTTGCAGTTTCTTTTGATCATATGTTCGCTTAATAATTAAGTGTCGGTTAGCGCGGCGGCACGCTGCGTCCGTGAGAGGAAAAGGGCGGGAAGAAAAGGGCGGAAAGAAAAAGGCGAAAAGAAAAAGGGCGGGAAAACGATTGAACAGGAAAAGAAGTACATATCTCAACTGAAAATTAAGATACATGGCCGGATTAGGTCACAATCGACCGAGCTTGTTTTCGAATGTTGGAGTGATTCAGTCATAGTCGTGCCTAGCCCTATAAACGTCCCCACTGTAGTCGTCGTAGTCGCCGGTGTCATCGTTGCTGGCATTGGGGTCGCGATAGTCGAACCTCGACTGGTGAGCACGCGTGGGCTGAGACTGAGGGTAGCGCAGGCGGGGGCCACGGTAGGCCATGACGCTCTGGAGAGTCCGGCCGCGCCACCATAGCCGACGGCTGGCCTCGTTGAAGTTCGAACGAGGCGAGCCGTCCTCCTCGTGCCTGGCAAGCGCACTCTCACACCGATTGATGAAGAAGGCGTCCCAAGTCGGGCTGTAGTCGGGATGCCACTGAGGATTCCTCCGCTGCTCTAGCGTGAGCTCGAAGTAGTAGTGGGTCGTGATGGCCATCTGGCGCGCCACACCTACAGGGACAGGAGGGACCGGTACGCCTCCGACGCTCAGCATCCAGCCGGTGGGGACGCGGTAGCCCGGCGGGCAGGGGTAGTTTGAGGCGCAAAGCGCCTCCGCCTCCTGGGGGGTTAGAGATACGATGGAAGCCATGGAAGAGAGTGATGAGGTTTGCAGATATGAGTCTAGATGTGATATGTAAATGGAGGCCAAGCCTACATATATATAGTGAAAAATGGCGGGAAGACGGAGGCGGGAAGCGGTGGAAAGCGCGGGAAGAAAATAGGCGGGAACCTTTAGTCCCGATTTTTGTGTCATCTAACAAAACTGTCGGTGGGATAAGGACGTGTGGGTAACCTTTAGTCCCGATTGGTGGGTGCAACCGAGACTAAAGATGTCGACAGGATAAGGACGTGTGGGTGGATGCACTACTCGATGAGATAAGGACGCGTGGGTGGACACACGATGCCCCTGTCGGAGGAACAAGACAAAGTAGAAGCGGTGCCAAGCGCGGGAAGAAAATAGGTGGGAACGCAGTGGCGCGGGGAACCATCTAACCTTTAGTCCCGGCTGGTGGGTACAACCGGGACTAAAGGTGGTTTTTGTGTCATCTAACAAAACTGTCGGTGGGATAAGGACGTGTGGGTAACCTTTAGTCCCGGTTGGTGGGTGCAACCGAGACTAAAGATGTCGGCAGGATAAGGACGCGTGGGTGGATGCACTGCTCGATGAGATAAGGATGCGTGGGTGGACGCACGATGCCCCTGTCGGAGGAACAAGACAAAGTAGAAGCGGTGCCGTGCCTATAAAAGGAGCATCGATACGCCATGGCAAGCAGCTCAACAAGCCAACCTAGAAGGTAGGGAGAGTTTCATTCCCATGGATGGAGGATAGGGTTGGGAAATCTCCCGTGGCGGAGTTTCTCGAAGATGTCCTTGGTGCTCACGCCCTACGGCATCTTCGGAAGCTCCGCCTCGGAAAAATTTCCCTGCAAGCCCGTGAAAGACTCTATCTCCTCTAACAGTTTTGGGTAAAGGGTTGGGAAATCTCCCGCGGCGGAGTTTCTCGAAGATGTCGTTGGTGCTCACGCCCTACGGCATCTTCGGAAGCTCCGCCTCGGAAAAATTTCCCTCATACAATAACATCATTACACAAAAATCCATATTGAGATACACAAGTTATGATCCCTATCTAGTCTTCTGAGTTTTCTTCTTGTGTTTCCCTTTCTTCTGATTGCGACGCAGCCATGGACAATCTTCATTATTTAAAATGATGCTTGGGTCAGTTTTCACCTTGAAGGGTGGAATATCATCAAACTTATTATAATCTTCTGACATGTCTGTCTTGTCCTCTACTCCCACGATGTTTCTTTTTCCTGAAAGAACTATGTGGCGCTTTGGCTCATCGTATGATGTGTCCTCTTGCCTTTCTTTTCTTTTTTTCGGTTTGGTAGACATGTCCTTCACATAAAAAACCTGAGCCACTTCACTGGCTAGGACGAATGGTTCGGTGTCGTACCCTAGATTCTTGAGATCCACTGTAGTCATTCCGTACTGCGGGTCTACCTGTACCCCGTTTTTCAGGTTGAACCATTTGCACCGGAATAAAGGGACCTTGAAATTAGGTCCATAGTCAAGTTCCCATATCTCCTCTATGTACCCATAATATGTGACCTTCTTCCCATTGTCCTCTGCTGCATCAAAGCGGACACCACTGTTTTGGTTGGTGCTCTTTTTATCTTGGGCGAATGTGTAAAATGTATTCCCATTTATCTCGTACCCTTGAAATGTCGATATAGTCGAAGATGGTTGCTTGGCCAACAAGTATAGCTGTTCTTCATCAGTGACATTCATGAGCCGTGTTTGCAACCAACCGCCGAAAGTCTTCATGTGTTCTCCATCAATCCAATCTTCACGTTGCTCCGGGTATTCAGAGCGTAAAATATTGTTGTGTTCCACTTTGTACGGAGCCACCAAGCTGGAATTATGTAGAATTGTGTAGTGTGCTTGAGTGAAAGAATGTCCGTCCATACACATTGTTGCTTTCTTTCCTAGCGTGCCTTTTCCACGCAGTCTCCCCTCATAGCGCGATTCAGGAACACCGATCGGCTTAAGGTCAGGAATAAAGTCAACACAAAACTCAATGACCTCCTCTGTTCCATAGCCCTCGGAGATGCTTCCTTCTGGCCTAGCACGGTTATGAACGTATTTCTTTAAGACTCCCATGAATCTCTCAAAGGGGAACATGTTGTGTAGAAATACAGGACCGAGAACACTAATCTCTTCGACCAGGTGAACGAGGAGATGCGTCATAATATTGAAGAAGGATGGTGGGAACACCAACTCGAAGCTGACTAGACATTGCACCACATCCTTCTGTAAATTTTGTAGAGTTAGTGGATTGATCACCTTCTGAGAAATTGCATTGAGGAACGCACATAGCTTCACAATGGGTACTCGAACATTTTCTGATAGAAGCCCCCTCAATGCAACCGGAAGTAATTGTGTCATAATCACGTGGCAGTCATGAGACTTTAGGTTTTGAAACTTTTTCTCTGACATGTTTATTATTCCCTTTATATTCGATGAGAAGCCAGACGGGACCTTGATGCTACTCAGGACTTCAAAAAAGATCTCCTTCTCTTCTTTGGTAAGAGCGTAGCTGGCAGTACCTTGATACTTCTCTGGATTCAGGTTGTTTCCTTCGTGGATACATTGTTGGTCGTGCCGTGCATCCGGTGTATCTTTTGTCTTCCCATGCACGCCCAAGAAGTTTAGCAGGTTCACGCAAAGATTTTTCGTCACGTGCATCACGTCGATTGCAGAGTGAACCTCTAGGATTTTCCAGTAGGGTAGCTCCCAAAATATAGACATCTTCTTCCACATGGGTACATGTCCGTCAACATCATGCGGAACAGATTGTCCGCCAGGACCCTTTCCAAAGATCACTTTTAAATCCTTGACCATATCATATATAACATCCCCAGTAGGGCGGGTAGGATTCATTCGGTCTTCTGCCTCACCTCTGAAATGCTTTCCTCTCTTTCTTACTTGATGTTGTTTTGGAAGAAATCGACGATGCCCCATGTACACATTCTTGTTTCTCAAATATATACTGTCAGTCTCACCTAAACAGTGTGTGCATGCATTGTATCCCTTGTTTGACTGTCCTGAAATGTTACTAAGAGCAGGCCAATCATTGATGGTTACAAACAACAACGCTCGTAGGTTAAATTCCTTTTGTTCGTGCTCATCCCAAATAGGTACACCTTCTTCACGCCACAACTGTAAAAGTTCTTCAGCCAATGGCCTCAGGTACACATCAATGTCGTTGCCGGGTTGCCTCGGGCCTTGGATGAGCACTGGCATCATAATGAACTTCCGCTTCATGCACAACCAAGGAGGAAGGTTATAGATACATAGAGTCACTGGCCAGGTGCTATGACTGGAGCTCTGCTCCCCGAAAGGATTAAAGCCATCTGTACTTAGACCAAATCTTAAGTTCCTTGCGTCATCTGAAAATGACTTGTACTTTCTGTCGATTTTTCTCCACTGCGACCTGTCAGCGGGGTGTCTCAGCATCACATCTTTCTTACGGTCCTCTTTGTGCCATTGCAACAACTTGGCATGCTCTTTGTTTTGGAACAAACGTTTCAACCGTGGTATTATAGGAGCATACCACATCACCTTCGCAGGAACCTTCTTCCTGTGGGTGGACTCGCCCTCAACATCGCCAGGGTCATCTCGCCTGATCTTATACCTCAATGCACCACATACCGGGCATGCATTCAAATTCTCGTACTCCCCGCGGTAGAGGATGCAGTCATTGATGCATGCATGTATCTTCTGCACCTCTAATCCTAGAGGGCAGACAACCTTCTTTGCTTCGTACGTACTAGAGGGCAATACGTTCTCCCCTGGAAGCATCTTCTTTATTATTTTCAGCAACTTTTCAAATCCCTTGTCAGAAGTACCATTCTCTGCCTTCCATTGCAGCAATTCCAGTGTGGTACCCATTTTTTTCTGGCCATCTTCGCAATTTGGGTACAACAGTTTGTTGTGATCCTCTAACATTTTCTCCAACTTCAACCTCTCCTTTTCACTTCCGCAGTTTATCTTCGCATCAAGAATGGCCCGACCCAAATCGTCATCGGGGTCATCAAAAATGGGCTCATCAAAAATGGGGTCTTCTTCAGCTTCGTCTTCCCCCATACTACTATCACCGTCTTCAGTGAACATAGGATAGTTGTCACTATCCTCTTCTTCTTCGTTGCCTTCCATTATAACCCCTCTTTCTCCGTGCTTGGTCCAACAATTATAGCCGGGCATGAAACCATTCTCAAGCAGGTGAAAGTGAAGGGTCTTTGAGGTAGAGTAATCCTTCGTATTCCTACAGGAACTACATGGACAATAAATGAAACCATTCGACCGCCTATTTGCCTCCGCCACGTTGAGAAAATAATGCATGCCAGTAATGAAGTCGGGATGGCATCGGTCACCGTACATCCATTGTCGATTCATCTGCATTATATAAGTATATCAAAAATCATTAATTACACAACATCATGGATATATGAGTGACCAACTTAATTAATATTCAAGTTCATCACATAAAACTAAGTTTTTTTTATTAAAAAAAAGAGGCTCACCGAGGTGGTACAGTGCCGGCTAGGGGAAGACGCTGGCGATCGACGGCGGTGAGGACGGGGACGATACTAAAACCTACAAATCATACTTTAATTTGAGCTCAATTGCATACAAAAAGAATGAAATCCCTAACTTAGGCATTTCATCAAACACCTTGCTAGCACTAGAAAAATAATACGAGTTAAACTAGCAAAGAAATAAGCTAAATTAGGAACGCCGGAAGAAAGGATGATATTGCTAACCCTTAGATAGATGGGTGCCGTCAATCTTGATAAAATGGTGGATAAAAATGAAGATTTATTGGAGTGTGAGAGGTGCAAAATGTTTGGAAATGTGAGAGAGAAGAAGGGAAAATGAGATGCAGGGATGATCGGGCGCCTGAAGAAATAGGGCAGGGGCCCTTTAGTACCGGTTCTTCAGATGAACCGGTACTAAAGGTTCAGCTCTGGCCCACTAAAACCCTTTCGTACCGGTTCCTAGTATGAACCGGTACAAAAGGCCCTCATCGAACCGGTACTGATGTTGCTCGGCCGGCTGGGCAAATGAACCGGTACTAATGCACCCTTTAGTACCGGTTCATACGGGAACCGGTACTAAAGGCTTAGACCGATGCCCATTTTTCTACTAGTGTGGCGGGGACAAAGGAATGCGGCGGCTCGAGCTTGCTTCGGCGTCGTTCTTCATCTTCTTCAGCCAAGATGGCATCTTCATGGCGCGGGCTGTAGGCGATTGCGGTGGTATGAGTGGCAACGACGGCACTATGTAATTTTTAATATTAAATACCTTGTATTGTAGCCTAAAACAAAAACATGAATTGGACAAAATTTAGAACACGTTCCTAGATTTGGAGTTATTTTTTTTCAAAAACAGAATACAAGGTATTTTTTAATAAAAGTTATGCACCAGAATAAATCATAGACTACACTATGGTATGAAGCTCGTCCTCTAAGGGCGTGATTGGTTACCGGGGGGCCTTTTTGGCTCCCTGGGGCCATGCGCTGGAGGGCCTGTGTCGCACCGTGCAATGCGACTATGTCCTTGGTCATTTTCTTTGGTGTCGTTTGATAGCCTATGATACACTGTGGCTGCATTTTTGGAGCCACTTTGGTCCAGTTGTTTGGATGTCTGCAGACTCATTTGTAGTCTCACCATGGTGTCTTACCACACACACCACTATAGGTACTTCTTCCTCCTCTCGTCACTGTCAGATAATGGCTAGGCGCTGCCTTTATGTTGCTGCTCGCCACCGGTAACAGTCAAAGCCGGCGACTCTGTCGTGCAGCGTCGCCGCTCATCACTGGTAACCGCCAAAGACGGTGACTCAGTAGTCTTGCGCCATGCCCGGTTGATTTAGACGACAACTACTAGCATGAAGACAGAGAAACACACATACGTACTCCTTCCAGTATACAGAGAGATGGAGATTGAATTACCTATGACCATCAAAACAAAAAACTTACAACACGAAAGTTGTGTGAAACGATGCGCTAAAGCTACTCATGAAAGGAAATTTTAAACGACGGACTGTGTGCGATGAAGTTGACAAATTCGTTCAAAACGCTTTCGAATAAAATTGAAGATGTATACCAAACGAAACTCAAGATAGTATGGATTAATCTCGTCGAGGTGCATTTTTTCGTGTAGAGCACACAATTAAACGAACCATGGTTATGCTAACAAGAACAGTGTATGGCCACTGTGAATATGTCGGGCTGACGCCACCGTGACGCCGTAGCCGGCGAGTCTGTCCCGCCGCGTCGGCGCTCACCGCCAATAGCCACCGAAACCGACGAGTCTGTCACGCCGCACTCCGACGATCTATGCTACAGCGACAAGCATGAACACCTTCAGTCCAAAGAGGATGAACACACATACGTATACCATTGCAGTATATAAGAGAGATGCAAACCATATTTTCTATGATCATCAAAACAAAAATTTACAACACGAAAGTTGTGTGGAACAGTGTGGTGAAGCTACTCGCCAAAGGAAATTTTAAACGGCGACTCGTGTGCGACAAATTTGACAAAATTCGGTAAAATCAGTTTCAAACGAAATTGAAGCTTACACCAAATGAAACTCGAAACGGATGGTCAGAATGGATTCCCCTTGTCAAGGTGCATCTTTTTTATGTAGGACACATGCTTCAATGATCCATGGTTGTGGTACTATGAAGGGCTTATGAGGGAGCTGTTTAGAGAAATGAGAGAGAAAGTTAAAGGAGGGTGAGGGGAAGCGAGTATACGTATATGCGTTGACCACTTTTGGCTCACGGGAGCCAGAGACAAGGGTGGCTCTGGAGAAACGCTCGATTCGGAGATATCCCCAGGGCCTGGGCGAAGGGTGCTTTACGCACCGTGCCAGTCATCTTGATAAGACCCCTCTTGTTTGGATGCCCACGAAAAATGGAATCTTCTCTACTCATACGAGCCTACCAACCATCATGCACGATGCCAAACACGCCCTAAATTAACCTCTCACACGTTCCACCACTATCACAGTGATAACTGAACAATTACTACATACAACTGCAAACTAAGCAAGCTCAGCCGAAGAGGTTGACAAAGTCACCACACTAGCACAAACACATTGTTGTAACATGAAAGACTATGACTGGTAAAATACTCAAATAAATTTAGGTAAATGCAATTGTCCTTGCCAAATCTAAATCTTGAAATGGGTGGCCCTTAGTTGTGACTAAAGACCCCGGTAATTCTCAACTTCTAGTATATATATCAATCATATTGGATCTCCGATTGTAGCAGACACTTATGATGAACAAGACGAAGTGTAGTTTGTCGTACAATTACGTTTCAAAGAGCCAACCCGTGGCACGCCAAACACTATATGTGAAACAAGCCCTTGATGGAGTCTAAGAAACAACAAGACATAACATTTTTTTTGTTGGAGAAACAACACATAACATTGTGCACACAACTGAGTATGAGAACTCTTCATTGTATAAAAAAGAGAGTGTTCTCCTGCCGCGGCAGAAGTCTTCTCGGTGTTCCCTGCCACGGCAGCCGACGATAAACAGTCATCTCTCAGTGCGCCGTGTTCTCCTGCCATGGCAGAAATTCTCTCAGTTGTTCCTGCCTTGGCAGTCGATACTAAGCAGTCTCCTGGTACGCTCTGTTCTCCTGCCGCGACAGAGTTTCTCTCGGTGTTCCCTGCCACGGCAGAGATCAGTGACGTCTGTGATGGTTTCGCTGCCGCAGCAACATCTTCTCCAGTTATGGGTGTTCCTGCTGTTGGCGCTACTCCTGTTTTAAATGGGATGTCTCTTGCTGTGTTCGGTGGCATGCCTCCTAGTGCTGAGATGGAGGGTTTGATTCCTAACGTTTTTTCGGAGCATCACCATGAGGGCACTGGGGCTTTCCTTGGGGGTCGGTATTCTGAACAAGCTCTGATTAACTTTGGTGGAATTCCTGAGGCGAACTCAAATGTAAGATCTAGCGAGAGAATTCAGTCTCAGTTTAATGCAGATGACACCCAAATGGATCGTGCGATGCATCGTGCTGAATTAAAGAACATAGGTTCTTACCAAGGTACGGATGCAAATTCAAAAAAAAATCTGCATTCTATTTCAAATGATGACATTATTGCTAGAACAGTTAAGCTAGGAGTTTCTTTGGGTAACTCTAATAGTGAGATTGCTCAGACTATCGATGATATTAAAAATTGTGATACTAGCAGAACTTTGATTATGTTATCTAAAAACATAGATGAAAAGACCGGGGTTATTGATGACACCAATCTGTCCACCCTAGAACATTCGCGGCTACTATCTAACGATCTTAGTGATGAAGAGGTTGAGATGGATGAGGACATTTTGAACCTCACCTTAGCCAAGATAAAAAAACAGAAAATTCAAAAAGACTTTTAGGTCTAAACCAATTGTGGTTCGTAGGAGTTCTAGGCTAAAAAAAAAGCATACAATCATGATAATCGCCTTTTGGAACAGTGACGGTTTTGGAGACCTTGCTAAACATCGGTTCGTGAAAGATACCGTTGGAGAGTATAAAGCTGATTTCTTTGCTATTCTAGAAACGGGTAGATCTAATTTTTCAACACCGTTCCTTAATAATCTGTCTGGTGGGAGGGATTTTCAATGGTACCGTGTACCTCCTTTGGGGAGGTCAGGGGGCATTCTGGTGGGTATCAATGCTGACACCCTTTCAGTGCAAGATGTGGTTGTGGGTGAGAGGTGTGCTAAATTTTATGTCACGTCTAGATGCGACAATTTCAAGTGGGTTATTGTAGCAGTTTACGGAGCGGCACGGGATGAGCATAAGGCTGAATTCCTTTCCGAGTTAGTACGGCTTTGTGAAAATGAGACTTTGCCGCTGTTAGTGGGTGGGGATTTCAATATAATGAGAAGAAAGGAAGACAAAAATAATGATAATTTTAATTCTCGATGGCCATTTATTTTCAATGCGATTATTGACAGTCTCGACCTGAGAGAACTAGGTCTCTCGGGTAGACAATACACTTGGGCCAGTAGACGTCAAGTTCCCACTTTTAAAAAATTTGATCATATCTTGACGAGTGTTGATTGGGAGCAAAAATTTCCGTTAGCATCGGTTCAGGCTTTACCACGATCGGGTTCTGACCATACCCCGTTATTGTTAGATACAGGGGAGCAATCCCATATAGGAAATAAAGTTGAATTTTCATTTGAGCTATCATGGTTAAAACAACAGGGGTTCAGGGAAATAGTGGAGAGGGAATGGAGCTCAGTCCCCACTGTTGACAATCCAATTATCAATTGGCAAAATAAAATTCTCCATCTTAGACAATATCTACGGGGCTGGGCGAGAGAGCCAAGTGGAAAATATAAGATTGAGAGGGATCGATTAAACTTCATTATTGATTTCCTTGATAAAAAATCCGAAACTACTATACTGTGCGACGCTGAGAGAGAAGCTCTCAAAAATGCAAATGATGAGATTGCCACTCTTCGAAGGGTCGAGGAGTCAAAATGGGCTCAACATGCAAAAGTTAAACATATTCAAGAAGGGGGAAATAACACAAAATACTTTCATCTCATTGCTAATGGGAAGCATAGGAGGAAAAAGATTATCCAACTTGAGCAGGTAGAGGGAACAATTATTGGTTAGGAGAATTTAAAGAATTATATTACCGAGTATTACAAATCTTTATTTGGGGCACCTGCTGCATCAAATGTCTCTCTCGTTGAGGATTTAAATGATGACATACCTCAGTTAACCCAGGAATAAAATAATATTTTAACTGCTGAGTTTTCAGAGAAGGAAGTTCTAGATGCTATTGAGCAAATGGAGAAGAATAAAGCCCCGGGTCCTGATGGAATCCCGGCGGAATTCTATCAAACTTTTTGGGACCTTAGAAAAGAGGATTTCATGGGTATGGTGAAATGTTTTTACACTGGGGAGTTACCTCTGTTTTGGCTCAATTTTGGGACTATAATCCTTCTTCCAAAAAAAGAAAATGCGATTCAAATTCAGCAATATAGACCTATCTGTTTGTTAAATGTAAGTTTCAATTTTTTTACAAAAGTGGCGACAAATAGAATCTCCATAATTGTTGAGAAAGTGATTAGGCCAACGCAAACAGCTTTCATACCAGGTAGGCATATTCTTGAGGGGGTGGTGATCCTGCATGAAACCATTCATGAACTTCATAGGAAGAAATTGGATGGGGTTCTTTTGAAACTTGATTTTGAAAAGGCATACGATAAAGTTAAATGGTCTATTCTTCAACAAACTTTACCAAAGGGAAGCGTTGTTATTCGTGTGAACAATGACCCTAAGTGGTGCGATTGGATAAAGAATTTTGTTGAAAAGGGAAGCGTTGGTATTCGTGTGAACAATGACATAGGTCATTATTACCAAACGAGTAAGGGCTTGAGACAGGGGGATCCCCTGTCACCTATTTTGTTTAACATCATAGCAGATATGCTTGCGGTTCTAATCGCTAGAGCTAAGGACGATGGTCAAGTAGATGGACTCATCCCTCATTTAGTTGATGGGGGTGTTTCTATTCTACAATATGCTAATGATACAATCATCTTTATGGAACATGACATTCAGAAGGCGCTTAATATGAAATTAATATTGTGCATTTTTGAACAATTGTCTGGTTTGAAAATTAATTTTCATAAGAGTGTGAACTTTTTTGTTTCGGCCGTGCCAAGGAGATACAAGATGAATATAAGGTGTTGTTTGGATGTGAGATATGTTCACTTCCTTTTTGATATCTTGGTATTCCAATACATTTTAGAAGACTTAAAAATGGGGAGTGGAAGTTGATTAAGGATCGCTTTGAGAAAAGGTTGTGTAGTTGGATAGGCAAGTTGCTTTCGTATGGGGATAGACTTATTCTAATAAACTCGATTCTTACAAGTCTCCCGATGTTTATGTTGTCGTTCTTTGAGATTCCAAAGGGAGTTAGGAAAAGACTAGACTTTTTCTGATCTCGTTTTTTCTGGCAAAGTGATGGGCATAAGAAGAAATATAGGCTCACAAAGTAGAACATGATATGCCGCCCGAAGGACCAAGGGGGCCTGGGGGTTGAGGTGCTTGAGTTAAAAAACAAATGCTTGTTGAGCAAATGGCTTTTCAAGCTGATAAATGAAAAGGGTGTGTGGTAACAGTTACTACATAACAAATACTTGCATTCCAAATCTTTGTCTCAAGTCAATGTGAGACCAGATGACTCTCCTTTCTGGAAAGGGCTAATGCGTGTAAAGGAGGAGTTCTTCAAAAGAGGTGCTTTTATCCTAGGGGACGGAGCTAATATCAGATTTTGGGAGGATAAATGGTTAGGTGATAGACCTTTGGCAACTCAATACCCCTCATTATATAATATTGTGCGACATAAGAATCAAACAGTAGCGCATACCTTTGCTTCAACTCCCATTAACATTGGGTTCAGGCGGTTTTTGGTTGGTGCACGTTGGGATAGGTGGCTACATCTGTTGCAAAGGCTAATTGATGTACGCTTGGATCCAAAGGAGGATGAGTTTCGATGGAGTCTAACTCAGTTCGGAAAATTTACAATTAAATCAATGTACTTAGATCTGCTGAATGACAACACTGTTTATCTTCATAAATATCTTTGGAAAATGAAAGTGCCTCTCAAAACCAAAATCTTTATGTGGTTTGTTCATCGAAAGGAAATTCTAACGAAGGACAATCTGTTAAAAAGAAATTGGCAAGGCTCCTCTAAATGTTGTTTTTGTGATCATGATGAGACAGTTCAACATCTTTTTGTTAAGTGCCCTTTTGCTAAAATTATCTGGCAGATTGTCTATATGGCTTTTAATATAACTTCCCCACTTGGCATTTCACACATGTTTGGCAATTGGCTCGATGGTGTGGTTAAATCTGAAAAAATAAATATTAGAGTGGGAGTTTGTGCCATTATCAGAGCAATATGGCATGTTCGGAATGAATTTATCTTTAACAAATCATGTTTCCCCACTTTCTTGCAGGTTATCCCTTTAACTATCCACTGGATCCATATGTGGTCCTATCTCCGGCCGGAGGAGCAACGCCGGGACATGGATATTGGGTGCAACCGTTTGGAGACGGTAGCACGGGATATCTACAGCCGATTCGGTTGGCGGTTTGATGGTCGCTTGACATGTTGATGCTTATGGCTTTGCTAAAAAGTTGTATCTTTAGATGGTTGATTCATGTATCCACTTTGTGTGATCAGTGAGATGTAATACTTGACTATGCTACTTTAATAATGTTTTAATAAAAAACCGTATGCATCAATTGATGCAGAGGCTGGGACCTCCCCTTTTCGAAAAAAATAAAAATAAAAAAGAGTTATGTAATATCTGGCGTAATTTGGAAACATCACACGATTTACATGTTTTAACCTTTAGATCTCTACAGATTATGAAAGCATTAGTGCCATATTTGATGTCTCTTATAAATATTGTTACGTTGTGTGATGTCTCTTATAGAGTATGTTTCCTGACTCCACCACTGTCGACCTTTCAACTTATCAACTGTATAATTAAGGGCACACTAACGAGTTACTCGACTTGTTAAGTCTCGACTAGTTAGACTTGTATCGTTAATCTCGTTATTCTTAACGAGCTAAAAGTGAAGATTGGTTAGGTTCATTATATGCTCGTGAGCTGCTTGTTAAAAAGTTTAACGTGGATCAGAACCCTCTAGGTGTCGCCACCGCATGTCTTCAAGAAGTTGGCGACACTAGGATTTGGGGAGTGGTTTCAATGATTTCGCTCTCACTCGGCCGCTCTTATACCCTATTAGGCCTATTAGGCAGTATCGGTTGGCCTTGTTTCATATATATTTGTCTATTCTGGGCTTCTGGCTAACTCAATGAGATGAAATCCAACATTAAGGAGTTTACCTAGCAGCTTGTGAGATTCACGAGCTCGCTCATTTAGCTCGTTAGTGTTCACGAGCAAAAAATGTTGTTAGGTTTGATTTGTTGTTAAAATGATCAGCCTAGCTAAGCAAGTCAAGATCATGGGAAAAACGCCCTAGCCCTCACGTCGTCTTCCATAAGGCGAGAGCCGGGGGGCGACTAGTTTTCCCACCGTGCCGCCACCTCTCTCTCTAGCTTCCCTCCCCCGCCACTGCCTAAGAAGAGCCTAGGACAAGCCCATGCGGCCTGACGATAAAGGTGGCGACGAGAATCCACCGCTCTTTGTGCGCGGAGGGTTTTGGGCGCCGAGGCGGCGGCCTCAGGTGGAATGGCGACGTCGGCCGAGTGGATTACCGAAGCCTATGTATAATGGGACCCGATTACCGAAGCCTTATAGCACGACCGAAGCCTAAGGAACTTGGCCCTGGTTGGCCCTGAATCCGGTAGGTACGTCGACAAACCAAACGTCCAAACCCTGTGCTCTCACGTGTTAACTGATGACACAGAGCTAGAAACAGAGCATATCATGATATAGCATGGTGGTATGTGTGATGTGGTACATAACACCAAAGTTAAAGTTAGCTCCACTCGTGGCACACACATGGAAGAAGGAAGAATAAGAAGCATGAGAAAGAAGTCCGGAAGGAGAAGGTGTTGTTCTGTTCCAGAACATTCAGCTACTACGCCCGGTGAGCATGCAGTGCAGTGTAGTGCACTGGAGCAGTACTGCTGTGCCGCACTGAACAGAATCAAAAGGAAGCAGCGGAAGCCTCCGTTGCCGCGGGCGGGCCATCGCGCTCGCTCTCCAGAACCATCGCTGTCCTGCCACGTGTCCCATTGCTTTCGAAGTGACCATCCATGGCTACTACTCCACCACACAGTCACCCGCTTCCTATAAATTCAACTCCCGCCCCGAACCCAAGCTCCTCAAACCAGCTCGATCATCACTCCTCCTCGCTCTCCTCAGCTCCTAGCTCCGTGCACACAGTCCACACGGAACAGAGTCTACCTCGAGAAAGAACGCCTTGATCAGCTCCGCAATCAATGGCATCCTCTATCTCTGCCCCGCCCGCCGGCGTCGCCAAGCCACCGGCCAAGATCAAGCCGCCCACGAGGCTCAAGCCCAACGTCCCCACCAAGAACGCTGATAGCCCGGCGGCTGCCGCCGTCTCGTGGAAGAGGCCAATGCGGGCAGTCCAGCGTCGCGAGAGCAAGTGGGGGAACCCGTTCCAGAGGCTCGCGGCGGCGGCGCTGGACGCGGTGGAGGACGGGCTGGTCGCCGGCCTCCTCGAGCGCGCGCACCCGCTTCCTCGCACGGCGGACCCGGCCGTGCAGATCGCCGGGAACTACGCGCCGGTGGGCGAGCTCCCGCCCGCCGGCCCGCAGGACCTGCCCGTCGTGTCCGGCCGCGTCCCGGCGTGCCTGGACGGCGTGTACGTCCGCAACGGCGCGAACCCGCTCCACGCGCCGCGCGGCGGGCACCACCTGTTCGACGGCGACGGCATGCTCCACGCCGTGCGCCTCGGTGGCGGCCGCGCCGAGTCCTACGCTTGCCGGTTCACGGAGACGGCGCGGCTCAGGCAGGAGCGCGACATCGGCCGCCCCGTCTTTCCCAAGGCCATAGGCGAGCTCCACGGCCACTCCGGCCTGGCGCGGCTGGCGCTCTTCGGTGCGAGGTCGCTCTGCGGCGTGGTGGACGCGTCGCAGGGGATCGGCGTCGCCAACGCCGGACTGGTGTACCACGACGGCCGCCTCCTCGCCATGTCCGAGGACGACCTCCCCTACCACGTCCGCGTCACCCCCGACGGCGACCTCGAGACGGTCGGCCGCTACGACTTCCACGGGCAGCTCGAGGGCGCCATGATCGCGCACCCGAAGCTCGACCCGGCCACCGGCGAGCTCTTCGCGCTCAGCTACAATGTCGTCTCCAAGCCGTACCTCAAGTACTTCTACTTCACCGCCGACGGCCGCAAGTCGCCCGACGTCGAGATCCCGGTCGACGCGCCCACCATGATCCACGACTTCGCCATCACCGAGAACTACGCCGTCGTGCCGGACCAGCAGATGGTCTTCAAGCTCCAGGAGATGGTGCTCGGCGGATCGCCGGTGGTGTACGACAAGAACAAGACGGCGCGGTTCGGCGTGCTGCCCAAGCGCGCGGCCGACGCTTCGGAGCTCCGGTGGGTGGAGGTGCCCGATTGCTTCTGCTTCCATCTGTGGAACGCGTGGGAGGACGAGTCCACCGGCGAGATCGTGGTGATCGGCTCCTGCATGACGCCAGCGGACGCCGTGTTCAACGAGTCGCCGGACCAGGAGGAGAGCTTCCAGAGCGTGCTCTCGGAGATACGTCTCGACCCGCGCACCGGCACTTCCCGCCGCCGTGCCATTCTGCGGGAGGCCGACCAGGTGAACCTCGAGGCCGGCATGGTGAACCGGCAGCTACTGGGGAGGAAGACGCGGTACGCCTACCTCGCCATCGCCGAGCCATGGCCCAAGGTGTCGGGATTCGCCAAGGTGGACCTCGAAGCCGGCACGGTGGAGAAGTTCATTTACGGCGAGGGCCGGTATGGCGGCGAGCCCTGCTTCGTGCCGCGCGCTGGTGGCTCGGGAGCGGAGGACGACGGCCACGTGCTCTGCTTCGTGCACGACGAGAGCCGAGGCGACAACACGTCGTCGGAGCTCCTGGTGGTAAACGCCGGCGATATGCGGGCGGAGGCCGCCGTGAAGCTGCCGGGGCGCGTGCCGTACGGATTCCACGGCACGTTCATCAGCGCCACGGAGCTGCAGCGACAAGCCTCGCAAGAGCGAGCTAGCTACTAGCTCTAGTGACGTGGCAAATGACAATATTGCTTAATTTTTTAATAGAGCAGTCAAAAAAATGTGATTAGTTAGGTTATGCTAACTACATACAGCCGTACGTAGTCATTTTTAGTGCAGACGACGGTCGTATACGTATGTACGTACCCTGTAGCAAGTAGGGACTTTGTATTGACAACTCTTCAGAATAAAAAGAAAGAAGCTTTTTTTTTACATACAATGTGAGTTGACTGCAAGAGACTACTTCGAATCTGTGCTGTCGGTAGTACTTGTAATTTCAGTTGGATCTTGTTGATTTTGAGGATTGTCGGTCTGTCGAGACCAAGGATATGGTTCGGGGTTACCCCATAATTTAAATTCAAATCCTTGGTATGGCCATTTACTGAGAGTTTTAGTAAAATCGGTATGACTATTTACGGTGGGTGCACACGGAAAACCCACCGGGTTTCCCTAACGGTACCAAAACCCTTGTTGTGACACAACTGATATTTCCGTTAAAGTAAGTGGTGCCAATCGGCTGTTACGAACAGAAAAAAAAGTGAACATTTAATGAGAGAAACTTCACAGACACTCTCTCCATCCACAATTACCACGATTTTAGGTTTAGTCTAAGTTAAAGTTTGTAATGTTTGATCATATATCTATGACGTCATTAGATATTAGTTTAAACTTCACAGACACTCTCTCCATCCACAATTACCACATTTCTTGACATTTAAATTTGTTCAAATTTGAACTAAGTTACTTTAAGAGGCAAGTATTCCCCAATTCTTAAAGCGAATATTTGTTCAAATTTAAACTAAGTTACTTTTAAAAGGAAATTCTTCACGATCTCTTTTAGAAGGCGGTGTGAATATTTTACAAGATATATATTCCCAAGTTCCGGGAGCTAGCTGTACAAGCTAAGCTAGAGCGAGTGACGAACGCGCAAAGCAGATCGACATTGCCGCGTGCGCGTGGGGGATTAACAATCATCCAAGGTGCATCCTTGTTCTTTGTTTGACGACCGATGGACTAATGTATTACCACTTGAGAGTTGCACCACGTATGTAGTACGACTTGCGACTACGCATTAACAGTCCGACACGCTACGTACTGCCACGGAGAAAAGAGTTTTAACAGATCAGAAGGAAATTGCAGTGATGAATGTTATGTTTCCCGCACGAGGTGTACTATAAGGAACATTCACAAAAGAAAGCTACTCCCTTTAACCCATATTACTCTTCGCTAATACGAATGTATCTAGACATTAGATATACATTAGCGAAGAGTAATATAGGTCGGAGAAAGTAATACAAAATAAATTTACAGCTACCTTCGCTTTTATCTCTATGCTGATAAAAATATTAGAGATTTTTTTAGTTAGGTTGATCATAGTATTTAGTATTTTCTCCATTCCAAAATATAACTCTGATAAAACAACTAATTTAGCTTTATAAAAAAAAGTATATATTTTAGAACAAAGGTTCTCTAATACTATCTTCGTCTAAAAATATAAGCTTTTTTAGAGAACTAACTTAGCTCTTTAAATAGACTTACATTTCAAGACGGAGGTAAATATCATATAATAGTGGCATACATATAATAATATTTCATCATATTATCTTATAATGTATGGTATCGTGTACTCCATACATAGAGTAGTATTATTTAGAATCTTAATACTACAAATTTTATGTATAAGATCTACTTGACATTTTTTTTGATATGTATACATTATTATACGGTATCCACCTATATATGTTAATCCAATTTTCTCTCTTCCTCAATTAGTTGTACATCAGCGTTTTTATAGGGTCAGAATATATAATACTAGATAAGGTACTGGCACTTAGCCTTAGCGCATAACTTAGCGTGAAAACAAGAGAAGAAGTGTGTGTTAAATTGCATATTCTAGAATTAGCAGATAAGTACCTTGATTTGCCCTATTAGAGCTAGTCAGTTCTCGTTACGAGTATATACTGTTTAAAGTAGTTTGCAAAGGAAACCAGAGACAAATGACGAGAATCACATCTCTCCTTTATTGATGATTGGTACAGACTATATATATAATCTGCAGAGGCATCATGGCGGTTCTCTGAAGGCGTCATTTCCAGGATCGATGGTATCGATCAAGCAGTTCCACGATCGATGGACGTGGGTGTGTCCAGGGGAGAACCGTCGGGAGCGGGATATCTATTCCCAGGAGTGGGAACGTACTCCCTAATTAAGTGGAGATTTACCATTAATTATCTAATGATAATTATTTTTAACACTCCCCCTAATCACCGCTTAATTGTATAAGTACTCATCATCTTGATTAAATCTCCTCAAAACCCCTGTGGGAAAAATGTGAGGAGTATGATAGGATATGTTGTTAAAACTCCTTCAAACCCAGTGGGAAAATAAGGAGAAAATGATACAACATATTATGATTATTGCCTCTGTTAACTCAATATGAAATAGATCCATAGAATATAGAGGTCAATAAATATGTCGTGTATACTTTCCTAAAAACCCCGATGGGGAAAAGGGATAGTATGATATATGATCTTATGTTGATATTACCTCATTAAAAACCTTAATGAAAACCTGTAAAGTAAACTCATCAAGGGAAAAAGAGTATAATATGATGCTTTGAACAGGAACAGTTCAGGAAGATACTCCCCCTGATTCTTGCAAATCTCGAAGACGTCGCATACCAATTCCATAAATGTATTTCTGGAATGTTGAAGTTGGTAGAGACTTCGTGAGTAGGCCAGTGATTGCTGGATGAATGACCAGCCCGTTGGGAACCCCAGGAGGAAGGTATGATGAATATAGCAGCAAGGTTTTCCCTCAGTAAGAAACCAAGGTTATGTCGATCAGGAGAAGAGCGGACAATACGACTGAAGGTGATGCTTGCAAGCTTCGCGACAGCTCCGAACAATTTATATATGGCGCCTCGTCCAAGCTTTGCTTTGCGAGCAGCAACGTGGAACCTGCACACAACACAACCAAGTACTTTGTTCCTAACTTGCGATGAGGTTGTCAATCTCCCCGGTTTGCTTAAAACAAAGGGTATGAGCGTATCGAGTGGAAAGTGATAATAGTATGCGAGTAAAGTAAACAGTGCGAGTAAAGTAAACAGGTGATAGCAATATGATGGAAATAGGACCGGAATCCACAGTTCACTAGTGGTGTCTCTCCATAAGATAAATAACACATGCTGGGTAAACAAATTACAGTTGGGCAATTGATAGAATAAAGATAAACGTGATATGTCAAGAAGATCACTATGCGATTTACTCTGGGCATTACAACAAAATACATAGACCGCCATCCAACTGCATCTATGACTAATAATCCACTCACGGGGATATCATCCGAGAGTATGCTGCACCATGGGTATGCTGCAAATTTCCACCATGAATTATGCATGGCTTAGATTGGCGGCCCAGGCGTTTCCCTAACACATATACAAACTCCATAATCCCCGCAAGATTCTCAATTCATTTCACACCGCGGGCATCCATAAACAAAAGATCACGATATCAACTCAAATAAGAAGTGCAATGTTGAAAGCTTCCCCCATGACATCATGGATGGGCTAGTATTCAACTTACAACTTGCAAGCATAACAACTCAATATAAGAGACCACAATGTCAAATTTTTAAGAACAGGAAAAAGTAAAGTGTGCCTTCCGGTTCGTGAGAGCTTTACTGGCCAATTTTTGCATAACACTGGTAAGAGTTTAATTTGAAGAGTAGATAAAAGCAAGTCAAATTTACTTGGAATAGCAAATTACTAATAGGTATGTATGGTGGACACTTTGGAAAACTTTGGTTTTTAGGAATTGGATGCATGAGTAGAGCTCATACTCAGTACAAGGCGAGGGCTAGCAAAAGACTGGGAGCGACCAACAAGAGAGCAATAATGGCCATAATCATGCAAAGCGACAAAGCGACATTAAAAGAAGCATAATATGGCATCAAAAGTCAAAAACTAAATGATCATAGAGGCTATTGGCGACTTTGTAAGAGTCTAACATGTGTGAGCATGCGCCAAGTCAACCCAAATAAAGCATCAAGGAGAAAACCAAAATAATGCTTCCATACAATAAAAACAACGCATGGTTTTTTTCAAAGGCTCATTAAGCAATCTCAGTTATTTGAGACAAGTCATGCTACAGCAAAACCACTAAGCATACTATCAAAAAGACATCAAGCATGACATGAAAAAGCCTAAGCCACAGTCTACACAAGCTCCTTCTTGTACCACTTTTTTGCATAAAGCTTTTTCTCTTTTCCAACACCATTTGAAAATTTTTAAGACACCTCTTTTGATGAAAACCAATAAAGATCAGAGGCAAAAATACACCTTGATAAATAAATATAAGAAGATCTGAACGCAAATCAAGGCGAAAACGAAAACCAAAAGCAGTAGCAGAAAAAGAAGAACACCCAGTTTTTGATAAGAATAAAAACTAGAGCGTTCTTGACAAATGAAAAGCAAGGCAACTTCTCCAAAAGAAATTTGTTGGGGTCCAACCATTTATTGCAGAAAACAAAACAAAACTAACAATAAAAACTAAAACAACTGACGCTCCAAGAAAAAACCATAGTGCATGAAGCAATAAAAATATAGTGTCTTGAAAGGTGACCTGATTTTTGCCGATGAAGAAGGGGTGCCTCGGGGGCATCCCCAAGCTTTGACGCTTGTACTTCTTGGATATTTCTTAGGGTGATGCATGGGCATCCCCAAGCTTAAGCTTTTGTCCATTCTTCAACTCATCTCATCATTCTCCAATCCCTACACTTGAAAACTTCCTTCATACAAAACTAAACACAAATCTATTAGCAATATTAGTGTAAGCATAACATATAATCAACATATTTTGCTTCAGGTTTCACCCCAAAACCCCCACATATCCCCAAAGTTCCGTGATCAAAAGAACTGAAAAAGAAAGCTATAAAGCGGCAAAAACGAATAGTGGCAGAAATTTGTCAAAACAGAACAGCTGACAAAGGCTGAATTTTTGAGGGGTTTTCTGTTGCTCAAATTAAAAAGTGTTCAACTAACGAAAGTTTGTATATAACCTGGGCATATGCACAAGAAATTTCAGGTCCAAAAGATATATAGAGAATTTTCATGAATTTTTACGGTGCAGCACCGAAAATAGTTTCAGGACAGCAACATCCCCAAATCTTTACCTCACTCAAATTAGAGGCTTCTCTTGGCATAACAATGAAATAAAAATGATAAGGAGAGGTCATTACAGTAGTAATAACTTCCAAGACTCAAATAAAAGAAAAAGTACTAAAAATAAAACATTGGGTTATCTCCCAAGAGTGCTTTTCTTTAACGCCTTTGAGCTAGGCGCAGAAATTTGAGAAAATGCTCACATAAAAAATATATGAATTGAAGCAAAAGAGAGCATCAAGGAGCAAATATAAAACACATTTAAGTCTAACCCACTTCCTATGCATAGGAATCTTGTAAGAAAATAAATCAACGAAGCACATAGTAACAAGTATGGGTAGATAAAACAAGAGCAACTTCGAAACTTTCAATATAAAGAGAGGTGTTTTAGTAACATGAGAATTCCAACAACCATATTTTCCTCTCTCATAGTAATTTTTAGTAGCATCATGAACAAACTCAACAATATAAATATCACACTCATCCTCCTTTATTAAGCATGGAGGGCTATCAAATAAGGTATTAGTTAAAGAGTTACTCTTATTGGGAGGTAGAGGTAGACATGGGTAGCTCCATTCTTCCTCCTCTTGATCATCACTCTCCTCCTCTTTTTCATCCAATGAGCTTCTAGTTTCAGCAATTTCTTCTTCCGTAGGCTCCTTCAAGGCATTAGTCTCTTCCGTTGGAGAGCATCTATTAAGATATTTAAGAATATAACCATTTTCTTCCTTGTAATTATCAAAGCAAAATGTAAGTATATCATAAACCTCATATTTATAAGGTGCATCATTAGTATTTTCAAGAAAATAAGCAAGTTCGAATGCACCCTTCCAAGCAATAAATTCTTCAATTTGTTCCACATCATAAAAGTTATAATTTCCATTAATATAAGAAGATATGGTAACATCATCATTATACTCACATTGAAAAGGGAGGTGTTTATACCTCCTACAGCAACAAGATTTATCAAAGCAATACGTAACATTATAAGTAGAGCACACGGTTCTAGCAATGATATACAATCTATTGATTTGTTCCCATAAGTGTTTTTCTTTTTGTGACAAGCGGTGTTCCTCATAATAATTTTGCTGCTCTTCCGTGAACCCACCTTGCCAAAAAGATTTAGTTTCAAAGAAACCAACCATTGATAGAAAGCATGATAAAGCAAGACAATAACAGACCAATAAAAATAACAACTATAGAAGAAACTAATTTTTTTGTGTTTTTGATATAAAACGATGCAAGTAAAAATAAAGTAAAGCAAAACTATAAAACAAAATAAAGGATGTGTGTGCGAAAAACTCCCCTTGCAGAGGTCTTCCACTTCTTCCCCGGCAACGGCGCCAGAAAAGAGCTTGATTGCTGGATGAATGACCAGCCCGTTGGGAACCCCAAGAGGAAGGTATGATGAATATAGCAGCAAGGTTTTCCCTCAGTAAGAAACCAAGGTTATGTCGATCAGGAGAAGAGCGGACAATACGACTGAAGGTGATGCTTGCAAGCTTCACGACAGCTCCGGACAATTTATATATGGCGCCTCGTCCAAGCTTTGCTTTGCGAGCAGCAACGTGGAACCTGCACACAACACAACCAAGGACTTTGTTCCCAACTTGCGATGAGGTTGTCAATCTCACCGGTTTGCTTGAAACAAAGGGTATGAGCATATCGAGTGGAAAGTGATAATAGTATGCGAGTAAAGTAAACAGTGCGAGTAAAGTAAACAGGTGATAGCAATATGATGAAAATAGGACCGGGATCCACAGTTCACTAGTGGTGTCTCTCCATAAGATAAATAACACATGCTGGGTAAACAAATTATAGTTGGGCAATTGATAGGATAAAGATAAACGTGATATGTCAAGAAGATCACTATGCGATTTACTCTGGGCATTACAACAAAATACATAGACCGCCATCCAACTGCATCTATGACTAATAATCCACTCACGGGGATATCATCCGAACACCCCATGAGTATTAAGTTGCGAACAACGGATAATTGCATTAAGCAAAGTGTGTAATGTAAACAAAGCATATGCCCTTGAGCATATGAATGTTGTTTTATCCCTAGTAGCAACAGCACATCTACAACCTTAAGGGTTTTTGTCACTCCCCCAGGTTAAATAGAGGCATGAACCCACTATCGAGCATAAATACCCCCTCTTGGAGTCACTAGCAACTACTTGGCCAAGATAGCTACTAACAACGGAGAGCATGCAAGATCATAAACAACATAGAGATAACATAAGATATATTTCAGTATAGCAACTCAATCATAACACCAATATTCATCGGATCCCAACAAACCAAACATGTAGAATTACATAACGGTGATCTCAATCATGTAGGGCGGCTCATGAGATCTAAACATGAAGCACATGGTGGAGGAGACAACCATCTAGCTACTGCTATGGACCCATAGTACAAGGTAGACTACTCACTCATCGCTCTGGAGGCAAGCATGGCGATGAAGAAGACCTCCGGTGGCGATTCCCCTCTCCGGCAGGGTGTCGGGAAGAGCTTCTGGACCCTCCCGATCTTCGGGTCGATGGCGGCGGATCGCGATGTGTTCTAGAAAATTGATCGGGGTACTTAGGTTTTTTCCGTCGGGGGGTCTTTATAGGCGAAGGGGCATCGTTAGAGGTGGCCCGAGGTGCGCTCACACATAGAGGGCGCGGCCAGGGCCTGGGCCGCGCCGCC
Source organism: Dactylis glomerata (assembly GCA_007115705.1). NCBI lineage: Eukaryota > Viridiplantae > Streptophyta > Magnoliopsida > Poales > Poaceae > Dactylis > Dactylis glomerata. The sequence continues at coordinate 2,901,845 of QXEO01000431.1, forward strand.
CTGGTGTGTGGGGCCCTTGTGGCCCCCCTCCAACTCCTCTTTGGATCTCTGGAAGCTTCCGGGAAAAATAAGACTTCAGGAACTTGTTTCGTCCAATTCCGAGAATATTTCCTGTGTAGCACTTCTGAAACACAAAAATAGCAGAAAACAGGGAACTGGCACTGTGGTGACTTGTTAATAGGTTAGTTCCAGAAAATGCATAAAAGTGGCACGAAGTGTAACGAAACAGTAGGCAAATGGTGCAAAAACAAGCATGGAGCATCAAAAATTATAGATACGTTGGAGACGTATCAGTCAGCGAGGTTATCGCATGATTTGACTTGCAAGATGTTTATTTCCCCACTCTTTTGAAGCTCATGAGGATAAAACAATTTAGGGGCAATATGCTTATATATTGCTTTTGATGTACCCTGTTTGCTTCTGTGCAACACAAGCTGCATTATCTTCATAGATAATGGTAGGTGATTCGATAGAACCAATGCCACATGACTGTTGTATGTGGTTTATCATTCTGCAAAGCCACATGCATTCGCGTGATGCCTCATATAATGCGATGATTTCAGAATGATTGGTAGAAGTTGCAATCAGAGTCTGTTTTGAAGACTTCCATGATATGGCAGTTCCACCATGAAGGAACACTAAGCCGGTTTGTGATCTGGCATTATGGGGATCAGATAAATAGCCAGCATCGATGTATCCAATCATATCAGAGTCTAGATTTCTCTGAAACTGAAAGAATAGGCCAAGATCGTTTGTGCCTTGGAGATATCGGAAGATATTCTTGACCCCCGACCAATGGCGTTTGGTGGGAGCTGCGCTGTATCTAGCAAGTAGATTCACTGCAAATGCGAGGTCAGGTCTCGTATAGTTTGCAAGATACATGAGCGCTCCAATGGCACTGAGATATCGAACCTCGGGTCCCAACAACTCTTCTCCATCATCCCTTGGCCTGAACGGATCTTTCTCGACGTCTAGAGAACGAACCACCATGGGAGTCTTAGATGGATAGGATTTGTCCATATTGAATTTCTCCAATATTTTCTGGATATAGGCAGCTTGGTGTACCATTATTCCTGAGGGAAGGTGCTCGAGTTGAAGACCCAAGCAAAATTTGGTTTGACCCAAATCCTTCATCTCAAATTCCGTCTTTAGATGATTGCGTGCTTCATCAATATTTTGTGTGTTACCAATGATGTTCAGATCATCGACGTACACTGAAATGATGCAAAATCCGAATGAGGACTTCTTGATGAAGACACATGGGCAGTCATTACTGTTGGAGTAACCCTTCTAAAGAAGGAACTCACTGAGTCGGTTGTACCACATCCGTCCCGACTGTTTCAAGCCGTACAGAGACTTGTTCAGTTTTACACAATACATGTTGCGTTTTGTGCTTGCATCCGGTACAGAGATTTCGTCAGGAACCTTCATGTATATGTCCGAATCTAGTGACCCGTAAAGATATGCGGTCACGACATCCATCAACTGCATGGATATACAATTTTGTACTGCCAAGGATATTAGATATCGGAAAGTGATACCACTCATTACTGGAGAATATGTCTCATTGAAATCAATGCCGGGTCTCTGCGTGAAACCCTGTGCTACGAGCCTCGCTTTGTATCTCACCACCTCATTGTTCTCATTCCATTTCCGGAGGAAAACCCATTTGAATCCCACAGGGAAAACTTTGGGAGGTGTTGGTATTGCTTCTGTGAATACCTTCCTTTTATTAAGCGAAGCAAGTTCTTCTTGTATTGCTTCCTTCCATTTAGGCCAGTCGGAGCATTTTTCACACTCAACGATAGTCCTTGGATCATGATCATTGAGAAGGGTATCAGCAATTGTAGCAGAAAAATAAGTGTCGACAATCGTAGACTTACGGTTGAATGATTCTCCAGAATCGATATAGTTGGTGGATATCTCATGCACCCTTGATGACTCTTTGTGATTTCCCAATACGCGTGAGTCTAGGTGTTCCGATGTCCCAGCCAGTGTGTGCACACTGGAGCTGGGTTGTGGAGGTTGCCCTTCCACTGGGTGTATACTACCCATAAGGTGTTTGTCAATGTTGAGCTGACTTGCATTTACTGATTTAGAGGATTTTCTCCTCTCTCTCCTTTGTTGCTTGCGAGAAGCAGGATCCAGGTCAGAGGCCGTACTACTCCCCCTCTTTTTAGGATCGGGGAGTTGAGTGGTTTTTATTGGTACCTCCACTCTTTCGGGCGCGTTTCTGGCCGGTTTCCAGGATTTTGTTACACCTTTTAAATCAGTAAACGAATCTGGCAGATTATTTGCAAGATGTTGCAAATTTATGATTTTCGAAACTTGAAGTTTGGTCTCTTGGGTACGTGGATCTGAGGCTGAAATGGCGATAGCATTCCAATCAATTTCCAGGCATTCTTTCTGGTACTTGAAATCTCCCCCTAATGCCGGAAAATGTTCCTCGTCAAAGATACAATCAGCGTGACGGGCTGTGAATAGATCCCCTGTAAGGGGTTCCAGGTACTTGATAATCGACGGCGATTTGTACCCCACATAGATCCTCAGTTTTCTATGTGGACCCATAGATGTCCGCTGGGGTGGTGAGATCGAGACGTACGTAGCACATCCGAACTTACGCAGATGGGAAATACTGGGAGGATTTCCACGTACCAATTGCAGAGGGGAAGTACTGTGATATGCAGTAGGTCGCAATTGGATTAGGTCAGCAGCGTGTAAGACTGTGTGACCCCAACACGAGCTTGGCAAGCTGCAATTCATTAACAGAGGTCTTGCAATGAGTTTGATTCTCTTGATTAGAGATTCAGCCAAACCATTTTGAGTATGGACGTATGGAACAGAGTGCTGAACTTCAATCCCCAGGGCCATGCAATAGTCATTGAAGACACGTGAAGAGAATTCTGCAGCATTGTCCATGCGAATTGATTTAATTCGACTTTCTGGAAAATGGGCCTGTAACTTAATTACTTCCCTCATTATCTTGGCAAATACATGGTTTCGTGTGGATAGAAGACACACATGTGACCATCGTGTAGATGCGTCAATCAAAACCATGAAATACCTAAACGGTCCACATAATGGTTGGATGGGACCACAAATATCACCTTGAATGCGTTCAAGGAACTGAAGTGGTTCAGCTTGTATTTTGAGGTGCGAAGGCCTTAAAATTAGCTTTCCTGTGGCACACGATGTGCACACAAAGTCTGAAGACTGAGGAAATTTTGACTCATGCAAATTGTGACCAATGGAATTGCTAGTAATCTTCCTCATCATCCCGATGCCGGGATGGCCTAGGCGATCATGCCAGGTTTGGAAGGCATCAACATTCTGGAAAATTACCTTATAAGCAACATGATCTACGGGCTTGATGTACGTATAGTACAATCCAGACGATAGAGAAGGAATTTTTTTCAAGTACTTGCTTTCCATATCCGTAATCCTTTGTGAAGAGTAGATACTCCTCTTTGTTGTCCTCATGGGTTTCAATGTGAAAACCATTTTTATGGATATCTCGATAACTGATGAAGGTACGTGAAGAATCGGGATACAGCAAGGCATCCTCAATTGTCACTTGTGTACCATTTGGGAGGGTAAATATGGCACGTCTAGTACCAAAAATTACCGTATCGCGTCCAGCGATAGTCAAAATATCTCCATTCATCTTTTTCAGAGTCTGGAAATACTTCAACTCCCTCAGTATAGAGTTTGTGGTCGCACTGTCCACAAGGCATAATTCCTCTTCCATCGGATTGTTCCCGTAGTGAGCTATATATAAAAATGAAGAATTTTCAGTAAGAAAACCTTATTTAAATATATAGAATACAATATTATTATATCAAAGTGCTGATACAATATACATGACAACAATACTTATGTTCTATTACAATATCACACATGGACATAAATACATAAAACGATCACTAAGGAGATTGTGGGACTATCTAGTCGAAGTCTCCAAACATGTCTGTTGAGGCGTACTCAACCATCATGTTCTCCGTGCCCATAGGGTCCTGTGACTTCTAGAGGGTCGTAGTGCTGCTAGGTTCCGAAGGAACGTCTTGCAAGCAACCAGCTCCATCGGTGTCATTCAGATGAAGGTTGAAGTTGGCTTCAAACCTTTTCCCTGGAGGTCCTTTGCGTCCTTGGGATTGCTGGTAGAGAATGGCCAGATGCTTAGGGGTCTTGCACTTGTTGGTAGGATACGTGTAACACCCACACCTATCACAAAGCTTAGTTTTTTCGAACTTGGGCTTTGTGGTGCTTTTCCCACGGTCCGAGTTTCTAGGGTTTTTGTTCCGCTTGCGCTTTCGCTTACCATTGAACTTTGATGATTTGCCTTTGGAAGCACCATCAAAATTACGTACATTTGCGACATTCATATGAACTTTGGGGAGAGGTTGGGAACCAACCGGGCGCTGAGAGCCATTCTTAGCGAGCAGCTCATCATGCTTTTCAGCCTGAAGTAAGATATGAATGAGGTCGGAATAGACTTGGTAGTCGCGAGCACGGTATTGCTGCTGGAGGAGCCTTTCAGATGGGAGCATAGTAGACAAAGTCTTTTCTATCTTTTCCGCATCAGTAGGTTCCTTCCCGCAAAAGCGCAATTTAGAACTTATCTTATGAACCTCATGATTGTACTCTCTAATGGACCTGAAGTCTTGGAGTCGAAGATGGGTCCAATCATGTAGTGCTTCGGGCAAGACAATTGCCTTCTGATGTTCATACCTCATTTTGAGGGCCTAAAACAATGTAAATGGGGATTCCTCCTCCAAATACTTGGACTTAAGATCTTGATGAATATGGTGCCTTATGATGTATAAGGCAGAATATTTCTGCTCATCTCTTAGTGGCGTGACTCCATCCGGGAGGGGATCCTCCGGATTCTGGATTGCACGCACTAATCCACGGGATGCAAGAGCGATCTTGATGTCCATGGCCCAAGTAGGGTAGTTGCGGCCATCGAGCTCGAGTGGATCGAACTCTTTTCCAGCCATCGGTTACCTACATGGGTAAACCAGAGATTATTAATTTACACATGGTAAATCAAAAACCATCATGGTTATGTTGTAATGAACAATGCAAAATTAATGATATTCAAGATGTGAGCTTGAAAATCACTAGTGTGGGCTTCAAGTTGTTAAACATGACACATTGTAGATACTCCCCAAAAAGAATTTTGGGGTCCATCTCTCAGCACTAGAGAGTATAATCTGATAAAATCACTAGATACTCATGTTTCTAGTACCTTATGTCATGATTTAAGTAAAATGTATGGGAGATCACTTGATAAGTAATCGCGGTAGCGGAGATAATCTGCAATGCATGCAGTAGATCCGTGCGCTACCTTTGATCCCAAACATCAACTTGAAGTAGTCACTTAGAATTTTGCATATCAACTCGTGCTCGTATTAAGCCGAAGGCTCAATTAAGACGATGAATTGATTTTATTTGCAAGAATTTGAAAAACCCATTGCAAATATTAGATGCAATTAATCTCAACATGTTGATAACATGGAAATATGTACATTACATCACAAAGTGCTGGAATACATGTAGTACTCTACAGATCTACAGTACTGAAGATTAAAATACTGCAATAAACAGGTCTAAAATAGATTTAAGCTGCTAGAACTACTGTTAAAGAGGCTAAAAAGCAAAACAGAAAAATAAAAGTTTTTTATTTTCGCTAGGAATTCAGCCCGTAGGCCCATCAAGAGGAATCAGGGGAAGCACCGGCCTGATCCAACCCCAGGGGCGAGAGGATAAGGCGCTGGCGGTCGGGGCGTCGTTGACCCCGACACCCCCGCCCACCTCCATCGACCCCCATCCATGGCGCTCCAACCTCCTCTCAGATGCTGCCACCTCCACCCCCCTGCTGCCGGCGGCGGCGCCTCAACGGAGTGAAGCCGAAGGCCCCGGCGCTCCTCCGTCCTCCTCCTCAGAAGAAGAACCTCCGGGGAGGTGCGTCCCTGGCGCCACGCTGTTGGAGTGGCCGTTGGGGAGGGACCTCGCCGGGCTCCACTCCCCCGGCCGATGGGGAGGGGGCGGGGCAGCCGTTGCGGAGCTACCCGCTCCGTTGTCGAGGACGTCACCGGCCGAGGTCACCGGCGCGTGCAGGCGCGGCTCCGGTCCGGCTCTCAACGGCTCATGCGCCGGAGTTGGAGAAGGGAGGTTCAGGGACCCCGCTGGCGAGGTCGCTGCAGGCGCCACAGGCACGGCCTCCTCGATGTGGATGCCGTGCAGGAGTCTTGGGCAAGCCCAGCCGTGCACATGGCAAGGCAGGGGCGGAGGAGGGACGGCCAGGTCCGGGTCGTTGATGATCATGTCGTCGCCGGCCGGTACCATCTCCTCATCAGCGTGCAGAAGAGGCGCTGCTGGACCAGCGAGGATCCACGCCGGCAACGGCTGTACCTCCGGCATCGCTGGCGGAGTTGGGGGGTTGGCCTGGGTGCCTGATGGCCCAGCGCCATCACCACCACCGCCACCATCGCGACGAGGTCGCGGGCCTTGGCGACGGCCGCGGTGGACAGCGAAGCTCCGCATGTAGCGGCCGTAGCGGTGGCTGTCGTTGCGGTGGAAGTGGCGGCCTCGACCATTGCGGTGGAAGTGGCGGCGCTGCCCATCGCGGTGGTAGCGGCGGAGGCCACTAGCACCACGCCGGTGACGCCCGATGAGACGGCGACGGCGACTTTCCTGACGAAGAAGGTGAAGAAGAAAGCCCCGGTAAGACCTAGGCATTGCTCTTACCTTTCTTCTTGGTTCGTCTTGCTCCGGCGATCGCCGGAATTGATGCTCTCGACATATCGTGCTGATAACGTGTTTAAAGTAGTTTGCAAAGGAAACTAGAGACAAATGACGAGAATCACATCTCTCTTTTAATGATGATTGGTACAGGCTATATATACAATCTGGAGAGGCATCATGGCGGTTCCCTGAAGGCGTCGTTTCCAGGATCGATGGTATCGATCAAGCAGTTCCACGATCGATGGACGTGGGTATGTCCAGGGGAGAACCGTCGGGAGCGGGATATCTGTTCCCAGGAGTGGGAACGTACTCCCTAATTAAGTGGAGATTTACCATTAATTATCTGATGATAATTATTTTTAACATATACGAGACAAAAACGGCATCTTCAGTCCTCCACCTTGCTAATCCTTATCGACAAGTGCGACTCTCACTGCTCAGGTGAGCTGGCCCACTTAAGCATTAGTTATTATGATTATGTCACCCTCATAAACAAGTTGACAAAGAAAATTTCATCGGTGCTTCTAATTTTCGCTCCTTTCACCATTACCAACTTTTATTAAATCCAAAATAAAGCAGTCCTAAAAATCATATGTTCAAATAATTGCCTTGTACTAATTATCCCGTAAAATCTCAAAAAAAAATCTGCATAAAACCATCTAAAAAACTATCTGCCTAAAAAAAATTCTGGCCACCACTCGTATGAAAAAATGACATTCCTTTATTCTCTATTAAAATAGTTAGAGTTGCATAATCATAATACTTTTTTCTTAACCCATAAATATACTACCAAATGAGAGCCATTTTTAGTGAGTACAGTCTATGATAAACAAACTAGAAAAAAAAGACTCGAGATTTTCAGTTGACCGACTAGCGTAGTAGTACATCTAGAACCACTTCGAAACACAAAATGTAAACCCTTTCAAAAAAATTCTTCGAATCCACAGTTGGGAGGTGTCATCCCCCTCCCTCGACTTGTACTAAACTCCGCCACTAGTTGTCTTGACTGTGATCATAATTTTTCATCTTTGTATTTTCTTTCCATGACTTGTCTTCATGCAATAATACATTGCCTCCCTTCCTTGTTTCGTGGAACCATCATATGGTCTCTAGATGATGATCTGGGAGCAATTCTGGTACAAATGCCATCAAATAGACGCAATAGTTTGATATTTCTTGGAAAATTGTTTATTTTTCCTCAAACATAGTAGGGGCAACAATATGTTTGAGTGGAGAGGCTTCTCGCTGTATCTAAAGGGATTGTGCCTTGTAGTAGTATTCTCTCACAATCTGCCAAATCAACTAGCTTGCGGCCTAGAATTCATGATGGCATGCTCACTAAAGAAATTTCAGCCAGATTGTTCTATCTCAGTGGACCGATGATTGCTATTGGCTTTGAGACTTTGAGCAATTTCCAACTTCTGGTCGTGTGTCAGCGGGATGCTATCTACTCCCTCCGTTTCAAAATATAAGATGTTTTAGCTTTGTAAAGCAAATATATCTAGACATCTTTTAGTGTATTGGTTCACTCGAATGTATACACTAAAAGATATTTAGATACATTTACTTCACAAACCTAAAACATATTATATTTTAAAACATAGGGAGTAGCTTTTTAACACCTAGATTGTGGATTCCTCTAGGAAAAGGTGGAACATAACCAATAAACTGTTGGAAGACATAAAACAAGGACCACATCACATCCGTAGTGAATGATGTCGTTGATCCGCTGTACAGATCCTTAATTAGCGAGTGCTGAACAATTTTATTTTGCCAATGTGGTGAAGCTTGTACTCAAATCTATAGATCAGTAAATTGCTAATGCGGAAGTTTAGTGGGGGAAATACTAAAAAAAATATGAAACCTTCTTTTAAAAAGTGCAAAGTATGGGGGGGCACTGCCCTCCTCCCCCCCCCCCCCCCCCCCCCCCCCCCCCGACTCATAGTAAGCTCCACCACCGGAACACAATGTACATACCTTTACAAAGAAAGATTCTGATATGAAACCAAGCATTGTATGTGCACAAAAATGGTCGATCGAAAAAACTACCACCACCATCTGAAACAGAATTTAGCCATCTTGCTTTCCTCTCAAGCATAACTTGCATTGTTAAGTTCAAATTTTTATGTACTGCTACAAATTAACTAATTAGCGAGTGCTGACCAATCTTATTTTGCCAATGTCCAAACGGCGAAGCTTGTACTCAAATCTATAGATTAGTAAACCGCTAATGTGGAAGTTTAGTGGGGGAAAAAATACTACAAATATTATGTATGTGAAACCTTCCCAAAAAAAATGTCCAAAGTATGTGTGTGTGTGGGGGGGGGGGGGGGGCACTGCCCTCCCCCGACTCATAGTAAGCTCCACCATCGGAACACAATGTACATACCTTTATAAACAAAGGTTCTGATATGAAACCAAGCATTATATGTGCACCAAAATGATTGATCGAAAAAACTAACCACCACCATGTGAAACATAAATTGGCCATCTTGCTTTCCTCTCAAGCATAACTTGCATTGTTCAGTTCAAATTTTTATGTAGTGCTACAAATTAACTAATTAGCGAGTGCTGACCAATCTTATTTTGCCAATGTACAAATGGTTGGCAAAGCTTGTACTCAAACCTATAGATCAGTAAACTGCTAATGTGGAAGTTTAGCAGGGGAAATACTAAAAATAGTATGTATGCCCTCCCTCGACTCATAGTAAGCTCCACCGACGGAAGACAATGTACATACCTTTACAAAGAAAGGTTCTGATATGAAACCAAGCATTATATGTGCACCAAAATGATTTATCAAAAAACTAACCACCACCATCTGAAACATAAATTGGCCATCTTGCTTTCCTCTCAAGCATAACTTGCATTGTTCATTTCAAAAAAAATGTACTGCTACAAATTGACTAATTAGCGAGTGGTGACCAATCTTATTTTGCCAATGCATGTCTAAATGGTTGGCGAAGCTTGTACTCAAATCTATAGATCAGTAGACCGCTAAGCTACCGGAATACAATGTACAACGTTTACAGAGAAAGATTCTGATATGGAACCAAGCATTATATGTGCACTGAAATGATCGATCGAAATAACTAACCTCCACCATCTGAAACATAAATTGGCCATCTTGCTTTCTTCTCCACCAAAACTTGGATTGTTCAGTTCAAATTGTTGTGTACTGCTACCAATTGACTAATTACTAGACGAGTTCTCTTGTGTTGCACGCAGGGCATGGCCTTAGCGACGGCGCGTACGTCACCCCGGGATTGTCGGGAAAAAGAGGGCGTGCATCGGTTTCCAAGGAATTGGCCCATACCATGTGGTTTAACCTGCCATTTGGATGGACGTACATCCATCGACATGTCTAGATGTACACTCGTTGATAGAATTTCCATCCTAGTTTACCTTTACCTGAGGCAATACTAATTTTCTCCGTACCAATAATCCATGTTAATCTTCTCCGTATGGGTTAGATCTAACGATAAACTAATGAACCAGGAAATGTGCATACGGAGTAGCTAAGAGCATCTCCACTCACACGCCGACGAGGCCTCCGGCAGGCGATTTTTTCATCCGGACGACGTAAATCGGTCCCGTCGCGCTCCCGGATCCTCGTTTTCGCCCGGATCTGGGCCTTCATCCATCCGGCGAGCCCAGGCCATCCCCGGCCTTCCGGGGCGCGCTCGGGGACTCCGGACGAAACAAACTGGCGCGAAAAGGCGGGAAAAATTCGCGCGCGTTCCCGCGGGTCGTGTGGCCCCGACCTGTCGGCGAGAGTGGGCGGTCGTCGTCCTCATCGTCTCGTCTTCCGCGCATCGTCTTCCCCGCACGCATCGTCTTCCGCGTGCTGTAAAGGCTGCCGCCGCTGGCCGGCCAGCCACGCGGCGAGGCGAGTTAATGCCAGCGCGGCTATATAACGCGGCCTACCGCGTCTGGCCGGCCACATTCGCCAGCAGCCATCTCCCCCAGTCCACCAGAGCACCTTGCCCACTCGCCCACTCCGACGATCCGCGAGCTCGAGGCAATGGCGAACCAGTCCGACGACAGCGGCGCGGCGAACAACGGCTTCGGCCGCCGCTCCCTCCACCAATGGGCGCGACATTGGAGTGATCTCGGCGGGAGTGGGAGCGGGAGGAGCGGGAGCAGCAGCGGCGGCTGCTGGACCTCGCCGCCGCCCAGCGTCGCGCCGCAGCTGCGACTCTTCCTCGTCGCGGCGCGCCGCCCGTCGTCAAGTTGGAGGAGTCCAGCGACGACGAGCTCTACCGCCCAACGCCGCCTTGTTACGGCGACGCTGGGCAGGGCTCCAGCCGCTAGGCGCCGCCGCCGCAGGACGACGACTCCTCCAACGACGACGGCGGCGACTACACCACGCAGATGTACAGCCGTTTCGGCATGTAGATCGGCGTTTAGGTTCGGCCGAATTCGTATATATGACGAATTCGGCCTATTTATGTAAAATATGTCTATTTTTGCCTATTATAATATAAATATCTCTAGTTTTCGTCAAATTTCGCCTAAATTCGTCTGTTTTCGTCAACTTTCACTTCGAATTTAAACAACGCCCTAGGCTCGTCGCTGGAAATATGGGCCTCCCCAGGCCGAAGTTTACATCCATCCGGCGCTAAATAGCGCCGGATTTCGGCCTGGGGCCTTCAACGACTGGGGATGCTCTAAGCTTTGCATGCATGGCTGAGCATGATAAACATGATGCTGACACGTGGCACCCTCACGTCCACGTGTCACCTGTCGATTATCTCTTGACCGCTCTAAGGATTATACGCTTACTAGCACAATACCCGTGCGTTGCAACGGGTCAACAAATAATAAAAATAGAAAGAGAGATTAAATAAAATCTTGGGTCCTCCAGCACTTCTTCCAAGAATGCCCAGTGACGCGGCGACGCACTCCCGTCCCACTACCACCTGACCACCTCCGCTCTCCCTATCCACCTTGACGACCACAATAACCAGATGCCATAACTTCTTCTTGAATTCTTTTGGCACTCTGTTTAGCTTGAAGAGGCTGCCTGACTGTTTCCGGCCTTCCGGCCGCCAGAGGTCGTCTCTCTACTTAAAGCACCCGGATGCCTCGTGGTCGCTCTGCCCTGCAAACAAACATGCTATTGCTCTTCCTCATGGTGGCGCTTCAATCATGCTCTTCCTCATTGCACTCGTGCTGCTTGTCCTAAAAATCCCACTTCCATCTCACCAACCACAAACACATATGTTAACCAAGGAGACTTCCAAGATGAAGTAGAATCCAATCCTTTTTTCACACAAGGGATACCAGCCACTCTGAGAAAACCAGCGCTTCAGAACAAGCTAAACTATGATGCGGCGACAACTTCTTATGTCTGAAAAAACAACCAGAAAGCCAGGATGCCTGGGGCCATGGTGGCCAGCGTGGATTGTCGTGAGCCCCCGCATCATAAAATTGGGGGCAAGACGCGAGACGGCAAGGAGTTCGGCAGGTCGTCTTCGTCGGGGCCGGGATGCACCTCCCGCTCATAGTCTCCTACTCCCGGTAGGCCGCCCGCTCATCGACCTCCTGAAAGGACTCGACCACCGCTGCTGATAAATAAAAATGTCACACTTTTAAAATATTCTCATGATAGTAGCAGAAAAGGAAAGAAAGAAAACATCTCGTTTCAAGATAATTTTAATCAAATGCATACAATAAGGTTTCAGAGCCATGGTATTTGTTATGTGAGGTCAGAAAATTGAAACACCGGTCTAGAATATGTTTTCTAGAAACGAATTTAGACATCTTAACCTATAAACTGACATTAGGCAACAATTGAATAAAAAAGACATTAGGCAAAAATTGATGCAAGCACTGACCTTTAAAAGTCGCTCTACACAATTAGGTCAAATTCATGTCGTCAGTTTCAATAATTTGCTAACAAGAACAAATTTCTATATTCCCCGGTACTACACAAAAGCAGTTTCCACACTGCTCTAATGCCTACGGACAACATCGCCACTGCGTCCTCTCATACCCTCCTCAAACTGCAATGCCATCACAAATTCACAACCTAGACGGTAGGTGCTCAGGGATCAGCGGAAAATCAAGGAGCCTCGTATGACGACTGCCGAGCATGGCTCCCATCTCTCTCTCTCGCAGTCGCAGCTGCGTTCATAGCTCCCAGGCCAAAGAACTGCGTGAGGTCATGTTGTACTTGCCTACGCCAAGGCCGAGCGCCTGGGCCATGTCCACCTCTGACTTGACGTGGAGAGCGTACCTACCCAGCGCGGACGGCCGCCGCGAGGCCGATCTCCTGGGCAGCGCACCGCCAGCGAGGCCGTCAGGCCAGTCGCCTGGGGAATGTCACGGCCAGCGGGTCTTGTGGAGTAGACAGGCGAGGACGGCCGCTGCGAGGCAGGGACGCGTCGAGCTCAAAGCGGCAGGATGAGCTGCGGTTTGAGGGGTGGAGGTAGGCCGATCTCCTGGGCAGCGCACGGCCAGCGAGGCCGTCAGGCCAGTCGCCTGGGGAATGTCACGGCCAGCGAGTCCTGTGGAGTAGACAGGCGAGGACGGCCGCTGCGAGGCAGGGACGCGTCGAGCTCAAAGCGGCAGGATGAGCTGCGGTTTGAGGGGTGGAGGTGACCTGGGTGTCGTCCAACTCCTGAGCGGAGGCTTCCGCGGTTGATCAATCTTACGCGGCGGCGGGTAACGGCGAGGCGGCCTAGGCGGGGCGCTGCGGGGAGGACTGGGCCAGTGCAGAATCGGCGGTGGCGTCGGTGGGGCAGAGATTTTAATTCAGCCGCGGCCCGGACACCGCCCCTGTGCTGCCAGTCGCCGACTCTCCCTTCGGCGCTGCCCGGCGCCCCACCATCCTCCTTGCCCGGGTCGGCCGATGTGGAGCACGGTAGGGGACGGGGCACAAAGAGCGGCGGCGGGACAGGAGTTGATTCGGAGACTGAGTGCTCTGTTCGTTGCGGGAGGAATCCTAGGAACGAGCGAACAGGTACACCTCAGCGCGATGGCAAGTCTTAGGGCGACGGACGAAGGCCTAAACGAGGACGGACGAAAGATGAACGGTTTTTTTTCACGTATGATGGACTTTTTTGATGGACGAAGCGGTTTTTTGACGTACCACGGTTTTTGAACCATCACGTCATCAAGCCGTATTATTAGTAGAGATATATAAACATGATTTTCCTAAATTATAAAAATATAGTACAAAATAATAGAAAATATAAATTTGAAAAATACAAAATATCCCAAATTTAAAAAATATGTCAAGAATGATGCATGTGATGGAAATAACAATTCTCTCTCCAACTTCTTTTTCCTTGGCACCTTTTTCAAACTTAAGCAAAACTATGGAAATCGGTTGTGTACTGGTGCAAGCTAGCTATTAAGAAAAGAAGTATAATTATCTCAAGGATTTTTTGGGCACATTAATCTTTTCTCCATCTTAGAATGTCCACTCACATCTCTATTGCTCTCTCAACGCATCGAACTTTAGTTTTCAAAAAAATGCATCAAAATTTATGCGCATTTTGTAAGAATAAATATATATAAAAAGATCACACACCATATGGAGTGCTGGCCGTGTTTTGTAGCTAGATGAGTAGAACATCTCCTTATTTTCTAGAGTTCGCCGACGTCGATTAAGGCGGAGAAATTTGGTACAAATGCAGTTAATAGATTAGGTGTGCCATTCTCTTTCTCCACCGCACATCCCTCTCTATGCTACAGTGTTTGATCTTGTCTGTCGATTTCTGATCTAACGGTCCAACCGACAAGGCACCGTACTGTTCACTTGTGCCTTGCCTTTATCAAGGCACTGGATCTCTATGCACCTGCGCTACTGTCCGGCCGGCGCCGCATGACAGAATTTGACATTTCTCGCCTAAATCCTGGGGCAATGATGCTCGAGTATTTTTTTTTTGTTACAACATCTCTGGACAGATGATAATGTAGACCCGATGGACGACTCGAGTCAGAGTAGATAGATGCACATACTTATTGAAGCAGCTGGACTGACTTATTTCGGTCATAGCGGATGATGGCCACGTGAACTTGTTGATCGAAGGCTTCGCCAATGTAGTTTACGCATTTTTGTTTGTGCTATTCAAGGGAAACCCGATATCTGGGTATCCAGGATCAGGCGATGGCAATGCTCGGGATTGTTCTCCAATGTGGATCATCGTTTTGGGATAGCTGATGGTCGAAGAGGTAGAAGGTGGAGCGGCGTTGTCTTGCATGGAGGCTTTGGCGAAGATGGCAAGTCATGCCTAGCCACCCGGAACTCAGTCCTGGGTGGTTTGGACAGATCTTCCGGAGGCTTCAACATACGTCGAATGAAGGGAATCAGCGGCATGGTGCCTAGGGCTCTCGGCAGCGACTACGCGCGGCGCGGTGGTGCTGTTTGATGGAGATGGATTGGTGGAAGAACTCGTTCGCTCTCTATTGTTATACTGGTCGGTGGTGATATCACCTTGTTAGTGTAACTCCGTATGTTCATCGTAAGGCTTTGATTAGCCTTTATTGAATAAATATAATATAATATAATATAATATATGCATCGCTTCGATGCAGAAGAGGTTTCAACCTCCTTTTAGTAAAAAAATAGCTAGACTGGCCTTGGTTTGACTTTAATTACCTTCGGTACGTTACATGCACGCGTGTACACGTAATGCATGCATGGCAGAGAGGGATCTCCATTCATGCAACAATATAGATCAATTGTCATCGCTTACGTTGGAGCCAAGCCCCCATGCAAAACCAGGTGCTGCCTATGCGCAAACCATGGTTTCCCTAGAACGCATATGCTTGCAAAATGCATACAGACCTAGAATCAGCCCTATGCCCCAGCTGCCACACGAACGAAAGCCATGTATAATGTATTCATAAACATATAAACGTGTGGCTATTGTAGATCGTCGACATCGGTCCATATGATGTCAAACCTCCTCATTATATATGTTACTAGAAACTCATCGATAGAACAACCGATGATGTGCACGTACGTCAACCAACTGATGATATAGAAAAAGAACCTACGCACAGTGCACTATATGATTTCTTTTGCGTTCGCTCGGTTAGATCGTGGTAACGTATAGCATGGTCAAAGATAAAGCATGGACACGCGGATCCCGCGAGATGTCGGTCGTCGTCCCAGGTCAGATGTTGGGCAAAACGTCACTGCAGGCATCACCACGCACGCACGCAGAGGGAATGACTGCTAATAAGGTCAAACCTGTCGATCGATCGAGTTATTAGTTCATGGGCGATATATGGGAGTTTTGATTGCCACATAGGAGTACCAGATGATATACTCCACTGAGAGTTTGATCCCTACTCCTAGATAAGTGGCAGTGGCAAATTAAGTCAGAGCTTAACGAAGTTGATCTAGTGATGTGCGCACCTTCCAATATATGAGTCAGCTGCCTAATACAATGCGATAGGTGTGCACTTTATGCCGACGGTGGACTTCGGTCGGTCAATGCAGATGTTGGGAGTAAGACTTGGGAAAGTAAGTGAAGCACGTCAGAGGATCCGTGTCCTATCTTTTTCTGATAAGTATCAGTTGATTCAGAGGCCCGATTTTAGGTGGTCCATGGGATGGATTTTCATGCATGTCTACACATGCTATGGCCGTTGATGTTTTTCTTTTTCTTTTGTGGGAATGTCAAGTCAGTTGATGAATTGATCTTGTCACTTGTTCCTACAGAAAACAGGAAAATAACCCCATCAATAGAAAAAGTTGAGCAGAATGTCAAATTTTAGCTCATGGAACAAAGAAATTGACAACCATTATCGAAAGTGGATGGTAATTGCTAGGCTGAATCATTGCCACGTGATCTATGTCTTCGCTTCGGATAGGGGTGGGCAAAAACGGTTTGATCCATTTCGGTTAGTTCATTTTATTTTAACTAAACTAGATTGAAAATCCCGATTGAGTTTGTGAATGAAAATAAACTAGCTCTAAAGCAGCAAGTTTGCACGGTGTCACTTTTTTCCTACCCTAGCTTCGGAAACACCCGCTGAAATGCACTTTTTATCCCATCTGCATATGCTTTCTTTATCTAAAAAAATTCCACCTTCTACATCCTCACAAAAAAAGTTTCGTGAAAAACAGAAATTTTTCATTGCCTCTGTGAAAAAGACAAAAAAAAGCGTCACTAAAAGGCTTATTTTAGTATCAAATTTTGTCATTTTTTCATAGACCACCTAAAAAGTCAGTTTTTTCTTGAAACGACTTCGTGGACACGTACAACATGTAGATGCACACAAAAAATTGTTTGAATTTTTTGAAATTTCAAATATATAAAAATACATTTAAAATAAAGGATGCATATGCACCTGAGATAAAAAAAAGCCATGTCCAGCTCTCCTTTCCTTTTTTTTGAGAAGAGATAGTTCTTACTCCCTCTAATCGGAAATAAGTGTCGTTGACTTAGTACAAATTGTGTACTTTCTCCATTCCATAAAATATGTCACTAATATGGATGTATCTAACACTAAAATGTGTCTAGATATATTTTTATTGATGATATGTCTATTCCAATCTGTAGCCACCAAGCAAATGGAGCGCTCTCCTGCATTCAGCGGGTCGGACCCAGTTTCAGTGACCAATTGGTTGTGACGTTGTCGATCTGGACGCGTGTTGGGGCGCATGTTGGCCTATCGGGCCGCATGCGAAAGGTCGGTTGGGATACGAGGCGAACCGGGTTGTCTACTGGTGTGTTGGCCCCGGTCCTCGCCTTTCTCGCTTTAGTTGTTTTCCGTACTTTCTCTTCCTCCTCGGCTCGCGTTGGCGGTGCTGGTCTTCTGGCGGTGGGGCGGCGCTTTCTAGCGGTGGTGGAGGCGGAGCTGTGGTGCTCGTGCCGGCGGGGCCGTGGTGGTGCCTGTTTCTACCGGTGGTGGAGGTGGGGCTGGGTGCTCGCACCGGCGGGGCCCTGCAGATGGGCCGTTCTGGCGACCCTACTCTCTGAGGCTGTCCTCGCTGGTGCGGCCGGCGGCCGTCGTCGCCGGCTTCCTCTGCCTGCTCTGTGCGGAGGTTTGTTTTCGTCATTCTTGGTGTGCGGTTTGGTGGATCGTATCTTGCCTGTTCGTTGTTCGATTCGCGGCAGTTGTCCTCAGATGCGTTCTCTGTGAGGCTAGTTGATGCGTTGCCCTGTGAGACGGTAGTTGGCTGGGTTGATTAGGTTGCCTGTTCATGTTTCAGATGCGATACGGGCATCATCAGTTACAGTTTCTCGGTTTTCTTTTTGTCCGTGGCTAGATCTCCAGCTTCTGTGTGTTTAGATTGGGTCTGGGAGGTGCATGGATGACAGTGCCCGGGTTGTGAGGCGGCGCGGCCGGGGGAGTAAGCGGTCGGGTAAGTAAGTTTTCTTGCGGGGGTTGTGATTTCTGGGTTTTCTTGGTTCCCTCTTTCTTATGTTGTTCTTTGTTCTGGTCGGTCTAGCGGCTGCTCTGTCTTCTCGGTTGGATGCTTTGGGTGCCGTCAGGTCATTGCCCCTGGCTGCTTCAGTTGATGTGGGTGAGGGTTCACCCGCATCAAGATCTACAGAGGATGACTCCATTGCTGGATATGTGTTTTCTGATGTTGCTGCCGAGAACCGGATGAAGAGGCGCCTGTTGCGTAGGCCTTATCTTCTTGGTGATTTCCCCTTTGGCCATTTCCTTTTTTGTTTTTAGAGTTTTGTACGTGTTCTTTGTTGCGTGGGTGCGTCAAATCATTTTTTTTCTATTTTATGTCCGATGCTCTTAGGCCTGGGCCTGCGTGTTTTCCCTTGAGATGGCTCGGCTATATTTGCAAAGGATTACATAGCTTTTCTTAAAGGTTTGTTTTTCTGGTTTGCTTCGTGTTTTCGCTCTCTTTTGCCTCAATCTGTTCACCATGCTGTTTATGCTGAATTTTCTTTTGTTGGCTGTGAAAGGGAGGTTTGTAGGCCGGTCATATCATGGACTTATGGATTGTGAGTGTGCTCATTGCGGAGCCCTGTTTTGGTTTTCTGAAAGGAATGTAGCTGCGTCAGGGGGTGTCGGTCAGCGTCCGGCGTATAATCGTTGCTGTCCTGGTGGGCGTATGTTCTTCCCAAGTTTGTGCAATGGCCTGCTCCTCTCAGTGAACTTGCTGTGTTTGGTGGTGATGCTAGGTCTAAGGAATTCATGCGTTTGATTAGATCCTATAATGCTTTATTTGCTTTCACTTCTCTTGGTGCCAAGGTTGATAATAGTATTAATACGGGGGATGGTCCATATGTTTTCAAGATTAATGGTATGGCTTACCATCGCATGGGCTCCCTTGTGCCTTCCCATGGCAAGACCCCTCGCTTTGCACAGCTTTATGTTCATGATACAGCAAATGAGGTTGACAATAGGCTTAAGGTTTTCTCTTCTGTTGGTGAGAAGCGCCCTGGCGCCGATCCTGGCATGGTTGATGAGTTGCCTGTTATGCTTAATTGGCATAATAAGCTTGTGAAGACGTTTAGGGAGGCGGGGAAGGGGTTGCAGTCTCCTGATTGTCCAGGTTTGGCGGTGCGCATTGTTGGTTCCAGTTCGGCAGATCCCAAAGTCTATAGCCCTCCTACGGCGCCTGAGCTAGCTGCTCTAATTATTGGGGACTTATCTGTTGATAGGTGCAGGTTTGATATTGTTGTCCAGTCCGTCGATGGCCCCCTGCATCGTGTTTCCCCCTTGCATCCGGCGTTGATGGCTTTGCAGTATCCGTTGCTGTTCCCATACGGTGAAAAGGGTTTTCATCTTGGGATCAAATTTGTGTCTGTTGATGGCCAGCCTATTGTTGGAAGGAAGGAAGTCAGCATGCTGGAGTATTACTGTTATTACTGTCATTATAGGAATAATCAGCCTAATCCTTACACATGTGCGGGGCATCTTTCCGAGCAGGGTAAGGTGGATGCTTATTCTAATGTTGAGTGTTAGAACCTTGGCTATGTTGTTAGAAACCAGGATAAGCTGCGTGGTGATACATATCAGGGTATCTCGGATGCCATTGATCAGGGTTCGTCTACTGGTAAAAGTGTAGGCGTTTGTGTGCTGCTTCCTTCTGGTTTTGTTGGTTCTGGCCGTTATATGGCTCAGAATTTTCAGGATGCTATTGCGATATGCAGGGTCTATGGAGCCCCAGATCTGTTTGTGACCTTTACGTGTAATCCTAAGTGGGATGAAATCACTTCTTCTCTTTTGCCTGGGCAGACGCCTACTAATAGGTCAGACATTGTTGCGAGAGTTTTTAAGATGAAAGTGGACGAGCTTTTTACGGACGTTAGGACCGGCTCTGCCTTTGGGCCGATTAATGCGGGTGAGTTGATGCTTGTGCCTTGCCTGGTTCGCTTGTGTGTTTCTTTGGATTTTCCCCTTATTTTTTCTAGGTGGTCTTGTGTGTTTGCTAGCGCTATATACGGTGGAGTTCCAGAAGAGGGGGTTGCCGCACATTCATATGCTTGTGTGGCTTGATTGTCCACTGCGTTCTAGGAACGACGACACGTCTGAATTGCCACCGAGTTTTATCGATGGTCTTATTTCGGCGGAGCTTCCTGACATTACGGTCGATCCGTTGGCGTACGCTTGTTGCAGGCCTCTTGCCGATCAACCACCAGTGTATCCGTGATCCTACACACTAGTGGAAAACGGGCCTTTGGCCTGGACCCTTTAGTCCCGGCCTCCATCTGGGCCGGGACTAAAGGTCCGGCCACGTCGCCCCAAAATGGCCTAGCCGTCCAGGAGGCTTTGGTCTCGGCCCGTAACGAGCCTTTAGTCCCGGTTTGAGACACAAACCAGGACTAAAGGGCTACGCGGTGTGTAGCCCGCATGTGCGTCACCTTTAGTCCCGGTTTGTGTCTCAAATCGGGACTAAAGTCCTCTGCCTATATATATTGGCCACAGCCCCCCTCTCCCCTCTTCCTTGCATTTTTCTTGGATGGAAGAGTGTGGGTGTGTGCTAGCTCTCTATTTTTCTTGGATGCACTAGAGGTGTTTGTTGAAATATGTGTTAGAGCGATGCCGCTTCAGTTCACCAAACACAACTACGATATGAGATGCCCGAGCCACGCTTAAACCTCTTCCTCTTTATTTCTACATATTCTAAAAGGTTAGCAACTATATTTCCTCGTTTAGACCGTGCGGTACTAATTTTTAGGATCGTGATTGTATTTGATATACTATCGTATAACGCAGATGAGCCATCCATGGATGTACGGTGATCGACGCACAGCCGCTTACAGAGAAGGCGTGCATTCTTTTCGAGATGCCGCCGATGCGAACAAGCATGGTGGTGGCTATATGTTTTGTCCATGTGTTGAATGTCGGAACGAGAAGGATTACACTTCCTCAAGAGTCATTCAGAGCCACCTGCTTCGGTCCGGTTTTATGTCGGGCTATAATGTTTGGACCAAGCACGGAGAAAGAGGGGTTATGATGGAAGACGACGATGAAGAAGAAGAGAACGATGATGACAACTACCGATCTATGTTCCCTGAGTATGCTGATACCGCAATGGAAGACAATGAAGAAGAAGATCAGGGTGAAGAACGGGAACCAGATGAGCCCGCTGATGATCTTGGCCGGGTCATTTCTGATGCACGGCGAGGCTGCGATACAGAAAAGGAGAGGTTGCAGTTCGAGCAGATGTTACAGGACCACAACAAATTGTTGTACCCAACTTGTGAAGATGACCAGAAGAAGCTGGGTAGCACACTGGAATTGCTGAAGTGGAAGGCAGAGACTGGTGTGACTGACTCGTCATTTGAAAAGTTGCTGGTACTGATGAAGAAGATGCTTCCAAGAAAGAACGAATTGCCCGCCAGCACGTACGAAGCAAAGAAGCTTGTCTGCCCTCTAGGATTAGACGTGCAGAAGATACATGCATGCCCTAATGACTGCATCCTCTACCGCGGTGAGAAGTACGAGAATATGGATAAATGCCCGGTATGCACTGCATTGCGGTATAAGATCAGAAAAGATGACCCTGGTGATATTGAGGGCGAGCCACCTAGGAAGAGGGTTCCTGCCAAGGTGATGTGGTATGCTCATATAATACCACGGTTGAAACGTCTGTTCAGAAATAAAGATCATGTGAAGTTGTTGCGATGGCACATGGAAGATCGTATGAAAGACGATAAGTTGAGGCACCCCGCTGATGGTCGGCAGTGGAGAAAAATCGAGAGAGAGTTCCCGAGATTTGCAGGTGACGCAAGAAACTTATGGTTTGGTCTGAGTACAGATGGCATGAATCCTTTTGGGGAGCAGAGTTGCAGTCACAGCACCTGGCCCGTTACTCTATGTATCTACAACCTTCCTCCTTGGTTGTGCATGAAGCGGAAGTTTATTATGATGCCAGTGCTTATCCAAGGTCCAAACCAACCCGGCAACGACATTGATGTGTACCTAAGGCCATTAGTTGATGAACTTTTACAGCTGTGGGCCGAACCAGGTGTACGTGTGTGGGACGAGCACAAACAAGAGGAATTTGACCTTCGAGCGTTGCTTTTCATAACCATCAATGATTGGCCTGCTCTTAGTAACATTTCAGGACAGTCAAACAAGGGATACAATGCATGCACACACTGTTTGGATCAGACAGAAAGTATATATCTGGACAAATGTAGGAAGAATGTGTACCCGTACAATCGTCGTTTTCTTCCGCCCAAGCATCCCTTAAAGAAAAAAGGCAAGCATTTCAATGGCAAGGCAGAACCCCGGGGGAAGCCTGTCATCCGTACTGGTGCTGAAGTATTTGATATGGTCAAAGATTTAAAAGTAATCTTTGGAAAGGGTCCTGGCAGCCAACCTGTTCCTAACGGCCCTGATAAGCGCGTACCCATGTGGAAGAAAAAATCTATATTTTGGGAGCTACCCTATTGGGAAGTCCATGAGGTCCGCTCCGCAATCGACGTGATGCACCTGACGAAGAATCTCTGCGTGAATATTCTAGGCTTCCTGGGCTTGTATGGGAAGTCAAAAGATACACCGGAAGCACGGGAGGACCAGGAACGTCATAAAGGAAGAGATGGCATGCATCCAGGGCAGTTTCAAGGGCGTGCCAGCTATGCTCTTACCAAGGAAGAGAAGGAAATCTTCTTTGAAGTCCTTTTCAGTATCAAGGTCCCGGCTGGTTTCTCGTCGAATATAAAGGGAATCGTAAATATGAAAGACAAAAAAATTCCAAAACCTAAAGTCTCATGACTGCCACGTGCTTATGACGCAATTGCTTCCGGTTGCATTGAGGGGAATTCTACCGGAAAATGTTCGCCTGGCAATTGTGAGGGTATGTGCATTCCTCAATGCAATTTCTCAGAAGGTAATCGATCGAGAAAGTCTATCAGGGTTACAGATTGATGTGGTCCAATGTCTGGTCAGCTTCGAGTTGTTGTTCCCGCCATCCTTTTTCAATATAATGACACACCTCCTAGTTCACCTAGTCGAAGAGATTAGAATTCTCGGTCCTGTGTTTCTACACAATATGTTCCCCTTCAAGAGGTTCATGAGAGTCTTAAAGAAATATGTTCGTAACCGTGCTAGGCCAGAAGGAAGCATCTCCAAGGGCTATGGAATAGAGGAGATCATTGAGTTTTGTGTGGACTTTCTTCCTGACCTTAAGCCGATTGGTGTTCCGGAATCTCGGTATGAGGGTAGGCTGACAGGAAAAGGCACACTAGGAAGGAAAGCAAAAGTATGTATGGACGGGCATTCTTTCTCTCAAGCACACTACACAGTTCTACACAATTCCACCGTGGTGGCTCCGTATATCGTGAGACACAAGAATATTCTACGCTCCAAAAACCCGGGGAAGACTGACTCTTGGATTAAAGGGGAACACGAGAAGACTTTTGGCAGTTGGTTTCAGACACATCTCATGAATGACGACACCGTTGGAGATCAGCTGTACTGTTTGGCCAAGCCACCATCTTCGACTATATGTACTTTTCAAGGGTACGAGATAAATGGGAATACATTTTACACGGTTGCCCAAGATAAAAAGAGCACCAACCAAAACAGTGGTGTCCGCTTTGATGCAACAGACGAGAATGGGCACTGTTTGGAAACATATTACGGGTACATAGAGGAGATATGGGAACTTGACTATGGACCTACTTTTAAGATCCCTTTGTTTCGGTGCAAATGGGTGAAGCTGACAGGAGGCGGGGTAGTTGTAGACCAAAAGTACGGCATGACAACAGTGGATCTCAACAATCTTGCGTACATGGATGAACCATTTGTCCTAGCCAACGATGTCGCTCAGGTTTTCTATGTGAAGGACATGTCTACAAAAACGAGAAAAAGAAATCAGCAAAAGAAGACATCGTCCGATGAGCCAAAGCGCCACATAGTTCTTTCAGGAAAAAGAAACATCGTGGGAGTAGATGACAAGACAGACATGTCAGTAGATTATAATAAGTTTCATGAAATTCCGCCCTTCAAAGTGAAAACTGACCCAAGCATCCTACTGAACGATGATGATTCTCCATGGCTACGACCCAGGAGAAAACAGAAATAATAGATAGGATTGTTGGTGCAATAATGTAATATTGTATTAAACCTTTTATGTAATGCATGATGAAGATTCTCCATGGCTACGACAGACACGGTTACATGGATGGCTGGATGTGAATAATGGTATGGATCGATCATCACCGCTCTTTAGAAAAAAAGCCGGCTCACTAGTTCTTTTCCCGTCCTGCTCTTTATACACACCGTGCTGCGTCTTCCTAAAGCGCCTCCCCTCAAAGCCAAAACGAAAGCAATGGCCGCCGTCTCCCGCCTCAACCCCGTTGCCTCGCCTTTCGTTCCGATGGCACTCCTCCCGGCGGGCTACTACCTCTCCCCTACCCCTGCCGCCGCTATACCTACTCCTGATTTCTTCGCCTCGCAGTTCTTGTAGGATAGTTAAAACACTTTTGAATTAGTTTTGAATTAGTTATTCAATTTCAAACACTTTTCATATTCATAGTTTTGCCAATTCTAAAATACACAAAAAGAATATTAATTAATATAGTTTTAATTGAAAATGGCAAACTAGTTAATAGTTTGGATAGTTAAAATAATTAATTTTGAAAATATAAATTAGTTTTGAATTAGTTATTCAATTTCAAACACTTTTCATATACATAGTTTTGTCAAATTCTAAAATATACAAAAAGAATATTAATTAATATAGTTTTAATTGAAAATGGCAAACTAGTTAATAGTTTGGATAGTTAAAATAATTAATTTTGAAAATATAAATTAGTTTTGAATTAGTTATTCAATTTCAAACACTTTTCATATTCATAGTTTTGTCAAATTCTAAAATATACAAAAGAATATTAATTAATATAGTTTTAATTGAAAATGGCAAACTAGTTAATAGTTTGGATAGTTAAAATAATTAATTTTGAAAATATAAATTAGTTTTGAATTAGTTATTCAATTTCAAACACTTTTCATATTCATAGTTTTGTCAAATTCTAAAATATACAAAAAGAATATTAATTAATATAGTTTTAATTGAAAATGGCAAACTAGTTAATAGTTTGGATAGTTAAAATAATTAATTTTGAAAATATAAATTAGTTTTGAATTAGTTATTCAATTTCAAACACTTTTCATATTTATAGTTTTGTCAAATTCTAAAATATACAAAAAAAATATTAATTAATATAGTTTTAATTGAAAATGGCAAACTAGTTAATAGTTTGGATAGTTAAAATAATTAATTTTGAAAATATAAAATATTTTTGAATTAGTTATTCAATTTCAAACACTTTTCATATTCATAGTTTTATCAGATTCTAAAATATACATTAGTTATTCAATTCAAAATTAAAAATTGATATTTGAAATGAAAACCTGAAAAACTTTTGCTTTGGCGCGCATTTATTGCGCCTTTAGTCCCGGCTGGAGCCACCAGCCGGGACTAAAGGGGGGGGGGGCTCGGGCGCCAACCGCCCACAACCCTTTAGTCCCGGTTGGGGGCTCCAGCCCGGACTAAAGGCACCCTTTAGTCCCGGTTCGATCCCCCAACCGGGACTAAAGGGGGGTTTGTATATAAGCCCCCTTCTTCCTCCCCGGCACTTAGCCGTTTCTGCCGTCGACGCGCGCGAGGAGCTTGCTTTGCCGATCGCTGCGGTCGCCGGAAAACTCGCCCAAGCCGCCACCTCCGGCCACCGCCCGCCGCCACCCCTCCCCGAGCCGCCCGCCGCCACCCCTCCGGCCACCGCCCGCCGCCACCCCTCCGGCCACCGCCCCACCCCGCGGCCACCGAGCCTCCCCCGAGCCGCGCCGCGCGCCACCCCTCCGGCCACCGTCGGCGCCGCCACCCCTCTGCCACCCCTCCGCCACCCCTCGGTGAGACGCCCGAGCCGCCCCTTTTTTTTGTTAGATTAGATTAGGTTAAATTTTATTAGGTTAAGTTTTTTTAGGTTAAATTTTATTAGGTTAAATTTTATTAGGTTAGGTTTTATTAGGTTATGTTTTTTAGAATTTTTATATAGAATTGTTAGGTTAGGTTTTTTTTAGAATTTATTATTTGTTAGTGTGTAATAGAAATAGCAAATAGAAATAAGTTAGAAAAAATAGCAAATAGAAATAAGTTAGAAAAAATAGCAAATAGAAATAAGTTAGAAAAAATAGAATTACTTTGCAAATAGAAATAGAATTAAATAGAAATAGAATTATTTTGCAAATAGAAATAGAATTACTTTGCAAATAGAAATAGAAATAGAATTATTTTGCAAATAGAAATAGATTTACTTTGCAAATAGAAATAGAATTACTTTGCAAATAGAAATAGAATTACTTTGCAAATAGAAATAGAATTATTTTGCAAATAGAAATAAGTTAGAAAAAATAGCAAATAGAAATAAGTTAGTAGAAATAGAATTACTTTGCAAATAGAAATAGAATTAAATAGAAATAGAATTATTTTGCAAATAGAAATAGAATTACTTTGCAAATAGAAATAGAATTACTTTGCAAATAGAAATAGAATTACTTTGCAAATAGAAATAGAAATAGAATTACTTTGCAAATAGAAATAGAATTACTTTGCAAATAGAAATAGAATTATTTTGTAAATAGAAATAGAATTACTTTGCAAATAGAAATAGAAATAGAATTATTTTGCAAATAGAAATAGAATTACTTTGCAAATAGAAATAGAATTACTTTGCAAATAGAAATAGAATTACTTTGCAAATAGAAATAGAATTATTTTGCAAATAGAAATAGAAATAGAATTACTTTGCAAATAGAAATAGAATTATTTTGCAAATAGAAATATAATTATTTTGCAAATAGAAATAGAATTACTTTGCAAATAGAAATAGAATTATTTTGCAAATAGAAATAGAATTTATTAGTTAATCAAATGTCGCTATTTTGCAGAAACTATGGATCCACATAGCAGGAACCTCAAAGAGGAAGAACTTCTCGAAGATATAATCAAAGACGCCCCCGACATTGAACCAGCTGAATCTCCGTCGTCGTTTCTGAACCCCTCCGGAGATGGAATGGAGGTCGACCGACACGAAGATGAAGCCGACGGGGCAGGAGATAGCTCCAATGACGGAGAAGGGGATAGCTCCACTGATGGAGAAGCCGGTGGAGAAATAACAAAGTCCGGCGAGGTATTCATATGAAGTTTGACAATCACTTGTAATATGTGAAAAATATTGGAGATAGCTCTATATTGTATACATGTACATTCATTTGACGAATGTTTCTCCCTCTTAGGCCTCCACATCGAGCAAAGCTACGAAACAAGGCCCGACTAAAAAGTTGGATGCACGGACGCATTACACCTTTGAGGTGATATTGCCTACGGGCGAACCAAAGCTTCCTAAGAATGTTGCTGACACATTCAAGAAGCAATGCGGAGTTCTCGTTAGGGATCACGTCCCGATCAGCGTTCGGGAGTGGAACAAGCGCAAAGGGGCAGCCGATAGTGACTATGTCACCGAAAGGTACAAAGATAATCTTTGGAATGATCTCATGTCACATTTCAACCTGCCAGAATGTGAGAATGAAGACGCCGCAAATAAACTCAGGGCCAAAGTCAAGCAGTGGACTCTAAAGAAGATGGCCGAACTGTTCCGTAGCTGGAAGAAGAAGCTATGGAAAAACTATCGGAAGACAAAGAAAGTGCCAGTATTCGAGGGGTATCTAGCCAAGCAGGCGAATCACTGGAAGGCATTTCAAGAGTACAAGGAGTCAGAAGATGCCAAGGCATTATCAGAAAAGAACAAGAAAAATGCCGATAATAAGAAATATCACCACACGCTGGGGCCAGGGGGCTATGAGACTGCCATCCCAAAGTGGGATAAGAAAGAGCAAGATCTGCTATCTAAAGGCATCATACCTGAACCCATTCGTGGTGAGTGGGAATTGAGAGCAAGAAATTGGTTCCTTGCGCATGGTGGTTCGTACGACAAAGAAACAGGGGACCTCATCTGCAGTGACGGTCTTAGGATACCCAGGGAGAATTGGAAAAAGATAGTGAAAGAAATTAAAGAGGGAAAAAGACAGTTCACTGCAGATAGAGAGAAAGATTTGCTCACACTGGTCCTCGGCAATGACGAACATGGAGGACGAATGCGAGGCTTCGGTCCTTCTTACCCGTGGTGGCTTGGGTTTGCCAGAGACCAAGACACTTACAGAAGCCGAGCGAGAGCAAAGAAGCGACAGCAGGATGAGGAGAATGACAAGTTCAACCAGTTGCTTGCCAGGCTTAACGAGCAACAGAAGCAGATTGATGAGCTTAGAGGAGTAGCGCGCCAGGAAGATGCTGCACTCGATATTACCGGCGCCCCATCTAAGCGGAAAAGCAGCGTGACTGAATCTGAGGCCCCGCCCGACGATGCATGAAGAATGATAGAGGGCGGTCCCGGCTACCCCGTGGATGGAATCAAGGAGTCAACATCATGTGAACTCCATCAG
Source organism: Dactylis glomerata (assembly GCA_007115705.1). Classification (NCBI taxonomy): domain Eukaryota; kingdom Viridiplantae; phylum Streptophyta; class Magnoliopsida; order Poales; family Poaceae; genus Dactylis; species Dactylis glomerata. Next base: position 2,930,483 of record QXEO01000431.1, read on the forward strand.
AAATTCAAGAACATATCCATGAAGGTGGCCGTCGGACAAGCTTTACCTTCTGGCCCTGATGCACGCTGGCATGGCCGTGAGATTCCAGCTGGCTTTGCTAAAGTCGGGGTGGATGAAATCATGGCGGGGTTTCATGATATGGAGCTCGACATAGCTGGACCCGAAGATGAGAGGACACTCGGAAAAGTACTGGGTGGAGTCATCCTATGGGACAAGAACTACATCAAGCTTCCAGGCTCGGCCCCAAGGACAACACCGCCTCCGAGTCGTCGCAGGTCACCTACACCTCCATCACCTCCAAGCCCTCCACATGACGACGACCACCACAACACGAGTCCATCTCGATCACCGCCGCCGGACTTGGGTCGGCCGTCTCCGCCGCCGCCCACTAAGGATACTAAGCGGAAGCGTGCCAGCAAGAACGCTCTGTCGATGAGTTCTAAGCGACGGAGCTCCCCAAAGCGCAAACTGTCGCCCCTCCCAAAGGTACCTCATGCTAATCTTCCTATCAGACCTTATGATCGTACCGACGAGGAAAACGCCAGGATAACAAAGGAACATTATGATGCGCAGATGAAAAAGAAGGAACCCGAGCCCCGCCCGGAATACACCGAGAAGCAAATAGCATATGCAAAATACTTCATGACCCTTCCATCACAGTATGACTTACACCATAAGCCTGACGACTATACACGCACATTGCAGAAGGAAGGGAAAAAGAGCAGATCACGTGCAAGTGCAAGTGGGAGCAAATCAAGTTCAACTACAAGCAAAAAAAGATCAGACGTTCCTCAGCTTGGACAACAGGCCAAACAGTCGATCCCACCCCTCAGGGTGTTACCCGAGAATGTTCCCTCTCTGGTGCAGGGGCAAGATTTGGAATTAGCAAAGAAGTGGGCGGTTGAATGGGGTATCCCGATTGAAGACGTTCTGGCTTACCAAGACGATAGGTTACCCAAGGCTGTGGTAGCCCCTAAGCCACAGTTTGTCATGGGAGCGCCTTTGGTCAGCAAAGATAAGTTTGATGATCTCCCAACAAATATGCGTTACTTGCATACATGGTACTTAAGTGAATCAAAGAATGGGAGAACGATGATCGTGGCGCGCGTCCCACGGGAGTACTACGGCCGCCCCGAAGACATCCATATCGACTTTGATGAACTCTTCCAGATATACAATGCCGACGCCCTCGACAAATCGCTTATGAGTTGCTATTGTCTGTAAGTTTTTCAATTCGTTGTCTACATATAACTTGTTTAGTTAATTCAATTCATTGTCTACATATAACATGTTCTGTTCTGACTTGTACTCTATTATGCAGAATGAAGATTCTGGAATGTAAAAGTAGGAACATCCTAAATATTGGGTTTATTGACCCAGATAAAATACATATAGCGACGCTAACTGATAAACCCAAGGAGACGGAGGAAAACCTTCTAAGGTTTCTAACAGATCAAAATTTCTGTGACCACATACTATTTTCATACAACTTCAAGTGAGGGTCTTACTCTGTTGTGTCCATTCACTTATAAGTGTAATTGATAAGTTACTGACACATATATATATACATGTGCAGCTACCACTGGATTCTGTTGGACATTCAAATTGATAAGGGAAGAGTTGATGCCTTCGACCCATTATCGAGACCCTTGGAACAGTTCCAAAGCCTGCAGGACATGCTCCAAGGTTAATTTCAATCATTCTTGCGCTCTATCGGTCTCTTTCGATGATTTTCTGATATATCAATTAATGAAAATCTTAGCAAATCATTTTCCTTGTCGGGCAGGGTTTGGAAGCGGTTCAAGTGCGTGACTAACGGTATCGAGCATGAGAAGCTGACCTTTAGAGTGGCTCAGGTAAGTAGTAGTATGATATACTTCTATTTTCAATACATTTATGATGCTAGATTATTATTTTGATTATATATATTCTATTCTCGTAAAGTGCGACCAGCAGCCACGGGGGACGCATCTATGCGGATACTATGTTTGCGAGACCATTCGCACGTTTACCTCTGAGCAAAAGGATTACAGATACGACGTAAGCAATGAACATTCACACCTCTATTTTTACCCGTCATTCTTTGTTATCATGATTGATATTCATATTCATCTCCTCTTCTTATATAGTATACGGCCATGAGGGAGAAGTACCTACCAGAGAAACGCGCGATTGCTGTTGCAGAGGAGCTAGCGACCTTTCTGAGGACGGAAGCTATAGATGACAAAGGACGATTTAGTGTAGCTAGGGGCCATTACTGATGTTGGTCCATGTAATCGAATAGACGGGCTTTAGTCCCGATAATTCTGATCTCCATATAATTATATATATATGCTCGCTTGTAAGATAAATTAATCTTACATATATGCATAAACTAATTCCCGAACACCAAACCAGGCACCAAACGAGGCATCACGTTAATCCCCCGAACACGTAAACCCTAAAACCCTAAAACCCTAAAACAAAAAACAAAATCTGTAGATGCCTTTAGTCCCGGTCTGTGTTACAAACCGGGACTAAAGGTCCTGGCCCTGGATGCGCTCGGAGGCGCCCACGTGGACACCCTCCAGTCCCGGCTGGTAACCGGACCGGGACTAAAGGTTTAGCCTTTAGTCCCGCCTCTGGAGTCCCGGTTTGCAAACCGGGACTAAAGGCCTGTACAGGCGACCTCACCATCACGCCGGTGTATGCTGGTACAAAGAAGCCTGTCGTCCGCCATCACAAGCTGACGAACTCGCTCACCCGCCTCCTCGGCCACAAGCGCGCCACCGAGCGCGCTCTGTTCGAACAGGTAAAAGAAGCATGTCTACAGCTCTATCCCACAATACAACCTATGCTAATACCGTGTACCTATTGTGTATAAGATTAACATTTTAGTTGAAAATGTGGTAATACGGTGTCTAGATATACAGCTGTATGAAAAATTACAGATTACAAATGCCTGATCCCGCGCGGCAAGGCGCGCGTCAGGTTCTAGTTTTATAGAATAGAGAAAGTACTAAGTTAGCATAAAATCACCGGCACTTATTTTTGTACCATTTTTTAGGGGAAGCTAGCTCTCTCCTTTTTTGCACAAGGGAGCTATCTCTCTCTCTCTCTGAACAGAGAAAATGACAAAAAAAACTAAGAGTACCACATATGTGTCATTTGTGTCACACAGGTACCACTTTTTTGTTTTTGGACACATAAATATCATTTTTGGGGTATAGTTGTGACAGATAACACTAATTCTGCATGTTTAGCGGTTTAACACGGTTTTTGATGAGTAGGGCCCACCTGTCAGGCTGGCGTGGCAAGTGATAACCTAACGGTCCATTTTCATTCCGTAAAAAGCCCCCAATTTTTTTTCACGACACAATGATCCTCCTCAATCCTCCACCTAAATAAATAAGAAAGAAAAATCCCCCAATTTTTTTTCACCACACAATGATCCTCCTCAATCCTCCACCTAAATAAATAAGAAAGAAAAATCCCCCTTGGTCTTCTTCAACTCCGGCCCGCCGTTGCACCGAGGTCTTAGAGCCGCCATTGCACCGAGGTTGAGCACGCCTATCATCGCCGTCTCGGGTCGGGGCCGCGTGCTAGTCAGGCTCCCGCCGGCCACCGCATGCAGGCGAGCTGTGCGAGCAGGGAAGAGCCGGCGTGCGGTCGCGCAGGAGCGCCTCCCCACATCGCCAGCCGCCCGCGCCTCCCCGCTCCGGCCGCCTCGCCGCCCTCCACCCCCGCTCTGGCCGACGGAAGTTGAGTGACGGGTTCCCACCTGTGAAATCCCCGCTAGTGGGGAATATTAGGAAGGACCATTTTGTGGTTACAAAATAAAATTTTGGGGCTTTGAACAAAATGAAACTAGCTGTTAGGTTTCTACTTGTCACGTCGACCCGACAGGTAGGCCTGTCTTGTCAGAAATTGTGTTAATCTACTAAACATGCACAATCAGTATTGTTTGTCACGGGCATAGCCTAAAAGTGGTATTTATGTGTTCAAAACACAAAAGTAATACATATATGACACGAATGGCACATGTGATAGTTTTTTTTTGTCATTTTCTCCTCTGAATTGCTTCAGATAGGAATTTTGGTGAGCAACCCAGCAAAGTGATGGCCTAAGAATGCGGGTCGAGACCAGGAACGGCCCGTACCCACAAACTCTGGCGAGCCCGTAGATTCGAGTCCAGCCGCTCGCCAATCCGAGAGTAAATAGCATAAAACTACCACTTTTCTACCAAAATTTACCATATCATACCACTTTTCATTCTGGGAACACAAATCTACCACTATTCTACCAAGTTTTTGCAAATCGGGTAAACCGTCTGGATTAGAGTAATTGACACCCTTTCTGACGTGCGGGACCCGTCTGTCGGGCTGACGTGGCTAACTGGAGACGGGGCGGGAGGACGGCCGTTACCTCTGGTCGGTGGGGCCCAGCTTCAGACCGGTTCAACAGAGTCAGTTAGGGTTTAGGTTGCCATTCCCCTCCTGTCCGCGCGCGGCGATGGTGGCGGCTACAAATCCCGGCGGTGCGGGACCTTCCCGCACGGCCCCTTCCGGCGAGCGCGCGTACGACGGCGACATGAGTGGCGGCGTCTTTGACCAGGGCGGCGGCGGGGCGGATTCTTCTTTCATGTGGGAGGAGTCGCCGGAGCTGGCGCGAGTGAACTCGCCGGCGCACCGCGCGGCGGCTAGTTTTGCAAAGATGGTGTACTCATCACCGGCGAAGAGCAGCCACCGGTGGGCTTCGGCTTTCGGCGCGGTGGAGTAAGTTCTCTCTCTCTTTCTCTAATCTAATCTTTGTCAGTTCTCCCAAACTCGAAGATCTAGTTACTGGAGTTGCAATCTTAGGTTTACTTAGTGACATTGCTTCTATTTCTGTTATGTAGTCTTGACGATGAGGTTTGGGAGATAAGATTTAATTTTGTGGGGGAGGACAATTTAGAGAGGACGCTCTGCAGATCAGATGTTACAGTTCTGAATTTGTTTGCACTCATTGAGGAACAAGGTTATGGACAATTTAGAGAGGACGCTCTGCAGATCAGATGTTACCGGTCTGAAGCTGGGCCCCACCGACCAGAGGTAACGGCCGTCCTCCCGCCCCGTCTCCAGTTAGCCACGTCAGCCCGACAGACGGGTCCCGCACGTCAGAAAGGGTGTCAATTACTCTAATCCAGACGGTTTACCCGATTTGCAAAAACTTGGTAGAATAGTGGTAGATTTGTGTTCCCAGAACGAAAAGTGGTATGATATGGTAAATTTTGGTAGAAAAGTGGTAGTTTTATGCTATTTACTCCCAATCCGACTGCCGTCCGCTCAGAGCCAGGCCGGCCAACTAATAACTGCCGCAACAATAACATCCCTTGGTTGGTCAATCGTCATCAACCTCCAGATCCGCGTCCGACGAGCCAATCGGAGAGGAGGGTAGACACTAGACAGTGTTCTGATCCGATGGGGGCGGTGGTGACTGCGGTGATCGCGATCGCGGCAGTGGTGCTGGGCTGGATCACCATCGAGATGGCCTGCAAGCCCTGCCTGGAGTCCGGCCGCCGCGCCATGGACCGCGCCCTCGACCCCAACTACGACCCCGACGAGTCCACGGAAGCCAACTCCACCGTCCCACCCGCCAACGAGCCGCTCCTCGCCGATCTCTCCGCCGCCTCAGGAGCCGCTCCCGCCAAGGCCATCTGATGTGCTTATGCGCAAGTGCAACGGTGCTAGGATTTCCTTTCTTCCTTTGCTTCGGCCATGTTTGTCTCTGTTCATCCCCAAGTGTTGTTTTTTGTGGCTTTGGTTTTTGTAAGTGACAAGATGTTGTAAGATGAGATGTGGTGCTGATCTATATATATGATCCTAATTGAGACTTGACATTCCTATGCAATACATGATACCTGCTATCTACATTTCTGAATTGGCACTGTAAATCTGTAATGCCCTAAACTATACATACATACATGTCGACTGAAAAACTTTTGGGTACAAGATTGGCCTATATTAGGAGACTAGAGATATTGAGGTCAGTCGTCCAACGGCGCTGCCTCTTCGGCATCTTCAGCCACATCCTCGTCCATGGTGTTATCATTCTCGTCGGCTGGAGTTTCAGGATCAGTCTCCATCTCTTCTTGCTCTGCATCATTTGGGTCGTCATCCACGACGCCGTACACTTGAGAGCTCACCACATGCCCTTGCAAGTCCTTGTGCTTCAGATTAGCTATCACAAAATGGAGAAAAGGGAGTTGGCACTGCCGTAAGCATAGAAAATCGTATATCCAAAATGAGATATTACTTGTAACAAACTGAAGCTGACTGCAGAACAAAAAAAGTAAACTACTAGCAAAGCTGCAGTCTGTGTATAACTAGAACAGTCGTGAAGAAATTGCAAATCAGATTGCAAAATTTACCAATGTTGCAACTCTCCTTGGTAGAGCACTGTTCCAGGAGGGCCTTTACTCGGAAAACGAACCGCTCCATGGATCTTTTTGCACCAGGTATCTTGCTCGTGATCATTGCTCGCTTATAAACCTATAGAAGATCACATTATTGTTCTAAGCAAGAGCACATAATTTAGGAGTAGATTATACCAGAAAAAAGGATTATCAAATGTACCAGGTAATAAAAGAGATTATTGGTTGTACCTTTGCATCTGCACATATAGTTTGGATTATTCTTGTTGCTTTCCGAAGTGCTTTAATCTGCATCAGTTTAAGTCATCAGTAACAGTAAACAGACGCTGTACTTTGGCAAGACAGAAAGCAGCTATTAACTGGTGCAAAAAGAAATAAATCATAAAAAATGATTGACAGGTACTTCCTCCGTTTAGAAATATAAGATGTTTTAGCTTTATGAAGTGAGTGTATTTAGACATCTTTTAGTGTATAGATTCGAGCGAACCTATATACTAAAACATGTCTAAATACACTCACTTCACAAAGCTAAAACATCTTATATTTCTAAACGGAGGGAGTATTTACCATTTTGACTATAAGGTCACCATGTTGCCCAAATTGTGCCTCTAGAAAGTTGAAGGCTGCAGTAAAAGGAAAAAGGGAGCACTAATTTAAGCATGTTTTCAATTAAAGGCGGCAAGAATACACAAACTAGTGTAACACCATATTGGGAAATACATGAAGTAACAGTTAAGAAAAAAGAAACTAAAATCACTGTGGGGGGCTCTCCCCTACCGTATTCCTTCCAAAAAGAAATTCTCACCTTTAAGAAATGCATCAATGAACCGCCCCCCATATTTAACTGCCATTGCATGCATCGCAACCTGTATTTTGTGATTCAGTGTAAGATGCATCGTTTTTAACCAGCAGTCTCATACATGAGCAGTACACCATTTCCATGTGGGTAAATGCATCAGGTGGTCATATTAGATTAGCACTTGAACATGAGGGATTTCAGCGCAACTCACCTTTTCATGAGTCCTACATAAATCTATTAGAGAAACAAACACCTTTACTGATTTGAGAATCTCATCCAGAACATTATCCACTGCTACTCCTGATTGTGTTTTAATCTTCAAGGCTTGCTTGATCTAAAAAGAGGAGATAAATTGTTCAAAAATCAAGGGATACTATTTAGAGACAAAGAAGACAGCATAGTTCTGACAGTAGTAGCAACTAAGTGTAGCATGCTTTGCTAAACAACTCACCATCTTGTTTAAATTTCCAGTGTTCTCCTCATGCTGCATCAGTAAACCAAAAATTACAAGAGAAAACAAGAAAGCATTTGATAGTTATATATGCTCTGGACACCAGATACTTACCAGTACACGGTACCAAGAGTGGAATGTGGAAGAACACAATGTTGGAAAACCATGTGACATCTCCTGGGTAGTACTTTTAGTTTTGAAAGAAGTTACCTTCAATTATGAAATAAAATGCTTACAGTAAGCCTTTTAAGGTGAAAATAACAAGTCAATTGATATGGACTCTGAGTGCATGGCGCAAGAAGTCAAGATAGACCACCTCAGGCAACACCGAGCAAGCCAGCTCATCAAGCAGATGCGAAGTAGACTCACTATTCCTGAGGTATATTTGTAATATTCTTGGTATAAGGTCACCCTGACAAACAATAAACATGGGACATATTCGCCTCTTAAGAATTAGCAAACAAGTGTATGTTTATAGTTATAGGCGCCAGCACATGTATATGGCATAGTGTTATAACTTACTTTATTCTGCCTTCCATTTTCGGCATCTTCAGTTGGAAAATCAGAAGTTAGCAGCTTATGAGCTGATGCCGCAAGATGCTTCCGTAAAAAGGGAATAATCTCTTTGGAGCATCCTACATGCATATTCTTTCCATTTGATTCCACAGATTTTTCCAACAGCACGGCAATGGAATTTAAAATTGATTGCATGGTAATTAGCACATCAGTAGCCAGAATGTGTGAGAACGAGCACACTGCAGTAAGACACAGTACTCAAATTAGGCAAAGATCAGGTTAATCTTCTATCACCCCCGGCACAAATTGCAAATGCTGAGTACCTGGATCCATAATAGCCTCAAACATTTTATATGCCCCACAGTAGAGATAATCAATATTACTAGGCACTAGAGGTGGACCGAACTCAGAAATATCGTCATCAAAATTTTCAGTTGGCTGGAAAGTCTGTAGTAACTCCTTCAGAACTGACATATTTGATTGATTCAATAGATCTGAAATGCCAAGTAACTGCAAAAGGTATCATGTTATGTTACCGCTACAATTTGATTCTTCTGTACTACTGGAAGAAATAAAAAAAAATCTGATACAACCTTCCTGTAGCAGCCAAGAACCTCCTTAAATACTGAAGTGGCTATTGAAGAATTGGAGACCATCACGTATGGTATGTGTGGGTTTCCTGCTGAATCCGAAGATGAACTCCAATTATCTGGGCAACTATCTGATCCTAGAAAGTAGTAATAGTAGTGACCATTATGATATTGCTCAAAGCAGAGGAAAAGAGGGTACCATCATTGTGGTATTATAAATCTACTATATCATTCTACCTCCGTTCCAATGAATAAGGCTTATATTTTTTCTGAAAAGTCAAACAATGTAAAGTTTGACCAGTTTTTTTTAGAATAAATCATTAACATGCACAATACAAAATCAATATCATTAGATAGATCATGAAATATATTTTCATATGATATCTATATAATATTATAGTTGTTGATAGTTATTTCTAGAAGTTTGGTCAAAGTTTACTTAGCTTGACTTTTTTTGAAAATATAAGTCTTATTCATTGGAATGGAGGGAGTGCCATTCACTATAAAAGGAACTAGAAGCCAAAAAGGGTATTTGAAGCTTACTGTCTTTGATCATTGAAACTGCTCCATCTAGATGCTTCCTTAGACTCAAGAATAGTGGCTGGATTTTGCTAAGAAGTTCCCCTGTGCTCTTTTGGCAATGAGCACTAGTGGATTTTGCTTGAGAAGTACTACAAAATGGCTTGCTTTGTGGATTTAGGTGATCTAATTTGTTGTGGAGATCACGGAGAAGATAGAGATATAAAGGCAGCTGAATAGAAAACATAGCAGGACCTCAGTAATGACAGCATACTTTAATAGGTATATTATGTAGTTGAAATAAATCAAGTACCTCAGCCTGATATGAACAACTTGAATCTTGAGCCTGTTTGATAGATAAATGAGAATTTGAAATAAACTTTTGAAAAGAATTAAGTCAATTGAATAAATACGTACCTCTGAATAGTTTAGTAAGGATAAACAAGTTACACTGAGAGACCTGAATTTGAATCTTTGCATATCCAGCTGAACTGGTGCTGCCATCAAATCTACATGCCCAAGCTCACCAGAATTATTAGCCCCATTTTCAACATCCTTTGACATCTTTCCACTTGGAAATGTTTGTGAAGAAGCTTTGTTTGTTTCTTGAGTGATAATTACACCAGCTCTTTTGAAAGCATCTAGTATCGTACTTTGCTTGAGCTTATCATCAGAATTCAATTTATCCAAAGCTGCTTTGTCCTTGTGGCTTTTTTTTCTTTTGTTCGAAGATGGGCCTTCCATGCTTTCGTCCTCCATTTTCCTCCCATGGTTTAACTTACTGGTGCTAGCAGACCCAGTGTAATCCCCAAGATATCGCAGCTCAGGTAGAGATAGAGGATAAATTTTAAGAATGGCATTTAACAAGCTCTCGAGCAATCTGCAATTGTTCAAGAAATAAGTAATCTGCATTTGGCTATCATGTCAAAATATTCTGAAGGTGCATTAGAAGTGAAAATCTTAGTTCATATCTTAAGCCATACATCTTTCCCTTTTTTATTAAGCCCTCTAACATCTAATGCAAACAGCTAATGACAGGATTCAGAAATAGCAAACTGTAACAGAATGTAAGTTCCCAGACATAAAAATATTTATTTATTGAGTGAGTAACACAGATGAAAAACGTACTCCCAACATGTTTGAGTAGTTGAGTCAAAAAAATTAAAGGAACAGTACAAAAACTTCTCCCACCAAGCATCCACGAACAGTTATTTGGCGAGTAACATGCAATATCTATCCAGGTGTTGATATGGTACTCGCATCGGTGTTCAGGCAATACACTCACATTAGATTCCTCAGACGCTTCAGAAGTTTAACTGCTGTCTCATCCCTTACTCTTTGTGACACATTATCAACTCTGGCCGCAACTTGTGTGCTGAAAGCGTTGAGCTGCAAATCATGCCACCAATTTTAGATATAGATATCCGACAATTTCAAACGCAGAGTCAATTAGATCAGAAAATTAGAAGCATACCAACTCCCTAATCCAGTTTATCGCATAGTACAGTGAGTGACACACTGTTTTTTTCTCCAGTGCTGACAAGTGTCCCCATCTAGATTCATCCAGGATCTGTTGGTTATCCAAACCAGGATTCATTCTTTTAATCAGATACTGAAGCACATCTTTCTCCATTAGTACAAAAATAATTTTGAAAGTCTTCCATATTACAGAAGCAGTGACAGATTTGCACTAAATAAAATTTGTCAGTGGTAAAAACTTCAAAATATATTTAAACACGTAACATCCACAGGTTGACTCCTCTTAAATGTGAATGGCAGAGACTAGAGACTGATTATATAAACCTAGTAGATGTACAACGAGAGACTATTGTAGTAATGTTGATTACATGTAGGTCAGTTTCAAAAACTTGTAGGGCTCGTTTGGCACCCATTATTTCATTTCATTTGGTAGAAATGAAATGAAATGACATGATGATATCATTTCATTTTGAAAAATCCACAGAAATGACAGGGTACCCAATAGGTATTAAGGTTAGGCATGAGATGAAAACCCATGGAATTCCAAATGAATTCCATAACCAATTCCGTGGCAGCCAAACAAGTAATTGTTAGAATCATAAATGAATTCTTTGATTCTAGACCCAAATGATGGGAGCCAAACGAGCCCGTAACTTATTTGTGGTATCATGCTACATTTGTTTTGGTGCGGCAAAGGCAGGTCAGAACAATATTTAAGACATCTAATGCAACAAAACTAAGATTTGGAATCATTGTGTTCTTATATTAAACAAGTTAGGATATCACTTCAAGTTTCTAGATAGCAATTTGTATAACCTTGGCAGAGGGGAGATGCAAAGGACAGCCGAGGAGTGCATTTATTCCACCAAGTGAACCTTCACTTCCTTTACGTTCAGTCTTTAACACAAACAAGAAGAAAGTTAGTTTGACCATAAAGAAGACATGCTCAAATACAAGGCTGTGGCACTTACAGTAGTTAGAAGTAAAAATTGAGAAGCAAGGATCTGCAAGCAGGCTTGGGACCTGGTATGAGCATGCACAACAGTAGTAAAGTAAACCGCTATAATGTCATATTCAGACTAATTATTAACTAACCGAATAATGACCCAGTTAGAATTATACTTTTGGGGAGAGGTGGACACTAGAGGCAAAATATTCACACATACTGGGGAGATATTCCCATCCAAGTTCATCCACAATTCCCCTGAAACCAATGTGTCATCAGTTACACTTGCACTTTCATCCTGTGTCAAATAGACAGGTGAAAATCCATGCCATGGTTCAAACTGACAAATTTCGCTAACCTTCAATGCTCTCACAGAGAAATTTTTCTGATAAATGGCCATCGTCAAGATCAGCAAGAAAAAGGGTGTCAAATTCGGCAACGTGTTCCCCAACCCTGAAAAGACCATTTAGTGAAGTGGGCTATCTTGCATGGAAGCAGGAAAAGGGGATACAAGAAGAAACATGGACCGTCTCTCTTTTCATATGCAGTAACCATTTTATACTTTACCAATCAGTAATTGCAGAATGAAGAACACTTCTCTCAAATAAAGCAGCTAATTCATCATAGAGAAGTATTAAGGGCATCGTCACAAACTTGCAGGAGCTAACAGCCATTTTTAGCAGTGCCAGAGCCTCCTCACAATTTGGTTGCTGCCAAACAAAATAAGGTTACAACTAACAAAGCAACACTAGTATTTCATGAATGCAAAAAAAGGTAGCTGCCGTGATCCCAGAATATTTCAGATACAAGATGTACAGTTCGTTAAACAATTTAGTCAGGCAGGTGCACTTAATTTGTTATGCCTGCTACAGCTACATAAATACTATTTTGTACATTGTTCATGTTATTTTTAACATCCAGCTAACAGGGTGTCCTCTTAATTATCACTATGGAATTGTTATTGTCTGGTAATATATTTCATGATTTATAATGTATATGTATCCTTTCAAATATGCCAAGTTGCCAACACAATGAATTAAAAGGTATTTGACTAATTTTAATGATAAATTACCACTCAGTGATGCTCCTGTAAATGCTAGCATTCACATATCGAGGTATATTTGATATGCCCATAAGGTCAGAAAGCAATAGAATCGTTTATCTGATTATTTAACATGAAAGTTACATTTATTCCGAATTTTTTCATGCTCAAACAAACCTCAGATGACGAGTAGTTCGCAGCAGGATTAGCATCTGCAATGGCTGAAACTATCCTTAAAGCCCCAATAATTCCCATTCTCTTATACTTCATATCTGGATTGCTAACCTACAAGGTGCAAGCAGACAGAAAACAGAAGAGAAAACTGTAAACCATAAACAGCCTTCTTGGATGGAAGATTAAATGGAAGTGATACCCTAATCCTAAATGTGATCATACCTGTTTTCTCACTACCATAAGAAGTTCATTAGCAACAGAAGAGCCACCTGAACCAGTATTGAAGCCAGCAGCCAGTGCCAAATGACAGAAGATCTCATAAACCTATTTTTTTCATGAATTGTCATTTATGATCAGAGAAAATAGGAGAAATAAATGAACAATATTACACAAACCTTTCGAAGACCAGCTTCATGAAAACTCTCCAGGTAATCTAAAATACCTGTCATAAAAGCCAATACAATTCAGATTACTCGGCAATGACAAGAACTAAATACACAGGATGTGAGAAAGAACAATACCAGTTATGTGTGAAGCTATAGGGATCAGTTCCTCAGAGTGGTTGGATGTCAGACATATCATAATATCCAAAGCAGAAGAAACTTCATAGCTAACCCCAGAACCTATATGAGTTATCAATGAGCCTATGAGCTGCACAAAATTGTATGGACATTAGCAAATGAAGAAAAAAAATAGAAAGAATAGAAAACTGGATAGAATAAGCAAAATTGATCTATGCACCAAGAAACTGGATAAATTTCCTCACAGACAGATGAAAATCTGCGTAAGCTTTATAGTTTATACACAAATATAGAAAAAATCAGATAGAAACTAATAGCTGTCGCATTCGCCACCTCAAATGCTACTACCGCAGCTAATCTGACAAGTGACACCACATAAATCAGTCAACCACTCAGATGTTTGATTGGCATAATAGTGGTATTTTGGTGGAAACAATGATTGCACATATTACCTCTGAGCAACTTGATTAGTTCTCAAATGCGAGCGAGCTGGTTGAAGAAAAGAAAAGCAATCCAAGATACAGAGCAGTATCAGAATCAGATTTTCTAACTAACCCTTCCAAAATTAAGGACTCACAGTTAAATTAGCTGGACAAAAATAGTGAAACAGCTATCCTATGCTGCTGTTACGCTCTTATCAACAGAAACCAAGTCATGACCAGAGCTGCAAACGAACTGTCAGTTCTCTATATTCAACTTTGTCTTCAGATCTCACCCTCCTCTTCCCACAGCACTATTCAGCACTAGAGTTTCTCCAGTGCACAAACATGGCTAAACTAGTAGACACCACAGGATCACAAAGCAAGCTAGAGTGAGCATCAGTGCCTACGCCCAAACTAATTCACAGAGATCTTGCAACCACTCTTTTAATTTGCACAAAAAAGGATTTATATAGTGACTATTGATTTCTGTTCATATGCCAGACCTATATGAAGGCATTCGGTACAGCAGTAGATCAAGTGTTATTTCACCGAAAAAATTGGTACGTTATATGTGTGCTTTTCTTCGATATTGGGCAGGTCTTCAAACTGAGGCTGATCGTGGGACTATTATGATTGGGCGAATCGTCTACAGCATGGAATTTTCAGGGTGCAAGCTGTGGCAAGAGGGAATTCTGCAAGAATTGCTGAGGAGGAAGATAATGCAAACGGGCAACACGGCGATTCTGTTAACTGATCCAAAAGAACAAGGATCCATGGCCATTGTCTTTTGGTCCTGGAGTAAAAAGAAGGAAAAACTGATGGGCCGTCTTTTGGTCATGGTACAGCGAACCAGCCTGGGGGGATATAGGTCATGTACATATATGTCGCACCCATCTGGGGAGTTTCACTGCAGTTTGCTTCTCAGTTCCTAGTTTCAGATGTTTTCTCCTTTAAAGTTCCTGGTAGATCCTTTGATCTGCCAGGCCTATGGACTTGTTTTCGGTTGCGTTGTATGATGCCGAACTCATTGTTCTGTTATCAGTTTGGTAACGGAATCTGGTTGCTCTGCATTTAGAAAAAAAATGGTATGCAACATCTAAACAAAAACCTGTCTGAAAGCCTGCATTATATGGAAAAACAAGCTGACTATTTCCCAAATCAACAGCGCATTGTCAATTTGTCTATATTAATAAGTTGTTGATTTTCACTATATTGACAACAGCAAACACAAGTGTTGGCAACAAAAGGATACCTCTTGCCTGGAATAGGTATCATTGAATTCTTCAAACAAAGCTGTGAACAGATAGGTAGCAAATTCTCTAGCCTTCTCTTCCTTGCAAGCCAACAGGTAATCACTCACTGAGAGATATGACATGAAATGTTCCTAATTCAAGTTTAATTATGTCTCGGTCAGCACAGATAGTGAAACATACTACAGTCATTAAAACATACTGAAGAACTAACCTTTACTAATTCGGTATTTCCACGAATGCATTGGTCAAACAGTGTCTCTCGGATATATCCCTGTAAGATCTTGGACTTGAGTATTTTCTCAGCACTTTTCTGCAGAGCACCACCATTGGCATAGATGAGCATGATGAGCCAAACATCAATCACTTTGTGATCCTTTGGGTGGTCAACTAATTTCAACTCCTTCAAGAAGGCCTCACATAGCATCTGCATCGATAACAAAGCAAACCCCAGATGAAACTTCAACGGGCAGTGCTGTATTTCAGGATAAAGTGCAGACTAAGATAACCTACATTCTTAAACCGGAGGCCCGATCTCAAGGCGTGAAGGATTGCCCCATCAGTGCTAGTTGCTGATGACTTCCCTTTCAGCTTCTTGCTCCGAGCAGCCCGTGGATCCACCACACCAACAAACCTCAGTTGCTCGCGGATCTGCGATATAATCCTCCCAGCATTGACTGGTGTGGCAGCCAGCAGCAAGAACCTGAGCAAATGTGGCATCTGGTCCGCCTGAATTGTCCGGATGCAGGATATTGCAACTGTCACCGCCTTCATATATTCCCACAGCACACATACAATTAGTCAGCCAACATACACAAAATAAGACTGAAGAAAATCGTTGCGACAAAATCACCTGTTCCTGCAAGTGCGCGTTGAGGTTAAGGTCTGACAGAGTGTCGAGCACAGCAACCACGATCTGGGAGTCCTCCTGCAGCAAACTCTCCAGCGCGGAGACCACAGCAGGGTGGCTCTTGTCGCCCACAATCTCCGGGATGGACCCGATGATCTCCTTCTTGAGCCGGGGCGGCGCTACGGAGAGCACCTCGACGAGCTTGGCGAGGAAAGCATCGGCATCGACGAGCAAATCAAGCCAGCGGAACTGCTTGATGATTAGCCGCCCCACGTCCTCCTGCAGAGGCGCCCCGTCGAGCGCGCCGTCGCCGTCGAAGTGCTCGGGCAGCTTGTCGAGGAGGAGCCCCAGGAGGCCGGGCTGGAGCGCGGGGACGGAGAGGAGCGCCTGCGCCAGGCTGCTCTGCGAGCCCGGGGACTCTGAGGGGAGGAGCAGCTGGCGGAGCCGCGCGGGGGAGTCGGCGAAGGCCGCGAGCCCCGCGAGGAGGCGGTCGGCGGCGGGGGCCGCGGCGAGGGCCCGGGTGAGGCTGGATACGAAGGCGGGCGGGGACGGGAGGGATGGGGGCAGGTGCGGCGGGACGAGGAGCGTGCAGCCGGCCTCGGCGAGGACCGCCGCCGCCGCGTCGACGGCGGAGAAGTTTGGCGCGGACGGTGATGCCGACGGCGGCGGCGGCGGCTCGGGTGGCGTAGGCGTAGGCGCCGGCGGCGGGCGCTTCCGGGGGTTGGTGCGCTGCAGGAACACCATCGCCGATCGCCGCTACGACCTCGAAGCTTCTCCGGGAAGGAGGCGGAAGGGTTGGGGATTTTGGGGTGGATTTGGGGGGAAATGAAAAATTTCGCGCGAGAGAGAGAAATCTTCTTAGGGTGTGTTTGGTAGCCTGGGGCTACTCAGAAATTCTCCTCTCACCCGAGATTTCAAAGGGATCCAGTGTTTGTTAGGCCGGTTCCTCCCACCTGCGCACTGCTGAGCGCATACGGAAAACGACCCAGAGCCGGGATGAGGAGCGAAGCCCAAATCGAGCTTCGCTGCTCGTCCGGGGCGAGTCCATCCCCGCAGAACATTGTACCCGCACCTCCCCGACCCCCAGACCCCCACCCGCACCTCCCAGACCCCCTCATTTCTCCCTCTCCCTCGTCTCTCTCTCTCCCAAACACCAACGCCGCCTCCCGAGCACCGACGCCACCGACGCCGCTCCCGCCGCCGGCCTCCACCTCCCACCGCCGACCACCGCCTCCGGCACCTACCAAGCATCGACGCCGCCCAGCAGCTCCCGAGCGAGGACGCCGCCGGCCTCCACCTCCCGCCCCTGACCTCCTCCGCCCCTGACCTCCTCCGCCCCTGGCCGGTCACGCCCCTCGCCGCCTCGCCTCGATCTGCTCCGATCTGCAGCGCAGTAGGCTTCCAGAGCCTCTGATCTGCAACGCCCACCGCCCACGCCCCGCAGACGCCGGAGCCCAGCGCGGCAGAGGTCGCCCGCCGCTGCGCCTCCCGCCGACGACCGCCGCTGCGCCTCCCGCCGACGACCGCCGCTGCGCCTGTTCCCGCAGATGACGCGCCTCGCTGCAGCTCGACGGAGGGCGACGCGCCGCTGCGCCTCTCGCCGGCGCCGGCGCCGGCCGGCCGTGGAGCAACCGCCAGGGACCTGATTGCTTGTTCTTTTTCTTTTGAGGACTTGATTGCTTTTTATTTTTCTTTTGAGGACCCGATTGCTTTTTATTTTATGTTCAGAGACTTGATTGCTTTTTTATATTATGTTCAAGGTCCTCTATGCAAAAAGTTCGATTCTCAGCTCATACAGCCCACCAAACAATATCTCTGTCTAGCTTGTTTGAACATAGCCAACCTACCAAACATGTAAGAAAATCTGAGGGAAGCTTGTATGAGATCAACATGTCTGAGGTGAGAAAGTCTTTCTCTACTCACACAGGCTACCAAACACACCCTTAGTTCATAGATAGATGTGGCATGACGGGCTGACATCTGGGGTCACACTGCGTGGCCCCGCTTGTCAGCTACTATTAGATGTGACTGCTAACGAAAGGGGATAATGATAATGGATCGGAACCGTACGATGTTCATCGGACGGCTTTGCGAGCTCGGAACGGGTAGACCTAAGTCGAGGCAGGAGTGGTTCGTTCGTGGAGGCTAGGGTTTAAGCTTCTTCGCCGCCGGGAGGGGTCGACGGCGAGCACGAGGAAATAGATTCCCTTCTTCTCCCAGGCCCAGTTCCTTCGATTCGATTCCGTTCGTGATTTCCGCAGCCGAGCCAGCCGCTGGTGGTAGGGGGTTGGATTTCGGAGGGGTCTGGCTGTGGCTGAGACTGACGAGATGGGGGAGGTGGAGGAGAAGCTCGAGGCGTACGAGGTGAAGAGGGAAGGAGAGGCCGATATTCTCATGCTCAAGAGCAACGCCGTCTTCTTCAATCCCGTCCAGGTGCCTGCCCTGCTTTATTGGTACCCCATTTCCTCGTTTTTTTATTGTGTGTGTGGAGTAAATCGGGTTATGTCTACTATTAGCTCAGGCTTCAAATCGACTGCATAGATGTTTTCTGTGTTATTGATGTAAATCTAACACTCGGAATAGGTGTGGAAGCGATATTAGTGTGCAAGACTTTGGTATGTATATGCTTCAGTTTTGGGTGGTGCGCATTGTCGGAGCCACATCATCTCTACTGATAGGTAGGATCCTGAAGGCGTGGTTAGCAGGAATGCAAACTAATAGTAGTATGTATTTTTCGTGGTTGTCCGTCTGAGCAGAGATGATATGCATTCACATATAGTTGTGTGACTCTTTCAGGTGTGTTTGGTGCCTAGTTTGGTTTTGCTGAGTTGATTAATTCTGTGAGTTGGTATGGTGCTTGCTGTTTATGTCAGAGGTAGTTTAAAGAGGCTGGTGTTTTGTTCATGTATGCAATGATTGATTTTGTTGAGCAGGAAGTTGCACATGCGATTGTGAACTAGCCAATCTGTGTTTTTATTCATCGTGAGGCCGTCTTTAATATCAAGTTTACTGCTCTTTTAGGTCCATAATCGGGACATGTCCATTGCTATTCTAAGGACATTTGTAGCCAAGCGCAAGGAAGAACATGAGGAGATGATCAACAAAAAGAACAAATCATATCAACATGTGAGTCAGGATATTCCGCCTACATCAGATGGAGATGGCACTTCAAGTGAACAACTCGCTTCCAGTAGTCTGGATGGTGAAATCAATGGTGATCATGGAGAGGAGCTACATCTGACTCCAGACAAGGTAGAAGACCCGTCAACAGAAACAACACAGGCACCTTCCTTGAAAAGAATAAGAGAACTCAACGCACCAGTTGTTCTGGAGGTGGGGCTTTACTATGTAAAGAGCTTATCTGCTGGTTTACAATATGGGTGACATTTGATTATCTATAATCTAATCAAATGAATAAAAAGTGCAGGCATTGGCTGCTTCTGGTTTAAGATCTCTGCGCTATGCTCGTGAAGTTGGTGGACTTGGAAAGGTGGTTGCACTGGACAATGATGAAGGTCACTGACATGCTTGTTTAGTTTCTTTCTAGATTTTTACTTGAGATCTAGACTACAGACTTGACAATTGTGAACTTCTTCAATTTTCAGCCTCTGTTGAAGCTTGCAAGAGAAACATTAAGTTCAATGGTAGTGCAGCTTCTGATAAAGTGGAAGTACACTTGGCTGATGCTCGAGTTTACATGCTTACTCATCCAAAAGAGTTTGATGTGGTAATGCTTTTTACAACTTATTTCTGTTTTGTCACATATGTCTCTTTATCATCATTGGTACCTGCTGAGATCAGACTATCTGATGTAATCTAAGAACTTACCCATGACAATTTGATGCTTGTTTGTAATCAGCGCCCCTCCTTGTATGGGTAATTGCTTCAGGATATGCTCAGAATCATTTGTCAGAAATTACCTTTTAGCACTTTGCATTCTGGGTGAGCTTTTGGGTTTAGCTGCTTCATTGGTTTAATCCCCACCAAATTGGAATGAATGGAAAAAAAAACTGAAGAACATATGGACCAAAAATTTGGGCTCCATTGTGTGACCACCCCCACCCTCCTTGGTTGCAATGGATGAACGAAGGGTACTTTTTTAGAAGGTTCTATATATATCTCAGATTATAGGGTTTATCGAGACTCTACCTTTTGGACCTCTTCTTAGTAAGCTTATGAGAATTGCATCAGCCCAAGCTTGGCACTAGCACATGTGCTAACAGTACTCTGACTTAATGTATTTGGCAATAAGGGTGTAATTATATAGCTTCACTGTTTCAAGTTAGATTAAAAGTATAAAGCGGTAAAGAATTTAATGTTTTTTCCATATAACAACCCTCATTAGATTTCTTATTTTGTTACATCCTCATTAGCTTCCTTATGTTCTCATGTGCGCTTTTGTAGGTAGATCTAGACCCCTATGGGTCACCTGCAATATTCCTTGACTCTGCTGTACAAGCTGTTGCTGATGGAGGACTGTTGATGTGCACAGCCACTGACATGGCTGTTCTATGTGGGGCCAATGGTGAAGTTTGCTACTCTAAGTAAGTGTTAGGTATTAGGATGACAGGGCAACCCAGCCCTATCCTATCAAATAAGAAATTATGTGCCATTTATTAAGAGGGTCTTATTAGTTAAGAATAATATCTTATACTGTTAGGAAAGTGTCACTTAGTTAACAGTATCCTATTGTTGGGGACTAACCATGTCTGCATAAAGAGAGGAGACACACTCTCTATGGTCAAACAATCAATAAAAGAAATATTTATCATTTAAACATATTAATATCTCTCTTTAGCCTAGTCTCATCTACTCTATAATCTAGCGATCGTAAATTCATAACATCGGGTGTTCGATTCAACTGTTGCTCTTCCTTAAATTACTAGTGGCAGTATTTCCGATCATATGGCTACCATGACTTCCACCATTGTGGAAACAGAGGCAACGACACTATGTCTGAGTGATGGAAACAAGACCTTTGTGCTAACTGCGGTGAGCAGTATGTGTGTGGCCACGGCTGCGCATGGCTTCGTACAAGGTGGACAACTTTGACGATGACAATGATGCTGAGTTGCTGGCGCACTACCCACCGTAGCGCAGCAGGCACCTTTAGTGGTGGCAGGGAACCCTCTTGTGGTGGCACCTGAGGCTTCAGAAATGGTAGCGTTGCTGCCTCCTTTGCTTTTGGAATTGGCAGCAACCATCTCCATGGCGATGATGCATCTTGTAGAGGAAGTAATGGTGCTAACTAACACGTTACTGATGCAGCTTACAGCGCAGAAGCCGCATCGTACTTCGTACAGCGTTGGCACTCTGAACAGGGGTGGTAACGCTGGGGCTTGTCTCTGCAAACCCTGGCCCATTATCTGCTGCCAGGGGCAGATGCTACAAGGCCCAGAACAGGAGCCCAAGTTGGGATATTACGTTGGTTTCAATTGAGAGCTCTCAGGTTGGGCTGCAAATACTTTCTTGGCTGAGCTATGCATAAGTGGTGTTCAATCCAAACAAAGAGAAGTGTGCAACACCGTTAACATGGAGGAAATAAATCCAACAGTTCAGCTTCAGCATGTTTCTTCTGGTGCATGCACAAGAAGGTGACAAGTCCATGGAGTTCCAGTGTGATACTGGGCTGGAATCTTGATCTCGTGTCAACCTGGGGCTGCTTCTAAGGGGTCGGTGGTGTTAGAGGTTAGGATGAGGGGCAGCCAGCCCCAGCCTATCAAAATAGAGATAAAATCCAATTAATTAAGACCATCTTATTAGAATAATATCTAATAAGAACAACAGGCAAGTTGGGGTAGGCTAGAGATGTGACCCAATAAAACATGTGGCAACCAAAGAGTGAAGGGATAAAAAGGTAAGCAAAGTACAAGACAAGTAAACTAAGGTTCGCGCACATGGATTGCTGATTTCATCTGTACATGAAGAGACGAGCCACTCCCTCCATAATTAAGCAATCAATCAAGAAATATCATCCTTTTTGGTCACCTCCCTTCCTCAAAGGAAGGCGTATACAATTTTCTGCAAAGTCAAATATTGTAAAGCTTGACCAAGTTAAACAAAAAACTATAGAAAACTATAATAATATGTAGATATGATATGAAGATATATTTCATAATGTATCTAGTGACATGGATTTGACATTGTAAATGTCGATAGTTATCTATAATTTTGGTCAAACTTTTCATAGTATGAATTCGAACAAAATTTATACGCCATCTTTTCAGGAACGGTGGGAGTACAGTTTAGTTTCTCACTTGAGCCTAGTCTCATATACTCTATGATCTCGCGATCATAAATTTGTAACAATAGGGACCATGTTACTAGTTCCAAGATGGAATTTGGACCAAGTCTCGATTTTCTGATCATCAATTGTGTTTTGCAGGTATGGTTCCTACCCAGTCAAAGGCAAGTATTGCCATGAAATGGCTCTGAGAATCCTCCTTGCGAGCATTGAGGTATATACCAGTGGTTAGTTGATTACTATTGTTGTATGGCGTTTGTCCAAGTTGAGCTTATTTAATGGTTTCATTACTCAAAAAATAATAGTACTCCTAGTAAGCACTCACTAGTTTTCTAGCATATGATTATAGTATGTTATTTTTTAGATTATATCTTTACTTGGACACTCACTGCATCTGGTGCCTATTATATTAATAGCTCCTAGTAAGCACTCACTAGTTTTCTAGCATATGATGTGGAACTTTGCAGCTGTTGTTTCTCTGAGTTTTTAGATACTTTATCTCGTATCCCCTTGTTGACACAGAGCCATGCAAATAGGTATAAGCGTTTTATCGTCCCAGTTCTGTCCGTGTTTATGGATTTCTATGTCCGTGTTTTTGTTCGAGTATTTACGTGAGTTCCCTCTTCTATACTGTCATTTCTTTTGTTTAAGATTACATTGATCTACTTGTGGTATGTCTAATTTCTAGATTTTGTATGCAGTTCGGCGAGTGAAATAAAGAATGCTCCTCTTAAGCTTTCCTATGTATATCAGTGTGTTGGTTGTGACTCTTTCCATCTTCAGTGTCTCGGGAGAACCATTACCAAGGTACACTTATGGCATACCATTATAATCTCAAAATCATCTTAAACCCGCTATAGATCCGTTGATCATTGATTAAGAGCCTTTTTGTATTTCTTTTTTCTGGGGGTGTGAAGGGTAAGAGTGTGAAGTATGCACCTGGCATTGGTCCTGTTGTTCCTCAACGGTGTAGCGATTGTGGGAAGAAATTTAATGTGGGTGGCCCAATATGGTCTGCTCCTATACATGATCAAGACTGGGTTCTTTCTACATTGGCAGATGTCAAAGCAATGAAGGAGAGGTATCCTGCGTACAATAAGATTACTTCAGTTCTGACTACTGTATCTGAGGTATTGCTATTGTGTTCTGCTGAAACTGTTATCTGAAGCATGTGGAGAAATGCCTGTTAAGACTATATGCGTTATTATTTAAACCTCCTTTAAGATGAATTCTATATTGACATCTGCAGCTCTTTTTAAGCTCCCCCACCATATGCTTTGTGAACAAAATTATGAATAACACTTTGTTAGAAGTGTCAACATAATCAATTGTAATTAGCTTTCTAAGTCCTTGCTGCCAGCATGATCGTTCCAGTGGTCCATTCATGTAATGTTGGGATGCTGCATAATACATATCATGGAAGATGTTTCCGTGCTTCTTCGCACACGTACATACTTTCAATCTATGTTATTCATGCGATGCAGGAGTTACACGATGTACAACTGTTCTTCAGTCAACATAACATTACCGGAACTGTCAAGTGCACTCCCCTATCTGCAGTTGTCTTCCGCTCTGCAGTTCTCAATGCTGGATATCGTATCTCTAGCACCCATGTGAACCCATTAGGACTAAAATCTGATGCCCCTTGGGATGTTATCTGGGACATCATGCGCTGTTGGGTAAATCTAATTAAACTCATTTCCTTATGGTATTCTGATGCCTGCATGTCTAGAATCCGTTTTGTTATCTTCCTGGATGGAGCGGATAGTCTTCTTTCAATCTAATAGTGCAGTCCTTGTACCCAGGTGAGGATGCATCCTATCAAGGAACAGCCACAAGACTCTGCGGGAACAATGATCCTTTCAAAATCTCCTAAACTGGAGGTATGGCGTTCGTGCCCGTATATTCTTGCTTCTCTTATGCCTTCTGTGCCTGATTGGTGAAACATATAGCATGGATGGTTGTTGTATTACCCTGTGGTTATGCAGGCAAACTTCTCCAGAGCAGTAGCTGCTGTCAGCAATGCTCAAGCAAAGAAGGTCAATCGGTTTCTTCCCAACCCTGAGCGGCACTGGGGCCCAAAAATTAGGGCTGGGAGGACGATCACAAGCAAGCATGCTTCTCTCCTAGGCCATGAGGCCATAAACGGGGTCATTCAGAATGGTTTGGTGGTTGAGAAGCCTGCTCCAGGAACTGAAGAAGGGGTCAGCACGACTGAAGAGAAGTCCAACGATGATGAATGTTCCAAGGAACCATGATTATCATGGTCTTGTCGAACTGATGATGAAGTTACCATGTGGTTTCCTGATGTTGTACCAATTCAATAGGATTGATGTTTCTTGAAATGGATTTTGATACTGAAATTCCATATACACCATGTGCCTTGTTGTCCAAAAAGTGGTTCAGAGCGACCATCCGGGCCTCTTTACTGATCAGGGTGCACCAACACTGGCTTGCTCTCTCTAATGGCACCATGGCATCAGCATGTAGAGCTGCTACTACTACTACTACTACTCTTCTCCAAGGCAGTCATTTCCTTATCAAGGCCATCAATGATGTTGGTCTCTGACTCAGGGTCGTTACTCGTTATGTAAACATCATCCATGATTCATGAAGCTTTTTTTTCAGCTAGAGCAGCCGTGCTATTCTCACCTCGTCTCAGCCTCTCAGGCCTGTGCGAAACTAATGAGCTCTAAAGTCACGGCCCATTCCGCAAACGAATACCGCCGACCGTAAACAGATCGAGGTACCGGCTCGAGCAAGAGCGATCCCTTGATCCCTTCCCCCGCCATCGAGTTGAGCGGCGGCGCTGGTGACGGTGGAGCGACCTCAACTTCACGAGCAGCGGCGGCCGTCGATCCCCTTCCCCGCTCGAGGTACTGCTCCTTCTCCGGAACCCCACGCCTTCTGCTCGCCGGCGCTCTCCTCCGCTCCCTGGTCGCCCACCACCTCTGCTCCCAGATCAGTTGAAGCATACAGAATGTTCAACTTTAGTTCCACTTCCGATTTCCGATGTATGCACGTCAGCTGCTTAGGCTTTGATCTACTACGGTGCGAGAGAATCTGATCGGGAATTGTTGTTGTCCCCTATTGGTTAGCTCAAAGCGTTCTCAGGGCGCAAGGTTTGCGAGGATGCCGAAGGCCGCGGGGGATGCCAAGCTTCTCATCCAGTCCCTAAACAAGGCCTATGCTGCCACGCCCACAAATCTCAAGGTAATTCCCATTTGCTCTCTCTCAATTGTATGCGTTACCACCTGTGGCCTGTGGGCTGTGGCCAGTGTTGACTGGCCGATTGCTGATCCTATTCTCATATCTGCAGATCATTGACCTGTATGTGGTTTTCGCTGTGGCGACTGCCCTTGTTCAGGTAACTTTCAACGCTGAGGATATATGGTTTAGGATGTAGTAGTTGAAATTTTATTTCAACAACTTCATTTTCCAAGAAAACAATGATACAGAGAGGGTTGTGATATTATGATATGTATTGTTCTAGTATAGCATGAAGATTTAGGAAGGGTGGTATCATTTTTTCTTAGTTTACCACATTTCTCAGTTTTGAATAGGAGCAGGGTTTCAGTTTGCAAAAATCTGCTTTACCTACTAACTAGCCATCTGACAACCAAATTGGTGTATGTGTAACTGACATGGATTGTTAAGCAATTGTATGCCCCTCAATGTCTGATTTGACAGATGAAAGTGTTAGACCTTGTTTTCTAGGTGTGATATAGTGTGTCCTAGCTAGATTCTTAGGTTCAGTGCAAGTTTCCTGTAAGCACGTGTGCTTGCTGACTATGCATTACTGTGTTCAACTTAATTAACTCATGAGTCTTCTATGCACAGTTAAAAGGCCAGGTTATTTGCAAACTATTTAAGTGCTCCCTCTTGTGGCAAAACAGGTTGTTTACATGGGAATAGTTGGGTCATTTCCCTTCAACTCTTTCCTCTCTGGTGTCCTGTCATGCATAGGAACTGCAGTGCTTGCTGGTAGGAATTTCTTACCCCCCCCCCCCCCCCCCCCTGATCCTGTTTACCCTTCCTTGAGTCCTTGGCTGCGTGATATATAAGTGTCTACGTTTTTGCAGTGTGCCTCCGTATTCAAGTCAACAAGGACAACAAGGAATTTAAGGTAACTCTACTTTCACTGTTATGTTCTTTGGATTCCAGCATAACATTGTATGTCTAAATATTATCTGCAGGATCTTCCTCCAGAAAGAGCCTTTGCAGATTTTGTCCTGTGCAATCTTGTGCTCCACCTTGTGATCATAAACTTTCTTGGATAATAAGAAACTGTCCTATAAGCTGTCGAGATTTTGTAGTGTCCTAATGTTTGAGACTGTCATCATGTTAGATATTCATGTGGTATCACACACTATCTATGTAATCTGAGTGTTTCTCTATGAACTATAAGAATTTGTTGGATCTGGTGTTAATAGTGTAAGAACATGAGACTATGAATTCAGTATCTGTTATAAGACTCTTAATGGAGTATTTGCTTGTCTTCCCTTCCTCCGAGGGCTCAGTCAGTGTTCTGTTTTGGGATGCAGATGCATGTTCCTTCTTTCAGAAGGAGGGCTTCCTCTTATTTATCTTTCTTGTATAGGAGGGCGTTCAGTGATCTTCTCAGAAACTCATAATCGTGGGACCCTGCTTTCTTCCCAGGAAAATCACCGTAATCACCCCCTTTCGATTGTTCACAGTTTCCCCTTGATGATTTGGAGTTTGGCGGGTTGAAATAAAAAAAAATGATCCTTTAGTTTTAGTGTGTATATCTGTGTATTGGAAAAACCGTTTCCAAGGTACACTTTTTACCTGACTGGAGAAAACTCGTACTCTCTCTGTATTAGTTGTCACTAATTTAGATGTATCTAGACATATTTCGTGTATAAATACATCCGAATCTGTGACGAATAATATGGAACGGAGGAAGTAGCATTCATGATTGTTGTATATTACCCCTGTGAGTAGCTGCTCTGAGCAATGCCTCTAACCAACCCTGTGTTCTAAAATGCAAGTGAAAGGATCGTATGAGCGACTAGAGGGGGGGGGGGGTGAATAGGAGCTACCCAAATTTTTACTTCTTTGCAAGTTAAGGCTAGACAAGAAGGTACATTCTCTAGATATGCTACTAAGTGAATTTACCTAGAGTGACAAGCAAGCTAGCAATAACAATATAAGTAAAGGTACGAGTAAAGGATAGAGGTAACCGCAATGGAGACACGAAGATCCAAGGATGTATTCCCGTAGTTCCTTGTTACGGGAAGTACGTCTACGTTGGAGAGGTGTGGTGCCACAAAGGCCACCAACGCCACAAAGGCTCACCCTATTCTCCGGTGAACAAGCCACAAAGGCGAGTCCACGCTCCACTAAGCGATGTCCTTGAAGGCGGCACGACACCTTTACACAAAGTATTGGGGCAAGCTCCACAACTCAATTGGAGGCTCCCAATAGGCCCACCAAGCTCTTACACACAAAGTTAAGCTTGGAGGACGGCTTCTTCCGGCTAGGAATCCGATGAACACACAAGTTACAGACCGGAGTCTCCGGCCCCTGGGGACCGGAGTCTCCGGCCCACCCGGAGTCTCCGGCCAGAGACAGAAAGTCTCCGGCCCAACTCCGGGAGGGCATCTGAACTGTCAGACTTTGAGGATTGCCTGGGCTAGTCCCCTAGGCCGGAGTCTCCGGCCACCAGGGCCGGAGTCTCCGGCCACCAGGGCCGGAGTCTCCGCCCTAGAAGAAGCAACAGCAGCCCTTCGTGGAACCCCTCTCCACCATTTCCACCTTCGTGAAGCACCCTACAAGACAACTAAGCCCTAACTCCACTACTGGACTACGGGCTCCGATCTTTTCTACCTTTTTGGGGTGCACCTCCGCGAGATCCTGAAATAACCTAGAAAATCTGCAGAACTTTAACAGCATGGTTAAATCACCAAATGTTGTTAACAAACACCAAAATACATTTATTAGGGAAATGCTCTTTCAATCTCCCCCTTTTTGGTGTTTGATGACAACATACGGATTTGCAAGATATAAGCACAATAAGATAAAATATATAGCCAAAGCTCCCCCTACTTGTGTGCACAACACCATTTGCATTTTGAACATGAGCCACACAAGTAAGAATCATCACTCCCCCTATATATTTCACAATTATACCAAGAGCAAGTAATAATATATGAGACTAACCACAAGCATAGAAGTAAGACTAACAAGATAGCACACAATAATAATAGTCTTACTAGCAATAGAGGAACTTAAGTCTCACAATTATAACGTACCACACACACGATAGTTCAACACTAAGATAGATGAGACACAACATGAAAGTCCATGAAGTTGTGTCTCGACCAAAGCAAAGGCAAAACCAAATCCAAATAAACCAACCCAAGGCAAATCCCAACGAAGACATCCTAATAGAGCTACTTCTCCCCCTTTGGTATCGAGACACCAAAAAGGGAAAAGAGCGATGCTACACGCCCATGAGATCACTCATCGTCTTCATCCTCGGGCTCGTCCTCGGAACCGGCATCGAAGTCCTCATCCCCTTCTTCAATATCATCAGAAGCCATGGGCTTCTTGCCATGACGCACATTGGAGGTGCCAGAGGTGACCTCCTCAAAGGCTTGCCAGTCAGTCAGACTCTTGCTCCACTTGCCATAGGAGTGAGTGCCGGATGATGAAGAGGAAGGAGGAGATTCCACATAGTCCGGTTGAGACTTCCGAAAGGCCTTGTGAAGAACTTGTTGATTGTCATTTAAGTGCTTTTGAGCAATGTAGCTCTCATATTGCTTGTGACGGATGTCCACATTCATGCAAAGCACATTCCTTTGGAACCAATTGAGCTTCTTGTATTCTTGACCAAACTCATTGTTGGAGCTAGAGCCGGCATTGCTAGCATGCTTCATCCTTGGGCCCCTTCTTGTTGAAACTCCTTCGGCAAAGGCATCATCATCTTCACCTCTCACCGGTGCAAATGGTTCCTTGGAGTGACCGGTGGGTTCTTTGCGTTGAAGCTTCACAACCTTGTGATTCACAAGGTTTGCATTGAGAAGAGGATAGTTGAGTCCTTGAGCACGGATGAGCCTCATGATAAATGGGGCATAAAGAGGAGTCTTCTTGTTGAGAATGCAATCATTGATTTCCTTGTGAATGAAATCCATCACATCAAGTGGCTCAACATGTTCGGTCTCCCCTTTGCAGTAGACTTCATGTGAGTAGGCCAAGAGGTTCACTAAGGCCCCACGAATAGCATCAAAGTTACCGGCTTGAGGGGCAATGGAGGCCCGGAATATGCGGAGCAAGATGTTGGACCGTTTGGATAGCCCAAGGGTTCCTCCAATGACAATCTTCTTATCATCCCCGGTGTAGAGAGGAGCAAGCTTCTTCTTCTCATAGTACTCACCATCCACATGCATCCTCATGCCACTAGGAGTAGTAGCACCACGAAACTCATACCCAAGGAGAGCGGCAAAGTCCATGAAGTTGGAGTGACAAACCTCTTCTCCGGTCATCCAAGTCATGGGGATCTCCTCACCATCCCCAAGAACCAAAGTAGCAAAGAACTGATGGACCAATGTGATGTTGTAAGGCTCTTGAATCTTCATGAGAGTATGGAGCCCAAGCTTGCGAGTGATCCACATGGCCTCTGCGAAATATGCACTGTACTTGGCAAAATGGGAGAAGTCCATGACCGTCTGAGGGCAAACCGGATACTTCTTGAGAGAAGCATAGAATTCCTTCATGATCAGCTCTTGCTCTTTGCGGACAAAGCAATGGTCACGAGAGTTGCGCGGGAGAGTGTACATGTCCCTCTTCCTCATCTCAACATATTCAGATGATGACAGCCCTTCCAACGTCACAAGGCTATCGAACTTGACCTTCTTAGCTGCCTCAGCTCGTTCCTCCTCAGCCATCCTAGTCTTGAGCTTCTTAGCATCCCTAGCTTGCTGAGCAATGACAGACCTCTGAGCAAGAGCCCCTATGGCGGGATTGACAACCA
Organism: Dactylis glomerata; assembly: GCA_007115705.1. Classification (NCBI taxonomy): domain Eukaryota; kingdom Viridiplantae; phylum Streptophyta; class Magnoliopsida; order Poales; family Poaceae; genus Dactylis; species Dactylis glomerata. The sequence continues at coordinate 2,960,673 of QXEO01000431.1, forward strand.
ACTTGTCCTTGCTGTGAGCGGCCGGTTTCCGAGAACCACCTGCACCTGTGAATGAGTGAGGAAGATAGCAAGGTTGAGGTGACATGTCCTAGAATCAAAAAGTAAGCAACTATGATGTGACTAGTGCACCCAGGCCTGATCTAGCCGGAGTCTCCGGGGACTCGGGCCGGAGTCTCCGGCCGAAACCGGAGGCTTTGCGTCCAGGCCAGAGTCTCCGGTTGGATGCAGGAGCCCGAGCCTAGGAGACCACATTGAACAAATCGAGTGCAAAATCCACAATAGAGTTGCTAAGAAGATGATTGATAGCCACTAGAAGGTAGTACACCATATCAAACTAAGGGAAACAAGCACATCTCATAGATCTAGAGAGAACTAGATGGAGGAGATGGAAGGCAAGTTTACCGGAGTCCATGGCACAAAATCGATCGGTGGGATTGATCCCACACCTCCAAGGAGTTGATTTGCCAGTGGCACGGCGGATCCCGAAGCTTGGAGAGGCTCCGGGGGGCGATCTATGGCAATGGGGGCGGCAGGGGGAGAGCAGGGGCACGGGGGTGGATGAGGAAGAATGAACCGTTCTTCCCCACCCCGTGCCCTAGTTATTGATTCGAAACTGCCCGGCCGGAGTCTCCGGTTCTTACCCCGGAGTCTCCGGCCCACCGGAGTCTCTGGGCTGTGAACCCCGGAGTCTCCGGCCCCATTGGCAAGATCAGCATATATGGTGTAAAAAGGACATGTCATTTAGAGTTTTAGTATGTTTGAGGAAGAGATAGGCTTGGGATGGAAACAATGTCACTGTGTGGTACAAAATGCTCATGTTTGCAAATATGCAAATAAAATCAAATAAGACCAAACATGAGCATGTTCCCATAAAAATAAGACAATAAAATCAAATGGGAAACTCCTCCACTAGGGAGGTTGGTGACCAAAAGGCCACCATGTATGAGTATATAGGTATGGCACTGCGAAGATATATCTTGGGCCCAAAACCTAGACTCATCGATTAAGCTCAAAAATGTCACAAATGACAAGATAGAACAATACGCTTACTATTGGCATTATGGGGGGAGGGATAGTTCAATCAATTAGGACCGCACTCCCCCTATTTCCATGCCCACATCTAGAACAACACACAAGTTAGAGTATGGGAGTAAATGCACCTAGCTCAAGCCACATTGCTTGAATCAATGATATTTAGTTCATGCCTCAATTCCCAGAATCTTGCTTCATCAAGAGGCTTCGTGAATATATCGGCAAGTTGCTCATTAGTGCCAACATAAGATAGATCAATATCTCCACGGTTGACATGATCCCGAATGAAATGATGACGAATCTCAATATGCTTCGTCTTGTTGTGTTGCACCGGGTTGTGAGCGATCTTGATTGCACTTTTATTATCACATAAAAGAGGCACTTTGTCAAAAATGACACCGTAATCCTTCAAAGTTTGCCTCATCCATAAGAGTTGTGCACAACAACTAGCCGCGGCTACATATTCGGCTTCAGTGGTAGAGAGAGACACACAATTTTGTTTCTTAGATGACCAACACACCAAAGACCTACCAAGAAATTGGCAAGCCCCGGAGGTTGATTTCCGTTCCACTTTGTCTCCCGCCCAATCTGAATCCGAGTAACCTACAAGATCAAAACTTGCTCCCTTTGGATACCAAAGACCAAAGTTAGGGGTATTCACTAAATATCGAAAGATTCTCTTGACCGCCACCAAGTGGCTTTCTTTTGGTGCGGCTTGAAAACGTGCACAAACTCCCACACTTAACATAATGTCTGGTCTAGATGCACAAAGGTAAAGCAAGGAACCAATCATAGATCTATAAAGTTTTTGATCCACTTCTTTACCATTAGGATCGAGATCAAGATTAACCTTTGTTGGCATGGGAGTCTTTGCACCTTTGACTCCAATCATCTTGAACCTCTTGAGCATGTCTTGGGTATATTTGGCTTGGTTCACAAAAGTCCCTCCCTTCAATTGTTTGACTTCAAATCCAAGGAAGAACTCTAGCTCCCCCATCATAGACATCTCAAACTTGTCGGTCATGAGCTTGGCAAACTCATTATTGAAAGCTTTGTTAGTAGAACCAAATATAATATCATCAACATATAATTGGCAAATGAAAAGCTCCCCATTGACCTTCTTAGTAAAAAGAGTGGGATCGATCACCCCAATTTCAAAACCACGATCAACCAATAACTCTTTAAGGTGCTCGTACCACGCACGTGGGGCTTGTTTGAGGCCATAGAGCGCCTTATCAAGTTTGTAAACGTGGTTAGGAAACTTAGGGTTTTCGAAGCCCGGGGGTTGCTTCACAAAGACCAATTCATTTAAGGGACCATTAAGAAATGCACTTTTAACATCCATTTGTTGAAGTTTAAAGTTATGATGTGATGCATATGCAAGTAAGATGCGAATGGATTCAAGACGGGCAACGGGAGCGAAAGTTTCACCAAAGTCAATACCCTCAACTTGGGAGAAACCTTGAGCCACCAATCTTGCCTTGTTACGAATGACAATGCCATTTGCATCTTGCTTGTTCTTGAAAATCCACTTGGTCCCAATGACATTACGGCAATCTTTAGGCCTTTCTACTAGAGTCCAAACTTTGTTGCGATCGAAGTTGTTGAGTTCATCATGCATGGCATCAAGCCAATCCGGATCCTCAAGCGCCTCATAAACTTTCTTGGGTTCTACACAAGAGACAAAAGCATGATGAGAGCTAAAGTTAGAAAGTTGCCTCCTTGTGGAGACACCTTTACGAACACTCCTAACAACATTTTCCAAGGATATGCTTCTTCGTCGAAGAATGGACTCAAGCTTCTTCTCACGGCGAGTGCGAGCCTCAAGAGGAGATTCTTGGGAGACTACTTGATCATCTTCATGATCACTGTTCTGGTCCTCGCCTTGACCAGTTGGATTGCCTTGATCATCAAGTGGCCCATAGCCACAGAATTCCGAAGGATCTTCATCAAGGCCTTGATCACCCTCGGAGACTCCGGTATCCATACCCGGAGACTCCGGTATAGGCCGGAGAGTCCGGACCACAGGGGCCGGAGACTCCGGACAAGATTGCTCAGTGGGATGATCTTGAGGTTGAGGGTGCGCAGATTGTCTTTGGTCAATGTCCTGTGGGTGTTCAGCAGGTGAAGGCTCCACTTGTGTAGAGCATTGTCCTTCTCCTTCGGCCAAAAGGTGTCCCTCAATGGGCCGGAAGAATCTGACACCCATTCTTCTTATGGCTTGGGGAGGAATTTCGTCACCTACATCACGAACACCACTTTGTCCCACAAAGGAACCATTATCTTCATCGAACCTCACATTACAAGTCTCTATAACATGCCCGGTGGACTTGCTATAGATCCTATAGGAATGTGAGTCCGTGGAGTAACCAACAAAGATACCCTCTATAGCTTTAGAATCAAATTTTGACAAACGAACACCTTTCTTGAGATAGAAACACTTACAACCAAATACCCGGAAGTACATGATGTTGGGCTTTTGCCCGGTAAGAATTTCATATGGAGTCTTGTTCAAGTTCTTGCGGAGATAAAGCCGTTTGGTGGCATGGCATGCGGTATTAATAGCTTCGGCCCAAAAGTTGTATGGAGACTTGAACTCCGCCAACATAGTTCTTGCCGCATCCATAAGAGTCTGATTCTTCCTCTCGGCAACTCCATTTTGTTGCGGGGTATATGCAGCGGAATATTGATGTTTGATACCCACATTGCTAAGAAACTCATTTAGGGAGTAGTTCTTGAACTCGGTGCCATTGTTACTTCTTATAGTCAAAATGGTGGTATTGAATTGACGCTCAACTTCGGTGGCAAAGTCTTTGACGGTTTGTTGGGTCTCACTCTTGAACTCAAAGAAATAAACCCAAGTGTATCTTGAATAGTCATCGACAATCACCAAGCAATACTTCTTGCCACCAAGACTTGCATAAGTGGGAGGTCCAAAGAGATCCATGTGAAAGAGCTCCAAGCACCTCTTGGAAGAGATAATAGTCTTGCTCGGATGACTTGTTTCATGCATCTTCCCTTCAATACATGCCCTACAAACATGATCTTTGGCAAAAGAAACATCCTTTAGTCCGAGTATGTGGCCGCCGGTGTAGAGATTTTGCAAAGCTCTCATATTGACGTGGGCTAACCGGCGATGCCAAAGCCATCCCACGTCGGCCTTAGCAATTAGGCATATCGCGGCCGTAGTGGGTTTCTCCGAGAAGTCCACCACATACAAGCCATTTTCGACATACCCAACAAAGGCAACCTTGAGAGACTTACTCCACATGACGACCACAATATCAACATCAAAATATGTGGCATAGCCCATTGTAGCAAGTTGATGAACGGAAAGTAAATTATAACCAATGGTTTCGACAAGCATAACATTCACTAGGGACACGTCCGAAGTGATCACCACCTTACCGAAACCAAGTACCTTAGAGGATGACTTATCACCATATGAGACCGTGACATTTGAAGTATTTGGCTTTAGATCTTCCACAATATTTTTGCTTCCGGTCATGTGGCTTGTGGCACCACTATCAATAATCCATTTTCCTCCTCCGGAAGCAATGTCCTACAAGAGATCAATTCTTGGTTTTTGGTCCCCATTTTTGGATGGGTCCTCTTTTGTTAGTCACAAGAATCTTAGGTACCCAAATAGCATATTCAAAGTAGCCATCAGAGGGACCAACATATTTAGCATAGACATCACCATAATAATCCCTAAGAAGAACATAATGAGGGTTATATTTTCCTGCAAAATCATTATGAGTAGGGCCGGTGACAAGGGTATAGTTAATAGAGCCCGTTAGTTGAGTACCCCTGAGGCCCGTTAAGCTAGGCCCAATTGTAATGATAATCGAATACGAGTTATTACCGTATGTCGATATTTGTAATCTATATCGGACCCTACCCGATCCTCGAGACCTGGCCACCTATATATAGGGGCCAGGAGGGGACGGTGTAGGGCAGATTGAAAGCGAGCCAGGTTGAACACCCAAGTTTACTTTCGATACACACCTATTTTGACTAACTTTACCTTCGAGTTCATCCGACGCCCTATCTCCCCGATCCTAAGTCCTTCATCTAGGGCATTTGTCGAGTTAACCCTCGTCAATTGGCGCCGACCGTGGGGACTCTGGGCGTTGGAATCATGAATTCGACGGCTTTTTCGCTTTTAGCCAACAGCAGTCCAGAAGTCGACGGAAGTCAAGAGGTAGAACTAACAATTGGAAGTTTGAGCATCTTCATCGGGCCGTCGGGTTCCTCTCGCCTTTCAGATCCGACGAAACAAGATCAAGATCCGTCGGCACAAGAACCCGAAACAACAATAATGATGGAGTATTCCGAAGGCTCTTCCAGCGAAGTAAACTCGCCGGTCAGCCTAGAGGAAGTGCAAAAAGGAAAGATCGCAGAAGACGACGAAGAAAAGGAAAATTTTGACGTGGAAGTCCAACTCGACGATCTTATGATCCGCCTCGACGATATCTCAGACAAATCAACAGACACATGGAAGACAGGGTTAGAACTTTCTGAAGATAGCGACTCGATCTTCTCAAGTTTCAATAGCAACATCGGCAAGCAATGCCAGGTACTCGCCATTGTGGGAGACAATTCAGAAGAATTCGATGAAAATAACAACCCAGTGATAAACCCAGCAAATATCGACAGAGGAGCAAATCACCTAGCAGAAGGACAAACAGTGGAATCCCTCACAGCCAGGGAGAAAATTCGACTATCAGTCGACGAGTGGAAAATAATAAGAGAAGCCGTAGAACACGGCAAACCAATACCATCCAGCTCTAGCAAAGACATGCTTTTTGGGTATCATTACACCCTCAGGCAGCAAGCAAAGCAATTAGCAAAGGAAAAGGTAGAGATACAAAGAAGAAAAGATTCAGCCATTGCAGCCAGCGAAGCTGCTCGTAGAGCACGAAGCGACGCATCATACAGCAACGCAAGGAAAAATCGTCGACATGGCTCAAGGTATGACAACCTCGAGTACTCCGACAGGCAAAGTATTTCCAAAAACCTCGACTCATCCTTCCTATCGGTCGACGAGCAAGGAAACATCCTACCAAAAACTCCTGATGCAGCACTAGTGGAAGCACAAGCATATCTACTTACAACTCGACCAAGTCCAGGAGATCCTAGAGAACATATGCATAGAGCAGCACTAAACGGACTCAATATGGTGAGCCACAAGCTATCAGCAAAAGGAGAAGAAGCACATCACCACAAGGAAGCGCACAAAGCAAGATCACCTCGCCGTCATAATAGTCCTCGGCATAGAAGCAGCAAACACCGATCTCGATCGCCATCACCAAAACAGCACGGTGGAACTCAAAGATTGCGATCACCAAATGAAAGGCGCGACTATGAGGACGACGAAAAGGAGATGGGGGCATCGTGCTTTACTCGTAGGGTTCGCACCACCCCAGTTCCTAAGGGATTCAAGCTACCTCATGACCAGCAAAAGTACGATGGATCGCAGGAACCACAATCATGGCTCGCAGATTACTTACAAGCAGTTCAAATATTAGGAGGAACCAAAGAAACAGCAATGCAAAGTTTGCAACTACACCTCACCGGCGCAGCGAGGTCATGGTTGAGCAAACTAGAGAAAGAATCCATTGGAAGCTGGGAAGATCTCACAAAGCAATTTACAAGTAACTTCAGGTCGACATACAAACGGCCAGCATCAATAGAAGAAGTCAAAGCGTGCGTACAGCAACGCGACGAAACGCTGCGGGCGTACATCCAAAGATGGAGCCTCATCAAAAATTCAGCAGTCGAAGTTTCAGACGAAAGAGCAATAGACGCGTTCATTATTGGATTAAGGCGAAGAGACCTAGTCGAAGAGATGGGTAGAATCAAGCCGAAAACGGTGTCAGATCTCATGGACACAGCAAACAGATTTGCTGATGGAGAAGACGCGTGCAACAACAAACGGACACGATCTCCAGAGGACGACAGAAGAAACAGATATGGAAGTCAAAGGAGACGATCCCGAAACTACGACACCTACGGCTCTCATAGCCAAGTCGCCGCAGGATATAAAGACAATAGTTATCAAGGAAATGATCGCAGAAGCTCGGGATATCGCAGCTACGGAAGAGAGGACTACAAGAAGTTCCCACAAAGAGAATCCAGAGAGTACAACCCATCACCAGAAGATATGCTCAACGGGCCTTGTCATATACATTCAGCGTTCGTCGACGGAAAGCGAGTATCAAGGCACGCAATGAAAGACTGCACAACATTCTTGAAGCTACAAGAAGCAGCAATCAACAAACAAACCGAAGCAAGGCGACAAGGATTCGAAGGGAGTAACAACCCTTCGACAAGCCAGCAAGGAAACAACGGAGCCCCTCAAGGGCAAGACCAGCAAAACAAGGGACACGACGACGACGACGAAGGGTACGTCCCATCAAAGGGACACATCACAGCAATGATACAACCTGTGCCCAAGTCGAACAAAGAAGAAAAGAGTATAACTCGACAAGTTAATCTAGCAGTCCTGTCGCCTCCAGCTACAATAGAATATCTGCATTGGTCAGAGCAACCAATAGAGTTCAACAGAGAAGACCACCCTATAACAGTACCTCGGCCAGGAAACGCGCCTTTGGTACTCAAAGCTCAAATCGGCGCGTATGATGTCGACAGAATATTCATGGATGCAGGGAGTGGAATTAACTTGATATATGCGAAAACACTCCGAGCAATGCATATATCACTAGAGTTTCTGAAGCCAACAGATTGTTCCTTCCATGGAATCGTACCAGGAAGTGCCAATTACCCGCTGGGTCGAATAGCACTCAATGTTTGCTTCGGCAACCGACAAAACTATAGAAGAGAAAAGCTAGACTTCGAAGTCATGGATTGGCCATCACAGTATCACGCGATCCTTGGACGACCCGCGTTTTCGCGATTCATGGCTGTACCCCACTACACATATTTGGTACTTAAAATGCCAGGACCAAGAGGAATAATTACAGTCAAGGGAAGTTTTGAAGTCTCAGATCTTTGCGACAGGGAGTTCCACAAGATGGCGCAAAACTTTGGCATGATAGCCAACTATGCAGAAAAGGTGAAAAGCACGACTACAGAAGGCATCAAGCTACTCGAGGGACGCGTCGCGGAGCCCGAGGCAAAGAAACCACGAGTAGAAACACCAGGGGAAAGCAAAAGCGCAGGAGAAGAAGGGAAAACTGCGACGTCACAGACATAGAGAAGAGCAGGGCACAATGGCTAAAAAAGCCACGAGTTATACCAGGGGCAATGCCCTCTAGATCCAGAACACAGGTCATAGGCCGGATCTCTTGGGTCACCCCATGTATCTTATATTACAAGTATAAATAAAGATAAATCGTTCCTCATATTCGAGTTTACGAGTCCTTTTTTCAAAGGAAAAATGCGGCAAACGCACGACTCACACAAACAACGCTTTGAGAATAAACTTTTCGACACAATAGTCGCAAAAGAAGATACTCTCGCGTTCCATATATACAAAACATTACAACAACGGGTTGTCAGAGTCATCTACGCCTAAAGGGTCCAAATAATGGTACTCGCGAAAAAACGCAGCGTCCGCTTCCAGAAGCCTAGCTACGAGTCTTCGAGCAGGCTGCAGCGTGTTCTCCATATGAACTCGAAGGCTAGCTCCACCCGGAGCCAAACTCAGGGACATAGTGCTGTAATTCAACCTCGGGTGCCACTTACGTATCCACCCGAGAGCAAAATTGGCGCCTGCCACTAAGTTCAGCTCTATCAACCTATGAATACGATGACTTGATCTGAAAGCATCAAGAAGAAGGGGGAAAGTTGCAGGCAAAGGATTACGAGGAAGCATGATGGAGTGCATAGTTGTGAGAGCGCGTCGGCAACCATCAACTGATTCGCCAATGTGCTGGGCACGATCTTGGAGCAGTACAATAGCGCTTCGGCGTCGAGAATCAGACCACAGAGTCTCGTAACCAGTCGACATCTTCTCCAAAGCAGCATTTCGCTCAACAACTCGACGCTCTTCAGCAGCAAAATCCAAGCAAGTACCTACAATGACAAATATATCACAAAAGAAGTGCACAAACAGCCAAAAGAATAAGTCGAAAGAAAACTCACATCGCAACAGCTCGCAAGCAGACTCGACAATTCCAAGAATGAAAGATTCGCACTCTTCATTGTGAACAACCTTCGCCGTCAAGCTGGAGACCTTTTCTTCAAGTGAAGAGATTTTCTTCATATAGCCACTGGCCTGGCTAGCCTTTTTAATAGCCATCTGTGCTTGGTGTTTAGCCAAGGATAGGCGAGTTTCAAGGTCGGAAATCCTGGAAGAGTATTCCAAGCACTGATTACATCGACTAGTAGTCGAAGAAATCTGGGGATCAAACCCACGAGCAGAAGAAGGAGCAGAACCATGAGTCAAAGGATCAGGAACATGCATCGACTACAAAAGGAAAGAAAGGAGAAACAATTTCAGAAAGGCAGCATAAAACTTCTTACGAAGTGGATATATTTACATAAGAGTACAACCCTATGACTAAGGTTCTCGGGTTGTACCTACTTGGAGTCTTGTACATTAAAAAGGAGAAAACTAAGTACCACAAAGAAGCTGAATCTACGCCACCTCAGCATTGTGCTCCGTGGAAGAAGGGGGCGCAGCCAGTTCCTCGCTGGAAGTCGATGGTGGCACCGGAGCCTTCGGCACTGGAGATGGTGCAGCAGGCACAGCAGAGGCTGCCGAAGGAGAAATCGTGTTCAACAATGTAGGCGCCAATTTCTTTGCCTTCTCGAAAAACACCTTCATCTCGTCGCGGGTATAACCATGAGGGGAGTTAACTTTCTCCCAATCAAAGTTTGTGCCATGCGCAAGAGAAAGGGCAATGGCACCTTCGGCGCCGCGCTTAATGGACAGCCCCTTCAGATGGAGAGTAGGGTCTTCATCGCTGTCAAAAGTCTTGGCGAGTTCAGTTAGGTTGCCCTTCGGGATTGCCATCTTCTTCTTCGGCCACAACCCGGCAAATAGCCGTGACAGGATGCGGCCAACCAACTCAAAAGTTTCCTGGATAGATATCCAGTTTTCTTCGAGTAGGTTAACCGCATCCATAAGAGGATCATCGTCCGTTTGCAGGGACGACGGAGATACCCCTGTGAATTCTAAAGCAATAGAAAAGAAAGGAAGAGGCAAGTGTCAACAAAATACACCAGTGCAACAGGGGACGAAAACAGAAGATAAGTCGACGAACTTACTTTCGGCAGCAGTAGACATGGTGTGAAGACGTTCTGCCACGGCTTGCTCGCGTTGAGCATGCTCTTTGTTGGCATCTGCTAGCACCCTCTCAGCCTTCTTAGCCTTGGCAAGCGCAGAATTCTGCGACTTCTCAGCAATCGCCTTAGCAGAGGTCGCAGCATCATAAGCTTTTTGCGAAGCTTTGAGCTCCGCTTCCAGCGACGCAATGCGAGCATTAGCTGTCGCTAAAGCAGCTGCAAAAGCAGACGAAAGGAAGTCAGACAAACAGCAAGAGGCAAAGCGCAGAAGAAAAGTAATGGTTGAGTATCAAAATTGTACCTTCGGAAGATTTTGCAACCTTTAGGTACCCCGCACACTCCGTGCCCAGGGCGATAAATCTCTTCACCAAAGCCTGATAAAAGAAGAATATAAGAGAAGAAGTGCATGAAAGGAAAGAAGGGAAAAAGAATCGCTCACATCATCAGAAGAAACTGTAGAAGCATGGGCCTCCAGAGAAACCTCGGCTTCTTTGGTCTTCTTCGCGCGTTTGAGGTTTCGGGCTTGAGATTGAGAAACCTTCTTTATAGAGGCCCTGGTAGTCCTCGAAGCAACATATGGTTCGACAGGCTCATCAGTCGCCACAGGAGACGGTGGTGGAGCAGCCGTTGCACATGCTGGTGGTTCTTCATCGTCACTGCATGAAAAGTATAAGTTATAAGCAAGAGGCAAGAGCAAAGTAATTGAAAAGTTCGACTACAATACTTACGATGCAAGCATGTCAAAGTACTCCATATCTTCTGCAAGAGCGGAGGTTTTTCCAGCCGCTGCAGAACTCGATGAAGCAATTTCGTCGACACGTTTCCGTTTTTTGTCGACACCAACATCTTCAGCAATAGCAGGAGGAGAAGACGTCGACGAGCTAGTCTCATCTTCTGATTCTTCGACATCATCTCCGTCCTGACTTTTGTCAGCCTCGGGGGCTTCAGATGCAGGAGATGCTAGATCAGCAAGAAGGGGCCCTGCCTCCGGAAGAGGAGGACGGGAAACAATAAATTCGTGACCCTGCATATTAATAAATCAGTAGAGTGCAGAGGCAAAGAATAATGCAAGTCGAAATTAAGAAAAGTTTGGCAAAAAGTGGATGCAGCAATGCATACCTCAGGAATAGGGTGCACGGAGTCGAAGAAATCTGCCTTCAAGTCAGTAACTGAATGTTCTTTGGTGAGCTTGGTAAGATTCCTGACTCGTCTGTCGACATCTTCTTTCGACATCAGATCTTCAGATACGCGAGTAGGATCTTCCAAGCCAGAGTAAGTCCAAAGCTTGGTGAGGCGGTGCTGTAGGGGTTGAACTCGACGTTGTATGAAAAACGCCATGAGTTGGATACCCGATAAAGCACCTCCTAGGCCTGTTTTCAGAGTTTGAATGCGGGATAGAAGAGGAAGAATTTGTGCAACTTCTGAATCTGAGGGAAGAGAGTCCCATGACTTCAATTTTTTCACTTCCTGAGAAGCGTCAAAGGGAGGAAGGCCGAATTCATCTTCAGAAGAGGATTTGCAATCCTGGATATAGAACCACTTTGTCCTCCACCCTTGGACAGATGCGGCCATAGAAAATTCAAGATATTGCGCCTCAGGGCGCACAGAAACGACGGCTCCGCCCAGTTCGGGTTTCCTTGCCAGAGAAACATTGGGGCGGAGTCGAAAGATCGATCTCCAGAGAGCAAAGTGAGGCTCAATGCCCAAAAATGATTCGCAAAGAGTCACGAAGCAAGCAATATGCAGAAGGGAATTTGGTGTGAGTTGATGAAGCTGCACACCGTAAACAAATAGAAGCCCACGGAGAAACTCATGGGCAGGAAGGGAGAAGCCGCGAAGAAGGAAAGCAAGGAACATTACCCGATAACCGCTTGGGGGCTTCGGGATCCGTTCAGTACTGGGGAACTTGATAGAGTCCTGGGCGGCGATGAGGCCGTCCGCCGTGGCCTTCTCCACCTCCTTCTTGGTGATGGTGGAGCAAACCCAGTTGGTGGCAGAGGATTTGGCCATATCGCTCTTGGTGGCCAGATGCTTCACGCGCATTCAGCACAAAAGTGCGCCCGGGGGCTCCGCAAGAGAGGGAGAGGCAGAGGAGATCAGCAATAGAGGCGGCGGAGGTAACGAGCTGGTGAACAGTGCGATTCCCCACTATGCCAGTTATATATCTTCTGGGAGAAGGATCGTGGGCTGAGTCGTGGCGCAAAGATCGGAAACGTTAGCCCACCAACGGTCAAAAATCGTGCAGCCCACTAAACGGTCAAAAATCGGGAAAATTACAGTGCTACCCATAAAACGGTTCGCATTGATGAAGAGTTACGTCTTTATTGACGTCATCAAGTATATATAAAGGTAAAAGGATGGCGCCAACGAATGCTGAAACTTATCGAAGGAATCAGATATGAAGGATATTTGTGTTATAAGCCTTGGGGGCTGTTAATTGCATAAATATCGAGTGGAACTCTTCATTGAAGTAGTGGACCTGAACTAGAAGATAAGATGTTCTAGAAAGTATCTCGAGTTGAAGAACTTTGCAGGTGAGGTGGTTCGAGTTGAAGTGTGACGAGCTATATTATTTCTTGAGCCTATACTCGAAAAAATCTTTGTTCGATTATAGCCTCAGGGGCTACTCCCATCGGGAGCGCTGAGCGCGCACCCGACGATATTCATTGGAAAAGCATTGAAGATTGGAGAAGTGTTACTCCCATCGGGAGCGAGTTTTATGGTTGTAAAAACCCGAATATTTTCAGTCAAACTTTGACTACGACATGAGATTCTCGAGTTGCGTTATCGCAACGAAACTCGAATGCCGTGATTTATCACGAAGGTAAGACCCCGGGATCCGTCCTGTGTGGCCTAGTATACGCACATGGATGCGCTCTGCTGGTATCTATCCGTGTCTATGACGCGAAGAAAATCCTGGTGGACGCACTGGGTACCCTGAGAACCACTGGGACTCATTTTTTGTAAGTCCTAAATGAGGCAAAAGAGTGAGTTTGACCGGTATCCCGAATTCAAGTCCAAGGGGATTGAATTTGAAGTAGGTGACAAGTATCTGTTCTGGCAGTTAACTGACCTCTTGATCCGTCAGAGTTGTCAGGCTTGTTCATCGAGACCCCTTGCGAGCAAATTATCATCAATATAAGTCGAAAGACCAAGTCGAAGATTTGCAGATATAAAGAAGTCGAAGAATTGATCAAGTCGAAGATTTGAAGATTAGAGATTCAACCCGAATCTGCAATTCTGGTAGAATCTCAGGGGCTACTGACAAGGGTATAGTTAATAGAGCCCGTTAGTTGAGTACCCCTGAGGCCCGTTAAGCTAGGCCCAATTGTAATGATAACCGAATACGAGTTATTACCGTATGTCAATATTTGTAATCTGTATCGGACCCTACCCGATCCTCGAGACTTGGCCACCTATATATAGGGGCCAGGAGGGGACGGTGTAGGGCAGATTGAAAGCGAGCCAGGTTGAACACCCAAGTTTACTTTCGATACACACCTATTTTGACTAACTTTACCTTCGAGTTCATCCGACGCCCTATCTCCCCGATCCTAAGTCCTTCATCTAGGGCATTTGTCGAGTCAACCCTCGTCAGCCGGAGACTCTGGCCTTTGGGAGCGGAGACTCCGGGCTAGATGAACTAGCCGGAGACTCCGGACCCTTTGACCCGGAGACTCCGGTCACTTCGACCTTCTCCTCCTTCTCCTTTCCCTTGAGCTCCTCCCACTCCTCCTCTGTGTAACAAATATCAAAAGGGACATGAGGAGTAGGAGCAGCAGCAGGCTTTGACTTCTTCTTGTTCTTCTTCTTATTCTTCTTCTTCTTTGAGGGCTTGGCCACCAAACCAAGATCCCCTTTCTTTGAGGACTCAGCAACAAATCCGAGGCCCTCCTTACCCTTGAACATTCTTTGATTGTTCAGGAGATCATTGAGATTCTTCTCTCCTTGAATGCAAGTAGCAAGGCCCTTAGCGAGATCGGCCTTCAACCTATTGTTCTCCTCAATGATATCACTATGATCACAAATAGAGTTAGAAGAACAAGGAACTTCAATAACTTGCATTGGTGGGACTTTAGATTGTTCAATAGTTAGTTGAATTTGAAGTTGTTCATGAATCTTGGTGAGATGAGAGAATTTGCCTTCCAAAGCCTTGTGGGCTTCTTCAAGCTTCTCAAACTTCTCACGAAGATCATTATGACCAACGTCAAATTCAACTTTCTCCTTTTTAAGCAACTTGACCATAGCAAGAGCATGGTCACGTTCTTTAGTGAGTTTTGACAAGATTAGATTATAAGACTCTTCTAGTCCCAACAATTTCTCCTCTAAAGAGACTCTCAAGTTTTGCTCTTCTTCGAGCTCAATTGATAGAGAGCCAATATCATCGGCGGCTAATCTTTCCAACTCCTCCTTCTCCTTGATAGTGTCATGGGCATCACCAATTTCACACATTAGTGTCTCAAAGTATATCTTGGTTGGCCCCTTCATGTTAGCAATAAATTCATCACAAGAAACTAGTCCTTTCTTAATCTTAAGACTACTCACATCATCCATAGACGTAGAATCGGAATTAGATGATGAAGGAGTAGGTGATGAAGTTACCTCCGAGGCCTTGGCCATAAGACACTTGTGGGTGGAGATGATGGCGTTCTCATTTTGTGAGTTGAAGAGGGATGTAGGCGGAGTGGAGACAATGGCAATGGCGGCCATTTCTCCATTCTCTTCATCAACAGAGTCATCATCATCGGACCCGGAGTCATACTCTTCATGAACCACCAACACCCTTTCTCCTTTCTTCTTGTTGTCCTTGTTCCCATGCTTCTTGGATGGATAGAACTTTGATGACCGATGCTTGGGGATGAGCCGGCCTTCATTGTCCTCCTTGTTCTCATAAGGACATTCGGCGATGAAGTGCTTGATTCCTCTACAATTGTAGCAATGCCTCACTTTAGAGTCACCACCCTTCCTTGGAAAGGATTTGAACTTGGATCCCTTCGTATTGTGCTTGTTGGCATCCCAAAAAGCATTTGCATTGAGAGCCAGGTGTTCATGGAGTGCAAACTTGAGATCTTCCGGAGACCAACACTCTTCTTCATATATTTCTTCTTCTCCTTCACCTTGCTTGGACACCACCTTGGCCTTGAGAGCAAGATTGTGAACTCCTTGTCCGGCAAGAACACGAGCTCTAATCTCTTCCGCGTTCTTCTTCAAGATAGACAAGGCGGTGAACTCGCAAAGAACTTCATTTGAGGTCATACTCCCAAAATCCGGTCTTGAACGGATTATCTCGGACCGCATGGGTTCTCTTGGGTTGATGGAGGTAATGAACATACGCTTGATATAGTCATCACCATTGTCTTTGCACCCAAACCCGGTCAAGGCCGTTGCAAGAGCCAAGATCCTTTGATACATCTCATCGGGAGTCTCATTGTCACGCATAATGAAATCCCTCTCTTCACTCTTGAGCTCATCAAACTTGGAGGACCGAATACTCTCATTCCCAATGAAGATCATAGTGAGATAGTCCCATACTTCCTTGGCGGTGCTCAAGTTGTTGATGTGTACCGCATGAGTATCCGGTACGGCTTGTTGAAGGAGATGCTTGGCGGTGGCATTGAGTTGCTCATGAACTTCTTCCCTTCCGGTCAAGTTGAGAGGATCATGAGGTGCAAAGCCATTTTGTATGACCCTCCACAAATGAGTAGAAGAGCTAGAAATATGAGATTTCATTAGACCTTGCCATTTAATAAAATTGCGAGAATCAAGCTTAGGAGGAGAACCCATATTGTTAATGTGTGGCATAGGATAATGGACCGGCGGAGGGGAGTAAGTGTTAGGGGGTGGAATGTAAGCACCCTTTGCCGGACCATCATTTTCCGTAGGAGGGTCACCTTTATTCTCGGCGGAGGTGGAGCCATTGTTAGGTGGCTTCACCTTAGCCAAGGAGAGTTCCACAATAGGTGTGGTGTTTGGGTCGGTGGGCCCAGAAGGTTTTCTTCCAAAATATTCCTCAAACATAGCCTTCATCTCCAATCTCATGGTGGCTTGCATTGTGTCCAAGGATGCCAAATGCTCCTCACGTGAGATTGAAGAGGAAGAGATAGATGGAGGAGTATCTTCGGGAGGAGTTTCTTTACTCTTATCCCCATCCATAGTCGCGCTCAAACTCTTAGGCAGTTAAGCCCGAATAAGAGACCACGCTTTGATACCAATTGAAAGGATCGTATGAGCGACTAGAGGGGGGGGTGAATAGGAGCTACCCAATTTTTTACTTCTTTGCAAGTTAAGGCTAGACAAGAAGGTAAATTCTCTAGATGTGCTACTAAGTGAATTTACCTAGAGTGACAAGCAAGCTAGCAATAACAATATAAGTAAAGGTACGAGTAAAGGATAGAGGTAACCGCAATGGAGACACGAAGACCCAAGGATGTATTCCCGTAGTTCCTTCCTTGTTACGGGAAGTACGTCTACGTTGGAGAGGTGTGGTGCCACAAAGGCCACCAACGCCACAAAGGCTCACCCTATTCTCCGGTGAACAAGCCACAAAGGCGAGTCCACGCTCCACTAAGCGATGCCCTTGAAGGCGGCACGACACCTTTACACAAAGTATTGGGGCAAGCTCCACAACTCAATTGGAGGCTCCCAATAGGCCCACCAAGCTCTTACACACAAAGTTAAGCTTGGAGGACGGCTTCTTCCGGCTAGGAATCCGATGAACACACAAGTTACAAGCCCCTCAACAAAGCAAGGGGGGGAATCAAATCGCCTTGGTGGAAGAGTAGATCTAGGTCTTCTCCCTCAAATCCCAAAAGGGCTTTGAGTTCTATTGGCTAGGGAGAGAGATCTAGTGCTTTGAAGCTTAGCAACAATGGAGGAGAGAGAGTGGAAGCCGCAGCCCCTTCTTGAGGTAGAAGAAGGCTTTATATAGTCCTCCACAAAATGTAGCCGTTGCTGGACGACTAGGGCCGGAGTCTCCGGCCAGGAGGGCCGGAGTCTCCGCCCTAAGTGACTCCAGGGCCGGAGTCTCCGGCCAGAGACAAAAGTCTCCGGCCCAACTCTGGCCTGGTCTCTGAATCGTCCGAGCCTTTAGCAAACCTGAACCCAACCAGACAGACCGGAGTCTCCGGCCCCTGGGGACCGGAGTCTCCGGCCCACCCGGAGTCTCCGGCCAGAGACAGAAAGTCTCCGGCCCAACTCCGGGAGGGCATCTGAACTGTCCGACTTTGAGGATTGCCTGGGCTAGTCCCCTAGGCCGGAGTCTCCGGCCACCAGGGCCGGAGTCTCCGCCCTAGAAGAAGCAACAGCAGCCCTTCGTGGAACCCCTCTCCACCATTTTCACCTTCGTGAAGCACCCTACAAGACAACTAAGCCCTAACTCCACTACTGGACTACGGGCTCCGATCTTTTCTACCTTTTTGGGGTGCACCTCCGCGAGATCCTGAAATAACCTAAAAAATCTGCAGAACTTTAACAGCATGGTTAAATCACCAAATGTTGTTAACAAACACCAAAATACATTTATTAGGGAAATACTCTTTCAGCAAGTGTCTTTCATGTGCCAATATCGTTTATGCTGCATTGCATATCTTGTTGTTTGGGATAATTAGCCATTTCACCTGATAATAAACTTGGAATGTGTAGGACTGTTATATATATATTGTCCCTATTTCATTTTAATTTGAGTAGCTCACCAATGTCATGTTTCCCATGTTAATCAACGTTTACTCTTTGGGGCAGAAAAAAAAACTCAAACCTAATAGTTTTAATTGTTGATATTCCAGTTCCACTTAATTTTGGCTTAGGTTGCATCACATCATCTTGCCATGTCATGCATACATGTCGGTTCTTTTGCCGTCGAAGTAAGTGTTGACTTTTTTTTTAATATGACGAGACAAAGTTATGGTCACATTATGGTTATGAATATATTATTCTTGTTTATCCTTGATAATTAATTAATAAGCATTTATAAACATCAATTATCCAATTTAAATAATAACTTCATATTTAAATGAAACTAATATTTGAAAGTCATACTTTATGATTAAGTACATGTAAAAAATTTCATATTGATAAAATGTATTGTTGCTAGATGAATTGATCTTTAAACAATATGAATCATGTTTCGTTTGACGAAATGACTTGAACTCCGCAATATGGAGGGTATACCTAATTGGTGCGGTCATGCAGATGATTTCAACATAAGAAAAAGGAATGTACTTTAATTTGTTAAATAGTATACATGTTGGTGTATAGTATTCATACAAGTAGTGGATATCATTATTTTCCATTCTTTATTAGAAATCCAAAGTGAATATTTATATTTATGGGGTTTTGAAACCATTTGATGTGTTCAAAAGATTTTTGAAATGAAGAAAGAATTATAATTAAGTCCTTATGATTTTAATCAAAGCGACAAGATTATAAGTTATGATTTTGGTGTAAGAATTTGTAGAAATCATTCTAACAAATTAATAGCTAGAACACTTCAATATGTTGATGTGTGTTATAAATCATAATTTGTTGGATATTATGTGATGTTGAATTATCTCCTATAGCATTAGATTTTATCTTTAAAAGAGCGGTGCATTAAAATAGCAAACACTCACTTTTAATAAATAGGAAGCCATAATACTGTATGAGCTATAGTATGATTCATAGAAATTTTGAGTAATAAATGATAATTCGAAATTAATATGAATCTTTGTAATCGTGTCCTTATGTGAAATATGGGCACATCTTCCATGAACCAAAAGAGCAAAATTGTATTGCGAAGTTTTTGGTGCACTCTAGAGAAAGAGTATTCTCGGTTAGGGTGTTAAAAGGAAGAAAATAAAGGACCAAAATAAAGTTATACTTTATCTTAATAATGTCAGAATAGCGCAATGGAATATGTTCTGAAGCGAAGGTCTACATTAGAAAAGAGAAAAATAATGATGTTGATCATATTATTTTCAATTGAAGTCCTTTACTGAAGAAAATAGGATTCGTGAATAATTTTGTGCATGTTCGCAAAATACAATTCACGATTTACTTGTCGTGTTATTTGAACAAGACATACCTATGAACTGCAAAGAGAAGATGGTGGACCTAAATGCGAGAAATGACTTGGAGTCATGAAATCCTAAAGTTACATTTAAGATTGCAAAGTAAAGGTACTTGATCTTATTAAGTAAAGTGTTACTTAATATTCCCAATAATGCAAGATTATAAGGAAGAAATGGAACTTCGAAAAAATAACATAAAAGCTCAATTTGTCACAAAAGTGTGTTTCTGACAGATTCAATGGTTTACCTACAACATGTAGCGATGCTTGAGTCTTTTAGGTAATTGAAACCATTAGGTGGTCAAAATTGCAAGTTCTTAAAATTCGTTTAAGTAGAGGCAAAGTTTTGTGAACCTTTTGGAAAATTAATAACTCGCGGCTGGGAAATCTCGATTTGATGTATGGTCAAAGGATTTTGGAATTGTCCAAAATATCAAGAAGACGTACAATTTACATTGAACTGGGTGGGAGCTAAGTTGAATAGTTTCCTAATCATTATATGTAGATGACATATTTTGAGTGGGAGCTATGAAAGTTTTCTCATCTTATATGTGACAGACATATTTTTGAGTGGGAGCTTGACAAACATTCTTATATGTAGATGGCATATTATGAATGACTAGTTGGTATTGAGAAATATTAATAAATGGTATTAATAGATAAACAGAAACATTTGATATCTATTGAGATAGATTGATATGTTAAATAAACATTAAGTTGGAATGTTTTCTTAGTCGAAATTCTAAAAGTCCGGAATGGAACAAGTCAAAGAGGAAGCTCTTGAATGACTGAATAGCTAAGTAAAATATTGAGTTGGAACTCAGTACTGTAATAGTGACTGATAGATGTGATGCGTTGTTTGCGTCATCTAAAACCATGTTATATACACGAAAAGCAAGACACATAAATAAGGTTCTCAACCATTATTGATTACAAAATCTATTCCATCACTAATCCTGATAATAATTGTGGAGGTAAGACGTTCATGCCATCAACATCTTGATTGCCATCGAATACACAAAATCTGTTGTAAGTGTTTAACATGAAACTTTTATAACTCGTATATCAAATATACTTTTCTGGATTGACAATTTTCCCTGCTATTGGTTCTACTTTCACTGTTCTTACCCGAGTCCATGATCCATGGAATGTGAACGATTCTCCTTGCATGGCATAGCCCAAGACAATGTCTTTGTAGCTGGGATGGAGTCAAAACAACACACCATCTATCACAATTTCATTTGCCATCCAGTAGTCCTAGCCGGTGAGGCACCCATGAATCCTATGCATGGTTGCCAAGTGACTCTTTAAGTAGTTGTTCTCTTCCAACTTAATTGAAAGAAACTTGTCCAAGTACTCATACTTCATAATTCTGATTTGCGATGCAAAGAGCGCCTCAAGTTCAACAACCATCACATATGAGTTGGTTTTTAAAGAACGCTCCCGCAATTCAGACTTCATGGTACGAAGCATGGTGCTTTGGACTTGAATAGAATTGTCACCGCGATCACGATAATCACCATTATCATTCTTGATCGCGAATTCCCCTGATGCTTCTCCTAGTGGTTCTTGTATCACATAGAGCAATTCATTACTATTGAGGATATCTGACAAGGGTATAACTACCAAGGCCCGTTATATTAGTACCCCTGAGGGCTATTCGGGTGAAGGCCCATAGAAACATAAGCCCAAGATGGAGGCCAAAGTGCAGTTGTGGTCGAATATAGAAACTACATTGTAAACCGTCATATATGACTAATTTGTATCAAACCCGACCGGATCCTTGAGACCTCGCCACCTATAAATAGGGGCCAGGAGAGGCCAGCCAGGGACACATCGAGATTGAGCTTGAAATCCCACGCTTTATCTCAATATAAACACCAAGCTTCGCCTTGTTTGTCTGAATCCCTACCTTCGAGTTCATCCGACGCCCTCTTCCCCTAATCCTAAGTCCTTAATCTAGGACATTGCCGAGTTAAACGCTCATCAATTGGCGCGGACCGTGGGGACCTTGGGTGTTGGAATCATGAATTCAACGGCTTTTTCGCCTCCATCCAAGAGCAGCTCGAAGATCGACGGAAACTAGATCACCTTTGGAGCCGTAGATTTTCAACCACACCCACCCTAGCTCCGTTCTTTGCAAATCTGGATCAGGAAATGGATCTGATGATCGGCAGCTTCAGCTTTTGCGTCGGGTCTCTGGGCTCTGTTCGCCTTTCAGATCCAATAAATTTGGGTTCGTCAGAAGGAAAAACCGCAATCGCGGTAACTTCAGAAACTTTGGTTGGCTCATCCAGCGAGGTAAACTCATCGGTCAGCATCAAGATGACAAAAGGAAAAGGAAACACAATCGAGGAACTCGATGAAATCATGGAAAATCTAGACATAAAGGAATCATCGGGATACTTGGATATGTCTTCCGATGAAAACTTTGACAACGTCAGCAATCATTCAGAAGAGGACTTCATGGCCTGTTATGGCAATGTATCCAACAATTCTGAAGACACATGGAGGTCAGGGTTGGAGCTCTACAATGATGAGCAAACAATATTCTCCTCGGGTTCCAGCAGCGATATCCACAATCAATACCAAGTGTATGCGATAATCGATGAAATTTCAGAGGAAGTCGATGCTAACAACAATCCCATTTTCAACCCAGAGAACGTCAGGAGAGGCACAAACCATATGGATGTCGCCGCTCTGGACCAGGGGGGGTCCCAACGCCGGTCGCTTGGCCCGCTCCACAAAGGCAGAAGATAAGGATTCACCACCCGGCGGCCAAACCGAGGCATTGCCGGACAGTCGGCCACCGCCTCCAAGCGGCAAAGAGCCATCCGCAAGCCCACTTGCGGGAAGAAGATGAAGGTTGCCGCTGTCCAGGATATATATAGCCTGGGCCATGGTGCTCATCTCCCACGGGAGGTGGGAGAGAACCAGCTGAAGCAGTAAAGAGCAAGGGGCACCAAGGGCATGGTGAAGGCGAGGGCTGCTCCTACGGCAGAGCTTCTCAAAGATGTCATGAGAACCCCTCGATCGGCATCTTCGGAAGCTCTGTCATGGCGGCATCCCCTAGCCCTTTACCATTTCCTAGAAGGCATCCAGGGACGATGCCCGCAGCAAGCCCTTTGGCAAGCTCTTCCCAGGATGGTTAGCCCGGCAAGACGTTGCCGGGCACCAGGCAAGGCCCTTCCCTTTTTTAGGAAGGAAGGAAGGAGAGAAGGCCTCTCCCCCTTTGTAGGGAGGGAATCTTGCAAGCGAAGACATCTCCTCTATCTAGGAGAAAGTGGCGTACGAGAGAAGGCACGGAACCTGTCCCGAAAGACTAGACCTCCATGCACATGGCGAGCGAATCCCATGGGGATCTCCCCTATCACCCCCCCCCCAAGAATGCGCATGGAGGACACGCGACGGAAGTCCACTACGGTGGACTTGCAGAAGGCATCATTACTACAGCAAAGCGCGGTAATGACGGACAAGACCGGATGGTCGAGTCCCATCGGTGTAGCGTGCCAGGCGGAGTGAAAGACAGCTCGGGGCCTAGCCCTGCAGGGCTATGCCACCACCCAAAGTCATGTGACATCTGTCACGCATGCAATCTAGCCACTGTGGTATCCCCTTGAGTATAAAAGGAGGGCCAGGCCACGGTGAGCAGAGAGAGAGGGGAAACAAGAGGCAAAGGGTAGAGAGATAAACTTAGGCTCAGAAAGAAGAGAGGGAGAGACCTACAAGATCTACATCTTGGAGATCTCAAACGAGGATTGAGGGGAGCTCAGATCTTAGATCCATCTAGCTATCTCCTTCACCTCGGAGGAGATGGAGTAGACTAGGCGTAGAACAACCAAGTCCGGTGGTAGGACGCCTCCTAGCACGGCCACCGGCACCCTTGTACACTCGTCGACGACATCTTCTTCAATAAGTTAAGACATGCTGGACGTAAGGTTTTACGCGAGATCCCCTCTCGCGGCCTGAACAAGGGTAAAATCACTATATGTTTTGTGTGCTTTCTGAGGTAACGAAGGCGTCTCACTCGCGCCACTTGCCAAACAACCTAGGGTTGCATCCCCCGGTGTCTGTGTACGCATGCACGACATCTGGTGCGCCAGGTAGGGGTGCGGTATTCATCTTTGTCATCTTCCTCAACTTCGACCTCGGCTTCTTCGATGACACCATCTCTCATGTGTAATGTCCCAGCACGTAGGACAACTCCGGGGTAGAATAGAGGGGTTCTGTGCATTTCATCTGAAATTATGGGATTTTTTCGCGCTTTTGTTACTAAAACCTAAGAGTGATCGAATCTCTCTTCGAGGGGGAAAGGTGAACTCTCGAAGTGCTAAAGATTTGGACATGATCTCTTTTGATCAATTGATTGTGGGAAACAATTGAGTTAAATGCCTGAAGCCTATTAAACATTTGAATTCAAAACTTGAATTTGAATTTGAACTTAACTTAAATTCAAAAGGCTCATTTAGAAAGGATAAATAATTCTAAATAGGAAAAACTTAGACTTTATTAATTACCAACACATTATACATTGTCTTTACAATGTTTATGAATAAAAGAATATTACAACAAGGGACATTCATAGAACATTACAATCTGAAGCTAAAAGGAAAATAAAGAAGAAAAGAAAATACAAGTTATGATTAAATCCTAATCTATCTTGATCAGCAAGTCATTCTTCTTTTCTTCTTCATTCTTCTTATTACCTGCACACAAAAGAGAATACAAAAGGAAAGGCCACCATGGTATTACAAGTGTCAAGCAAATTTAAATGAAGCACTGTTGATAATCATCAAGAGGATGATCTTATCAACATGACTCACTCCAAAAGATCTGCTTGAGCCAATCTGGCCGGCCAAGCCACCAAGCAGGCAAGCAGCTGGTCACCAGATGCATGCTTAGGAGGTGTCAAGACACCAGCACACAGGGAGAGGTATAAAAGAGAGCACTGTGTGTGAAACTGGTCGACTATGAACCCTAGCCGACCAGCACACAGCACCAGCACACCATAGCACCAGCACTAGCGCACCACAGCACACCAGCACCAGCACATAGCACCAGCACCAGCACCAGCACACTACAGCCAGCACAAGTTCTCTCTGCTCATGAGTTGAGCATCAGGAGGGAATTCACCTCACCAAATCAAACCAATAGCCAAAGCCAAAGCAACATGGTTACTTAATCAAGACCAGGAGCAGCAAGGAGCAGGCCAAGCACCAAGGAGGTGCAGGGCAGGCCAGGTGGGGAGCCAAGCACAAGGAGGTGCAGGGCAAGCCACTGAGAGGAGCAGAGCAAGTCTCGGAAGCTAGTGATCAAGCTTAAGCCAAGAACATCAACAACATCACCACCAGCCTTTCAGAAAAGCCAGCAAAGGACCAAGGTATAAATAGGACTTGCATATCCATGAATAAGACATTGCAAGCATCCAGATCTTTGCATATAGAAGTTAAATAGCAGCCAGTAAAACACTCACCACCAAGTCCTTCTACCAAGCATAACACTTAGGAGGTTTTGGGGAGGTCTTTCTCCTCAGACCTACAGAGAAGTGCTCTGTACAATCTTCACTGGAAGAATTAATTAGAGGGAAACAAATCAACAAACACCGGCAAGAACAAGGCCTCAGACCATGCATCATAGGCCTAGACTAAGATCATCATGAGAATCTGTTCTTATCAGTAAATTAAATTGCCCAATAAGATGATCTAGCCACTGATGGAAACCATCAAACATGTTTAGCATCACTAACAGCAGCCATCCAGTTAATTATCAAGCAAGTATTGTGAACCTCACATGGAGGAGGCACAACTAACACTTAATAAATCACAGTTGCATGCTGTCAATGAAAAACATGTTATAGAAAGCAAACAAGCCTTCAGCACACCCAATTCAAGCATGAATTGCTTGATAGAAATATCATTACTGAAACAAGTTCAGTTCATAAAAAAATCAACAGAATTAACACAAGCTTAAGCTCAGCATGTTCATATCATCATGAAGATAATCATAGGAATCAACTGGCAGCAGTTGCACTGCAAGCCAGAAAGCTTCACCTAGACAGTTGCTTGATAAGCATATCATCAAGAGCCAAGCCAGCAACACAGAATTCAGTTAAGAAGCTCTTAACTGAATTTCATGCTAACAATAGTCACAATTACACAGCACTTGACCAAACTATCAGCACAGGGGAAATTCCTTAGATAAACATACCAAGTCAGTTAAGAGACTCTTAACTGAATCTTCCACTAACACTTGCACTAAGATCCACAGTAGCAAAGTACAGAGGCTAACAGCATAAGCTCAAGCACAATAGTAGTAGTACACAGGCTTGAGCAGAGCAACAGCAACAACATGGCGCAGCAACAGCATAGGCAAGCATGCCTGGCTCGCTGGCCAGGCCACCAAGAGCAAGCACAGAAGCTAGGAGGAGGAGGAGAAGAACTCACTGGAGTGCTCACAGAGGGGCACGGCGGAAGACCATGGCGGCGACACGGCGGCGCAGCCACGGTTGTGGCACAAGGCCACCCTCCAGTAGCTGCACGACGAGGAGGCGGCGACGTGCTCATGGCCGAGCACAGCACGGCGGCGGCGTCGGGGTTGCGGTGGCCGTCCAACGACGCGAAGCCGAGGAGATCACCACCAGCACCGCGAGCACAGGAGGAAGCTCCAGCAAGCTCACCGAGCAGATCGGGCCACTAGGGCAAGATCCACAGAGGCGGAGCTCGGAGGCGATGTCGGCGATGGGAGGCATGTCGACGAAACCTGAAGCAGAAGCGCCAGAGGGGGCGAAGATCTCGCCGAGCTGGGCGAAGGACGCTCGGCGACGCGAGTCGCCAGAGAGGGTAGGGTTAGGGTTTCGACCAGAGAAAGAGAGAGTGAGGGGGGGCCGGCCGAGCCGGTTCGGTCAAGCCACCTTGGTGGACTGACCGGTGGGCCCGGGCTGTCAGCCCACCTTTTTATTTTTTTGATTTAATTGTTTTAAGTCAAAAACCTTTAAGAAAAACCCTAATCTGTTTAAAAATAAACCAGAGAAAAATACCACAAATAAACTAAAAATAATAAGCAGTTATTTTTTAGCTCTTTTTATAAGTTTGACTCCATTATGTGAATAAAATAATTTCATGAGTCATTTACACAAAAGAAAAAGGAGTAATTATTTTTGCCCTGAAAATACTAAAAATTGTGCAATTAAGCAAATTTGGCAATTCTTAAATAAAATTCCATTCAAGATTATTGATAAATATCCTTGAATGAAATTACCCTTAATATATATTCTTTAAAATCATAAAAAAGAATATATCAAGTTTAATAAGCAAATAAACCATTTCTGGGGGGGGGGATAATTCCAACACACCATAAAGCATGCATTTTTGAATCTTTAAACATTGCCCTTATTGGACAATGATGCTGTTTTCCAGAACCCGAGGTCCTGGGTCACTTCAACAGATCCAACTGCACTACCTTGCAGTGTGCAGGCAAGTTCACTCTTGTCATATCTCTTGATTACTTTTAGCAAATTACTTCAAATATACGGTGGTATGATTATTACTGCATTGAAAAGTAAAAGGTTCTCTTTTCATAATTAATATGATTAGCTGGTTATCGACCCAGTGGTGGTAACCAGGATGGCTGGCAAATGGAACCATGGTAGATTGTTTGGTGGAGGTTCCATTTGTTCGGGAAAGTGAACCCTAGGACTTAACAACCAATGTCGCCAGTGATTCTAGCCCGTAAATTACGGTCAACCATGAGATCTGGAATGGGACGAGAAGTCAGCTGTATCTTTTCCCTCTCGATGCCAACGGATCACTAGTCAGTGTTGTCTTACGCGGGCTACTATAGTGCATAGTGGGGGAAATGCGTTTCCTGCCAGGCTGCCTATAGTATAGGGGGGCAAGCTGGCTAATTGATCTATGATGGATTGTAAGAGTCATCGGGTCGGTCTACCCATATTGCATAGGAGCGGGCACCGGGGTCCGGGCTGGTCTACCTATGGGGTCGTCCATAGTGTAAAGGGGAAGGACCAGTGCGCCAATCGGTCTGCATATGTGGTATAGGAGATGGATGGACTTACAAAAGGGTGGGTCTACGGGGTCGCGGAGAAGAATGGTGATTGGCTTGGATCATCAACTGGGCCCCATACAAAAAGAAGTATGGACGGGAAAGTACGCCCGGTTGTGCAGCAAAGTGTTGATCTCTCATGGGTACAAGTGACCACCTCTGCAGAGTGTACAAAAAGTATCAAGATACTCCCTGTTCCGGGAAGGAGCTGCGAACACGGCAGGAAAGGAGCCCATCGAAGCTCTAATCAACCTGTGAAGGCTAACGGACATAGTTCTTCTAAATAAAAGCAATCTTTGAAGAAATGATTATAAAACTGCATTGACCTAAGGCTTACGAGTCGGTTGTCGTAGCTAGTGCATTATACACCTCTGTCCTGTTAAATGAACTTGTTGGGTAATGCTCGTTACTCACCCCATTCCCTCTTAACCCTTGCTTAGACTTGGAGGGCCAGAACGAGGAAACTGAAGGAGCATCGAAGGACTGCAAGGAAGTCTACTATGAAGAATCGGACCTTTTTGGTGGAATAGAAGGCGTGGATTACACGATCGTTTATGGAAACAACGAAGGAGCCGAGGAGGAGGCCGACAACTAGTAGTATAGGGTAGCAATATAAGTCACGGGAACTTTATAGAATAAAGTGACTTAAGCAAGTTATCATGTTTAGTCTACTTCTATCAGTCATAGTTAAGGTTTATAGCATAAAGGTAGAACCTACTAATGTTCCTCTTTGGACCAATGAGGAACTGGAATCCTTTGTAAGATTATGGCTTGTAATATTAAGTGCTTGAATAAAAACCGCTATGTTTCTGTTGTACCACTTTGAGGGATGTAATATTTGTGAAATGGTACTTCACGAGTGTTATGTCAACGACTTGCATACTACAACATGCAGTGGTATGCTGGGTCACCACATCATGTCCCTTGGCCATGCCTGGGGGAGGAGATGGTGTGGCTTGCCCAGCCGCCTTGCCCAACGAGGGGTGGTGGGTGCCCCGCCCTATTGCTTTGGCGAGACAGCACGCTCAGGAGGCAGCGAGGCATGCCCGTGCTCCGCCCCCAGTGGCCGGTGCAGAGGCATCGCCCCCTAAGCCCGACGCTGCCCCGTTGCAAGGCGGAAGGACGGGAGGCACTACCGCAGCGGAGCCCCTCAGAGGCGAGGGAGGCGCTGCTGGTGACAGGGACGCTGGGGGAGCGTGCGTTCCGCCGCTCACCCGGCTCAGTGCTCAGTGCGCAGTGAGCCCCTGCGTTGGTTTGCCAGGGGTAGAGGGAGGAGCGAACGGCGGAGTGACGGTGCCCCGTCACCCCAACTAGGTCCCACGAGGTGTAAACAACCTTGGGGAGGCCCTGGCAGCCGTTTTCTCTCTTGCTTCTTTCCCTCCAATGCTGGGGGCTCCATGGTAAAAGCCTTGGGAAGCGCATCTCTAGGAGCTGTCTGAGTATGTGCAGTGTTACCCCATTGCGGAACAACACAGTTCCTCTCCTCTCGCTCGAGAGGCAGGGGCGGTGGCTGCGCCTGGTGGTGGAGCTGCTTGCACTACGGCGCGCAAGGGGGCGGCAGGGTCCGCCACGGCTTACCTTGCCCAACCTGCCGCTGCACCATCCCAGCCGATGACACCTGCTGTGACCTTGGGGCGGCCATCCCTGGCGACGGGAGTCCCCACACCGGCAAAGGCAGAGGCCGTGGTCGTCACCTTGCTTCGCCGCGAGGAGAGCCGCGACGCCACCGAGCGTCGTCAGCAAGAATGGCAAGCCCTGGCCCGGGAGGCATTAGCTCCTCCTGGCCCGGTGCCCGCCGCTGCGAAGAAGAGGGCAAGCAGGCACGCCCCGGAGAAGCCCCTGGTTGCTGAGGCAGGACCTGCCACCACGGTAGGGAGGAATGCTGGGGCCGGCAATCCCACAGGTGTCACCGTGGAGCCGACCCCCCAGAAGTGGTGCCCTCTACATGAAATAGGCCTCCATGACATCACAGCTTGTCGCCACATCAGTCACTTGGTGGAGATCCGCAAGGAGCTCCTTGCGAAGCGTGCAGCTGTGGGGGCAACTCACATCTGTTACGAGTGTGGCCAGCCCGACCACTGGTCAAGGTCCCCTTCTCACACAAACCGGGCAGCCAGGGAGAAGGCCTGGTGGGAGCACCATTAAGAGAGCATAGTTGTTATTCTGAGTATAATGTGCATTGTCCCAAAGTTTTCATTGATTGATTCATATTGTTGGTTTCACTTGTTCTTAAATTATTTGTATCTAGTCGCCCTCTTAGACTTGAAGGTGTCCTATGCATTTATGTTTTGCTCTCCATGAAGGACAAGCTGAAAACCATTTGTATGTTTTTCCTTATGATTTGAACACACGTTTGACTTTCATTGTTTTATTTTCATGATCTTTTGTTTGTGTTCATTTTCATGTTATAACATGGTTGCTAAGTTTCTTCTATCAAGATTATGTCTTTCATGCCCATGTTTTAAGTTCTTTTGATCCCACCACACAATGCTTACATACATGATCAAGATTGTGTAGGTGCATGTCACCTCAAAAATTATTTCTTTTGTTATCACTTACCTACTCGAGGACGAGCAGGAGTTAAGCTTGGGGATGCTGATACGTCTCCAACGTATCCATAATTTTTGATGCTCAATGCTTGTTTATACACCATTTGCTTTGTGTTTTGATACACTTCGTGGCGTTTTTATGCATTTTCCAGAACTAACCTACTAATGAGATGCCACAGTGCTAGTTCCCTATTTTCTGCTGTTTTTGTTTTTCAGAAAAGCTACACAGGAAATATTCTCAGAATTGGACGAAACAAAAGCCAAAGTTCCTATTTTTCTCGATACGAGACGGAGTCCAAAGTAGAGACGGAGGGGGACCAGGGGCCAGGCGCACCATAGGGTGGCGCGGCCTACCCCTGGCCCGCGCCACCAGGTGGTGTGCCCTCCTGGCCCACCGCCTGACACCGCCCTTCCGCCAATATATTCTCCTCGGCGAGGAAAACCTAAAGAACCCGATCAATTTCCATGAAACATACTGCAAGCCGCCGCTGTCGTTGACGTGAGATCGGGAGGGTCCAGAAGCTCTTCCTGGCATCCTGCCGGATAGGGGAATCACCACCGAAGGCCTTCTTCGTCACCATGCCTACCTCCGGAGTGATGTGTGAGTAGTCTACCTTGGACTATGGGTCCATAGCAGTAGCTAGATGGTTGTCATCTCCTCCATGTGCTTCATGTTTAGATCTTGTGAGCTGCCTATCATGATCAAGATCATCGTTGTGTAATTCTACATGTTCTGTTTGTTGGGATCCGATGAATATTGATACTTTGTCAATTTGATTTATGAATTATCATCTCTATGTTGTTTATGATCTTGCATGCTCTCCATTGCTAGTAGATATCTTGGCCAAGTAGATGCTAGTGACTCCAAGAGGGAGTATTTATGCTCGATAGTGGGTTCATGCCTCTAGTAATCTGGGGGAGTGACAGAAACCTCTAAGGTTGTAGATGTGTTGTTGCTACTAGGGAGAAAACAACTATCTTGTGTTCAAGGACATTTGTGTTATTTACATTACACACTTTGCTTAAGGCGATAATCTGTTGCTTGCAACTTAATACCCAACGGTTGCTCGGATGACATCCGGCGGGTGGATTATTAGTCATAGATGCAGTTGGATTACGGTCTATATATTATGTTGGAATGCCCAAGTGAATCTCATAGTGATCCTCATAACATTTGTATGCTTGCTTTATTCTATCAATTGCCCAACTATAATTTGTTTACCTAGCATGTTATTTATCTTATGGAGAGACACCACTAGTGAACTGTGGACCCTGGTCCATTCTTTTACACTGTTATTACCGTTTACCATTTACTCGCTTTATTTACATTCTTGCAAACTATTATCTTTTACCACTCGATACGCTTAATCCTTTGTTTACAACAAACCGGTGAGATTGACAACCTCACTGTAAGTTGGGGAAAAGTACTTGGTTGTGTTGTGTGTAGGTTCCACGTTGCTGCTGGTGCAAAGCTACGCCCTAGACGAGGTGTGATATATAAATTGTCCAGAGCTGTCACGAAGCTAGCGAGCATCAACCTTCGGAAGTTGGTTCTTTCTCCTACTGGTTCGATAAACCTTGGTTTCATACTGAGGGAAGACTTGCTATTGTGCTCATCATACCTTCATCTTGGGGTTCCCAACTGGGAGGACATCTACACGCCATCAAGCAATTTTTCCGGCGCCGTTGCCGGGGATTAAAGAAGACGAAGCTCCCATGTCAACTACGCACCAGCAATTTTTCTGGCGCCGTTGCCGGGGAGAAAGAGGATTTCTGCAAGGAGAGTCTCTCGCTTCCAATCTTTTACTTTGTTATTGTTTTGCTTTACTTTACTTTTGCTTACATCTTTTTATCAAAAATACAAAAAAATTAGTTCCTTTATAGTTGCTATTTTTACCTGTCTGCTTTTTAGTCTTGCTAAAATGAGTAATCCTGAAGTTGAAGTTCGTACTTTTAAGCAACAGGGGGAGAGAGTTTGAAAGATGCTTGGTACCGAATTAGTAATGTTCATCATAGATGTACAGAAAAACATTCTACCATGATCCTCCTTAGGAATTTTTATGTTGGTATATCTAGTTGGAATAGGTACGTTCTTGGTACTCTTGCAGGAGGTAATTTTCTGGGTACTCCCGCTTTGGAAGCATGCACTTTAATTGAAAGTTTAGTGGGAGTACCACCTATTCATGTTGTTAAAACTGAGGTCACTTTGGAGGAAGTTGTAGAAAAACTAAGCTCTTTAGAGAAAAGTTTGCCAAATCTCCTTGATAACGCTAGCCAGGTTAATGAATCGATAGAAGGTATCGGTAAAAGAATCACTACTTTAGAGGCTAGCACTATCCATAATAGCCAAAACCTTAGGATTGGTAAACTAGAGGAGTCTATGGAAACTCTTAGTTCAATTTTCTCTTCTCTTAAATTTAAGAAGGAGAAAGATTTTATTGGAAAAGAGCAAAAATTTATGTATGTTCCCAAGGTGTCTATGCCAAAACCGCAGCATGTTTTTAAGATTGGTAAGACTTTTAGTTCAACTAAGAGTGACTTGTAGGTTGAATCATCTTCGGGGACTTCTAACGTGCCTAGTGTGGTAAGTGGTGCTCTTGAGGAAACAATTGATCTTAATGCCTCATTTGAAAATACTTGATTTCCACTTTCTGCGCTTAGCTCAAAGGCGTTAAAGAAAAGCACTCTTGGGAGATAACCCAATGTTTTCTTTTCAGTACTTTTTATTTTTGTTGAGTCTTGGAAGTTATTACTACTGTAATGATCTCTCCTTATCATTTTTATTTCGTTTTTGTGCCAAGAAGAACCTCTAATTTGAGGAAGGTAAGATTTGGGGAAGTTGCTGTCCTGAAACAGATTTCTGCGCTGCACCGTAAAAATTCATGAAAATTCTCAGAATATCTTTTTAATCTGTGATTTTTGTGCGCATGCCCCAGGTTATTTCCAAAATTTTATTAGTTTTGTACTTTTCGATTTGAGCAACAGAAGGTCCTCAGAAAAATCGATCTTTGTCAGCTATTCTGTTTTGACAGATTTCTACCACTATTTGTGTTTGCCTCTCGATCGCTTTCTTTTTGAGTTTTTTATCACAGAACTTTTGAGCAAGTTGCTACAGTAGATTATGCTTTAATGGATGGTATATTTGAGTTTGAAACTGAACCAAAAGAGTAGATTTACTATCATGCTTATACTAATGTTGCTAATAGAATTGTGTGAAGTTTTGTATGAAGGAATTTTTCAAGTGTAGGGAAAGGAGAGTGATGAGATGAGATGAAGTATGGATAAAAGCTCAATCTTGGGGATGCCCATGTCACCCCAATAAATATCCAAGAGGTACAAGCGTCAAATCTTGGGGATGCCCCGAGGCACCCCTTCTTCATCGACAAAAATCAGGTCATCTTTGAAGACACTATATTTTTATTGCTTCGTATACTATGCATTTTTCTTGGAGCGTCTTTACTTTCGCTTTCTATTTTATTTTGTTTTGTTTGCTGCAATAAATGGTTGGACCCCAACAGATTTATTTTGGAGAAGACACACTCCATTTTTCATTGCCAAGAACACTCTAGTTTTCACTCTTATCGTTCAACGAGTGTTCTTTTTTTCTAGTACTGCGTTTAGCTTTCGTTTTTTGCCTCGATTTTTGTTCAGATATTGTTATATCTTTGTGTCAAGGTGTATGTAGATCATTGGTCTATGTTGGTTTTCATCTTAAAGAGTGGTTTTAAAAAGGTTTGAATGGTGTTGGAAAAGAGAAAAAGTTTCATGACTATAGTGGTACAAATGGGAGCTTGTTTAGACTGTGGCTTAGACTTTTGCATGCCATGCTTGATGTTATTTTGATAGTATGCTTAGTAGTTTTTGCTGTAGCATGACTTGTCTCAAATGACTAAGATTGCTTAATGTGCCTTTGAAAGAATCATCCGTTGTTTTTATTATGTGGGAGCATATTATTGTGGTTTTCTCCTTTGATGCTTTATTTGGGTTGACTTGGCGCATGCTTACAACATGTTTGACTTTAACAAGTCACCATAAGCCTCTATTATCATTTGGTTTTTGACTTGTGATACCACTTTATGCTTCGGTTAATGATGTTTTGTCGCTATGCATGATTATGGCCATTATTGCTCTCTTAGTTGGTCGCTCCCAGTCTTTTGCTAGGCTTCATTTTGTACTGAGAGGGAATACTTCTCGTGCCTCCAACTCCCAATGACGAGGGGTTAACTCGACAAATGTCCTAAATGAAGGACTTAGGATCGGGGAGATAGGGCGTCAGATGAACTCAAAGGTAAAGTTAGTCAAAATAGGTATGCGTCGAAAGTAAACTTGGGTGTTCAACCTGGCTTGCTTTTAATCTGGGCTACACCGTCCCCTCCTGGCCCCTTTATATAGGCGGCCAGGTCTCGAGGATCGGGTAGGGTCCGATACAGATTACAATATCGACATACGGTAAGAACTCATATTCGACTATCATTACAATTGGGCCTAGCTATACGGGCCTTAGGGGTACTCAACTAACGGGTTCTATTAACTATACCCTTGTCAGTAGCCCCTGAGATTCTACCAGAATTGCAGATTCGGGTTGAATCTCTAATCTTTAAATCTTCGACTTCTTCTTATCTTCAAATCTTCGACTTGGTCTTTCGACTTGGTCTTTCAACTTATTTTCATGATATTCTTTCGCAAGGGGTTTTGATGAACAATCCTGACAACTCTGACAGATCAAGAGGTCAGTTAACTGCCGGAACAGATACTTGTCACCTACTTCAAATTCAATCCCCTTGGATTTGAATTCGGGATACCGGTCAAACCCACTCTTTTGCCGCATTTAGGACTTACAAAGAATGAATCCCAGTGATTCTCAGGGTACCCAGTGCGTCCACCAGGATTTTCTTCGCGTCGTAGACACGGATACATACCAGCAGAGCGCATCCATGTGCGTATACCAGGCCACACAGGACGGATCCCGGGGTCTTACCTTCATGATAAATCACGGCATTCGAGTTTCGTTGCGATAACGCAACTCGAGAATCTTATGTCGCAGCCAAGTTTTTGACTGATAAAATCAAAGAATTTCGGACTTTCAATTAACTTCTTCGCTCCCGATGGGAGTAATCTCTTTGTATTTCGTCGACTATTTAGTCAAAGTTTGTATGACAGTCTTTCTTCATCTGCACTATTGATTATCTCATCCTCTATCGGGTGCGCGCTCAGCGCTCCCGATGGGAGTAGCCCCCGAGGCTATGTTTGGATACTTGTAGTCAAGCATAGGCTCAAAGTTCAGTTCCTCCTCCTCCTGTTATCGTCTACTGTTTGCAAGCCCCCGAGTCCAAGTCGAGGTTTTCATATCGTGCGACCACAGTCTCCTCTTCTTGTTTTTTCTCTTTGGTATTATTGTCTGCTGTGTGTAGAATTTAACTCCTATTGTAAAATATGTTTACGGGCCTTGCTTTAGCACGGGGGCCCGATAATACGTGCTTATAAATAAAGCACCTTCTGGCAAGGGTAAAAACCCTAATCAGATTCCTCCTCCGCCGCATCATCTTCTCCCTCCATCTAGGGTTTTCCTAGCCTTTTCCTTTGACCACATGGCTGATGCAGATGATTCTCGCATGAACCTTGGTTCTTCGGTGGCACCGCGGGGTCGGGGTCGCCCTCATGGAAGCAAGAACAAGAACAACACAACTCCAGCCGCCGCAGGATCTTCATCGGCCGCTCCGGTTAAGCGCCGCCCCGGTCGCCCACCTGGGAGCAAAAATAAGCCCAAGGTGACTGGTGCTGCCCCAGGTCCAAGCGCCCCTACTCCTGCTGCTCCCACTGCTCCTCTGAACAGGACTTGCTGTCGAGGGCAGACGCCCATGACTTTCTCCCTGATTGCTCTCGATGGGACTCCCCTTGCTGTACCTTGTACTTCCAGGACTGTGACCTTACCACTCTGAGGTAAGCTTGTACTTGTGCACAGTGAGGGTAGGTAACCTCCACTGTGCACCCTGCCATCTTACTCTGCTACCATGCTTGGATGTTTTCTTCCTTGATTGTAGGGATGTGACACCTTGGTTGACTTAAGTATCCCGGATATGATCGTTGGCCATACCCAGGACTTATATGCCGGACCAACGACCTACGAGGGTCGGGTAATCCGGCCTCCCCTGCTCCTGCACAACACACCAAATGGTTAGGCCGGCATATCTAAGTATATGCCGGCACACATATACCAGTATTCCGGCTATACCGGCATATCCAAGTATTAGCCGGGACACACACATATGCCGGCCTGGCCGATGCTCTTATATTCCGGCCAGGCCCTTTCTTGATAACCCGGCATAAGTCAACCATAGACTTTGTGTCTTTCTAGTCTCTTGACCCTACCGGGGGTTATCCCCCCGACACTAGTCCCCGAAGCTGCCGAGGTTCCCCAGTCATAGCTGTGGAGCCTCGACAGGTTCAACATACCTTTCTTCATTATGTCCCGGTGATCAGATTATATCCCGGCCTCTGTTCCTGTTCCAAAACTTATTCCGGCCGGTCCCGAGGGTATTCCGGACGGAACATATACATCGGGCAATTAATCCGACATATAGACGAGTCTTCCTCGAGAAGCCATGCCTGACAGCTTTGCATCGAAACTTGTAACTGCCCTGCCACCTCGAACGGTCACCCACGATGTGACGGTTCACAGTGCAGTTACTCCTCGCCATCATTGCGTCATGGCACGGTTACCGGAACCGCCGCCCCACTCCGTGCCGCCACGTGGCGACTCTCTGCAGGAACGGTCGGGGGAGTGGAACACTCCCACGATCCCCACGACCCTGACCTGGCAGACATAGAAATAGGGCGGCGGGGGTAAACTTATCTTTTTACCCCCCACCATCGTCTTCCTCGCCTGCTCCTTTGCCTCCTGCGCTCCACCGCCGGTCCGAAGAACAGCATCTCCGCCGCAGCCGTCGTGCTCCCCGCCGACGCCGACGCTCGACGGCGCCCTGCATCTCCGTCGACGACGCCGCCGCTGCCGCACCGTTCCTCCGCGACATTGCAGGGAGATTGAAACTCTTCCTGCACGCTCGCCGCCGCTCCATCGTCGCCGGCCAAGCTCCGGTGAGACCTCCCTCTGTTCTTCCTCCTTCACGCTTTTTATAACTTCGCATTGGTAGCCATATCCGCATAGATCTAGTGCAGTTCCTCTCTGGATTCGACTAGCATCGCTAACAGCGCTCACAGGTGTTCTTCCTTAGAATTTTTACCCTTATTTGTTTCCTGTTTTAACTGGCTTGGTAGATCTTTGATTTTTGCTAACCTTGGGGAGAGTGGTATGCCGGAGAGACTAACCTCCCTCTTTTCTCCGGCCTTGATAGGAATAACATCACGGGACTCCGGCTCTCACGCCTTGTCCCGGCCACTAAGATGGCATCTTCAAGCATGACGGGCATTTCGGCCTCTGAGGAAGATACCTCGGCCCGAGCTCAAGGACGCTCCGGCTGGGAGGGGTCGGAGGTTACTCCGGCCGAGATATCCTGGGTCACCTCCACCAGGAGAGTCCCGGAGGGCGTAGCATGCCGGCTACCAGCAGGAGAAACTGTGCCGGCACCTGAACCTGGCGAACGCGTCGTCTTCATCGCCCACTTCGAGCGTGGCTTCGGCCTGCCGGCATCGGACTTCTTCCGGGACTTCCTCAACACCTACGACCTACAACCTCATCATATCCCGGCCAATGCCGTGATGATCCTCTCCGCCTTCGCTGCTTTTTGCGAGGGCTATGCCGGCATAGTGCCCCTTACTCAAGGCTGGGCGAAGTACTTCCAACTGCGGAAGCAAGTCGTCCAAGAGCCGCCCCGGAGCAAGGACGACCCGCCGGAGACGGCCCAGGAAAAGAAGGACCGCCCCATGACCCTCTGCGGCGCGGCCACCATCATGTCCCGAAAGGGCTCGGACTTCCCCAAGGTGGAACTCCTGGAATCTTGCAAGAAGTGGCAGAAAAGCTTCTTCTACGTCAAGAACACCACCGACGAGGATCTGCTCAACCTGCCGCCATTTGTGGACGAGCCACCCTTGGCTATGACGAACTGGACCTACAACCCGAAGAACTCGGTGATGCCGGTGAATGCGCTTCACCGGGTTAAGGGCGAGCTCCTGGATGCCGGTCTTACTCCTCAAGACCTGGTGGCCTGCTATATAAGCCGGCGCGTCTCCCCTCTGCAGCGCCGGTCGCACAAGATCTGCCAGATGAGCGGGCCAATGGACCCCACCCGACACTCCACACACGAGCTGACTCCGGCCGACATTCTGCGCCGGATTAAGGATGTCTGCAAGTCCTCTCAGGCCACTTTTGCCTGGGGGCTAGAACCATACAGCCGGGATAGGCCCGCCCCAACGGTAAACCATCTTATCCGATACATAAAGTCCATGTCCGGCACATAGATACTTAAGCCGACACATGCCTGTTTGCCGACACATATCATATTGATCCGACATACCTCTTCCACCGGCATATTTCCTTGTCTGAATACTTGACTTTGCTGTTTATATAGAAATTCAGCTTCCAAACCATGGAGAACTCCCGGATCAAGATCGCGGCGGACCGCACTGTTGCGGATGTTGAAGATCCGGATCATTGGGATAAGCTTCCCAGGAGCACCCGTGCTGCAGCTGCCATGGGTAAGGGCTCTTCATCCCGGCATTATACTCAAGACCGGAGTGAGATTGATTCTGACGAGGAGATCCTGCTGTACTATGACCCGATGCCACTTGCGTATGCCTTTCTAGAAACACCTATTGCTTACGAGTTTGCAATGCCGTCCTCAGCTATCCCGGACGATATGGTTATCGACGCCGCCCCTCTGAACCAGGGACCTCCTTCCACCGGCGGACGTGCCGGCCGGAAGCGAGGGGTGAAGCCCCAGTCCGACACATCTCAGAAGTCGAAGAGGCAGAAGGTCTGCGTGCCCATCCAGAAGAAACAGAGGCCTGTTGCCTCGGGGTAAGTTTCCTTTTCTTTGCATTTCCTCCGACATATCTCTTGCTTGTATTACTGACTTGGTGTTTTCTCTCTTTCAGAGCTCCTCTTGCGCCGGAACAAGCTTCTGGCTTGAGTGGCGACCCGAAGGTTACCAAGCCCGCTGCCCCTGCTACCTCCGACATTCCCTCTGCCAGTCACACGACCTCCCCGGCGCCGGCATCCTCGCCTGCGCCCGATAAGACCTCCTCCCCGGCGAAGGACGTTCCTCCGCCGGAACAAGACACCTCTGCCCCTGACGTCCACATGGACTCGGGGGCTCAACAGGAACCTCCGGCTCCTGATGTCCACATGGACACAGGAGCCCACCAAGAAGCACCAGACTCCGGCGCGCCCATCAGCGACGCCGGCACAACTGAAGACGCCGGAGCAGACATCAAGGGTAAAGGCCCTTTAGTGCCGGAAGTCCGGACTATTCCGGATCCTGCCTCTGCTGGCCAAGATGCACCGGCCGCACCGGAACAGCCCGTGCCCAAAACTCCTTCTGCTGAAACGACTCCTGCACCGGCCAAGAGCACGGCGCCGGCCAAGACCTCTGCCCCGGCCAAGTCCGGCACATTGAAGATCCAGCCGACCAAGTCCGGCACTCCATCCGCCGCCACTGCTCCTCCTAAGGCAACGCCTCGGACCAGCTCTGCTCTGGCCCTGCATCTTGGCAGGGCAGCAGCCCGGCCTGGCTACCGGCGCAACTTCTTCGACACGCCAGAACTTGAGGGCATCATCCCCCTGGTGACAAAGAGTGACCAAAGCCTCGGGTCTCTCAAGGAGCGCTGCGAGAAATGGAATGACGCCGGCTCCCTGGACACAGCTGACTCCCAGAAGAAGAAACAGGCCGAAGCTTCGGCCACCGGCAACCCAGCTGATATCCTGGCCGCTAAGCCCATTCCTATTGCCTGCGAACTTCTCAGTCTTCAGCAACGACTTCATCGCCTGGCCGATGCCACCAACGTAAGTCCTTTACATATAGATATCCCCAGTCCCCGAAAATGTCGGCTGTCCGGGATACGGACATCCGGGATTTTCCAAGACCTTTTGCACTTAGCTGCTTTTGCAATTAACTTTCCGACATATGAGCTCGATTCGAGCTTCAAATCCTAGTCACCGAGAGCCGGGATAGGTGCGCAGCACCTGTGCCGGGTCTCTACAATTTCACATCTCAATTATTTTTCAAATCCTCCTGACCGAGATATAAGCTCGATTCGAGCTTCAAATCCTAGTCACCGAGAGCCGGGATAGGTGCGCAGCACCTGTACCGGATCTCCTATAGCATAAATAGTTCGTATAATCTTCAACTGTACTGGCATGCTTTAGTTATCTCATATCCCTTCAAATCCTAATACTTTTGCAGCGCATGAATAACGCCCGTGCCGACATGTTCCATGACTTGGTGTGCGAGCATCGGAAGCTTTCCGACGCACACAACAAGCTCCAGCTGGAACTGTCCCAGAAAGGTAATTTCAGCCGACATACCTTGCCCTTCTCAATAGTCCTCTGGCCGGTACATCTTAATATGCCGACACCTAATCTTTGTCTGACATTTGGCAGCTGGTGCCGAAGCACAAGTCACCGAGCTTGTCAAGAGAGTGAAGGAACTTACTGGTATGCCGGATCCTCTTAACCTTGAACTAATCCTTCTGTACTTCAAATCCTTTAATCTTTTCACTGTTTTCTTTCTTCAAATCCTTGTTTTGACTTCAAATCTTTTCAGACGAGAAAGCTGCACTGGAGGCACGCCACCAGGACTGTGTGTCCTCAGTGGATGTAGCCAAGCAACTGGACGACCGGGATGCCGGTCACAAGGCCGAGGTTGAGCAGCTGAAGGGCCGGATCACCGAGCTTCTGGACGAAAAGGAACAGAGGGAGGGCCTACTGAAGAAAACCCAGTCCCTGCTTGTCATCTCCGAGACTGATGCCTCCAACGCCCACGCTGAACTGGATAGCCTGAAGGAGCAGGCCACCAAATGAGAGGTTACAGTTTCACAGCTGAATGCCGACCTTGCCAGTAAGCTTCAAATCCTTTCCCTTTATCCTTCCCGACATAGTGTAATTCTCTCCGGCATATTCTCCTTTTGCTAACATTGTTTCTATTCCTCAGACATGTTTCCCGCTTCCGTCGCAGACGTTGAGAGGGCTTTGCAGTTGGATCGAGAAAACCGGGGTGTTCCGGTTGACTCGCCCAACTGGGACATGTCGGAGCAGCTGCTGGCTCTGCAGTCCCGGAAGAACGCCATGACGCTCTACACTGAAGAACTCTTCTATGGCGCCCAGGAGGCATTCTCTGCCCTCTGGCCGGGACAAAGGACTCCCACTGATCCCGTCGACCTCGGCAACGATCTGCAGCTGGCCAAGGTTCGCCTCCGGGAGTGGCGAGATTCCGGCGCGAGGGTTGGAGCTGACGAAGCTCTCACCTACTTCTTGTCCTGGTATGAAAAGGCTGACTTGGAGACTTTGCGCACTGTGCGCGAAGGATCCATCTGGACCACGGATCCGGAACATATCCGGCGCCGGCGAGAGTTGGCCCACAGCTATGTGGACTATGCCGACACCGACGCCTTCGTTCGGGATATCCGTGAGCCGGAGAAGAAGGACGATGCCGGGACATCCGCCGCTGCTGAGGGCTCCGACTCCAGCCAGGATGAAGATGAAGCTGAAGAGGCCGACACTGATGTCCCGGAACAGGCATCTGCCCCGGGCGGAGGTGATGGCTCCATTCCATCTGCTGGGTCCGGCACTCCTGAAGCCGACATCTCCACCGCCACTGCTCCACCAGCCGGCGCCTCTGCTTCTGCCGCTGCTCCTTGACTTTGCAGCACAAACACTTTAAGTTTTATCAGATCCCCGGTATGCCGGGTGCAGATGTAATATACACGTTTAATTTCCTTTGGTTTGCTTCCTGAACAAGTTTTATCTTGGTTTGCTTGTTACTAATGCCGGATCATCTTTTGGCTAAGTCACCGAGTTGTTTTCCTGTTTCCTCAATTTCACAACCTTGGCTAGTTGTCTACCTCAATTGGCTTTCGACGTATGAGTCTCAAGGTTGCTTCCTCGAACATACAGTACTTTAACTTTGAGACTTAGACTTCAAATCATCCGACACTTTAAATTTTAACTTTAGCTTTAACGAAAATGTCGGTTCGCTTGCTTTGTATTTCCTTAGCCGTTTTCCATGTGTAGACAATCTCCGGCATCTACTCTTGCTAGCCATGAAGCCGGGTTTCGGACAGCAGCTGAGTCGAAGAGTGGCCTTTGGTGCCGACACATTACTAGGCCGACATAGGAAACATTCAAATAAAGCCAGCCGGCATATAACAAAAAACTGTAAATAAACAACAAATATACCTCGGAGCTAGTTACCCGGCTTCTTCGGGATGCCGGCATTTCAATCATTAGTCTTGTGCCGGCACAACACGCCGGCATACAAAGGAAAATATGGAAATACATACATTGTGTTGCTCAGGAGTAAAAGGGGCGCAGTAGAGCTATGTTCCATGGCCTCTTGGTTTCTTCTCCGGACCTGTCCGCCTTATTCTTCTTGGGGTCCTGCGCATCTATAAGATAATATGCATCATTGTGCAGAGCTCTGCTCACAATGAATGGCCCCTCCCATGGAGGAGTTAACTTATGCCGGCCTTCTGTTCCTTGCTTTAGCCGGAGTACTAGATCTCCCTCTTGAAATCTCCTTGGATTTACCTTCTGCGCATGATAGCGTCTGAGGTTCTGCTGATATACTGCTGTTCTTGACAGAGTTATTTCCCTTGCTTCCTCTAGCAGATCAACATCATTTTCTCTGGCTTCTTTAGCCTCTTCCTCAGTATATAGCACTATTCTTGGTGCATCAGGTATTACATCTGTTGGAAGCACAGCTTCTGCTCCATACACCAGGAAAAATGGTGTGTAGCCTGTTGATCTATTCGGAGTTGTTCTTAAACTCCACAGCACTGCTGGCAGCTCATCTAGCCAACATCCCGGAGTTTTCTCCAGGGGCTCTCTCAGCCGGGGTTTTATGCCGGATAATACTAGCCCATTCGATCTCTCTACTTGGCCATTGGCACAAGGGTGGGCAACCGACGCAACGTCCAGCCGGATTCCCACTTCCTCACAAAATCTGGCAAATGGCCCTTGGGCAAAGTTTGACCCATTGTCAGTGATGATGCTATGAGGAACACCATATCTCAAGATTATATCCTTTAAGAATTTCACTGCTGTGTGACCATCACACTTGCTTATGGGCTTCACTTCAATCCACTTGGTGAACTTGTCCACCATGACCAGGATATGGGTCATTTTCCCTCTGGCCGGCTTAAAAGCCCCGACCATATCCAGGCCCCAAACAGCAAAGGGCCAGGTTATTGGGATAGTTTTCAGGGCAGATGCTGGCTGATGAATCTGGTGGGCATATCTTTGACACCCATTACATTTCCGGACCAAGTTTTCTGCCTCTTGCAGTGCCGTTGGCCAATAGAAGCCATGCCGGAATACCTTTGCCACCAATGCCCTGGACGAAGCATGGTGAACACACTCCCCCTGGTGAATTTCCCGGAGCATCTCCAGACCCTCCGCAGATTCGACACATCTCTGCAATACTCCGGTGGTACTTCTCTTGTATATTTCTTTGTTGATGATGGTATACGCTTTGGATCTCCTTATAACCCGGCGGGCCTCGGTTTCATCCGTCGGCACTTGACCATCCACCATGAAGTTCATGATAGGACGTGCCCATGAGGGCACTTCCCTGACAGTGAACACTGCCTGATCTATTTCCATCATTTCGACCGACACATAATCGATCTCCATGGGCTGCGAAGTCCCCGGGACTGAAGAATCAGTCCCCGGGTATGCCGGAGCAGTCCCCGGGTATACCGGCACAACCTCTTGGCACATTTTACCCTTGCCTTTAGTTTTGCTCCGGAATACTGTACTAACAGCATATGCCGGCCCAGTCCCCGGGACTGAGGAAACAGTCCCCGGGTTATCCGTCCTGGCTCCGGCATCTATCTCCATTGGAACTGCTTCGTCTGGACCTGGCGGGACATAAATGGAGGATGACTCCGGCGAGGGTTTGATCGATGGCTTCCTCAGATGCTCCAGCGAAATGCCGGGCGGGATTGAATCTCGGGAAGACCCCAGCTTGGATAATGCATCGGCTGCATCGTTCTGAGCCCGGAGAACGTGCCGGAACTCACAACCTTCAAAGTAACCACTTAACTGCTGCACTAGGAAACGGTATGATGCCATGTTAGCATCATGCGCGTCCCATATGCCGGAACACTGCTGAATCACTAAATCAGAATCACCGAAGCACATAATCCGGCGAATTCCTATGTCCTTAGACACCTTCAGGCCATGCACAAGTGCCTCATATTCCGCCACATTATTTGATGCTGCAAAGTGAATCTGCAGGACATATCTCAGCTGGTCATTCTTTGGTGAACTGAGAACTATGCCGGCACCCAAGCCATGGATTGTCTTGGACCCATCGAAATGCATCCTCCAATAATTGGCATCTGGCAATGGTGGCTCATACTGTATCTCGGCCCAGTCAATAAAGAAATCAGCCAAGACCTGGGACTTGATTGTATCCCTCTTATCGTACTGCGGTGTATATGGTGAAAGCTCTATTGCCCACTTTGCTATCCGGCCGCTGGCATCTTTGTTGCCTATAATTTCCGAGATAGGGGCCTCGGCCACTACCCGGATTGGATGCT
The DNA here is from genome assembly GCA_007115705.1 of Dactylis glomerata. Classification (NCBI taxonomy): domain Eukaryota; kingdom Viridiplantae; phylum Streptophyta; class Magnoliopsida; order Poales; family Poaceae; genus Dactylis; species Dactylis glomerata. The sequence goes on from QXEO01000431.1 coordinate 3,005,325, forward strand.
CTTGGAAGTAATGCTTGAGCTTCTTGGCCGCCATATAGACACCATAGGTCATCTTCTGATAGTGGGGGTAGTTTTGCTTTGAGGTGGAGAGGACTTCACTCAGATAATATACCGGCCGCTGCACGGTTTTGCCTCCTTCCTCTCGCTCTACTACCACCACAGCACTGACAACTCGGTTGGTTGCCGCTATAGAGCAACATTGGCTCCCGGGGCATCGGAGATGCTAATACCGGCGCTGTTGACAACAACTGTTTCAATTCTTTGAAAGCTGCATCTGCTTGCGTTGTCCAGACAAATGTGTCGGACTTTTTCATCAACTGATATAACGGCAGAGCTTTCTCTCCCAGCCGGCTTATGAAGCGGCTCAGGGATGCGAGGCACCCAGTGAACTTCTGTACTTCCCTCAAATCTGTCGGCGGCTTCATCCTTTCTATGGCACGAATCTTGCCGGGATTCACCTCAATACCCCGGCTGGAAACAAGGAAACCGAGCAACTTGCCCGTCGGCACACCAAAGGTGCACTTAGCCGGATTCAACTTCATCCGGAATCTCCTCAGGTTCCCAAAGGTTTCCCGGAGATCATCTATGAGAGTCTTGCTCTCCTTGGTTTTTATGACGATATCATCGACATATACCTGCACATTTTTATCTATCTGATCGTGCAAACACTTTTGCATACACCTTTGGTAAGTTGCGCCGGCATTTCTTAAACCGAACGGCATAGTGAGATAGCAATAAGCCCCGTACGGGGTAATAAAGGATGTCTTTATTTGATCTGGCTCATGCAAGGGGATCTGGTGGAAACCAGAATAGGCATCTACAAATGATAACAGTTCACATCCGGCTGTGGAATCAATCACTTGATCGATCCGAGGGAGCGGGAATGGATCTTTTGGACATGCCTTATTCAAGTTGGTGTAATCAACACACATCCGCCATACTTTCACTATGGCGGGCTCGTCTTTCTTCTTTTCCACCAAAACCGGATTAGACGCCCAATCCGGATGAAGTACTTCCTTTATAAAGCCAGAGGCTAAGAGCCTGGCCACTTCCTCCCATATGGCTTTCCTTCTATCGCCGGCATTCCGCCGGAGCGGCTGCTTCACTGGCTTAGCATCGGGTCTCACGTGCAATGCGTGCTCAGCCAGCTCCCTCGGCACACCTTGCAGGTCCGAAGTAGACCATGCAAAGATATCCCGATTCTCACGGAGGAAGCTGATGAGCTCGCTTTCCTATTTGGGATCCAAACTTGCCCCAACCAGGGCATGGCGCTCCGGGAAAGCTTCATCCAGAGGCACCTTTTTGACTTCCTTACTCACTTGAAAAGAAACGCTGCCACCGGGATTTGTCATGCCCGGCATAGATTTGCCGGCCACGACCGTCTCAGCAATCTCCACTGCTCGCTTGAGCCTCTTCCTCTCCTCTGCAATGATCAGAGTCTCGGCCAGATTGGATCCGGCGGTGGCACATGCCATAGAACGCTTGTAATCACCAATGATGGTGATCACTCCTTTGGGTCCCGGCATCTTCATCTTCAGATACGCCACATGCGTAGAGGCCATGAATTTTGCCAGTGCCGGTCTACCCAGCAAAGCATGGTAGGGGCTCTCCAGATCAACCACCTCGAACATGAGGTTTTCCACCCTGCAGTTATCCCGGCTGCCAAACATCACATCCATCCGCATCTTGCCCATCGGCGCACACGAAAGTCCCGGCACAATGCCGTGGAACGTGGTCTTGCTCGGTTCTAGCATATTTTCCTTGATTCCCAGCTTCTCCATCGTATCCCGATACATGATGTTGATGCTGCTTCCATTATCAATGAGGACCTTGCTGAATCTTACGTTATTAGCCGGCCCGACGAATGTCGGATCCATCACCAGAGCATATCCGCCGGGATTTGGCATGATCCGGGGATGATCTGCCCTGTCCCAACCAACAGCCTGGTCAGACCAGTACATCAGCTTTGGCACAGCCGACATAACGGCATTCACCTCCAGACACCGCCGGTACAAGCTCTGCTTGTCTGTTCTCTCGGTCTCAAAGACCATATAGCTCTGATCATACTCCTTGTACTCATTCCGGCCCGCTCCTGGGCCTCCGGCGTTATATTCCGGATTATAGCTCTGGTCAACTTGATTTACGCCGGCATTTCCGGCGTTGCTCTGATTCCCAGGATTAACCGGCCTAGGTGGGACTGCAATCGTATTGGCACCTGTCAACGGCGATGGAGCTGCCGGGACAGAGGGTCTAGTCGGTCCCCAGGGACCTGCACGACCTGCTAATATGTCATCCAGCCACGAACAGTTCCTTGTCAAATGGTTTGCCGGCTTTCCCGGCTGGAATGTGTGGAACACACAAGGCTTGTCCATGGCAAGACCCATAGTATACTTCGGCCACTGCTTCTTCTGGCCGGCGGCTCCGCCAGCATTCTTGTTGGTCCAGACATTCTTCTTCTGGAACGGCTGTGCTTGCTGCTGCGGCTGCTGCTGAGGCTGCTGATAGTTCTCATATCTCGGACGCTGGCTACTGCCGGCGCCCCCTCGCTCTTCCTCCACAGCTGCAACTTGTGCTGCCCCATACCGGTGATCCGGCCTTTCCTCTCTTCTCTTGTTCCGGTTATCAGTGCGATAATATTGCCCTGATCTCCCGGCATTGCTGGTGTTCCCCTGGGTTTGCCCCTGTCCTTGTGAATCGAGACTGGGCTGCATGGGATCTCCCAGAGCATAACTATCAGCGATCTTGATTGTTTCGGCCAGCGTGGCCAGCATTTGCCTCTGAAGCTTTTGCCACAGCATGGTGCCATGCCGGCACCCATGAGCGAACCACATGATGGCCTGCTGCTCATTGATTCCTTCGCAGGAATTGCGCAACGTGCACCACCTGGTCAGATAGTCACGGTCAGTCTCATTCACTCCTTGCCGGCAGTTAGCCAGCTGCTGCGGACGGTTGGGCCTCTTGTATGTACTGGTAAAGTTCGACACAAACTGCTCTTCGAAATCAATCCAGCCGTTGATACTCCCGGCCGGCAAATTATTCAGCCATATCCTGGCTGGACCTTCCAACATCTGCGGCACATATCGTACCACCCATCTGAGGTTTCCTCCGGCGATGTTCACCGCTGTGGAGTAATCCTCCAACCAATCTTCCGGCTTCGTACTGTCATTATATGTCCTCGCGCCACGCGCGAGCTGGAAGAAGTAAGGCACCGGCTCCCCCATAATCCGGGGTCCGAAACACATAGGGCCCGGAGCTCCTTGTCTCTCCACCAACTCTGATTGGTGGATCTTGTCCATCTTGAAACGTGCATCATTGGCTTCCAAGGACCGAGGTCCAAGCCGGGATGCTATTGGGCCTACGATCATCTGCTGCTGCTGCTCCGGCTGAGGCTGCTCACTATGCCGGCCTTGCTGGTGCTGCTGCTGATATCCCGCCCTGGCAAGGGCGGAATTGCCGTCATCCTCTCGATGTCCCGGATGGCCTGCACCCTGCTGCTGCGCTGCACCTCCGGCGCCCTGTTGCTGACGCCGGGCTGCACTGTTACTCCGGCCACCACCGGCCGCGCCTGCTTCATGCCCGGCCGGCACACTCTGGCCGGGCTTCTTGCTGCCGACATACTTGTCAGCTTGGCCGACATTCTTCTGCACCATCGCCTGCTTTCCGGCGGCAGCCGGATCGTACACCTGGATCTGCTTGTCCCGGCGGCCAGAGGTCACACTTCCGGCACGCCGGGCGCTAGGATGCGGGGATGAGGCTTGGCCCCTCGACCTCGCGCCGGCACCTCCCGCCGACACAATGTACTGAGACGCCCCGGCACCCGGGTTTGCCTTCTTAAAGGCCTCCTGCTGCTTTGTAGCTTCAGACAAAAGTTGGTTAAGCCGGGCTTGCTGCTCACGCAGTGCTTCGCCGGATAAACAAGATAAATCCTTAGCTACCTCGGCCGCCGCTCTAAGGTTCTTTACTGGCGAACTATAGACTACCTTAGGCACAGTACTAGTTGCGGTATGACTCTTATCTCTAGCATCTTTTCCTATCTCAGCATTAAGATTTCTGCCTCTAGTTCTAACCTCTTCTATCCGGCTAGGCCGGATTACGACAGGAGTAAAACCATGGGCTGCCTCATACTCACGGAGTTGCCGGTTAAACCGTTCGCGCTCCTGGTTCATGGCCAGGGCCTCGTCGACGAGGGCCTGACGAGATCCCTCCAGGACCTCCCTTGTCTGCTCCGGATCAACGCTGGATCGCACCGGCTCGAGAAGTCGGTCGATGATGGGAAGAAGAATCTCGCCCCTAGCCGGCACACCGGAAGTGCCGGCCAGGTTCTCCGCACGCTCCAACGGAGGACGCGCCGACCTCTTGACCTTCGGCGACTCCGGAGGAGAAGCTCCGGCCGCTGCTGCTTTGCCGGCATCTTCCGCCGGCGGCACGGATGTGCCGGCCATCATCACCTCAGCCGGCTCTACTGAGCGAGCGCTACGCCCAGCGTGAGCCAGCCGATGTGACGGAGGATCCGACGCCACCAGCACCTCCTTCCTGCAAATTCTCTCAGTCCCCACGTACACCTCGTGGGAACCGAAAGACATAATCCGGCCATCCCTGGGGAACGGCCGGCCACCGAGACAACCGGCGTTGTCACTGACGAAACTGAGCGAGCCTAGCCTCTGGACGAGGCCAGAGACCACGCGCACTCCCGAAGCTGCTATCACAGACCCCGTCCGAATGAACACTCCGCCCAGCATATCGATCTGCCCCACGGTGGGCGCCAAATGTCGTCGTGGTGAAACAACATATGCCATAGGATGGCTTAAATGGGGGCCGAACTAGATGCTGGAGGATTCGGGAGAGGGGAACGAGCTAAGAAGCACGACAGAAAGAGGCACTGATCTACCCAGGTTCGGGGCTCTCGTAAGGAGATAACACCCCTACTCCTACTCTACTGATTGTATATTTGGGTCGATGTAGTACACAACAATGGTGCTTCCAAGCTCTCCGCTAGAGAAGGAAGATGAACTGCTAAGTGTAGGAACACAGAGTGACCAACCAACCTTCAACCCTTTCCTAGGACTCCCTGTGCCACCTTATATAGTGGTGGCCAGGGTTACAACGGTCATAGAAGACCAGGAGACACCAACTACACTCCAAACAGGACTTGCTGTCGAGGGCAGACGCCCATGACTTTCTCCCTGATTGCTCTCGATGGGACTCCCCTTGCTGTACCTTGTACTTCCAGGACTGTGACCTTACCACTCTGAGGTAAGCTTGTACTTGTGCACAGTGAGGGTAGGTAACCTCCACTGTGCACCCTGCCATCTTACTCTGCTACCATGCTTGGATGTTTTCTTCCTTGATTGTAGGGATGTGACACCTTGGTTGACTTAAGTATCCCGGATATGACCGTTGGCCATACCCAGGACTTATATGCCGGACCAACGACCTACGAGGGTCGGGTAATCCGGCCTCCCCTGCTCCTGCACAACACACCAAATGGTTAGGCCGGCATATCTAAGTATATGCCGGCACACATATACCAGTATTCCGGCTATACCGGCATATCCAAGTATTAGCCGGGACACACACATATGACGGCCTGGCCGATGCTCTTATATTCCGGCCAGGCCCTTTCTTGATAACCCGGCATAAGTCAACCATAGACTTTGTGTCTTTCTAGTCTCTTGACCCTACCGGGGGTTATCCCCCCGACATAGGGGCGGGGGGCTCTCTCGATCTACCCGCCCAGGCCAGGTGTTAGTCAGAAGGTCAGCGCCAGAGAAGGAAGCTTCCAGTAACTGGGTTGCCTACTTCGACGGTGCTCAGTCCCAGGAAGGTCTGGGGGCTGGCGTACTCCTGGTCTCGCCCATGGGCCAGCACCACAAGTATGTCATCCAGCTCGCCTTCCCTAGGGAAGGGTTTCTAGCCGGCCTAAGGATCGCCGCAGGCATGGGGATCTCTCGTCTCTCCATCCACGGCGATTCCCAGCTCATGGCCGGCCAAGCAGAGGGAGTCAAGCTAAGCCCATTAATGAAGGCGTACGCGGGGGAGGTGCGGAAGCTTGAGTGCCACTTCAACAGCCTCAAGCTCGAGCACGTCCCCCCTCCCCCGTGGACAAGATGTTGCAGTCAAGGAGTTGTCTCGGATAGCCGCCAAAGGATTGCTAGTCCCTGCAGGAGCTACTGTTAAGAAGTTGTTGAACGGATCGTATGGGCACCTAGAGGGGGGGTGAATAGGTGCTACTCAAATTTTAATTCTTTTTCAATTTAGGCTTGACACAAAAGGTAAATTCTCTAGATATGCAACTATGGTGAATTTACCTATATGTCAACAAGCAAGCTAAGCAAGATACAATATATAAAGGCAATAAAGGATAGAGGTAACCAAGAGTGGAGCACACGAAGACACGGATGTAATTCCCGTAGTTCCTTCCTTTTTAGGGGAAGTACGTCTACGTTGGAGGGGTGTGGTTGCCACAAAGGCCTAACCAACGCCACAAAGGCTCACCCTATTCTCCGGTGAAAGCTTCCGCCACAAAGGCCTAGCTCACTTTCCACTAAGGGATTCCTCAAGGCGGAACCGGCCTTTACAATCTTGGGGCACGCATCCACAACCGAATTGGAGGCTCCCAAGCACAACACAATGCTGTCAAACAACAAGTAGCAAGATATCAAATACACAAAACAAGGTCTTGGGACACAAGGGAACCCAAGACACAAGGGCCCTCAAGCAAATGAGAGGGGAAATCAAATCGCTTCGGTGAGGATGTAGATGATGGTCTTCTCCTTCGATTCTCCAAAGATCAAGAGCTTTGGTGGGTTGAGGGAGGAGATCTAGTTGATTTGGTGGCTCCAATAATGGTGTTTGTTCTTCTTGCTTGGGATGAGCTGCTCTTTGGGGAAGAAGGTGGGGGGTATTTATACCCCCCCAAAAATCTGACCGTTGCCATCCAGGAAAGTCCGGCTAAAGCCGGCCACACCGGCTAAAGCCGGTCTGAAAAATCCGGCCCTGCCGGAATAAGCCGGACAAATAGCCGGGTTACTCCAGAGGCGCAGAGCTTCTTCCGAAACTGGGCAGTCCGGCTATAGCCGGTCTGGGGACCGGCTAAAGCCGGCCTTCCTGGCCAAACTTCATATAAAACCTCTCCCAGAGCATATTAGCACCATTTCCTCAAGAATTTCCTTTGGGCAATGATAATTATCAAGTGTAACATAGGAAACCCAATATCTTGTGCAAGAATATAATAAAATCCTGCAAAGCATAATCACCACATTAATAGATAATGTATTGTTAACAAACGCCAAAATCAATTAGGCGGGAAATGCTCTTTCAATCTCCCCCTTTTTGGTGTTTGATGACAATACATAATTTTGCATGTTTCAAACGATATAAAATATAGACGGAGCTCCCCCTTGCTATGTGCCTTATTTTAAGTTTTGTATTTGAATACAAAGACACATCAACAATAAGAACTCCCCCTAGATTTTATAATGTGATCCATATGTGCACAAGATATATAATAATTCAATAGCACATAATCAACAAGCATATAATATGACAATATATAGCAAGTAGGATCAATAAAGATAATCATAATCAAGTCTACTACACATGATCATAGCACATAGTTCAACACATAGTAGTAGGTGATAAACCAAGTTCAACCATGGGACACAAGCGAGCAAGCACACGATAAGAGCTTGTGACCCAACCAAATCCAAATGGAAAGCCAATACAAATCCAAATGGAAGACACACATGCAAATGGCACACATGCAACTTTCTCCCCCTTTGGCATCAAGACGCCAAAAAGGGAGACAACAACACGAGATCACTCCTCAACATCATCAAAGTCCTCATCATCCGCATCATCATCTCCTTGGTCATCATCTTCTGTATCTTCATCACCATCTTCTTCCTCATCTTCTTCATCAACGACTTCCTTGCCCTTGGAGGTGACTTCGGCTAACTCCTTCCAATCAAAAGATGATCCCTCATTCCACTTGCCAAATGAAAAAGTGTCCTCGGATAGATCTTGCTCTTGGGACTCTTCTTCATGACTAGCTCCTTTGCCCTTCTCCACAATCCTCAAACGAGCATCCAACTCTCTTTGCTTCTTGTGAATGTGCTTGCGGTCCACATAGTCCTTGTATTGAGTTTGACGCACATCATTGTTCATGCAAAACAAAGCCCTTTGCCACCACTTGAGTTTCTTCATCTCTTGACCCATTCCACCACTTGGTGGATCCGCATTCTTCCTCCTACAACCACTAGCATAGCGGTTGCCACCCAACACATCGCTCGAAGAGGGAAAAGCACTTGAGGTGCTAGACATCAAATGAGCGGTCTTCTTGTAGAGCATGTTGGGCTTGTGCACCTCTAACTCTTCATCTAGAAGATCTTGCTCAATCTCAAAGTCTCCTTCAATGCCTCTGTCAATGATAAGCCTCATGATAAATGGAGCATAAGGAGGGATTTTCCTATCAAGCATAGCAATCTTCATCTCCATGAAGATAAAGTACATCACATCGAGCTCCATCCCTTCACAATCCCTTCCGGCCTCGAAGACAAGACGGGCATGGTGGAGTAAATGCACAAGTCCACCTCTGATAGAATCATTGTTGCCCCCACTTGGAGCAATGTTGGCACGAAACATCCGAAGCAGAATATCATAGAGGGGAAGGAGATTTGCAGTCTCTCCCGCTTTGCCCCCGGGACCATAGAGACACTGGATCTTCCTCTTGTTGTACTCTGTGGTGTCAAGATGCAAACGGACACCTCTAGGTCGATGAATGCCATCAAACCTATAGCCCAAGAGCTGCCCGAAGCGAGAGATGGTAGAGCTCTTCCTCACTTCACCTGACATCCAAGTGAAACCAACCTCATCCCGAGTATCAAACTCCAAAGTGGCAAAGAACTGCTGGATCAAACGAGGATTATAGTCTTGTCTGAAGACCATCAACTTGTGCAAACCCAACTTCTGAGTGACCCAGAGAGCATCAGCAAAGTACTCATCCCTGGACAACGATGCAATGTTGGTGAACTTCATGGGGCAAACCTTTGTGCTCATGGTCTCATAAACCTGCTCATAGATCCTCTGATGCTCTGACCGGTAGAAGGAACCACTGTCGATGTCCCTAGGCAAGGCATAGAACTTCTGTTCACGAAACTCACGGTACTCTTGCTTGGACAACTTCTTGAGATCACCAATGTTAGCAAACAGAGATTTCTTCTTTCATTCTTCCAATCTCTTTTTCTTCATAGCAGCGGTCATACGTGCATCGTGATGTTCTTGACGGCGGGCAAGAGAAGGATCAACATAGCGAGACCGCTTGGGTCGAGAACCACCTGCAAACAGCACATAGGTAGATAGCATATAGGATGAGCATGCATGCCAGAGGATCAAAGAGCAATAGCACAAAAGGAAAAAACAGGACAGTACTTGGTGATCTACACCGGCTATTTCCGGTCTCAGGCCGGCTTTAGCCGGTCAGGCCGGCAAAAGCCGGTCTGACACCGGCTTTAGCCGGACCAGATGAACACAATTCAAAATCTCAGGAGTAGGCCACCAAAACTAGTCAAGTATTTTCGATCTATGCAATGCTGGAAGGAATCACGAAACCAAACATTCCCAGATGAACAACAAGGTACCAAAAAATCAACTAACCCTAACCCTAGGGAGACCTAGGGAGAGAGAGAGGAGAAAGTAGGGGAGGGTACCCTGGTCCATGGGGAGGGCGCCGGAGAGGATGGCCGGCCGATGAGGGAGCTCCGGCGGCCGGAGGAGAGGCGAATGACGGCGGCGGCGACGAGTCCAAGGGAGGAGGAGCTCGAGCAGAGATAGGTGTGGGGGTTAACTGAGGAAACCCTCACCCCCACGGCCTTATGAGATGGGCTCGAAAACCCCAGGCCGGCTATAGCCGGTTGGGCCGGCTAAAGCCGCACCCCGGCTATTTCCGGTGAAGGACCGGCTATAGCCGGTGAAGATGGCACAAAACAGATGAATTTGATTTCAGGAAATTCTGGGCATGCAAGAGAGGATGCTTGGCTTTAGATAAGTGGGCTTAGGATAGAAAAACATGCATGGAGTGGTTCTCGGCACTTGACATTGCAAACACAAGAAATCTTTGGAAAATCCAATACAAGTGCCTTCCCATTTCAAGGATAGAGACAATGACGAAAAAGTTCAATAAACTCAAATAGAAATTGCAAGGAATCAACTCTTCGAAAAGAAGAGGTCGGTGGCCGAGGCCACCATGTATGAGTGTTATGGCATTGGACCGCGAAGATGTATCTTGGGTCCATAACCAATACTCGTCATTGAAACTCATATATCACAAAAATGATAGAAAGAGAACAATATTGTCACTATGGGCATTATGGGGGGAGGGATAGCCCAATTGATTAGGACCGCACTCCCCCTATCTCCATGCCCACACCTAAACCAAACAAGTATTGAAAAATAGGTGTATTTGCAAGATGATCAAGCCACACTCCTTGAATCAATGATATTTAGCTCATTCCTCAAATATCCAAATCTTGCTTCATCAAGGGGCTTCGTGAAAATATCGGCAAGTTGATCCTTGGTGCTCACATATGCAAGCTCAATATCACCACGGGCAACATGATCTCTAATAAAATGATTCCGGATCTCAATATGCTTGGTTCTTGAATGTTGCACCGGATTATAGGCTATCTTGATAGCACTCTCATTGTCACATAAAAGAGGCACTTTGTCACAATTGACACCATATTCCTTTAAAGTTTGCCTCATCCACAACAATTGAGTGCATCCACTTGCGGCGGCAATGTATTCGGCTTCGGCGGTGGAGAGAGATATACAATTTTGCTTCTTAGAAGACCAACACACCAAAGACCTACCAAGAAATTGGCAAGCTCCGGAGGTTGATTTCCTATCATCCTTGTCACCGGCCCAATCCGAATCTGTGAAGCCACAAAGAGAGAAATCCGAGCCTTTGGGATACCAAAGCCCATCAGTTGGGGTATGAACCAAATATCGAAAGATTCTCTTAACCGCCATAAGGTGGATTTCTTTAGGAGCGGCTTGATACCTTGCACACACACCTACACTCAACACAATATCGGGTCTAGATGCGCAAAGGTAAAGCAAAGAACCGATCATAGAATGGTATACCTTTTGATCCACATCTTTACCATTGGGATCAAGTTCAAGATGACATTTTGTGGCCATTGGTGTGGCGGCCCCATTTAGTTCCTTCATCTTGAACCTCTTGAGCATGTCTTGGACATATTTGGCTTGATTAATGAAAGTCCCTTCTTTCAATTGCTTGATTTCAAAACCAAGAAAGAACTTCATTTCGCCCATCATAGACATCTCAAACCTATCGGTCATAAGCTTTGAAAATTCATTATTAAAAGCTTTGTTAGTAGAGCCAAAGATAATATCATCAACATATAGTTGGCATACGAAAAGCTCCCCATTGACCCTCTTAGTAAAAAGAGTGGGATCGATTTGCCCAACTTCAAACCCACGGTCTAACAACAACTCCCTAAGGTGCTCGTACCACGCACGTGGGGCTTGTTTAAGGCCATAGAGTGCCTTATGGAGTTTGTAGACATGGTTCGGGAAGTTGAGATCCTCAAACCCCGGGGGTTGCTTAACATACACTTCCTCTTTCAATGGACCATTTAGAAAAGCACTTTTAACATCCATTTGTTGCAACTTAAAGTTATGATGAGTGGCATATGCAAGAAGGATACGGATGGACTCAAGGCGAGCCACGGGAGCATAAGTTTCTCTAAAGTCAATTCCTTCCAATTGAGAGAAACCTTGAGCAACCAATCTAGCCTTGTTCCTCACAACAATTCCATGCTCATCTTGCTTGTTCTTGAATATCCACTTTGTGCCAATCACATTGCGGCACTCCTTTGGCTTCTCCACTAACACCCATACATTATTGCGCTTGAAGTTGTTGAGTTCTTCATGCATAGCATCCAACCAATCCGGATCTTCAAGAGCTTCAAATACTTTCTTGGGTTCAACCATGGAGATATAAGCATGATGAGAGCTAAATTGTGCCAATTGACACCGGGTTGACACTTTGCTTCTTAAATCTCCAATAACCCTCTCAAGGGTATGACCTTTAAGCTCCAAATCCCTTTCAACTCTTTTCTTGCGACGGGCTTCGATCTCCTGATTAGACCTTGGAGGAGTCACTTGATCATCTTGATCAATTTGGTCCCCGTCTTGACCATCAAATTGACCTTGATCATCATTATCTTCATGAGTAGGTTGATCTTGGTCTTGTGAAGAATTGGGGGCGGTTGAGATAACCGGAGAGGATGGTGGTGCCACTACAAGCATTCCAGTCTATTGCAACAACAACATTCGTTGCAATAAGTGACAAATTGTCGCAATAGGTATCTATTGCCACGACATTGCGTTTGTTGCCAAGCGTTGCAACAGCACGCATGGTAATAGGTTATTGCCACAAAAACCAAAATGTGGCAAGAAAGTGTTCTATTGCAACGGAGATGTCGCAAGTTGCCACATTTTTTCTCATGGCAGCACACACTTGATGCCACGATTTCTTTTGTGGGGATAGCTTCCCGCAACAGGCGGCAAAACCGTCGCAAAAAGAACATTTGTGGCGATATGCATTTGTGGCGATAGCCTATTCCAACACCACTTGTTTCGTGGCGTGTGCCCTTCCGTGGCAATTGCGAATTGTTGCAATACCTTATGGCAACAGTTCTTAAATTTGTAGGTACATTCGTTTTGCCACGAATCCTATGTTTGTGGCAGTACCATATTGCAACATACTCATTTCAGTAGTGATAGAGACTTATCGCACCAGGCAAAATATTTGTGGCAAGAGGCTACTACAACAATACAAATATTTTGTGGTGAAAGAACTATTTCAACAAAACCAAAATTTGTGGCGCAAAGTAGTTATCCCAACGGATCAATTGTTCGTTGTAACAAGTTATTACGACAACATGAAGTGTTTTGTTGCAACAGCCTAGTGCAACAAAACATATAACCGTGGTTGCTTTGATTTGATGCCACGCTTAATTTTTTCGTGGTGCCAGCACAATTACAACCTTAAGTAGGTTGTGGTAATAGCCCATTACAACTGAAAAAAATAATAGATGCATTCAAATACATGATTCAAACAATATATATGTGAATATCATAGTTTGCATAGCCAATATCCATCAACTAAAATATAATTTAGCACTCAGATCAACATTTTGAATGTGCCATCCTAATTAAGAGCAAATACTAAACTTAGACATATCCTGAATGTGCCATACAAAACCAGTGTTGATAATCCCAAATACTAAACTTGGACGTATCCTGAATGTGCCATACAAAACCACAGTGTTGATGATCCCAATTACATCTATGGATCCTGCAATAAAGAAATCAAAAACAAATGTTGAAGTTAAATGACAGCAATTATTCAACATTTTGACAGTACATGATATATGATAAAAACGATGCTAGTTATTCTTATTCATAAACCTTACATATTTCTTCTTCTTGGTGTAATATGATAACAGAACACACTAAAATCTACAGAGAACAATCAATGTTCAGAAACTGAATAAAAATGCACAGCACATGTAAAGCGAAGCTCTCAATCGAATTATTTGCTTTGACCCTTTTGTTCTATATCTACAGTCCTTAAAACAGAATCAGATAAGGAAACAACAACTTGTCCAAAGAGGAGGCCAAGTAGGATAGAATAGTTGTGACCACAGGAAACCTTGTCCGCTCTGTCCAATGATTAGTGTCAGAGACATGTAAGGAACTCTTTAACTATGCCAAGTACGCCTTCAAAAAGAGTACAGCCACTAACATGAAATCGTATATTCATGTTCAATAATGTAACATAGGCACATTTTATAGAGAAATGATTTGTTATGGACAATCCGTAAATGACAGCTAAACAGCAAAATGAAAATAGTAAAATATAATGACAGCGCTTGTTCAACATTTTGACATCATAAAAAAAGGTATATATAATAGTTTAGCAAAATGATAGCTATTATAGAGCAGTTCTGGACAATAAAATGACTTCCCGACGACCTTAACGAGCATGGCGACGACCGTCTCGAGGACCTGGGGGTGGTCGGATGCTTGGGCGTCGGCTCGCAGTAGCTCCGTGTAGGCGGCCGGAGCGGTGGTGGCTGGAGGCGGCCGGAGCGGAGGTTGCTAGGGGCGGCTGGACCGACGGTTGCTGGAGGTGTCCGGACCGGCGGTGGCTGGAGGCGGCTGGAGAGTGGAGGCAGTAGGCGGCGGCGTGAGATGCACGCCTGGCAGCTCGAGGCGGCGGCAGCAGCTTCTTAGGCGGCAGCGCCTGGGCTTCGTCGATGGACGAGCTGGGCGGCAGTATATGCGCCGGAGGATGGGGCGGCAGGCCATCTTGGAGGCAGCAGGGCGTGGCTGGCGGCTGGATTTGCGGGAGCACGGTGGTGCAAAGGCTGGAGGAGGACAAAAGCATGGAAGCGGGGGCCGCAGCGGTGGTGACGACATCGAGGAACCGGGCCGCGCCAGGCAGATGGTACCGCTGGTGGTTCCTATTTCTCTGAAATCCCAATTGAATCGAACTGAACTGAATCATCTATACAAAATTGAAAACATTGGCCAGCTAGCTCAGTCAATGCCAAGGGCAGCGGTGGCAGAAGCGGGTAATGGGAACCAACAAGCACGCTATTGATCCAGCTCCGCTTCACATCTCGGTGAGCTCTCCGTTCTTCCTACATGCCCTTCTTCACAGTGAAGCCTGCATCAATCTTTTTTTTCTTTTTTTTTCTACCTATGCTCTACCACCTGACATGTTGCACTGACCAACTTGGAAGTGTTTTGACATAAATATATGGTGACCTTCTCACTAAGTCACAACCGCATAAGTGGCCTACCATTTGCAGAAGTTGCGATGCTCAAATCATGCATTATATTGATCTACAACAGCACTTCAAATTATGTTCTGCTTTCTGTAATGATCCGTTGTTTCTCAGGTTTGTTATCTATGCAAAGAGACCGCTGATAAGGTGTTGCACTGATTATGTGTAAACTTTGAAAACCTCATATAGCAGCACCTTTAATCATGTTCTGATGTTGTAAAGATCCGTTGTTTTTTAGTTTGCTCATCTCCCTGAAGACACAGCTAATAAGGTTTTACACAGAGTGTATACAAGCTTTGAAAAGGTCACATCTAATGGTAGTACATTTGCTATTGAAATTGAGAGGGACCTTATACTAATTGTGAGCGTCCTACCTTAAATATTTTAATGTACATGAGAATGTCTTTCTTCTTTATATCACTTTCTTATTTTCTCCTTTATATTGTCTGTCTAAGATTTTT
Organism: Dactylis glomerata; assembly: GCA_007115705.1. Taxonomy (NCBI): domain Eukaryota; kingdom Viridiplantae; phylum Streptophyta; class Magnoliopsida; order Poales; family Poaceae; genus Dactylis; species Dactylis glomerata. Next base: position 3,020,668 of record QXEO01000431.1, read on the forward strand.
TTCTAATTGTCTGTCTAAGATTTTTTTCTCTCCATATAAGTTCCAGTGGGCACAGTCGATTTTTGGACAGCCCACAGGTTGCAGTTTAGTTGCCGGAAGCCAAAGCTAAAGAAGAAGACCGGAAGGGAAGAAGAAGACCGACCACTGCTGCTGCTGGACTCAAGAATCGTCGAAAATAAGATCTGGTGCGCCCCCGCCACCACCATCGGCCGGGATGCCTGCCACCGCCACCCACGGTCGCCTCGCGGCCCAGCCCTGCTCAAAGCTCGGCATCCGCCGAACCTCCACCGCTCCGGTCCTCCCTCGAACATCTACCGCCGCTTCAATGGTCTCCTCGCCGCCGCACCCACACCTACCACGCTAAGTCTATTGCTCGCTGGCGGCTCGCTCCATCCTCGATGACGACTTCTCCGCCGTTGCTCCTAGCGGTCGCTGCAGCTTCGCCAGCACCGTCTTGGTCACGTAATTAACTAATAAACCAGTATGAAGGGAGTACACACAAACAAAGTATTGATGGAACATACTAAATAAAAACTTAGTGAGAAAATATTAAAGACAGACGACCATTGACGTAGCGAAAAAAATTAACAGCCCGTAGCAACGCACGGGCATTCCACTAGTATTATTAGTAGAGATAAGAAAAAAGGGGTCAAATAAATATCAAGCCTAGCCCAGCCGCCCTATCCTGACCTGTTGCCCTAGTTCACCCGCCGCCAATCTCCACGCCAACCAGGGAACGCCAACCCACTGACGTACGCCGCCGGCTGCCGGCCGGAGCCTTGCCGGAGCGCCACCACGTCAGCCGGCGCTGCTCCTACCTTGAGTGGTTTGCTTCCGTCTCTCCGTCCCAGCAGTTCATTTGTTTTTCCGGCAAGGAATCGAGTAGGTGTGGACGCGGTTAGCAGTAGTGGTTCTTTTCCTTAGCCTTAGAAATTCATAGACGGATAGGCTATATCTTTTGGCTGTCTGGTCAGAGTTTTTATTCGAATCAACGAAATCTGGTGCATTTCAAGCACGTGGTCTTATTGAATCCTGACGGTCTTTCTTCTATAATCAGTATACTGATTGATGCTAGCAGGTTCTAGTCATTATTGCCTCTAACTGATGGATTTGGTAGTTTTGATTGAGCGTTGAAATCTGCAGTAGCGCATGGTCGGCTGACAGTAATATTCAGATCGAATAATTTTGGTGCTTGTCAAAGGCCGTGGAGATACATAGTTATTCGAATAATTCCTGATCGCTTTGCTTACAAATTTGAGTACTAATTGATCCTACCAAGTTCTACTTATTCTTGTCTCTATATGATCCTGATAGTTTGCACATGGATTCCGATGGTCGTCTCATCTAGGAATTTTGTATACGCGCATAAGCCATGGAGTAGGCATAGCTATTAGTAGTCAGTGATACTGATACTAGAACTCTCGTGTTGCTCACTGAAACTTCTATGTTTAAATAATAATGTGCATGCATCCTGATGCTTAACTCCCGGTAGAACGACAAGAATATATGCTTTAGACGTATTGTACCTTATACTAGTGTAGAATTTCTCAGCCAAGTTTTATCAAAGTGAGCGAACATTTTTATAGAGTAGTCTTAAACCATTAGAATTTGAGTATTTTCAAATTACTTCATGTGAGCCTTTGGTTGCTCATATCTATATTTTATTCCTACTAGCTGAGTTGTGAACTATAAATTATGTCCTTGTTAGTGAGATCTATATTCATGCTATTCATCAATTATCTTTCTAAATTGCTTGTCGTGGATGTCCTCGTAAACAAAGGGAGGTGTTGCCTGGTTTTAGAACTTTTCCCTACAATTGGTGTGTTATTGAGAGAGTGTGGTAGCATTGCCAGATATGGTAGAACAAAGGGACCTGGCGCGGCGAGCACGTGAGCGGCGCATGGCGACCCTGTGGGGGCGCAGTGGTGTCGGCTGGGCTGTGCGCCGGCGAATCCTGGCGGCGGAGGCTGCGGGTCGGCGCGGCGGAGGCCATGGCCGGCGGCGGCGAGGTGCAGGTGACTGTCCGACGACTCCACTAGCCCTGCTCGACACGCTGGCGGCTGTTGCGCTGGCCGATGCTTCCCTCCTGCAACGGTGATGATGGATGTCTCCCCTCTCTATGTTGGTGGTCTTCTCTGGCGACCTGCTCCTCCGTCCTTGGTTGGAGGCTGGACAAGGGGAGACCTTTCATTGCCGTTTTGGTCTGTAGGGTTTGGCACCTCCTCACCTTTTGGTGAGGACGGCTGTGTGTGTGTGTGCGTGTGTCCCTCCTGCGGGAGGTTGTACCTGTACCTCTTCCTTCCTATTCAATGAAATGAGGCACAATGTCTTCTGCGTTTTCTTGAAGAAAAAAAATGTAAGCTGTATGAGATTGTTATCTCTGGATTGTTGTAGACACTGTGCAAGGATAGTTCGGCAGCCTGTTGTTCCAGATGATTCTCCTTCTGTTAACCCACTAATATGATGCTTAAGACCATTGAGTGTGCTTGGACAAGTGAAATGGTGTGGTGTATACCGTCGTAACTTGAATTTCCTCAAGTATCATGATAGAATGATGGTTAGCGTAATGGTCTAGTGGGAATGCCTGTGTTCAGTCATAAGACTTGAGATGTAATTGGACCCACTAGCACCTTTGCCATCTATTTGTTCATGGGGCCAATTTTTTTTGTAGGCGACAATGTTTGTCTCTGCTTCTTCACTGTATAACCTGGTAACTGTTTTTCGATTTCTTTTACGTTTTGGAACTGTTGCATCCATGTATAGTGTACAAACTAGAGAAAGATCCTTCTGCAATGTCAGTCTAGTTTACTTTCTTGATTTTTTTCCTACAATTCTCAGTATAACGTAAGGCTGACAACATTTTTTTTGCATCTTTTTATTGTTTTCAATCAAGACTGTCTCGTGTACTAATCTACAGATGGTTTTTTTAGTATTATCTAGCAATTGTATCAGGGGGGAAGTGTACCTGCCCAAGACAAGATCAAGGCACTCAAAGAGGCTGGAGTTACTGTCGTTTAGTTGTCAGCTAAGATCGGTTTGACGATGTTCAAAATTTTCAAGCAGCGTGGAATGTTAAAGTAGAGAGAAGTAATGGTACATTAGAAAGAAATCCTCGGGAAACTTCCTTTCACTGCTCGTTGGTGAATACCGGGTAACACCTTTGGTAGAGTCGTGTTGCCTGCCGCTGAACTGAACTTGTCAGTCTATTTTCTTCCTTCTTTCATGTCTTCAGTGTGAAGATTTTCTTTGAATGTGCTCAATTCAAATCTTCAATAAGACAAATTCTTGATATGCAATTGCTTGGAATTTATGGGGATACCTAAAGATCGAGTTTTCTTCCTTGCTGACCAGCAGGAAACAGTCGACCGAAAATTCAAAGTTTCCAGAAATTTTTGAAATAATTCAAGTATATTGTATGTAAATAATCTGGGAAAGTTTCATTCCATTTTGGTGAACGGTTTGAGAGAATGGTGCTTCTGAACATGACTTATATACACGTTACGTAGTACATACCAACTGCTGCACGAGTTTAAAAAATCATGCACGTAGTACATACCCGAGTTTAAAAAATCATGCCTAGAACCCTTAATATGGCTGAAACGGTTTATAGTGGTAGCCCATGTATTGTTTGGTCTATTTGGCCCATGCGCATATTACCACGGATACATAATTTGTCGTAATATATAATATCTATTGCAACAAAGTGAAATCGAGGCACTAACTTTTTACTATTTCAACCACTATAGACTTGTTGCAATATGAAGCCACATTTTGCAACAATATTTATATGTAACCCGACATGGAGACATTGTTGCAATATATTTGCAGATATTACCTCGATGTTTTACTTTGTTGTAATATGTAGCCTCTATTGCAACGAGGTGGCTTATTGGTGCAATGAAACTTAACCGTCGCGATAGTGCTAGTATATTACAACGCATGTGCAGTGTGTTGTAATATGTGGCTCCTATTGCAACAAAATATGGATGTACCGCATCAAAACTAATTTGTGGCAATATGAGGGGACTACTACCACAAACAGGAAATTTGTGGCAATATTGCCTTTTGTTGCAACGAAATGTGGTTGTAGCAATAAATTTTGTTGCAATAGATGAGAATCCTTGTAGTGTGCCCCTTCTTCTTCATGAAGGTCCTTGTCTTGTTCTTCGGTTGGTGCATTAGTTGCTTCCTTGGGAGAGGCTTGTTGAGCTTGTGAAGATGAAGGCTCCACTTGAGTAGAGCATAGTCCTTCTCGGTCCGCCACAAGGTGTCCCTCAATGGGGCGGAAAAATCCCACGCCCATTCTTCCTATGGCTTCTCGAGGTATTTCATCATCTACATCACAAGAAACAACATCTCGCCCCCCTTGGGAGCCATCATTCTCTTCGAATACCACACTACAAGATTCTTCAACACGTCCGGTGGACTTGTTGAAGACTCTATAAGTGTGGGATTCGGCACCATAACCAACAAAAATACCTTCTATTGCTTTCGGATCAAATTTACCTAAACGAACTCCTTTTCTTTGAAAGAAACACTTACACCCGAAAACCCGGTAGTAGGAGATGTTGGGCTTGCTTCCGGTGAGTATTTCATATGGAGTCTTGTTTAGACCTTTGCGGAGGAAGAGCCGGTTTGAAGAGTGACAAGCCGTAGAGATAGCTTCGGCCCAAAAGTTGTATGGAGACTTAAACTCCGCCAACATGGACCTAGCCATATCCATAAGAGTCCGGTTCTTCCTTTCGGATACACCATTTTGTTGAGGGGTGTATGCAGCGGAATATTGATGACGAATCCCCTCATCCCTAAGAAATCCATTTAAGGTGTAGTTCTTGAATTCCGAGCCATTGTCACTTCTAATTGCCAAAATAGTTTGCCCATGTTGACGTTCAACTTCCTTGGCAAAGTCGATGACGGTTTGTTGAGTCTCACTCTTATGCTTGAAGAAGTAGACCCAAGTATATCTTGAATAGTCATCAACAATCACCAAAAAATATTTCTTCCCACCAAGACTTGCATGAGAGGGAGGACCAAAAAGATCCACATGAAGGAGCTCCAAGATCCTCTTGGAAGAAATGATAGTCTTGCTTGGGTGGGTAGAATCATGCATTTTTCCTAGAACGCAAGCCCTGCAAACACGATCTTTGGCAAAAGAAACATTCTCTTTTAGTCCGAGTATGTGGCCACCCTTGTGAAGGCTTTGCAAAGTTCTCATATTGACATGGGCTAGTCGGCGATGCCAAAGCCAACCCACATCGGCCTTTCCAAATAAACACATTGCACTTGTAGTGGTTTTCCCCGAGAAGTCCACCACATACAAGTTGTTTTCAATGTGCCCAACGAAAGCGACTTTTAGAGACTTGCTCCACAAGAGTACCACAATTTCATTATCAATGAAGACGGCAAAGCCCATCTTACCAAGTGCACGAACTGAAAGTAAATTATAACCTAGGGTCTCAACAAGCATGACGTCCACAAGGGAAATATCCGGTGCGACCACCACCTTGCCAAGACCCAATACCTCGGATTGTGACATGTCTCCATAAGTGACGGTTATGTTGTTATCATTAGGCCTCATCTCCGTCATAATCTCCTTGCTTCCGGTCATATGACTTGTGCATCCACTATCAAGCACCCATTTAGATCCACCGGAAGCATAGTCCTACAAGAGATTATTGCTTGGTTTTAGGTCCCCATTTCTCAATGGGTCCTCTTTTGTTAGCAACAAGGGTCTTTGGAACCCAAATAGACCAAGCAACATAACCATCATTTGGACCAACATATTTTGCATAAACATCACCATAATAATCACGAAATAAAACATAGTGAGGGTTAGCAATTCCCGCATGATCATCATGAGTGGCTTTGCCACCCACAATAGGATCCTTCTTTGCTTGTGCGGACTTGGCCTTCTTTTTCTTGTTGTTCTTCTTCCTCTTCTTTGAGACAAAGCCAATCCCCGTTTTATCACCAAATGCCTTTTGCTTACTCAAAAGGTAATTCAAGTTTTTCTCACCTATGGGAATGGAGGACTTGGCAAGCTCCTCTTTCAACCTAGCATTTTCTTCAATAACATTTGCATGATCACAAGTAGAAGTAGAAGAACTAGGCACATTATTCTTAGTCAATTGAATTTGAAGTTGTTCATGTGACTTCGTAAGAATAGAGTGTTCACTTTTCAAGGCCTTGTGAGCCTTGTCAAGATCTTCTAAATCCTTAACAAGTATATCATGACCAACACCAAATTCAACCTTTTCCTTTTTAAGCATTTTTACTTTAGCATGAGCATGGTCACGCTCTTTAATGAGTTTGGAAACAACTTCATTATTAGCTTCCTCAATGGAATCGAGCTTCTCTTCAAGAGTTGCTCGTTCCTCTTGCTCTTCTTCAAGAGACTCGGTTAGTGAGGCAATATCTTGAGCATATTCTTTTTCAAGCCTCATTTGTTCATCTAGTTTTTCAAGAGTTTTACCATATTGGCTCAATAGACGTTCAAAGTGAAGCTTGTGAACACCATCTACACTAGACACATAATCATCAAAAGCAACAATTTCTTCCTTTACTCTAAGACTAGCAAGATCATTCAAGGAAGCATCATTTGTCTTAGAGGAAGAGAAAGATGTGGGTGATACCTCAGAAGACTTGGCCATAAGGCACTTGACATTCTTGAGAAGAGAGTCCTCATTGGGGGATTCAAAGAGTGATGTGGAGGAAGTGGAGGTGGTTGCCATTGCGGCCATCTCACTAGTTGTGGTTTCTTCTTCATCACTCTCACTTGCGGAGTACTCTTCTTGAGTCAAGAACACAAACTTTGGTTGTTTCTTCTTTGGTCCACCCTTCTTCACGAATGGCTTCTTGGATGGTGACTTGGTCTTGCTTTTGAAGATGAGCTTTCCACCATGGTCTTCTCTCTTCTCATAAGGGCACTCGGCAACAAAGTGAAATCTATCATTGCAATTGTAGCATGTCCTCACCCTTTGACCATTGTTGTCATTCCTTTGATAGCCACTTGACTTGCTTCTTCTTTGATTGTCTTCTTTGGCCTTGTGTGGATCAACCCAAAAGGTTTTTCCATAGAAGGCCATGTGCTCATTGTACTCATGTCTTATGTCCTAGGGACACATCTCAAGCCTTGCTTCAATGCTTGCTTGAAGTGGAACCTCTTTCTCAACCACATTAGCTTTTAATGCAAGATTGGAGCTTCTTTGCATTCCTATGGCACGAGCACGAGCATCTTCCGCATTTTGTGCGGAAACCTTGTAGGCTTGAATTTCTTGCATCACTTGATTGGAGGTCATCTCATTGAAGTTGTGCTTTCCTTGAACACTCTTCACATCCGCGGGCTCATATAGAGTGAGAGCAAGAATGTACTTCATCTTGATCCACTCATCATCAATATGGTGAGCACCGAGGTTCTTGAAGGTGGTAGCAATAGCCTTGAGTCTTCTATACATCTCTTGATGATCCTCACCATCCATCATGAAGAATCCCTCCGCTTGATTTGAGAAGGCAATATATCTCGTTTTCTTCATGCTCTCATTGCCAACAAAAACGTCGGAGAGTCCTTGCCAAGCTTCTTTGGCGGTGGAGAAGTGTTGGATGTGAGGCAAGTCCTTGGATCCAACGGCGACTTGAATCATGTGAAGAGCGGTAGCATTGAGTTGGCTATCGACCGTCTCTCTTCTTGTCATGTTGTGGGGATCCACGGCCTTGAATCCTTCCTCAACGATCCTCCAAAGCTCGATGCAAGAACTGCGCATATGAGAGATCATTTGATATTGCCATTGACCAAAGTTTAATACATCAAGCTTAGGTGGGTCTCCTCTATGGTTAATATGAGGATGAGGAACCGGCGGGTCGGGTGAATACCAATGTGGGAATTCACCTTTCCCGTCGCCCTTGGTGGAAGACTTAGCATCGCCATTTTTATCGGCACCCTCCACATCAACCACCACATTCTCCACTTGTGGAGTAGCGGGTTTTTCCGGAGGTGGAGAAGCATTAGCCGTTTTAGCTTGCATGAGTTGCGCTATCATTTCACGCAACTCACTTATTTGAGATGTCATGGAAGTCATGGATGATTCCAAAGATTTGAACTCACCCATGGAAACTTGACCCGAGCCCTCCATAGGAACTGGGTTGCCTACTTCGACGGTGCTCAGTCCCAGGAAGGTCTGGGGGCTGGCGTACTCCTGGTCTCGCCCATGGGCCAGCACCACAAGTATGTCATCCAGCTCGCCTTCCCTAGGGAAGGGTTTCTAGCCGGCCTAAGGATCGCCGCAGGCATGGGGATCTCTCGTCTCTCCATCCACGGCGATTCCCAGCTCATGGCCGGCCAAGCAGAGGGAGTCAAGCTAAGCCCATTAATGAAGGCGTACGCGGGGGAGGTGCGGAAGCTTGAGTGCCACTTCAACAGCCTCAAGCTCGAGCACGTCCCCCCCTCCCCCGTGGACAAGATGTTGCAGTCAAGGAGTTGTCTCGGATAGCCGCCAAAGGATTGCTAGTCCCTGCAGGAGCTACTGTTAAGAAGTTGTTGAACGGATCGTATGGGCACCTAGAGGGGGGGGTGAATAGGTGCTACTCAAATTTTAATTCTTTTTCAATTTAGGCTTGACACAAAAGGTAAATTCTCTAGATATGCAACTATGGTGAATTTACCTATATGTCAACAAGCAAGCTAAGCAAGATACAATATATAAAGGCAATAAAGGATAGAGGTAACCAAGAGTGGAGCACACGAAGACACGGATGTAATTCCCGTAGTTCCTTCCTTTTTAGGGGAAGTACGTCTACGTTGGAGGGGTGTGGTTGCCACAAAGGCCTAACCAACGCCACAAAGGCTCACCCTATTCTCCGGTGAAAGCTTCCGCCACAAAGGCCTAGCTCACTTTCCACTAAGGGATTCCTCAAGGCGGAACCGGCCTTTACAATCTTGGGGCACGCATCCACAACCGAATTGGAGGCTCCCAAGCACAACACAATGCTGTCAAACAACAAGTAGCAAGATATCAAATACACAAAACAAGGTCTTGGGACACAAGGGAACCCAAGACACAAGGGCCCTCAAGCAAATGAGAGGGGAAATCAAATCGCTTCGGTGAGGATGTAGATGATGGTCTTCTCCTTCGATTCTCCAAAGATCAAGAGCTTTGGTGGGTTGAGGGAGGAGATCTAGTTGATTTGGTGGCTCCAATAATGGTGTTCTTCTTGCTTGGGACGAGCTGCTCTTTGGGGAAGAAGGTGGGGGGTATTTATACCCCCCCAAAAATCTGACCGTTGCCAGCCAGGAAAGTCCGGCTAAAGCCGGAGTTAAGTCCGGCTAAAGCCGGCCACACCGGCTAAAGCCGGCCTCCACACCGGCTAAAGCCGGTCTGAAAAATCCGGCCCTGCCGGAATAAGCCGGACAAATAGCCGGGTTACTCCAGAGGCGCAGAGCTTCTTCCGAAACTGGGCAGTCCGGCTATAGCCAGTCTGGGGACCGGCTAAAGCCGGCCTTCCTGGCCAAACTTCATATAAAACCTCTCCCAGAGCATATTAGCATCATTTCCTCAAGAATTTCCTTTGGGCAATGATAATTATCAAGTGTAACATAGGAAACCCAATATCTTGTGCAAGAATATAATAAAATCCTGCAAAGCATAATCACCACATTAATAGATAATGTATTGTTAACAAACGCCAAAATCAATTAGGCGGGAAATGCTCTTTCAGTTGTCCCGGCCGTCCGCTACTCCTGAAGATGAAGAGCTCGGGGTGTAATTGTAAGCTTTGCATTGTTGTTTCCTTTGAGCCCCTGAGTATCTTCACTTCTTGCAAATAATCTAATAGCCATGACTGTGGTTCTTGCGACCCGTAGTATTTCTGTTGATCATGGGGTAGCTTGAATCCTTTGGGCACTAGCGTCCTGCAAACTCTGCGAGTAAAGCATGACGCCCCCATCTCTGTTTCATCATCTTCATTGTCATACGTATATCTTGGAGACTTGGACCTTTGACTTCCTCCATGTCGTGGGCTATTGTAGTGTCATGGTGATGGAGATCTGGATTGTCGGCCTCTGCTTGTGCCCCATGGACTGTTGTGACAGCGTAGTGATTTTTTGGTATGTTGGGACTGGGATCTTCGGGTTCCTCCTTCGTGTCTAGGACTGACATGCCGGCGTGGTGCTTCTTCTCTGTGTTCAATCTGTTGCCTACTAGTCCTAGTCTCTGCAATGCAGCCCGATGCATACTTTCTCTTGGGTCTCCAGGTGTTGGATGCATGGTGAATAGGTAGGCTTGTGCTACCACAAGTGTTGATTTAGGTGTCTTTGGTATGATATTTCCTTGTTCATCGACTGATAAGAAAGATAAGCCAAGATTTCATGATAGACTTGTGGGGACCCCGGATTACCCATCCGGAATACCCGATATGCATACAATTCACGATCCCATGATCAGTGTGTCGTGAATCCACATATCCGAGTTGATAACAGAATTACATCATCCTTTACAACACGAATAATATACTTACAAATGGTCACATGACCAAGCATGATATTGCCACGCAGGGCAAGTCTATAGCTAAGCAGCGGATACCAAGCAGCGTAGATGACCCACATCATGCCTACTACCCTACAGGCAACTGACTGGGAGACGTTCCTAGTTCGCACCAGCGTCATCGTAACCATCGTCCTCTTCCGAGTAGTCTTCTTCATAATCTGGCCAAGTTAATAGCCAGGGACAAAGCCGTGAGTACATTTTGGAATTGTACTCGCAAACCATCTAAGAGAGAGAACAAGCACATGCTATATGGCCGTAGCAAGGGCTGGCTTAGTTTCGGTGACTATGTGCTACTAACTTCTCGTGTCGATATAGCATGTCCCACGACATTTCTATATCCTTATTAAAGAAAACACTTAGAAAACCTTTTTAGTTAAATCTCTAGGGAAGGGGGAAACTCCTTTAAAGAATAGATCGATGGTCAATCGAACATGACCACCATCCTTTTTAAATCCGGTCAATCACACATGACCACTTTCATTTCTTCGATAGTACCCTCCAAGTACTCCGATCCATAACTGTACCACGGCAGTACCCTCCAAGTACTCCGTCCGGCACAAAACTCCATTTTTTTTTCCTGAAAAGCATTTATAAAAACCAAAACCTGACATTGGGCAATGTAGTGATCTCCACAACCGTCCATGACCGAGGACGCGGCTATTCGAATAGTTTTACACTCTGCAGAGGTTGTACACTTTACCCACACCAACCGATAAATCCGCCGGGATACCACCACGGACCGTCATACACAAGTATGCGGGGTTCGGATAATCGATCGAAGCCCTCCATCTATCTCCCTTAGTACGGGTGCCTACCCTGTGGAGTTTACCTCCCCGGCACATCCCGGCAGTACCTCCTCCAGAGCGTAACTCCGGCGCCACGGCGGGAGAACCCAAGTGTCTTCCGGCCGGATAAATCCCGAAGGATCCCGATTTACTATTGCCCATAAACTAGCGGCAACCCGGATTCCGGAGTCCTGCAAACCCCTATATAGTATGAGGCTCCCCGCACTAAGGCAAATAAACTTCAAACTAAGCCCGTCCCATACCGGGTAATGTGGTTGCACTGTTTAATTGCTTCGAGCGACTACAAAGAAACACCGATGCCTTTTTCTAAATCCACCAACTCCTTTTCTCCATCACCCAAGTGTCCATTTGTCCCAAAATCATTTAGAAAACATTTTAGTGGAGTAGGTACTACTCCAAGGTTTTCGTAACCACTTTCGAAAACTTTTCCGGAAGTTATCCCATCCTAGAGTTTTTGGCTCCACTACAAGGGTTTCCCAAAGACTTCAATGCTAATCATCGAGCCTCTACAAACAGGTGGTAATGATAGGTGGTAAGGGAGTCATCCTCCATGGATGATATCAATGTGACCTGTGGAGCTAAATCACCATCTACTGCTAACTAGGGATAATTAGCAATATAATAAAAACAATGCATAGTAGTAAGAGTAAGAGTAGAATAATGCATAGTGTCGTGATAGGATTCAGGTATGAGTCAAGTAGATGGCTTGCCTTGGTTGGCTTGTCCCTGGTCTCCTTCCTCTTGATACTCAAAGTCTTCTCCCTCCTCGGTACACTCCTCGTTCGAATCTACCGCCGGAAAATAACAACACACAATCAATATACATGCATACACAAGCCACAAACATTTCATTCAATCAACACCACACAATCAAGGAGTATCAGAAACAAACAAGTTTAGAAAACAAAATCAAGGTTTTTAAGATTTTAGTTATTAAGTCAATCCTATTATAAACTAGGGTTTTTCAAACATAGCAAGCACCACACCACTTCATCTCAATCAAGCATGCAGGTGGTCACATAGGTCAAAATAACATGTTAAGCATAATTGCAGATAAGAAACAAGTTCTGAACCAAGATTTCCTCTTATAAAAGTAAAGTCACTCTATTAATAAGGAAAACAATTTTTAGTAGTGAGTAGCCCTATACTCAACACAAACATCAAGCAAGCATAAAATTTGATCAAAACATGCCAACCAGTATAGAACCACATAGCTAACACAATTACAAAACTAACCCAATTGGAATCAACCCAAAATAAGGTAGGGTTGATTTATAATGAATTTCTTAGTCATACCCATCACTAGAAAGGCAATTTAATTCCATAAATCTTTCTGTAGCTACTAAAATTCTAACAGAGACCAATTTGGAAAGCTACTGAAATGTAGAACACACTAGAGGTGGATTCACCCAAAAAAAAGTAAACTTACTGTGCACAATAATTAGATCAAAGCAGATCTTTATTTTCACTAAAGTAATTACTGCAGGAAATGTATTACTCCTAAAATAGTAAATCCAGTTCCTGAAGCTTCACACAACAACAGTGCATCTCTGAAAATTGGATTCAAACATTTTCATCATACAAAACTCCAGATTTGGATTTATGAAGATAAAGCCCTAGATCTACAACAAATAAATCACAGATATTTTCTAAGGCCCTAAAAATCATGCATGCAATACTGGGAGTTAGGAAATACTGTAAGGTTCACATGAAAATTTGAATAACTCAATTTGCATATCCAGAGAATATTTGGTGAATTTTTGAATCTAATCAGCACAACCTAATTAGCAGAATAGCTTAACAGAAAAAAATGAACGGGCCGGGATCTGGCGGATCTGGGCCTTCTAGCGCAGGCCGGCCCTAAATCGCACAGGCGTCGCGGAAGGGAAAACGCCCGGTCGCGCTGACAGGCCTAGCCCGCTGTCAGCGGCCGCGGCGGCCGAAGCGGTATCGGGCTCTGCCGAGCGTCGGATCGAGGAGCGATCGACGGCTCTCCCTCATCTTCAACCTCCGGCGACGGAATAGAAGACCGAAACCCTAGCACGGGTCGAGGCGCGCTGGAGCTCACCTAGGAAGCTTTCCCGGCGACGGGGGCTTGACGGGGCGACGCGGCTCGATCCGGCGAGCTGAACGAGGGGCGGGATGGTCGGCATGGACTCCGGGATGAAAATCTGCAGATCGGTAGGGACGAACCTCGCCGGGTGCTCCAGAGGGTCGGCAACTTGGCGTTCCTAGGTCAGGTAAAGAGCAGGATTAGGTTCCTTGATATGCTAGAGGTGTATTCATACAGAGAAAAGGGGCAGAGAGGGTCCAGAGCGACGGCAAGGTCTTCCTCTTCCTTGCATAGCCAAAAACTAGGGTTTCTTCTCTCCTCTGCTACAGAGCAATGCAATGGCTTCTGCGTCCAGGGAGGGTGTGGTGGAGGTGAGGGAACAGAATGGGAGTGAAAGGGAGGGCTGAGAGAGGCTGGGGCCTTTTATTTCAGAGGGGTGTGTGGGGCATGTTTGTAAGGTCGGTTTGGGCTTGAGGGGTCCACAGGGGACCTCTGGTTGGCTGAGGAGGGCGGTGGAGATGGTGGAGGGATCCAGGAAGGAGACTTGGTCGAGAAGGATCAGATGTGTGAGCTGCAGCACTTTATTTTATTGATACACATTTTGGTGACATGGATCCTATACCTCCTTCTTCCAAACACTAGGAGACAAAGAGGAGGGTGCTGCTACAGTGCATGACGACCAGAGGGGTGCCAAAGTGCTGGAGAAGGCTGGGTGGTGGTTTGGTGAAGTTTCAAAAGAATTTTGAATGTTTGAGATGAATAATGGAGATGAATGCATGCATGCCTCACTGTTTGGATTTTTGGAGTTAGAAATACCTCCTCTAGTGAGATGCAGGCATGGATGGATCAGAGGAGGTGGGGAGAAAGTTGGGTAGGGGTTTGACATACTTGGCATAATCAAAATTGATCACTACCATTGTAGTTTGAAAGTTTGCTCAATAGCAATATTGAACAAGATCTTGGAGAATTTTTGGACGTAAGTAAGTAGGGTTTTTGGGTCCATAGGATCCTATAGAAATAGGATAGCATGGTAGGAGATTTATAAAGAAATTTTATGAGAAGAAAAGGGCATGAAATAACAAAGTGACCATTCATATGCATTGTATTAAGCAAGAAAGATGAGATAGAGAAATAGTTAATTTGATGGAGGGAAAGTGATATTGTGCAAGAATAGCATTTCCCAATGCTAGTAGAGAGCAAATGAACTTGTGGAGAAATTTTATGATGAGTGTTGACTAATTATCAAGAGGGTCAAAGAAAACTAGAAGGTGAAATCAGATTTTGACTAGGGTTCAAAACCTAGTCACATAAATAGGTGGCATACCTCAAAATGCACACGCAAGTGTATAGATGGGTAGAGTAGATCAACAATAAGAGGAATAGGTCAAGGAATGGTCTCTGAACAAATAATTTCGAATTCTAGAAGTGCGAGCAAAAGTGCATATGATAATAGTCAAATGGTCAGTGAGTTGATTAGCCTCAGAAACATAATTGAAACAAGTTGAAGATGGCCTCAAATGACTAGGTGGTAATGGAAAGAATGGAAGATCACATGCCAAATATGAGTTCTAGGAAGGCACATTGCTATGGATAGAATAAATGAGCTTAATATAGGTGTTGGAAAATTGAATCTGTTAACAGACAGGAAGATAGTTTGCACACTAGGTTATTTGATAAAATGACTGCAAGAAAAATATTTTGCAAGAATGGAGAGGAGCCTCCTAAGATGGGATGTAGATGATTATAATAACACCATGGGTGCTTTCCTTGGGCTAGTTTGATTAGCTATAAGATTCCTCAAAATGGAGCTCCTAATGTCTCATGGTAAGACTAAGACATTAGAGTTAGAGATTTTAGGATTGAGGGGGAAAACAACAAGATGGGCTTTATTTGAAGGATAGCATGGAAACAACTTATATGAGACAAAATATTAATGGGGGTATTTTGGATAGGTTAGGCCACAGGCCTATCTAGGGATCATAACTACACACAAACAACACTTCAAAGTCAACAAAGTCACACAAAGTCAATTCACCACACAAGGTCAATCATTTGCAGCTAATCTAGCATCACCAGAAACAATGATTGAATAAGTGCTCAATGATGATCATGCCATGGTCAAATAAGAAAGATTTTTCAAATAAAGGAGTAAAGCTTTTGTAGATTTTTCAGAAACTAGTGGAGACATAGCATCTCCTTTAGAAAGTTTCCATAAAGGTGTTTGAAATCCCTTTTATAAATATCAACAAAATATATTTTTGTAAAACAGTGGGACCACACCTCTCTGTAGGTCCAGATAATTTTGTAAATACTTAGTTTTGATAAAAGCTTTGTCTCAAAGATAAATCTTGGCGCTTATTTTGGACAAATAAAATAATTTGAGTAAAAGAGAAGTTGACAAGATAATGGTCTTGGAGGAATAGCTAGAAGGGTAAATAAAGGCATGACCACAAGGGCACAAGATTTTGTTGGTTCACAACAGTGCTCAACCAGCAACTTAAACTGAGAACAATAACATAACAACCAGGACAACAAGCAAGAAATAGCACTCTCAGAGGATTGCTCAAAAAGTTTTTGTTGGCCCTCATTTTTGGCTCACTAAACACTACTTAAACAGGGTTACAAAAAGTGGGGTGTTACAGCTCTTCCCCCCTTAAACAGAATCTCGTCCCGAGATTCCTAAGCGTAGTAGTAAGAGGTGGTGAGACTAAGTTAGGGTTAGGCCTTAACGGTTGCTCTTCCAACCCACCAGTGATGCTCTGAGTTGCATCAAGGATCTGTTTTTGCTGAAGGTGCAGATCGTCTTCACTTGCTGTAGTTGGTGGCTAAAGAGTTGATGTTGCCGAAGTATCTTGTCGAGCCCTCGTTGAGACACTCTTAAGGTTAGTAGGGTCAGAATACCTAGTATTCACAAAAAGGATCCTACAAGAGTTAGAAGGTTTTTCAACTCGCAACTGAGGTCTTGAAGAGTCGAGGCTTCTCGGGCAGCTTTTATTGTCTTGGGGTCGTCGCTCCCTTCATGTAGCTTGATGGAACCTTCATACCTTGGTGTCGCGCCCTGATGCTTGATGTTGGCGTAGACCTTTAGTCTCGAGCTTGCAGTCCTCTGAGAATGGTAGACGAGAGCATTTTAGACTTTGATCCCGATAGACACGCCAAAGCTGTCGATTTAGTCCTCTATGCTTCCTAACTACCAAGGCGTGGGTTAGTCCTAATAGAAACCATTCTGCTGGGTTGTCGTGTGATTGAGTTAAAAACGCTTCAGGTGGCAGTGCACCACCAACGATGTGTCTTCTAGTAGCCAAGGATCTATTTCTTCATTGTCTTCGGGTTGGTGGAGACCATTGAAGATCTTCTTGCTTCCCCATCTTCTTGTAGCCTTGACGATCTTGAGGTATATTGGGATACCTGGAGTTGTCTTCATCTTCCAAGAATCTTCATGTGGATCTCTACCCGTGGCATAAGTTAGTTTTGATTCAACCCTGTCGAAATTTTTGATTGCGCAAGTGAGTTAGTTAGAAAAGTCTTCACTTCTTCTCATTGCTGCCTTCATTGATATCTCCTAAATGCGGAGTCGACATGGGTGGCTTGACTTTGGAGAGTCTTCATCCTTCTATTTGCTCGGTGGGGAACAAGCGCGTGAGTCTTTGGAATTCAAGTGGTGATAACGGGTTTGATCTTTGAAGGTTAGGCTTGGCTTTGATACTCCTATGCTCCATGTTAGTTGGCTCGTTAGAAGATTAGCAAGTGTTGGGGTGTTGAGAGAGTATCATCAATGTTAGCAAAACTCTAGATTTAAGGTTAGGCGATCCGGGTTAGTGAAGTCTTTGTCTTCTAGAAGTCCCTTGTAGTCCAGGCGGGTCTATTTTCTGATTCCTTGATGTTGTAGAGAGGTCTTGATGAAGCTTGAAGCACGTAGCAAGATTTTCACATTGAAACTCAGGGAGAGTTACTACCCACCATTAACAAGGTTAGAGTTAGCTTTCTAGTTTTTAACTTAACTATGCTACTCGTGCTGACATAAATAGATAAGGGGGAACACACAGTATAGAGAGGTTTCCTAACCAAGGTTCTTTTACACACCAGTGGGTTTTAAGGCCAAGAGACCAAAAACAAGCACAAGCACAAGGTAACAATACACACTCAAGAAACACTCCAAGCAACTGCAAACACTATCAAGAACACACAAGGCAAACAACAAACAATTGCAGAAATCACACGAGGTACTTCAAGTACCAACGATGCCTAACAACGCGCGATAGTTGGGGATAGTCCTATTCATCATAGGGTCATAGTTGGTCATAGTTGTTGATATCTTCATTCTCCTTGACTCTCGCTTCAGCAGAAACTTGATGGCAGTTGGTGGTGAAGTTGCAGGGTTGTTGAGCTGTTGATGTTGACTTGGGAAAGTGCAGTTTTGTAAGTCTTCTTGTATCACATCACATGGTTGTGAGGTCTTCAGAGGGATTGCTGAAGTGTGCCATTAGTGGCATATACGCCTGACAGACCTAACAAGTACTAGTCAAGCAACTAAGTACTTGGTCCTTGGCGACTGCAAAAGTGCGAGTCCAGGGAGGAACAAGGTCAGTATCTTGACAGAGCCATTGGTGTGAACCAAAGGCAAAATAGTTGGCAACACTCTTCTTTCTTTGTAGCAGGAGAGATTTGAAGACGTCCTTCTGAATATCTGCTCCATCTTGTGCTGCCAAACTTTAGGTCTGTTTGGGGTACAACGTCTAGTATTTAGATCTTGAAGGGGATGAGACGAGATAGTAAGAGCGGTGAAAACCTTGGCAAACAGAGGGATAAGATTAGCAGTTTTTGAAAAGGTGAGAAAGGTATAAGCCATACTATTGGCTACTTAGAAGAAATAACCTTTGCAAATAGTTTTAGCCAAATATTACTTTCCTATCTAACGCCCATGCTAACTAAGGTCTCCTACAGTCAGGATGGCTCTGATACCAACTCTGTGGGGACCCCGGATTACCCATCCGGAATACCCGATATGCATACAATTCACGATCCCATGATCAGTGTGTCGTGAATCCACATATCCGAGTTGATAACAGAATTACATCATCCTTTATAACACGAATAATATACTTACAAATGGTCACATGACCAAGCATGATATTGCCACGCAGGGCAAGTCTATAGCTAAGCAGCGGATACCAAGCAGCGTAGATGACCCACGTCATGCCTACTACCCTACAGGCAACTGACTGGGAGACGTTCCTAGTTCGCACCGGCGTCATCGTAACCATCGTCCTCTTCCGAGTAGTCTTCTTCATAATCTGGCCAAGTTAATAGCCAGGGACAAAGCCGTGAGTACATTTTGGAATTGTACTCGCAAACCATCTAAGAGAGAGAACAAGCACATGCTATATGGCCGTAGCAAGGGCTGGCTTAGTTTCGGTGACTATGTGCTACTAACTTCTCGTGTCGATATAGCATGTCCCACGACATTTCTATATCCTTATTAAAGAAAACACTTAGAAAACCTTTTTAGTTAAATCTCTAGGGAAGGGGGAAACTCCTTTAAAGAATAGATCGATGGTCAATCGAACATGACCACCATCCTTTTTAAATCCGGTCAATCACACATGACCACTTTCATTTCTTCGATAGTACCCTCCAAGTACTCCGATCCATAACTGTACCACGGCAGTACCCTCCAAGTACTCCGTCCGGCACAAAACTCCATTTTTTTTTCCTGAAAAGCATTTATAAAAACCAAAACCTGACATTGGGCAATGTAGTGATCTCCACAACCGTCCATGACCGAGGACGCGGCTATTCGAATAGTTTTACACTCTGCAGAGGTTGTACACTTTACCCACACCAACCGATAAATCCGCCGGCATACCACCACGGATCGTCATACACAAGTATGCGGGGTTCGGATAATCGATCGAAGCCCTCCATCTATCTCCCTTAGTACGGGTGCCTACCCTGTGGAGTTTACCTCCCCGGCACATCCCGGCAGTACCTCCTCCAGAGCGTAACTCCGGCGCCACAGCGGGAGAACCCAAGTGTCTTCCAGCCGGATAAATCCCGAAGGATCCCGATTTACTATTGCCCATAAACTAGCGGCAACCCGGATTCCGGAGTCCTGCAAACCCCTATATAGTATGAGGCTCCCCGCACTAAGGCAAATAAACTTCAAACTAAGCCCGTCCCATACCGGGTAATGTGGTTGCACTGTTTAATTGCTTCGAGCGACTACAAAGAAACACCGATGCCTTTTTCTAAATCCACCAACTCCTTTTCTCCATCACCCAAGTGTCCATTTGTCCCAAAATCATTTAGAAAACATTTTAGTGGAGTAGGTACTACTCCAAGGTTTTCGTAACCACTTTCGAAAACTTTTCCGGAAGTTATCCCATCCTAGAGTTTTTGGCTCCACTACAAGGGTTTCCCAAAGACTTCAATGCTAATCATCGAGCCTCTACAAACAGGTGGTAATGATAGGTGGTAAGGGAGTCATCCTCCATGGATGATATCAATGTGACCTGTGGAGCTAAATCACCATCTACTGCTAACTAGGGATAATTAGCAATATAAGAAAAACAATGCATAGTAGTAAGAGTAAGAGTAGAATAATGCATAGTGTCGTGATAGGATTCAGGTATGAGTCAAGTAGATGGCTTGCCTTGGTTGGCTTGTCCCTGGTCTCCTTCCTCTTGATACTCAAAGTCTTCTCCCTCCTCGGTACACTCCTCGTTCGAATCTACCGCCGGAAAATAACAACACACAATCAATATACATGCATACACAAGCCACAAACATTTCATTCAATCAACACCACACAATCAAGGAGTATCAGAAACAAACAAGTTTAGAAAACAAAATCAAGGTTTTTAAGATTTTAGTTATTAAGTCAATCCTATTATAAACTAGGGTTTTTCAAACATAGCAAGCACCACACCACTTCATCTCAATCAAGCATGCAGGTGGTCACATAGGTCAAAATAACATGTTAAGCATAATTGCAGATAAGAAACAAGTTCTGAACCAAGATTTCCTCTTATAAAAGTAAAGTCACTCTATTAATAAGGAAAACAATTTTTAGTAGTGAGTAGCCCTATACTCAACACAAACATCAAGCAAGCATAAAATTTGATCAAAACATGCCAACCAGTATAGAACCACATAGCTAACACAATTACAAAACTAACCCAATTGGAATCAACCCAAAATAAGGTAGGGTTGATTTATAATGAATTTCTTAGTCATACCCATCACTAGAAAGGCAATTTAATTCCATAAATCTTTCTGTAGCTACTAAAATTCTAACAGAGACCAATTTGGAAAGCTACTGAAATGTAGAACACACTAGAGGTGGATTCACCCAAAAAAAAGTAAACTTACTGTGCACAATAATTAGATCAAAGCAGATCTTTATTTTCACTAAAGTAATTACTGCAAGAAATGTATTACTCCTAAAATAGTAAATCCAGTTCCTGAAGCTTCACACAACAACAGTGCATCTCTGAAAATTGGATTCAAACATTTTCATCATACAAAACTCCAGATTTGGATTTATGAAGATAAAGCCCTAGATCTACAACAAATAAATCACAGATATTTTCTAAGGCCCTAAAAATCATGCATGCAATACTGGGAGTTAGGAAATACTGTAAGGTTCACATGAAAATTTGAATAACTCAATTTGCATATCCAGAGAATATTTGGTGAATTTTTGAATCTAATCAGCACAACCTAATTAGCAGAATAGCTTAACAGAAAAAAATGAACGGGCCGGGATCTGGCGGATCTGGGCCTTCTAGCGCAGGCCGGCCCTAAATCGCACAGGCGTCGCGGAAGGGAAAACGCCCGGTCGCGCTGACAGGCCTAGCCCGCTGTCAGCGGCCGCGGCGGCCGAAGCGGTATCGGGCTCTGCCGAGCGTCGGATCGAGGAGCGATCGACGGCTCTCCCTCATCTTCAACCTCCGGCGACGGAATAGAAGACCGAAACCCTAGCACGGGTCGAGGCGCGCTGGAGCTCACCTAGGAAGCTTCCCCGGCGACGGGGGCTTGACGGGGCGACGCGGCTCGATCCGGCGAGCTGAACGAGGGGCGGGATGGTCGGCATGGACTCCGGGATGAAAATCTGCAGATCGGCAGGGACGAACCTCGCCGGGTGCTCCAGAGGGTCGGCAACTTGGCGTTCCTAGGTCAGGTAAAGAGCAGGATTAGGTTCCTTGATATGCTAGAGGTGTATTCATACAGAGAAAAGGGGCAGAGAGGGTCCAGAGCGACGGCAAGGTCTTCCTCTTCCTTGCATAGCCAAAAACTAGGGTTTCTTCTCTCCTCTGCTACAGAGCAATGCAATGGCTTCTGCGTCCAGGGAGGGTGTGGTGGAGGTGAGGGAACAGAATGGGAGTGAAAGGGAGGGCTGAGAGAGGCTGGGGCCTTTTATTTCAGAGGGGTGTGTGGGGCATGTTTGTAAGGTCGGTTTGGGCTTGAGGGGTCCACAGGGGACCTCTGGTTGGCTGAGGAGGGCGGTGGAGATGGTGGAGGGATCCAGGAAGGAGCCTTGGTCGAGAAGGATCAGATGTGTGAGCTGCAGCACTTTATTTTATTGATACACATTTTGGTGACATGGATCCTATACCTCCTTCTTCCAAACACTAGGAGACAAAGAGGAGGGTGCTGCTATAGTGCATGACGACCAGAGGGGTGCCAAAGTGCTGGAGAAGGCTGGGTGGTGGTTTGGTGAAGTTTCAAAAGAATTTTGAATGTTTGAGATGAATAATGGAGATGAATGCATGCATGCCTCACTGTTTGGATTTTTGGAGTTAGAAATACCTCCTCTAGTGAGATGCAGGCATGGATGGATCAGAGGAGGTGGGGAGAAAGTTGGGTAGGGGTTTGACATACTTGGCATAATCAAAATTGATCACTACCATTGTAGTTTGAAAGTTTGCTCAATAGCAATATTGAACAAGATCTTGGAGAATTTTTGGACGTAAGTAAGTAGGGTTTTTGGGTCCATAGGATCCTATAGAAATAGGATAGCATGGTAGGAGATTTATAAAGAAATTTTATGAGAAGAAAAGGGCATGAAATAACAAAGTGACCATTCATATGCATTGTATTAAGCAAGAAAGATGAGATAGAGAAATAGTTAATTTGATGGAGGGAAAGTGATATTGTGCAAGAATAGCATTTCCCAATGCTAGTAGAGAGCAAATGAACTTGTGGAGAAATTTTATGATGAGTGTTGACTAATTATCAAGAGGGTCAAAGAAAACTAGAAGGTGAAATCAGATTTTGACTAGGGTTCAAAACCTAGTCACATAAATAGGTGGCATACCTCAAAATGCACACGCAAGTGTATAGATGGGTAGAGTAGATCAACAATAAGAGGAATAGGTCAAGGAATGGTCTCTGAACAAATAATTTCGAATTCTAGAAGTGCGAGCAAAAGTGCATATGATAATAGTCAAATGGTCAGTGAGTTGATTAGCCTCAGAAACATAATTGAAACAAGTTGAAGATGGCCTCAAATGACTAGGTGGTAATGGAAAGAATGGAAGATCACATGCCAAATATGAGTTCTAGGAAGGCACATTGCTATGGATAGAATAAATGAGCTTAATATAGGTGTTGGAAAATTGAATCTGTTAACAGACAGGAAGATAGTTTGCACACTAGGTTATTTGATAAAATGACTGCAAGAAAAATATTTTGCAAGAATGGAGAGGAGCCTCCTAAGATGGGATGTAGATGATTATAATAACACCATGGGTGCTTTCCTTGGGCTAGTTTGATTAGCTATAAGATTCCTCAAAATGGAGCTCCTAATGTCTCATGGTAAGACTAAGACATTAGAGTTAGAGATTTTAGGATTGAGGGGGAAAACAACAAGATGGGCTTTATTTGAAGGATAGCATGGAAACAACTTATATGAGACAAAATATTAATGGGGGTATTTTGGATAGGTTAGGCCACAGGCCTATCTAGGGATCATAACTACACACAAACAACACTTCAAAGTCAACAAAGTCACACAAAGGCAATTCACCACACAAGGTCAATCATTTGCAGCTAATCTAGCATCACCAGAAACAATGATTGAATAAGTGCTCAATGATGATCATGCCATGGTCAAATAGGAAAAAAATTTCAAATAAAGGAGTAAAGCTTTTGTAGATTTTTCAGAAACTAGTGGAGACATAGCATCTCCTTTAGAAAGTTTCCATAAAGGTGTTTGAAATCCCTTTTATAAATATCAACAAAATATATTTTTGTAAAACAGTGGGACCACACCTCTCTGTAGGTCCAGATAATTTTGTAAATACTTAGTTTTGATAAAAGCTTTGTCTCAAAGATAAATCTTGGCGCTTATTTTGGACAAATAAAATAATTTGAGTAAAAGAGAAGTTGACAAGATAATGGTCTTGGAGGAATAGCTAGAAGGGTAAATAAAGGCATGACCACAAGGGCACAAGATTTTGTTGGTTCACAACAGTGCTCATCCAGCAACTTAAACTGACAACAATAACATAACAACCAGGACAACAAGCAAGAAATAGCACTCTCAGAGGATTGCTCAAAAAGTTTTTGTTGGCCCTCATTTTTGGCTCACTAAACACTACTTAAACAGGGTTACAAAAAGTGGGGTGTTACAAGACTTCTCCTTTCAGCATGCTCGAGATTATCCACCCGAGAGACATGCATGTGATGCATGCAGCTGTTAGTATGTGATGCGTTGCTGCGCTCTGCTCAAAGGGCTTTGCTTGCTGCGCTAACTGATTCTCGCCTTCTTCTAATTTCGCTTTTTTCCTTTTCCAACTGTTGTGACTGCCGATGTAGGGCATAGTGGTATCCCAGTAATACTTCTCTTCTTGTATTGACGAGTATAGCTAAAGGAATTATGCCCTAGAGGAAAATAATATTGGACTTATTTGCATATCCTGTCAGGTTCATAATAGTTTAGTACTATGCTAGAACTATGTCAATCGGAAACATTGACATCGGTGTAGTATTAAATGAATAGGAGTCCCCGATAATATCCAGGATTACTGGTTCATTGATCAACTGATGATTGAGGTTTCCCAATCAAGGTGCATTACAGCCAATTGACGATGAGATCATGTCACTTATTGATAGTGCCATGATGGACATTACCCACAAAATCATTTGCAACAATATCGTGTCATGATGTTCACGTTGCAAGATGATGAGTATCACAGCTTTGTCCTTAGACCGTGAGGTTAGGGCATAATCACTATTTCTGGAAGAAAACTCGAATTGCATCAACTGTCATCATGTAACAGGTTGACTTAAAAGGTGTCTCTTGGGTTTAGCCGAAGGGGTAGGTTGAGGAGCATAGCCAAGAGCGGGATTTGCTCATCTGCATGACAAATATGATACTCTGGTCCCACTCGGTGAGAACACATTAATGCTGTGCAGCATGTGACTAGATCACAGGGATGTGCTATCATGGACGAGTGGAACAACATTGTCGATAATAAGATCGAACCAAGTATTGGCGAATACTGATGATCGGATCTTAGGCAATACTACTATCAGCGAAGCAAAGGGAATACCTCGTTGACATTTATGGTTCAACGACTGAAAGACCTCCGTACAATGCACAGGGGTCTTCACGGATTTCCATGATCCGACTGAAGATCATTTATCGGAGAAGAGTTCTCGGTAATGTCTATCGCGTTCTCAAACCGTCGGGTAACACGCTTAAGGGATCACGATGCTTGAGACGTTTTGGTAATATCCAGAAACACCGTGTGATGATATATGAGAGAGGGAATAGTTCCAACTAAGTCTGAAATAGTTTTGGCGGAGTCCGAAATGGTTTTGATGAAATCCAGAATAGTTTCGGTGGAGTCTGGAATGGTTCCGATGGAGTCCGGGAGTGTTTTGGAGTAGTGGGGAATTAATTATGTGTTAATTAATATTAATTATATGAATTAATATTGATTAAATAATTAATAAACATTTTATTTACTAAATGGTCTGCTTTGGTGAAAGAAGCCCATTAGGGAAAATAAGAGAGAAAGGAAAAGAAAAAAGGGGGGCAGGGTTAGGGTTTCCCAGCCCTGGCCACCGGCCCCTTCTCCTCCCCGGGACGCCACCCTTGGTGGCTTAGTGGAGGGGTAAGGGTGCCCCCTCCCCACTATATAAACCCCCTAGAGGAAGAGTCAACAGAACACAGTTTCCACGAGCCCTTCCTCCACGGCCTCTCCTAACCCCTCCAAGGAGCGTCGGCCTCCTCTGGTCTGCCGCCCCCTTCCTCTCTCTCTCCCACGTGGCCTCCCGGAGGGCTGCGTAGGAGACGGGAATCACCACCGCGACACGCCGTCGTGTTGTGGAGTTTCCAGATCCCTTTTCCAAAGCCTCTACTTCCGCACCTCGGCTGGAAACAGGGTTCCGGGAGTCATCGTGGTCGTCGTACGTGTGTGAGTACATGGAGGTGCCGCTCGTGCGGCGTCGGAGACGTTGCGCCAAGTTTTTCACGACCTTGAGGTCGGCTATGATGTCTTCGATAGCAACGCTTGTGCGGGAGCATAATCCCCACGTTTCGGTCTTCGAGGGTACGTGTCTGAAACTCCTTTACCGTTACAGTATTACTAATAGATAGGTCCTTGGGCAATCGGGGTTGTGTAGCACATAAATTTTTGTTATCTGCACTGAACCCCAATAGTGGTATCGGAGTCAAATCTATGCATAGTATGCTTGTATGGTTAGAACGCATCGTGTTGATGTGGGTGTTGATCGTCTTATTGTTACCCTCTAGCGTGTATTTGTTGATATCTGTGGCATAGTTGGATTGAAGCGGCCCGAAAACTGACTTTACGTGTTTCACACGAGACTGGTTCCACGCTTGACGTACAGCTTGCACCGTGAAAAAGTGGCTAGTCGGGTGCCAGTTTCTCCAACTATAGTGGATATGACATCTACAATGGAGGACCCTTAACGGGGAATCGAAGCAACAATATGATTATCAGTGTTGTAGTTTCATGTTCGTAGGTAAGAAACGGTTCTTGCGCAAAAGCACTAGAAGACACGTAAAACATGCAAACATAGTAGAAACATCTAGCTTTGTTTTGCAGTAGGACGTGTGATGTGATATGGTTAAATAGTAAGTAACGTTGGACATCCGGAGGCTTAACGACGGGCACCGTGGACTTGGCGCCGTACCGGTGGATGGATGGAGATCATGCTGGAGGCTCAATGGGGATCAAGCATGTCGATGAAGAAACCATATCATATCACGCATATTTACATTTGATGTTATTGTGTGAATTCTTTCTTATGCCAGTATTAGATACATGATGGTAGCATAGGACAAGAAAATCCCTAATCAAAATTCCAATGAATTGTGTTCTCCCTTTTCGTATGCAATCGCCAACAAAGTTCTTAGTTATGCAACCTCACGTGAAGATGGGGGGACATATGAAATTTCACATATCCGGCATGGGTACAAGCCATGTATGTGCCGCGTAATACTGAAAGCTTAAAATTGGCGATCCTAGTATGTACAGATATAGCCTCGGAACACGGGAGACCGAAAGGTCGAGCATGGGTCGCAAGGTTGTGCGATTGACATAAGTACTGTCTACCTTTGCAGTTGTATCGCTTCACATGACGATCGGGAGCAGTATGATGAATAAGGACCATGTAATCACTAGAACAATTGTAGGGATATTGTTCTAAGTGGGAGTTCTTCACAGTTAAATTGTTTAATAAAAATTGAACTCATATTATGAACTTTAGTAATTATATCTTTGCAAATTTGTGTGGAACAATGTATAACCTTGGAGTTGGCATTTGGTTGTTGGGTGAGGACCTTAAAATTGACGGGTTGAATTTCCCCGGATGGTGCTTGCACTTGAGAAATGTCCTCCTGCACAATGATCTACTCTTTATGATAGAAGAACCACTAGCTAAGGAGCCTGGATGGCATGCTACTGCACAGGATCACGATGAGTATCATGAAACTCGTGAAACAGCCACTTAAGTTAAGACTTTGATGGCTACCTCCATGGAACCTCGTCTGAGAGTGCTTTTCTAGCATCATGATCCGTACTCGATGTTTTGAGCACTCAAGCATCTCTTTGCAACTAAAGTCAGGGCATTGAAGTATGACCGTCTGAACAAATTCTCCAACACCAAGATGGAGGAAAACACGAATATTGATAGCCACATGTCCAACATGCATTAGATCTATAGGCGTTTGGTTGATGAATACGAATGTGAGATCACTGATGAAATCGGAAAGTCCGTACTGCTGTAGTTGCTCCCTCTGAGCTATTCTGCGTTTGTTAGAAGTTATGTGATTGGTGAAATAAATGATAACTTCCATCAGTGTCTCAGGCAACTCAGAACTCTAAAAGTAGAGAAAGCTGCAGAGAAGGTCATCAAACCAAAAGGTATATGTGATATACAGTATTATAAATGTTTCATAAACACTTATGCAGTTTCAAAAGTATATGATACTAATTCCAGTTTTATTTGAAAACATGATCTACGGAGTAAAGTGTTCATGATGGAAGAACACATGGAGGAGTCTATGGCACACTGGATAGGACATACTTGGTGTTTCGACGGCGCGACCTTCTTCAACATTTATCTACGAGTTTAGATTTTGAATAAAGTTTTGTAATCAGTTTTAAGACCTTGTGATTGTCTCAAATGTGTGAGACAAATTTTATTCGAGTGTAATAAACAAGTGGTTGTTTTAGCTATGAATAAAGTCTTTATGGATGATTATGAATAAAGTTATTCTCATTTATTCTTGTTGATATAATTGCAAGCATTTATAATATTATGATTAAACTCTTTATTATTTATTGTCCGCGCTTAATAATGTTTTAAATTCTTGTATGAAATACTTATGTGAATATATATTTTTGAATTGTATCAATTACATATATGTTTGTGGTAATTTCATATCGATGGAATTATATGAGCTTTTGATATTTGATCGAATTCGCATGTGATCCACAATTCATTTATTTGAAATGAGTTAGACACTTTGTGCTAAAGTGTAAAACACACAAGTATTGATATTATACATAAAAGATGTGTAATATTTCAAAAAATAAATAAATCATTATTTCAAGAAATTCTTTATTAAAGATTTAGTAATTATTTCGAATTACTAAGTCCTAATTAAATTATTTGAAATGTACAAATAGTTTAATAAAGAAAGAATTGAGTTAAGTCAAATTTGAATTGGTAAAAAATGACTAAATTTCAAAGTTTATGATTTGAAAGGATTTCATGAAACAGTTCGACAAATAATGCTAAACAATTCAAGTCATTGAAAAGTTCGCATTAAAAATCATATTCAAACGGATATTATTTATTAAAGAAATAAATCATGTGGCCAAATTATCATTTAAAGTGGCACATTTAAAATAAACTCAATTTGAAATAAGTAGGGCGCCATATAAATAATACTATATGAGTTATAGTGTAATTTATAAAAGATTCTGGATTATAGTGATAATTCAAAATAAGGAATTCTTCATAAAGGTCCTTACAAGATTAAGGACTTATCTTCTAAACCAAAAAGATGCAAAATTTGTCTTGCAGAAAATTGGTACACTTTAGAGAAGATGTTTTCTCGGTAAAGGTGTTAAATATAAGAAAATAAAGGATCAATTAAAGTAGTTGAATCAATCATTATAATATCCGAATAGCGCAACGGAATGCGTTCCAAAGCGAAGGTCTATATTAGAAAAGAGGAACTGATGATACAGATCATGCAATTAAGTCCTTTATTCGAATTGGATTCATGAATTGAAATTGCGATGGTACGCAAAATGTAATTCATGATTTACTTGTCAAGTTTTGAAACTAGACATATCTACAAACTATGAAGAAAAGATGGCGGACCTAAATGTGAAAATAACTTAGATTTCTAATTAAAGATTCTATTTAAGAGGTAATTGTTACTCGATCTTATTAAGTAAATTGTATTACTTAATTCTTCAAAAAAAAATCGGATTATAAGAAGAAAATAAATCTTTAATGTAAAGGACATAAAACACGGATTTGTCCTAAATAAGTTTAAGACAAATTCATAAGACTGGCTACAATGTGTAGCAGCGTTTAAAAGTCTTTAAATTCAAAATTAGTTGTTAAAATTGCAAGTTCTTAAATTATTTTAAGTTA
This sequence comes from Dactylis glomerata, assembly GCA_007115705.1. NCBI lineage: Eukaryota > Viridiplantae > Streptophyta > Magnoliopsida > Poales > Poaceae > Dactylis > Dactylis glomerata. The sequence continues at coordinate 3,050,217 of QXEO01000431.1, forward strand.
TGGCAATGTTTAACACATTTTTGAATTAATTCGCATTTAAGGTATTTCGATTTGATTCAAAAATCAAAGGATTTTTGGAATAGTCCAAAATTATCGAGATAAACCTATTTGTATTAAACTGAGTGGGAGCGATGAAAAATAGCTTTAATCTCACAAGTTATATGTAAGAGTACATATTCTAAGTGGGAGCTTGGATGAAATATGTAAGAGTACATATTCTGAGTGGGAGTTATGATAAATTCATTTATGTGAAAGACATATTATGAATTAGTGCATTCGTATCATGGTTATTAATCAGAATTAATAAGTGGTGAAATTAACATCATGTTTAAAGCAAAATTTAAAAGCATTAAGTCTGAATGTATGTTAGTCATAATTCTGAATGTGCAGAATGAACTATGTCAAAGAGTTTTTGACTAAATGACTTAGGAAATAATTGAGTTTGAACTCAATAATGGTTGAAAGAAGCGCATCAGAGTTTGTGTTATTCAAAAACTATGTTTTACATAAAGACAAACAATGCATCCCAGGTTCAAAAGTTGAAAGGCTAGGTTCAAGAATGATTAGAGAATCATTAAACCAAAGAAAAGCCTATCCTATAAGTTCTTATGAAAGAACTAATAGGAATTTCTGGAAAAGTGAGAAGTACACTTCATTAAGAAATGTGGGAAATTAACTCCTTCAAAGCTAAAGCGCAACGAAAGCATGATTGGGACATTGAGATTGCATTTAGGCGATTTCAATTAATTCTACATAAATTGAAAGCTACTCTAGAAGTGGCAAGTATAATGATTGGTTAGAGAAAGTTTGACTTCTAGATGAGTGTGTATCTGTTTAGCATGGTTTATGAGAAAATCGAGGATTAATCAAACACCATTGCAAAACGAGAATACAAAGTCTCACTCGTCTACCAAACATTGAACTTAGATAAAACATCATGAGATGATGAATAGGTTGTCATAAAGAGGATGACAAAGTTGCAAAGAATATAAAGGTTTGATCTGTGCAGACCGCTAAGGGTAGGTCCTCACCTTGCATGCATGATCAAAAGACCATATGGATGATATGCTCAGTGATCAGTAAAAAAATGCAGCTAGATTATTTGTACTTTAGTGCAAGTTGAAGACTGAAGGAATTATGTCCTAGATGAAAATAATATTGGACTTATTTGCATATTCCGTCAAGTTCATAATAGTTTAGTACTATGCTAGAACTATGTCAATCGGAAACATTGACATAGGTGTAGTATTAAATGAATAAGAGTCCTCGGTAATATCTAGGATTACTGGTTCATTGATCAACTGATGATTGAGGTTTCCCAATCATGGTGCATTACAGCCGATTGACGATGAGATCATGTTACTTGTTGATAGTGCCATGATGGACATTATCCATAGAATCATTTGCAACAAGATTGTGTCATGATGTTCATGTTGCAAGATGATAAGTATCATAGCTTAGCCTGGAAGAAAACTCTAATTGCATCAACCGTCATCATGTAACAGGTTGACTGAAAAGGTGTCTCTTGGTTTTATCCGAAGGGGTAGGTTGAGGAGCATATCCAAGAGCAGGATTTGCTCGTTTGCATGACATATATGATACTCTGGCCCACTCGGTGAGAACACATTAATGATGTGCAGCATGTGACTAGGTCACATGGATGTGCTATCATGGACGAGTTAAACAACATTGCAGGTAATAAGATCGAACCAAGTATTGACGAATACCGACGATCAGATCTTAGGCAATACTACTACCAGTGAATCAAAGGGAATACCTCATTGACATTTATGGTTCAACGACTGAAAGTCCTTCGTAGAATGCACAGGGGTCTTCACGGATTTCCATGATCCGACTGAAGATCATTTACCGGAGAAGAGTTCTCGGTAATGTCTGTCGCGTTCTCAAACCGTTGGGTAACACGCTTAAGGGATCACGATGCTTGAGACATTTTTGTAATATCTGGAAACACCGTGTGATGATATATGAGAGAGGGGAATAGTTCCAACTAAGTCTGAAATAGTTTCGGCGGAGTCCGAGATGGTTTCGGTGAAATCCAGAATAGTTTTGGTGGAGTCCGGAATGGTTCCGATGGAGTCCGGAAGTGTTTCAGAGTAGTGGGGAATTAGTTATGTGTTAATTAATATTAATTATATGAATTAATATTAATTAAATAATTAATAAACCTTTTATTTACTAAATGGTTTGATTTGGTGAAAGAAGCCCATTAGGGAAAATAAGAGAGAAAGGAAAAGAAAAAAGGGGGCCGGCCAGGGTTAGGGTTTCCCAGCCCTGGCTGCTCGCCCCTTCTTCTCCCCTGGCCGCCACCCTTGGTGGCTTGGTGGAGGGGTAAGGGTGTCCCCCCTCCCCACTATATAAACCCCGTGGAGGAAGATTCAGCAGAACACAATTTCCACGAGCCCTTCCTCCACGGCCTCTCCTAACACCTCCAAGGTGCACCGGCCTCCTCTGGTCCACCGCCCCCTTCCTATCTCTCTCTCTCCCGCGTGGCCTCCCGAAGGGCTGCGTAGGAGACGGGAATCACCACCGCGACTGTAACATCCCAGGATGTGAGCCTAGAAATTGAGAGAACACAGAAGTGTGCATTGCATTCATGCATAGAAAATCTGGGAAAATTTTCGCGCTTTTAAATAAAACTTGTCAAAGTGATTGAAGCTTCTCTTGAGTTGATGGAATTGAAGTAGCTCATCAACTGAAGTGCGATAAACTTCAACATGACCCTTGTTAACAACCTTGTTTTGGGTAGAGATAATAACAACAAATCAAAGGAGATGAATGTGAAGTAGGATTAATATGTTAACACATCATTTTAGGACCTTATAACTGATGTCTACGCACGCGTCTGTTCTTGTAGACAGTGTTGGGCCTCCAAGTGCAGAGGTTTGTAGAACAGCAGCAAGTTTCCCTTAAGTGGATCACCCAAGGTTTATCAAACTCAGGGAGGAAGAGGTCAAAGCTATCCCTCTCAAGCAACCCTGCAATTACGATACAGAAAGTCTCTTGTGTCCCCAACACACCCAATACACTTGTCAGATGTATAGGTGCACTAGTTCGGCGAAGAGATAGTGAAATACAAGTGGTATAGATGATTATAAGTAGTAAATGCAATCTGGAATAAAAATGGCAGCAAGCAAACAAGTAACAAAACGGCAAGTAAACGGTGTGCAAAGCTTGGAAACCAGGCCTAGGGATCATACTTTCACTAGTGGACACACTCCCAACAAATATAACATAATTGAACAAATAAATAACTTCTCTTCACTATGCTACTCTGAATTACTCTCCTATTGAATAACACTAATCATTGCGTAGTGGCTACAGAAGCACCCCCTAAAGTTCATCAAGTACTTGACAAACACCGCTCATAGAGATATCCAAATCAAATCACAACTCAAGATAAATATTATTGCAACTTAGACCAAGTACTAACATGGTGCACACACTGTCAACATTACAACATGAAAGGAGGAATAGATCACTTCAATACTATCATAGTGATAATTATTCTCATAATCCATAAGAGATCACAATCGTAGCCTAGACCAAGTACCACCATGATGCATACACTATCACCGTTACACCATGGCAGGAGGAATAGATTACTTTAATAACATCACTAGAGTACACATAATGATGAAGAGTAGCATCTACTTATTCAACATGATACAAAGCTCACGATCACATAAAGATCACATCATGGGAGAGAGAGAGGTGAACCACATAGCTACCGGTAGAGCCCTCAGCCCCGGGGATGAACTACTCCCTCCTCATCATAGGAGACAGCAAGGTTGATGGAGATGGCGGTGAGGTCGATGGAGACGGCGGAGACGGCGATGGAGACCGATGGAGATGGCTCCGGGGGCACTTTCCCGTCCCGGCAGGGTGCCGGAACAGAGACTTCTGACCCCCAAAATTTGGCTTCGACGGCGGCGGCGCTGCGGAACTGTTCTGGAAATTTCGCCGACTCCCCTAGGGTTTTCCGTCCTGAGGCTTTACATAGGCGAAGGGGCGTCGTCAGGGGGCTGCCAGGGGCTCCTCCCACATAGGGGGCGCGGCCAGGGGCTGGGCCGCGCCGTCCTGGTGTGAGGCTGGCCCCTGGCCCCCCTCCGGCTCTCTTTCGGTCCTCGTCCTTCGTCCGGGAAAAATAGGAGTTCTGGAACTTGTTTCGTCCAATTCTGAGAATATTTCCTGTGTAGCATTTCTGAAACACAAAAACAGCAAAAAATAGGGAACTGGCACTATGGCATCTTGTCAATAGGTTAGTTCCGGAAAATGCATAAAAGTGCCACGAAGTGTAACAAAACATTAGGCAAATGGTGTAAAAACAAGCATGGAGCATCAAAAATTATATATACGTTTGAGACGTATCAGCATCCCCAAGCTTAACTCCTGCTCGTCCTCGAGTAGGTAAGTGATAACAAAAGAAATAATTTTTGAGGTGACATGCACCATCACAATCTTGATCATATAGGTAAAGCATTGAGTGCTGAGATCAAAGAACTTAAAACATGGGCATGAAAGACATAATCTTGATAATAGAAACTTAGCAACCATGTTATAACATGAAAAGAAACACAAACAAAAGATCATGAATAATGAAACAATGAAAGTCAAACGTGTGTTCAAATCATAAGGAAAAACATACAAATGGTTTTCAACTTGTCCTTCATGGAGAGCAAAACATAAATGCATTGGACACCTTCAAGTTCCAGAGGGCGACTAGATACAAATAATTTAAGAACAAGTGAAACCAACAATATGAATCAATCAATGAAAACTTTGGGACAATGCACATTATACTAAGAATGACAACTATGCTCTCTTAATGGTGCATAAAGATAGAAGGTGGTGACTCAACATAAAAGTAAAAAAGAAAGGCCCTTTGCGGAGGGAAGCAGTGATTGCAAGTTTTATAACCTTCAAAAATTATGGTACTTACCGGCTTTGAGCTCTCATTGCCCCCATCACAAGCATCTTGAATGGTTAAAGTTAATGCGAGAACAATTATGATGCATATGCTTGACAAATCATAAGTCAAAAACCTCGTGTCCTGTGAATACGAGTACCCAAACCTCATGCTACTTTACTTAGAGTCCCAAACAAGGTTCTTGTCATTGTAAGTATATATGTATCATCGAGAACCGCCAACGGGGTACCTCCGTGCCCGATGACATAGAACAAGCCCACATCAAAATGACAGGACAATCAGACAATGAACACCTCGGCATCTCTTTTATTTACCATTTGTTTAGCTTTTTATTTTGAGATGCGTCGTCGAATGTCCACTATGGGTATGCTGCAAATTTCCACCATGAATTATGCATGGCTTAGATTGGCGGCCCAGGCGTTTCTCTAACACATATACAAACTCCATGATCCCCGCAAGATTCCCAATTCATTTCACACCGCGGGCATCCATAAACAAAAGATCATGATATCAACTCAAATAAGAAGTGCAATGTTGAAAGCTTGCCCCATGACAGCATGGCTGGGCTAGTCTCCAACTTACAACTTGCAAGCATAACAACTCAACATAATAGACCACAATGTCAAATTTTTAAGAACAAGAAAAAGTAAAGTGTGCCTTCTGGTTCGTGAGAGCTTTACTGACCAATTTTCGCCTAACACTGGTAAGAGTTTAATTTGAAGAGGTAATAAAAGCAAGTCAAATTTACTTGGAATAGCAAATTGCTAATAGGTATGTATGGTGGACACTTTGGAAAACTTGGTTTTTAGGAGTTGGATGCACGAGTAGAGCTCATACTCAGTACAAAGCGAGGGCTAGCAAAAGACTGGGAGCGACCAACTAAGAGAGCAATAATGGCCATAATCATGCAAAGCGACAAAGCAACATTAAAAGAAGCATAAGATGGCATCAAAAGTCAAAAACTAAATGATCATAGAGGCTATTGGCGACTTTGTAAGAGTCTAACATGTGTGAGCATGCGCCAAGTCAACCCAAATAAAGCATCAAGGAGAAAACCAAAATAATGCTTCCAAATAATTAAAACAACGCATGATTTTTCAAAGGCTCATTAAGCAATCTCAATTATTTGAGACAAGTCTTGCTACAGCAAAACCACTAAGCATACCATCAAAAAGACATCAAGCATGACATGAAAAAGCCTAAACCACAGTCTACACAAGCTCCTTCTTGTACCACTTTTTTGCATAAAGCTTTTTCTCTTTTCCAACACCATTCAAACTTTTTATAAACACCTCTTTTGAGAAAACCAACATGGTCCAGAGGCAAAAATACACCTTGATAAATAAATATAAGAAGATCTGAACGCAAATCAAGGCGAAAATGAAAACCAAAAGCAGTAGCAGAAAAAGAAGAACACTCGGTTTTTGATAAGAGTGAAAACTAGAGCGTTCTTGGCAAATGAAAAACGGAGCATGTCTCTCTCCAAACACATAATGTGATCCAAACGTTTATTGCAGCAAGCAAAGCAAAAGAAAACTGAAAACAAAAACAACCGACGCTCCAAGAAAAACGCATAGTGCATGAAGCAATAAAAATATAGTGTTTTGAAAGGTGACCTGATTTTTGCCGATGAAGAAGGGGGTGCCTCGTGGCATCCCCAAGCTTTGACGCTTGTACTTCTTGGATATTTCTTGGGGTGCTGGGCATCCCCAAGCTTGAGCTTTTGTCCATTATTCATCTCATCTCATCATTCTCCAATCCCTACACTTGAAAACTTCCTTCATACAAAACTAAACACAATTCTATTAGCAACATTAGTATAAGCATAGTAATGAATCAACCCTTTTTTGCTTCAGGTTTCAACTCAAAACCACCAAATATAAAGCATATACTACTGTAGCAACTTCCCCAAAAGTTCGGTGATCAAAAGAACTCAAAAAGAAAGCGATCGAGCGGCAAACACAAAGATTGGCAGAAATCTGTCAAAACAGAACAGCTGACAAATGTCGAATTTTTAGAGGGTTTTCTGTTGCTCAAATCAAAAAGTGTTCAACTAATGAAAGTTTGGATATAACCTGGGGCATATGCACAGGAAATTGCAGGTCCAAAAGATATACAGAGAATTTTCACGAATTTTTACGGTGCAGCACCGAAAACTGTTTCAGGACAGCAACATCCCCAAATCTTACCTCACTCAAATTAGAGGCTTTTCTTGGCACAACAACGAAATAAAAAGGATAAGGAGCAGTTATTACAGTAGTAATAACTTCCAAGACTCAAATAAAAGAAAAAGTACTGGAAACGAAAATATTGGGTTATCTCCCAAGAGTGCTTTTCTTTAACGCCTTTGAGCTAGGCGCAGTAATTTGCAAAGATGCTCATGTAGGCGCCATATAAGAGCTTGAGGCAAAGGCGCCATATAGGAACTTAAAGCAATAGAGAGCATCAAAAAGCAAATGTGAAAGACATTTAAATCTGAACCACTTCCTATGAAAAATAATCTTGTAAAGAGACAAGTCATGAAAGCGCAAAGCAAAAAGCATAGGAAGGCAAAACAAGTACAACTTCAAAAATTGCAACATAAAGAGGGGAAACTCAATATTGTTGAGATCCATCAAACCATGTTTCCCTCTCTCATAATAACTTTCAGTAGCATCATGAGTAGAACTAACAATATAACTATCACATAAAGCTTCTCTATCATGAGCCACATGCATAAAAGAATTAATACTCCCCACATGAACAATAGTAGTAGGAGCAGTTTCAACCGAATAATTATTCTCATCACCATAATCATCAAAAATAGGAGGCATATTGTAATCATAACTATTTTTCTTCTCAAAAGTAGGTGAACTGAAAATATTATACTCATCATCATGACCATCATAAACTAGAGGTTTAGTATCATCACAAGCTAGAGAACAACTATTTCGCAAAGCATATTCATCAAACATATCATCATAAGAAGGAACATGGATAGTACTAATGGTACAACAATTATTAACCTTAGAGTTGGTACCAAAAAGATTTTCAATATCAAAAGTAGAGTGCTTTTCCCAATCATGATCACTAACATAGGTAACAGGCATGAGAACATCATCCCAATCAGAATTATCATAATCTATAGCAGGATCATAACGCTTAGGGGAAGATACCGTGTCCTCTCGCCTTTTACTCCTCTTCTTCTTCTTCATACTCTTCTTACTCTCTCCTTTAGGAGGAAGAGACTTGAAGGGCATCTTCTCCATATAATCTGGTTTGCTGACAGGAACAACAGAAGAAACTTTGGAGGATTCCTCCTTTCTATTAATAAGATCGAAACATCTATTAGTCCTGTCATAGCTTGGCAAAACATCATGTTTTATAAGATCTTGTAAGTAAGTATTTGTGAGGCAATCTTTAGCATAATAGAGACGACAACCACGAAGGGTACTATTAATATCAGCATCTCTCATATCAACCAAAGAAATCTTTCTAGATATCTCTTCACAATTCAAAAACAAAGTAAGCTCATCATACTGATTGAAAGTAATCTTATCATCACAATACAAATCTGCGGTACTCGTTCGATTAATTGGGCATTGAAAATTAAAGTGACCCTTTTCACCGCAAAATTCACAAAGAAAAGGATAAAGCTCACAAACCCTTTCACCAAGCACATCTAGATCCTTGAGCCACATACCGGTTTCTTCATTTGCGTGGGTGATGCAATAATCTTCCTTGTTGTAACTCTGTTCACAAGGTCTATGTATTCCACAAAAATTAACATACTTATAAGAAATAGTACTTTTAGAAGTTTGAGCATGTTTATTGCAATCATCAATAACAATATCACTTTCTATGCAAGTGTCCTTAAAAGGTTCATGATACACGTCCCCATTTCCTTTAGGAACATTCATATGGGAAGCAAAGGCTTTAAAGCAATCAACCATAATTTGAGGATCAAGACCACATTTAGCACTAAGCTCTTGAAAATTAGCAGTTTCAGCGAAAGACTTAATGCAATCAAACTCGTAATTCATACCTGATCCTTTACCTTTGTCGCTATCCCAACCTTCAATATTGTTTTGAATTGTCTCAAGCAGACCCCACTTGGTGTCGACATCCTTGCTTGTGAAAGACCCATCAAAGCATGCATCTAGATAGTCCTTGTAATATCCTGAAAGCCTTGCATAAAAATTATTAATGACAATATTACGGGGAAGATCATGAATAGGACATTTGTGCATTAGTAACTTCAATCTTCCCCACGCTTGGGCAATGCTTTCTCCATCATGAGGCCAAAAGTTATATATCCGATTACGATCTTTATGAATTTCACTTGGAGGGTAGAACTTGGAATAAAAGAGAGGCACAATTTCCTCCCATGCAATAGATGGACCATCTTGAAGCAGTTGATACCACTCCTCAGCTCTGCCTTTCAATGATAAAGAGAATAGCTTCCTCTTGACCTGGCTTGGTGAAATACCTGCACACCTGAACAACTCGCATAATTCATGTATAAAAAGTAAGTGATCACCCGGATGGACAGTTCCTTCTCCTGAATAGCAGTCCATAACACGCTCAACAATCTTCGTAGGTATTTTAAAAGGATCAGGAGCACAAGCATCATCAGAAACATCACATATGGGAGATAAAATATTATCAGAACAAACTTTCTCCACTAAAGCTGGGGAACTAAAAATATCATGCTTAACAAAACCAGCTTCCCCAAGCTTAGACTTTTCTAAAACAGTGTTCAAAGCATTCATACTAACAAAACTATTAGCATGTGAATTAAGCTCCAAAGGTTTTTCAATTTTCTATTCAAACACTTCATATCTAAACTCGGGAAAAAGACTAAAGAACTCTTTGTTTTCCATTAAGCCTAACTAGTGAAAAATAAAAACAAGAAACAAAAAGATATAATTGCAGAACCTAAAGGAAATAACTCCGAGCACTCACACAGGAGGATGCGAGTACCTTTTACCTTACCTCCCCGGCAACGGCGCCACAAAAGAGCTTGATGTCTACGCACGCGTCTGTTCTGTTCTTGTAGACAGTGTTTGGCCTCCAAGTGCAGAGGTTTGTAGAACAGCAGCAAGTTTCCCTTAAGTGGATCACCCAAGGTTTATCGAACTCAGGGAGGAAGAGGTCAAAGCTATCCATCTCAAGCAACCCTGCAATTACGATACAGAAAGTCTCTTGTGTCCCCAACACACCCAATACACTTATCAGATGTATAGGTGCACTAGTTCGGCGAAGAGATAGTGAAATACAAGTGGTATAGATGATTATAAGTAGTAAATGCAATCTGGAATAAAAATGGCAGCAAGCAAACAAGTAACAAAACAGCAAGTAAACGGTGTGCAAAGCTTGGAAACAAGGCCTAGGGATCATACTTTCACTAGTGGACACACCCCCAACAAATATAACATAATTGAACAAATAAATAACTTCTCTTCACTATGCTACTCTGAATTACTCTCCTATTGAATAACACTAATCATTGCGTAGTGGCTACAGAAGCACCCCTTAAAGTTCATCAAGTACTTGACAAACACCGCTCATAGAGATATCCAAATCAAATCACAACTCAAGATAAATATTATTGCAACTTAGACCAAGTACTAACACGGTGCACACACTGTCAACATTACACCATGAAAGGAGGAATATATCACTTCAATACTATCTTAGTGATAATTATTCTCATAATCCATAAGAGATCACAATCGTAGCCTAGACCAAGTACCACCATGATGCACACACTGTCACCGTTACACCATGGCAGGAGGAATATATTACTTTAATAACATCACTAGAGTACACATAATGATGAAGAGTAGCATCTACTTATTCAACATGATACAAAGCTCACATCATGGGAGAGAGAGGTGAACCACATAGCTACCGGTAGAACCCTCAGCCCCGGGGATGAACTACTCCCTCCTCATCATAGGAGACAGCAAGGTTGACGGAGATGGCGGTGAGGTCGATGGAGACGGCGGAGACGGCGATGGAGACCGATGGAGATGGCTCCGGGGGCACTTCCCCGTCCCGGCAGGGTGCCGGAACAGAGACTTTTGTCCCCCGAAATTTGGCTTCGACGGCGGCGGCACTGCGGAACTGTTCTGGAAATTTCGCCGACTACCCTAGGGTTTTCCGTCCCGTTGCTTTATATAGGCGAAGGGGCGTCGTCAGGGGGCTGCCAGGGGCTCCTCCCACATAGGGGGCGCGGCCAGGGGCTGGGCCGCACCGCCCTGGTGTGAGGCTGGCCCCTGGCCCCCCTTCGGCTCTCTTTCGGTCCTTGTCCTTCGTCTGGGAAAAATAGGAGTTCTGGAACTTGTTTCGTCCAATTCCGAGAATATTTCCTGTGTAGCATTTCTAAAACACAAAAACGGCAGAAAACAGGGAACTGGCACTGTGGCATATTGTCAATAGGTTAGTTCCGGAAAATGCATAAAAGTGTCACGAAGTGTAACAAAACATTAGGCAAATGGTGTAAAAACAAGCATGGAGCATCAAAAATTATAGATACGTTTGAGACGTATCAGCATCCCCAAGCTTAACTCCTGCTCGTCCTCGAGTAGGTAAGTGATAACAAAAGAAATAATTTTTGAGGTGACATGCACCATCACAATCTTGATCATATAGGTAAAGCATTGAGTGCTGAGATCAAAGAACTTAAAACATGGGCATGAAAGACATAATCTTGATAATAGAAACTTAGCAACCATGTTATAACATAAAAAGAAACACAAACAAAAGATCATGAATAATGAAACAATGAAAGTCAAACATGTTTTCAAATCATAAGAAAAAACATACAAATGGTTTTCAGCTTGTCCTTCATGGAGAGCAAAACATAAATGCATAGGACACCTTCAAGTTCAAGAGGGCGACTAGATACAAATAATTTAAGAACAAGTGAAACCAACAATATGAATCAATCAATGAAAACTTTGGGACAATGCACATTATACTAAGAATGACAACTATGCTCTCTTAATGGTGCATAAAGATATAAGGTGGTGACTCAACATAAAAGTAAAAAAGAAAGGCCCTTTGCGGAGAGAAGCAGTGATTGCAAGTTTTATAACCTTCAAAAATTATGGTACTTACCGGCTTTGAGCTCTCATTGCCCCCATCATAAGCATCTTGAATGGTTAAAGTTAATGCGAGAAATTATGATGCATATGCTTGACAAATCATAAGTTGAAAACCTCGTGTCCCGTGAATACGAGTACCCAAACCTCATGCTACTTTACTTAGAGTCCCAAACAAGGCTCTTGTCATTGTAAGTATATATGTATCATCAAGAACCGCCAACGGGGTACCTCCATGCCCGATGACATGGAACAAGCCAACATCAAAATGACAGGACAAGCAGACAATGAACACCTCGATATCTCTTTTATTTACCATTTTTTTAGCTTTTTATTTTGAGATGCGTCGTCGAATGTCCACTATGGGTATGCTGCAAATTTCCACCATGAATTATGCATGGCTTAGATTGGCGGCCCAGGCATTTCTCTAACACATATACAAACTCCATGATCCCCGCAAGATTCCCAATTCATTTCACACCGCGGGCATCCATAAACAAAAGATCATGATATCAACTCAAATAAGAAGTGCAATGTTGAAAGCTTGCCCCATGACAGCATGGATGGGCTAGTCTCCAACTTACAACTTGCAAGCATAACAACTCAACATAAGAGACCACAATGTCAAATTTTTTAGAACAAGAAAAAGTAAAGTGTGCCTTCCGGTTCGTGAGAGCTTTACTGACCAATTTTCGCATAACACTGGTAAGAGTTTAATTTGAAGAGGTAATAAAAGCAAGTCAAATTTACTTGGAATAGCAAATTGCTAATAGGTATGTATGGTGGACACTTTGGAAAACTTGGTTTTTAGGAGTTGGATGCACGAGTAGAGCTCATACTCAGTACAAGGCGAGGGCTAGCAAAAGACTGGGAGCGACCAACTAAGAGAGCAATAATGGCCATAATCATGCAAAACGACAAAGCAACATTAAAAGAAGCATAAGATGGCATCAAAAGTCAAAAACTAAATGATCATAGAGGCTATTGGCGACTTTGTAAGTGTCTAACATGTGTGAGCATGCGCCAAGTCAACCCAAATAAAGCATCAAGGAGAAAACCAAAATAATGCTTCCAAATAATTAAAACAACGCATGATTTTTCAAAGGCTCATTAAGCAATCTCAGTTATTTGAGACTAGTCATGCTACAGCAAAACCACTAAGCATACCATCAAAAAGACATCAAGCATGACATGAAAAAGCCTAAACCACAGTCTACACAAGCTCCTTCTTGTACCACTTTTTTGCATAAAGCTTTTTCTCTTTTCCAACACCATTCAAACTTTTTATAAACACCTCTTTTGAGAAAACCAACATGGTCCAGAGGCAAAAATACACCTTGATAAATAAATATAAGAAGATCTGAACGCAAATCAAGGCGAAAACGAAAACCAAAAGCAGTAGCAGAAAAAGAAGAACACTCGGTTTTTGATAAGAGTGAAAACTAGAGCGTTCTTGGCAAATGAAAAACGGAGTATGTCTCTCTCCAAACACATGATGTGATCCAAACGTTTATTGCAGCAAGAAAAGCAAAAGAAAACTGAAAACAAAAACAACTGACGCTCCAAGAAAAATGCATAGTGCATGAAGCAATAAAAATATAGTGTTTTAAAAGGTGACCTGATTTTTGCCGATGAAGAAGGGGGTGCCTCGTGGCATCCCCAAGCTTTGACGCTTGTACTTCTTGGATATTTCTTGGGGTGCTGGGCATCCCCAAGATTGAGCTTTTGTCCATTCTTCATCTCATCTCATCATTCTCCAATCCCTACACTTGAAAACTTCCTTCATACAAAACTAAACACAATTCTATTAGCAACATTAGTATAAGCATAGTAATGAATCAAGCCTTTTTTGCTTCAGGTTTCAACTCAAAACCACCAAATATAAATCATATACTACTGTAGCAACTTCCCCAAAAGTTCCGTGATCAAAAGAACTCAAAAAGAAAGCGATCGAGCGGCAAACACAAAGATTGGCAGAAATCTGTCAAAACAGAACAGCTGACAAAGGTCGAATTTTTAGAGGGTTTTCTGTTGTTCAAATCAAAAAGTGTTCAACTAATGAAAGTTTGGATATAACCTGGGGCATATGAACAGGAAATCGCAGGTCCAAAATATATACAGAGAATTTTCACGAATTTTTACGGTGCAGCACCGAAAACTGTTTCAGAACAGCAACATCCCCAAATCTTACCTCACTCAAATTAGAGACTTCTCTTGGCAAAACAACGAAATAAAAAGGATAAGGAGCGGTTATTACAGTAGTAATAACTTCCAAGACTCAAATAAAAGAAAAAGTACTGGAAACAAAAACATTGGGTTATCTCCCAAGAGTGCTTTTCTTTAACGCCTTTGAAAACAAGTAAACAAGTAAATGCAATCTGGAATAAAAATGGCAGCAAGCAAACAAGTAACAAAACAGCAAGTAAACGGTGTGCAAAGCTTGGAAACAAGGCCTAGGGATCATACTTTCACTAGTGGACACACTCCCAACAAATATAACATAATTGAACAAATAAATAACTTCTCTTCACTATGCTACTCTGAATTACTCTCCTATTGAATAACACTAATCATTGCGTAGTGGCTACAGAAGCACCCCTTAAAATTCATCTAGTACTTGACAAACACCGCTCATAGAGATATCCAAATCAAATCACAACTCAAGATAAATATTATTGCAACTTTGACCAAGTACTAACACGGTGCCCACACTGTCAACATTACACCATAAAAGGAGGAATAGATCACTTCAATACTATCACAGTGATAATTATTCTCATAATCCATAAGAGATCACAATCGTAGCCTAGACCAAGTACCACCATGATGCACACACTGTCACCATTACACCATGGCAGGAGGAATAGATTACTTTAATAACATCACTAGAGTACACATAATGATGAAGAGTAGCATCTACTTATTCAACATGATACAAAGCTCACGATCACATAAAGATCACATCATGGGAGAGAGAGGTGAACCACATAGCTACCGGTAGAGCCCTCAGCCCCGGGGATGAACTACTCCCTCCTCATCATAGGAGACAGCAAGGTTGATGGAGATGGCGGTGAGGTCGATGGAGACGGTGGAGACGGCGATGGAGACCGATGGAGATGGCTCCGGGGGCACTTCCCCGTCCCGACAGGGTGCCGGAACAGAGACTTCTGTTCCCCGAAATTTGGCTTCGACGGCCGCGGCGCTGGGGAACTGTTCTGGAAATTTCGCCGACTCCCCTAGGGTTTTCCGTCCCGAGGCTTTATATAGGTGAAGGGGCGTCGTCAGGGGGCTGCCAGGGGCTCCTCCCACATAGGGGGCGCGGCCAGGGGCTGGGCCGCGCCGCCCTGGTGTGAGGCTGGCCCCTGCCCCCCCTCCGGCTCTCTTTCGGTCTTCGTCCTTCATCCGGGGAAAATAGGAGTTCTGGAACTTGTTTCGTCCAATTCCGAGAATATTTCCTGTGTAGCATTTCTGAAACACAAAAATAGCAGAAAACAGGGAACTGGCACTGTGGCATCTTGTCAATAGGTTAGTTCCGGAAAATGCATAAAAGTGCCACAAAGTGTAACAAAACATTAGACAAATGGTGTAAAAACAAGCATGGAGCATCAAAAATTATAGATACGTTTGAGACGTATCAATAACCAATTCTACCATGATCACCATGGTATTTCTTAAACCTAAATCATTGAAGCCATTCCTAGCTTAAAGGAAGACAACACAAGTCTTACCTTGACTCTTTTTTTTTGACAATCAACACCATATATATTTATAAGAGTAAATAGTACATGGTAGAGATACATAAGCTGTCCCTAACAATTACAAAATAAAGTCTAAAAGAAACGACTAAATCTTCAAGGTCTTCAAATTCTTTCTTCTTCCATGACATAATCTTGTATTTTCCAGAAGGCAGCCGAATAGAACCGAACCATAAACCTGTAAATACCAACGAAGGTTCTCCCATAATTTTAATTTGAGCCGCAATGCCAAAGCTACGTGCACGCGCGCAACCATTGAAGTAGTCAATCAACATCGGCAAGAGTACCAACACCAGTATATCAGGGCGAAATAACCGAACAACTTGGTCGACGTCGCTGGGGAATCGAGAGTACGAATCACCATTATCGAGGACGTAGCAGCCGAGAAAATTATTGCGAGGATAATACTCCTCGCGGCGACCATGAGAAAAGATCCAAGATCGGTCTGGCGAAGCAAGATCCAAAGAACCATACCTAGAGAACTGTAATCTTTCAATACTGCCATTGACGCCAGGACGAAGATCTCGTCGTCGAAGGAAGAACCGAAGATCAATTATTGAAGACGATGCCATCTCCATTGATATGGAGATCAACAAAAGATGGCTTTCAAACTCTAACTTAATCTACTAGAAAATAATATTTTTACTAAAACCTCCACACATAGACTAGGTTCCCCACTCCTCCTTACCTTGACTCTTAATCTACTTTGTTTTCATATCTTGATTAACATAATCTTTCCCATCTAAGTCTATTTAGCTCCAGAACAAGGAGAGAGTCTATATCAAATCCAATATCATTCCTATCTCTTGAGATAGAACCATAGGGTATAATTCAGAAGCTTCAGAAGAGGGAAATACTAACCTAGTACCAAGATGGTTAGAGGAGTTTACAATAGAGTTTAACTACTTAACTAATTATCCAGTACTTCTGGGTATAATTTCATTCACTCTTAAACTTGTTACCAAAATTGGTAAACCACAAGGTCTAAAGTGCATAAAAGCCACCCATTCTTATTTAAATCATAACTTATTAACTATAAGAGATATAACAAAACTAAGCTCATTTACATTACATTAAATAGTTCAAACTATTTGAATAAAAATAACTATGACCATTTTAAAACTCTTATGATCATGCCCTGGTGAAATCAAATCAAATCACTTAAAATTTGAACATGACCTTGCTAACTTTGGATATTTTGAGCACAACTGATAATAGGAACAAATAAGATATGACAATATGCATGATTCACAATAATAGGATCATTTCAAATATGAACTTTGGAAGTTAAACTTCCAAACAATTAATACAACATCAATTGATAACAATTCAATTATGAATTACAAATATGTAAAAGAATATGAATTGATTCAGCCACAAGTCCATTTAGTGCCAAATGCCACTTGGCTGTCCAAAATAAAGATTATTAGTGGATAATCATCATGCCACCTAGGATAGTTATCCACTTCAAAATATCTTCCTATACTTCAACCCCAAGTAATGCACTTCAAAATATCTTCCTATACTTGAACCCCAAGTAATGCACTTCAAAATATCTTCTTATACTTGAAACCCAAGTAATGCTCATAGTTATCCACTTGGAAAAATCTGATGTCTACACACGCGTCTGTTCTTGTAGACAGTGTTGGGCCTCCAAGTGCAGAGGTTTGTAGAACAACAGCAAGTTTCCCTTAAGTGAATCACCCAAGGTTTATCGAACTCAGGGAGGAAGAGGTCAAAGCTATCCCTCTCAAACAACCCTGCAATTACGATACAGAAAAACTCTTGTGTCCCCAACACACCCAATACACTTGTCAGATGTATAAGTGCACTAGTTCGGCGAAGAGATAGTGAAATACAAGCGGTAGTGATGATTATAAGTAGTAACTGTGATATGAAATAAGTATCGCTGCGAGCAAACATGTAACAAAACAGTAAGTAAACGGTGTACAATGCTTGGAAACAAGGCCTAGGGATCATACTTTCACTAGTGGACACACTCCCAACAATATAACATAATTGAACAAATAAACAACTTCTCTTCACTATGGTACTCTGAATTACTCTCCTATTGAATAACACTAATCATTGCGTAGGGCTACGAAGCACGCCTCAAAGTTCATCAAGTACTTGACAAACACCACTCATAGAGATATCCAAATCAAATCACAATTCAAGATAAATATTATTGCAACTTAGACCAAGTACTAACATGGTGCACACACTGTCAACATTACACCATGAAAGGAGGAATAGATCACTTCAATACTATCATAGTAATAATTATTCTCATAATCCATAAGAGATCACAATCGTAGCCTAGACCAAGTACCACCATGATGCACGCACTGTCACCGTTACACCATGGCAGGAGGAATAGATTACTTTAATAACATCACTAGAGTACACATAATATCTGAATAATAACATCTACTTGTTCAACATGATACAAAGCTCACGATCACATAAAGATCACATCATGGGAGAGAGAGGTGAACCACATAGCTACCGGTAGAGCCCTCAGCCCCGGGGATGAACTACTCCCTCCTCATCATAGGAGACAGCAAGGTTGATGGAGATGGCGGTGAGGTCGATGGAGACGGCGGAGACGGCGATGGAGACCGATGGAGATGGCTCTGGGGGCACTTCCCCGTCCCGGCAGGGTGCCGGAACAGAGACTTCTGTCCCCCGAAATTCGTCGACGGCGGCGGCGGAGCTGCGGAACTGCTTCTGGAAAATTGCCGACTCCCTTAGGGTTTTCCGTCCCGAGGCTTTATATAGGAGAAGGGGCGTCGTCAGGGGGCAGCCAGGGGATCCTCACACTAGGGTGGCGCGGCCAGGGCTTGGGCCGCGCCACCTATGTGTGAGGGCGGCCTCTGGCCCCCCTCCGGCTCTCTTTCGGTCTTCGGGAAGCTTCCGGGAAAAATAAGACTTCTGGCTTTGTTTCATCCAATTCCGAGAATATTTCCTGTGTAGCTTTTCTGAAACACAAAAATAACAGAAAATAGGGAACTGGCACTGTGGCATCTTGTCAATAGGTTAGTTCCGGAAATCGCATAAAAACGCCACGAAGTGTAACAAAACACAAGTCAAATGGTGCAAAAACAAGCATGGAGCATCAAAAATTATAGATACGTTTGAGACGTATCAAGCATCCCCAAGCTTAACTCCTGCTCGTCCTCGAGTAGGTAAGTGATAACAAAAGAAATAATTTTTGAGGTGACATGCACCATCATAATCTTGATCATATATGTAAGCATTGTGAGCTGGGATCAAAAGAACTTAAAACATGGGCATGAAAGACATAATCTTGACAATAAGAAACTTAGCAACCATGTTATAACATGAAAAGAAACACAAACAAAAGATCATGAAAATGAAACAATGAAAGTCAAACGTGTGTTCATATCATAAGGAAAAACATACAAATGGTTTTCAGCTTGTCCTTCAAAGAGAGCAAAACATAAATGCATAGGACACCTTCAAGTTTAAGAGGGCGACTAGATACAAATAATTTGAGAACAAGTGAAACCAACAATATGAATCAATCAATGAAAACTTTGGGACAATGCACATTATACTAAGAATGATAACTATGCTCTCTTAAACGGTGCATAAAGGTAGAAGGTGGTGACTCAACATAAAAGTAAAAGAAAGGCCCTTCGCAGAGGGAAGCAGTGATTAAACATGTGCTAGAGCTTTTCATTCGTAAAACAGTGGGATAAAACTTGAGTTTTGAGAGGTGGTTGTCTTTGTCAACGACTAGCAATGGGGTTCTTACTATCTTCTATACAAAAAGTAAGCAAGTTTTTGAGAGAGAGATTGGCACTTTTGTGCTCTTTTTATAAAGCTTGGCACTCCTCCCCACCTTTTTTCCTTTCTCAAACCATGGCTAACCGATTTCATCGGGTGCCCACCAACATTCACATTCCATGGAGGAGTGCCTTTTTTCTTTTCTTTTTTCCCTTTTTTTCCTTTTTGGAATAAGCAATATGGAAGATAGCAAATCCGACCACTACGTCCCCATGAGCTGAAAACAGTGTCACAAAACGAGAAGTGTTTTGAAGGTTTTTGAAAGGTAGCACATGAAAATTTACTTTGGAATGGCTTACAAATACCATGCATAGGAATTTATAGTGGACACAATGGCAAACTTAGTTTTTGGAAGTTGGATGCACGAGTAGAGCTCATACTCAGTACAAAATGAGGGCTAGCAAAAGACTGGGAGCGACCAACTAAGAGAGCAATAACGGCCATAATCATGCATAGCGACAAAGCAACATTGAAAGAAGCATAAGATGGCATCAAAAGTCAAAAACTAAATGATCATAGAGGCTATTGGCGACTTTGTAAGAGTCTAACATGTGTGAGCATGCGCCAAGTCAACCCAAATAAAGCATCAAGGAGAAAACCAAAATAATGCTTCCAAACAATAAAAACAACGCATGATTTTTTCAAAGGCTCATTAAGCAATCTCAGTCATTTGAGACAAGTCATGCTACAGCAAAACCACTAAGCATACTATCAAAAAGACATCAAGCACGATATGCAAAATCCTAGGCCGCAGTCTACACAAGCTCCTTCTTGTACCACTATTTTGCACAAAGCTTTTTCTCTTTTCCAACACCATTTGAAATTTTTAAAGAAACCTCTTTTGATGAAAACCAATAAAGATCAGAGGCAAAAATACACCTTGATGAAAAGATATGACAAGGTCTGAACGCAAATCAAGGCGAAAACAAAAACCAAAAGCAGTAGCGGAAAAAGAAGAACACTCGGTGAACGTTAAGAGTGAAAACTAGAGTGTTCTTGGCAAATGAAAAACGAGTTCATCTCCCTCCAAAACAACATGATGTGATCTAACCATTTATTGCAGAAAACTAAACTAAACTAATACTGAAAACAAAAACAACTGGCGCTCCAAGAAAAACGCATAGTGCATGAAGCAATAAAAATATAGTGTTTTGAAAGGTGACCTGATTTTTGCCGATGAAGAAGGGGTGCCTCGGGGGCATCCCCAAGCTTTGACGCTTGTACTTCTTGGATATTTCTTGGGGTGATGCATGGGCATCCCCAAGCTTGAGCTTTTGTCCATTCTTCAACTCATCTCATCATTCTCCAATCCCTACACTTGAAAACTTCCTTCATACAAAATTGAACACAATTCTATTAGCAACATTAGTGTAAGTATAACATATAATCAACCTCTTTTTGCTTCAGGTTTCAACCCAAAACCACCAAATATAAAGCATATATTACTGTAGCAACTTCCCCAAAAGTTCTGTGATCAAAAGAACTCAAAAAGAAAGCGATAAAGCGACAAACACAAATATTGGCAGAAATCTATCAAAACAGAACAGCTGACAAAGGTCGAATTTTTGAGGTGTTTTCTGTTGCTCAAATCAAAAAGTGTTCAACTAATGAAAGTTTGGATATAACCTGGGGCATATTCACAAGAAATCGCAGGTCCAAAAGATATACGGAGAATTTTCACGAATTTTTACGGTGCAGCACCGAAAACAGTTTCAGGACAGCAACATCCCCAAATCTTATCTCACTCAAATTAGAGGCTTCTCTTGGCACAACAACGAAATAAAAAGGATAAGGAGCGGTTATTACAGTAGTAATAACTTCCAAGACTCAAATAAAAGAAAAAGTACTGAAAATAAACAATGGGTTATCTCCCAAGAGTGCTTTTCTTTAACGCCTTTGAGCTAGGCGCAGTAATTTGCAAAGATGCTCATGTGGGCGCCATATAAGAGCTTGAGGCAAAGGCGCCATATAGGAACTTAAAGCAATAGAGAGCATCAAAAAGCAAATGTGAAAGACATTTATATCTGAACCACTTCCTATGCATAGGAATCTTGTAAGAAAATAAATCAACGAGGCACATAGTAGCAAGCATGGATAGATAAAACAAGTGCCACTTCAAGATTTGCAACATAAAGAGGGGAAACTCAATATTGTTGAGATCCATCAAACCATGTTTCCCTCTCTCATAATAACTTTCAGTAGCATCATGAATAGAACTAAAATATAACTATCACATAAAGCATCCCTATCATGAGCCACATGCATGAAAGAATTAATACTCACCATAGGAACAATAGTAGTAGGAGCAGATTCAACAGAATAATTATTCTCATCACCATAATCATCATAAATAGGAGGCATATTGTAATCATAACTAATTTTATCCTCAATAGTAGGTGAACTGAAAATATTATACTCATCATCATAGCCATCATAAACTAGAGGTTTAGTATCATCACAAGCTAAAGAACAACTATTTCGCAAAGCATATTCTTCAAACATATCATCATAAGAAGGAACATCACACATGGGAGATAAAATATCATCAGAGCAAACTTTCTCCACTAAAGCTGGGGAACTAAAAATATCATGCTTAACAAAACCAGCTTCCCCAAGCTTAGACTTTTCTATAGCATTAGTAATAACAGTGTTCAAAGCAATCATACTAACATCACTATTAGCATGCAAATTAAGCTCCAAAGGTTTTTCAATTTTCTCTTCAAACACTTCATATCTAAACTCAGGAAAAAGACTAAAGAACTCTTTGTTTTCCATTAAGCCTAACTAGTGAAAATAAAAACAAGAAACAAAAAGATGTAATTGCAGAATCTAAAGGAAATAACTTCGAGCACTCACACAGGAGGATGCGAGTACCTTTTACCTTACCTCCCTGACAACGGCGCCAGAAAAGAGCTTGATGTCTACACACGCGTCTGTTCTTGTAGACAGTGTTGGGCCTCCAAGTGCAGAGGTTTGTAGAACAGCAGCAAGTTTCCCTTAAGTGGATCACCCAAGGTTTATCGAACTCAGGGAGGAAGAGGTCAAAGCTATCCCTCTCAAACAACCCTGCAATTACGATACAGAAAGTCTCTTGTGTCCCCAACACACCCAATACACTTGTCAGATGTATAGGTGCACTAGTTCGGCGAAGAGATAGTGAAATACAAGCGGTAGTGATGATTATAAGTAGTAACTGTGATATGAAATAAGTATCGCTGCGAGCAAACATGTAACAAAACAGTAAGTAAATGGTGTACAATGCTTGGAAACAAGGCCTAGGGATCATACTTTCACTAGTGGACACACTCCCAACAATATAACATAATTGAACAAATAAACAACTTCTCTTCACTATGGTACTCTGAATTACTCTCCTATTGAATAACACTAATCATTGCGTAGGGCTACGAAGCACGCCTCAAAGTTCATCAAGTACTTGACAAACACCACTCATAGAGATATCCAAATCAAATCACAATTCAAGATAAATATTATTGCAACTTAGACCAAGTACTAACACGGTGCACACACTGTCAACATTACACCATGAAAGGAGGAATAGATCACTTCAATACTATCATAGTAATAATTATTCTCATAATCCATAAGAGATCACAATCGTAGCCTAGACCAAGTACCACCATGATGCACGCACTGTCACCGTTACACCATGGCAGGAGGAATAGATTACTTTAATAACATCACTAGAGTACACATAATATCTGAATAATAACATCTACTTGTTCAACATGATACAAAGCTCACGATCACATAAAGATCACATCATGGGAGAGAGAGGTGAACCACATAGCTACCGGTAGAGCCCTCAGCCCCGGGGATGAACTACTCCCTCCTCATCATAGGAGACAGCAAGGTTGATGGAGATGGCGGTGAGGTCGATGGAGACGGCGGAGACGGCGATGGAGACCGATGGAGATGGCTCCGGGGGCACTTCCCCGTCCTGGCAGGGTGCCGGAACAGAGACTTCTGTCCCCCGAAATTCGTCGACGGCGGCGGCGGAGCTGCAGAACTGCTTCTGGAAAATTGCCGACTCCCTTAGGGTTTTCCGTCCCGAGGCTTTATATAGGAGAAGGGGCATCGTCAGGGGGCAGCCAGGGGCTCCTCACACCAGGGTGGTGCGGCCAGGGCCTGGGCCGCGCCACCTATGTGTGAGGGCGTCCTCTGGCCCCCCTCCAGCTCTCTTGCGGACTTTGGGAAGCTTCCGGGAAAAATAAGACTTCTGGCTTTTGTTTCATCCAATTCCGAGAATATTTCCTGTGTAGCTTTTCTGAAACACAAAAACAGCAGAAAACAGGTAATTGGCACTGTGGCATCTTGTCAATAGGTTAGTTCCGGAAATCGCATAAAAACGCCACGAAGTGTAACAAAACACAAGGCAAATGGTGCAAAAACAAGCATGGAGCATCAAAAATTATAGATACGTTTGAGACGTATCAATATCTTCCTTTACTTGAACCCTGATGCAACCGAGTAAATGACTGGCCAGTTGGGAACCCCAAGAGGAAGGTGTGATGAATATAGCAGCAAGATTTTCCCTCAGTAAGAAACCAAGGTTTAATCGTCCAGGAGGAGGTCGAAATACGACTAAAGGTGATGCCCACTAGCTGCGTGATGCTCTAACAAGGGCGCCGTTAACGATTTCTTGTTAGCGCGTCTTCAACCAGTAGCAACGTGGAACCTGCACACACACAACCAAATACTTTGTTTCCAACTTACGATGAGGTTGTCAATCTCACCGGTTTGCTTGAAACAAAGGGTATGAGCGTATCGAGTGGAAAGTGATAATAGTATGCGAGTAAAGTAAACAGTGCGAGTAAAGTAAACAGGTGATAGCAATATAAAGGAAATAGGACCGGGGTCCATAGTTCACTAGTGGTGTCTCTCCATAAGATAAAATAATACATGCTGGGTAAACAAATTACAGTTGGGCAATTGATAGAATAAAGACAACGTGCATATGATGAGAGGATCACTATGAGATTTACTCTGGGCATTACAACAAGATACATAGACCGCCATCCAACTGCATCTATGACTAATAATCCACTTATGGTGAATCAATCCGAGAACTCCACAAGTATTAAGTTGTGAACAACAGATAATTGCATTAAGCAAAGTGTGTAATATAAACAAAGCATATGCCCTCAAGCATATGAATGTTGTTTTCCCCCTAGTAGCAACCGCACATCTACAACCTTAGAGGTTTCTGTCACTCCCCCAGATTAAATAGAGGCATGAACCCACTATCGAGCATAAATACCCCCTCTTGGAGTCACTAGCAACTACTTGGCCAAGATAGCTACTAACAACGGAGAGCATGCAAGATCATAAACAACATAGAGATAATATAAGATAAATGTTAGTACATCAACTCAAGCATAACACCAATATTCATCGGATCCCAACAAACCAAACATGTAGAATTACATAACGGTGATCTCAATCATGTAAGGCAGCTCATGAGATCTAAACATGAAGCACATGGTGGAGAAGACAACCATCTAGCTACTGCTATGGACCCATAGTCCAAGGTAGACTACTCACTCATCGCTCCGTAGGCAAGCATGGCAATGAAGAAGACCTCCGATGGCGATTCCCCTCTCCGGCAGGTTGCCGGGAAGAGCTTCTAGACCCTCCCGATCTTCGGGTCGATGGCGGCGGCGGATCATGATGTGTTCTGGAAAAGTGATCGGGTATTTAGGTTTTTCCCGTTGGGGGGTCTTTATAGGCGAAGGGGCATCGTCAGGAGTGGACCGAGGAGGTCTCACACATAGGGGGCACGGCCTAACCCTGGGCCATGCCGCCCTGGTGTGTGGGGCCCTCGTGGCCCCACTCCGTCTCCTCTTCGGTTCTCTGGAAGCTTCGGTGAAATTCTGGGCGACTGGCTTTGTTTCGTCCAATTCCGAGAATATTTCCTCTGTAACTTTTCTGAAACACAAAAACAGCAGAAAACAGGGAACTGGCACTGTGGCGACTTGTTAATAGGTTAGTTCCGGAAAATGCATAAAAGTGCCACGAAGTGTAACGAAACACTAAGCAAATGGTGTAAAAACAAGCATGGAGCATCAAAAATTATGGATACGTTTGAGACGTATCAGCATCCCCAAGCTTAACTCCTGCTCGTCCTCGAGTAGGTAAGTGATAACAAAAGAAATAATTTTTGAGGTGACATGCACCTACACAATCTTGATCAACTATGTAAGCGTTGTGTGCTGGGATCAAAAGAACTTAAAACATGGGCATGAAAGACATAATCTTGATAGTAGAAACTTACCAACCATGTTATAACATGAAAATGAACACAAACAAAAGATCATGAAAATGAAACAATGAAAGTCAAACGTGTGTTCAAATCATAAGGAAAAACATACAAATGGTTTTCAGCTTGTCCTTCATGGAGAGCAAAACATAAATGCATAGGACACCTTCAAGTTTAAGAGGGCGACTAGATACAAATAATTTGAGAACAAGTGAAACCAACAATATGAATCAATCAATGAAAACTTTGGGACAATGCACATTATACTAAGAATGACAACTATGCTCTTAATGGTGCATAAAGATAGAAGGTGGTGACTCAACATAAAAGTAATAGAAAGGCCTTTCACGGAGGGAAGCAGTGATTGCAAGTTTTATAAACCTTCAAAAATTATGGTACTTACCGGCTTTGAGCTCTCATTACCCCCATCATAAGCATCTTGAATGGTTAAAGTTAATGCGAGAACACTTATGCTGCATATGCTTGACAAATCATAAGTTGAAAACCTCGTGTCCCGTGAATACGAGTACCCAAACCTCATGCTACTTTACTTAGAGTCCCAAGCAAGGCTCTTGTCATTGTAAGTATGCATGTATCATCGAGAACCACCAATGGGGTACCTTCGTGCCCGATGACATGGAACAAGCCCACATCAAAATGACAGGACAAGCAGACAATGAACACCTCGACATCTCTTTTATTTACCATTTGTATAAATTTTTATTTTGAGATACGTCGCCGAATGTCCACTATGGGCATGCTGCAAATTTTCACCATGAATTATGCATGGCGTAGATTGGCGGCCCAGGCGTTTCTCTAACACATATACAAACTCCATGAACCCGCAAGATTCCCAATTCATTTCATACCGCGAGTATCCATAAACAAAAGATCACGATATCAACTCAAATAAGAAGTGCAATGTTGAAAGCTTGCCCCATGACGGCATGGCTGGGCTAGTTCCCAACTTACAACTTGCAAGCATAACAACTCAACATAAGAGACCACAATGTCAAATTTTTAAGAACGAGAAAAATAAAGTGTGCCTTCCGGTTCGTGAGAGCTTTACTGACCAATTTTCGCATAACACTGGTAAGAGTTTAATTTGAAGAGTAGATAAAAGAAAATCAAATGTACTTTGGAATAGCAAATTGCTAATAGGTATGTATGGTGGACACTTTGGCAAACTTGGTTTTTAGGAGTTGGATGTACGAGTAGAGCTCATACTCAGTACAAGGCGAGGGCTAGCAAAAGACTGGGAGCGACCAACTAAGAGAGCAATAACGGCCATAATCATGCAAAGCGACAAAGCGACATTAAAAGAAGCATAAGATGGCATCAAAAGTCAAAAACTAAATGATCATAGAGGCTATTGGCGACTTTGTAAGAGTCTAACATGTGTGAGCATGCGCCAAGTCAACCCAAATAAAGCATCAAGGAGAAAACCAAAATAATGCTTCCAAACGATAAAAACAACGTATGATTTTTTCAAAGGCTCATTAAGCAATCTCAGTTATTTTAGACAAGTCATGCTACAGCAAAACCACTAAGCATACTATCAAAAAGACATCAAGCACGACATGCAAAAGCCTAGGCCGCAGTCTACACAAGCTCCTTCTTGTACCACTTTTTTGCATAAAGCTTTTTCTCTTTTCCAACACCATTCAAAAAAATTATAAACACCTCTTTTGATGAAAACCAATATAGACCAGAGGCAAAAATACACCTTGATGAAAGGATATAACAAGATCTGAACACAAATCAAGGCAAAAATCGAAAGCTAAACACAGTTCTAGAAAAGGAAGAACACTCGTTGAAATTATAGGAATGAAAAACGGAGTGTTCCTGGCAAATGAAAAGCAAGGCAACTTCTCCAAAAGAAATTTGTTGGGGTCAAACCATTTATTACAGCAAACAAAACTAAACTAAACTGAAAACTAAAAACAACTGACTCTCCAAGAAAAACGCATAATGCATGAAGCAATAAAAATATAGTGTCTTGAAAGGTGACCTGATTTTTGCCGATGAAGAAGGGGTGCCTCGGGGGCATCCCCAAACTCTGACGCTTGTACTTCTTGGATATTTCTTGGGGTAATGCATGGGCATCCCCAAGCTTGAGCTTTTGTCCATTCTTCAACTCATCTCATCACTCTCCGATCCCTACACTTGAAAACTTCCTTCATACAAAACTAAACACAAATCTATTAGCAACATTAGTGTAAGCATAACATAGAATCAACCCTTTTTGCTTCAGGTTTCAACTCAAAACCACCACATATAAAGCATATACTACTGTAGCAACTTCCCCAAAAATTCCGTGATCAAAAGAACTCAAAAAGAAAGCGATAAAGCGGCAAACACAAATATTGGCAGGAATCTGTCAAAACAGAACAGCTGACAAAGGTCGAATTTTTAGAGGATTTTCTGTTGCTCAAATCAAAAGGTGTTCAACTGATGAAAGTTTGGATATAACCTGGGGCATATGCAAAAGAAATCGCAGGTCCAAAATATATACAGAGAATTTTCACGAATTTTTACGGTGCAGCACCGAAAACAGTTTCAGGACAGCAACATCCCCAAATCTTACCTCGCTCAAATTAGAGGCTTCTCTTGGCACAAAAACGAAATAAAAAGGATAAGGAGAGGTCATTAAAGTAGTAATAACTTCCAAGACTCAAATAAAAGAAAAAGAACTGAATGTAAAAACATTGGGTTATCTCCCAAGAGTGCTTTTCTTTAACGCCTTTGAGCTAGGCGCAAAAAATTGTGAATCAAGTAATATCAAGTGATGAAGCATCAAGCCCATAATTTGCTCTAAGAATAGAGTCAAACACTAATTTCTTTCTCTTCCTAGGGAAGTGTTCCATACCTTTCTTGAGTGGAAATTGATATTTGATGGTGCCTTCCCTCATATCAATGATGGCACCTACAGTTCGAAGAAAGGGTCTTCCCAAAATAATAGGACATGAAGCATTGCATTCAACATCCATGACAAGAAAATCAACGGGAACAAGGTTATTGTTAACCATAATAAGAACATCATTAATCCTTCCCAAAGGTTTCTTCTTAGCAACATCAGCAATAGGAACATCATAATAACACTTTTCAAGCGGTGGTAAATCAAGCATGTCATAAATCTTTCTAGGCATAATAGAAATATTAGCACCTCGATCACATAAAGCATGGCAATCAAAACCATTAACATGCATATCAATGATGGGTTCCCAACCATCTTCTAACTTCTTGGGAATAGAAGCTTTTTTGCTTCAACTTTTCATCCCTAATTTTCATGAGAGCATTGGTAATATGCTTAGTAAAAGCAACATTTAAAGAACTAGCATTGGGAGTAAAGGAAGCTTTTGCAAGAACAAAATAACTTCAGATATATTGCAGCCATCAACATCAAAATCATTAAAGGAAGTAAAGCTATCGTCTCCTACACTCCGAAAAATTTCAGCACTCTTTTGAGAAAAAGTTTTAGCAGTTTTAGGCTTTTTAACACAAGGAGTGGGAGTTTTCTCTACACCTATTAAAGTAAGAGGATTGCTAGCATTAGGAGCAACATCATTAGAGGTAGTAATGGTACATACCTTCATCTCTCTAGCCATCTCATCTTCTCTTTCCCACCTGGCATGCAATTCTGCAAACATCCTAACATTTTCATCAATTCTAACTTGGATAGCAGTAGCAGTAGCAAAAGGATCAGGCTTAGGGGACATCCTATTAACCAAAGAAGTTTGCCCATTAGACAAAGATGAAATATCGGTTTCAGCTTTGGAAACCTTAGCTTGCAACTCAGGAATAGCTTTGTTTAAATTTTCAAGTTGATGACTAATAGTCCTCAATAGAACTGATTGCTCCTCCATAGTCTTGGTGAAAGCCCTGTTCTGCACATGTTGCGCCTGCATAAAATTCTTGGTAGCCTTCTCAAGTTCAAAAATTCTTTCTTCACTAGGCATTTTAGGTCTACCAAGATAGCTATTATCACCATTAGAAGGAAACGGCCTATAATTGTTACTAGCAAAATTATTCCTATAAGCATTGTTGTTAAAATTATTATTTCTAATGAAGTTTACATCAACATTCTCTTCTTGAGCAACCAAAGAGGCCAAAGGAACATTTTTAGGATCTACATGAGTCCTATCATTTGAAAGCATAAGCATAATAGCATCAATCTTATCACTCAAGGAAGAGGTTTCCTCAACAGAATTTACCTTCTTACCTTGTGGAGCTCTCTCGGTGTGCCATTCAGAGTAATTTACCATCATATTGTCGAGAAGCTTTGTTGCGGCGCCCAAGGTAAGGGA
This sequence comes from Dactylis glomerata, assembly GCA_007115705.1. NCBI lineage: Eukaryota > Viridiplantae > Streptophyta > Magnoliopsida > Poales > Poaceae > Dactylis > Dactylis glomerata. The sequence goes on from QXEO01000431.1 coordinate 3,080,408, forward strand.
CATAAAAGTGCCTCCAGCAGCTGAATCAAGTAGGTTCCTCGAAGAAAAATCCAGTCCTGCATAAAATGTTTGAACAATCATCCAAGTAGTCAGTCCATGAGTGGGACAATTCTTTATCATAGATTTCATTCTTTCCCAAGCTTGAGCAACATGTTCATTATCAAACTGACTAAACTTCATAATATTGCTACGCAAAGTTATAATCTTAGCAAGAGGATAGTATCTACCAATAAAAGCATTATTACACTTAGCCCATGAATCAATACTATTCTTAGTCAAAGACAGCAACCAATCCTTAGCTTTTCCTCTCAAAGAAAAAGGAAACAACTTAAGCTTAATAATATCACTTTCAACATCCTTATATTTCTGCATCTCACATAGCTCAACAAAATTGTTGAGATGAGCTGCAGCATCATGAGTACTAGCACCAGAAAATTGCTCTTTCATAACAAGGTTCAACAAAGCAGGCTTAATCTCATAAAAAATTGCAGCAGGAGCAGGTGGCGCAATAGGAGTGCAGATAAAATCACTATTATTCGTGCTAGTAAAGTCACACAACTTGGTGTTTTCAGGAGTAGCCATTCTAGCAAACTAAAAGCAGAAAAGTAAAAACAACTACAAAGGATTCTAATTTTTTTTTGGGTTTTTTGATAAAACGATGCAAGTAAAAATAAAGTAAAGGAAAATTTAAATAAAGTAAAGGATGTGCGTGCGAAAACTCCCCTCGCAGAAGTCTTCTTCCTCCCCGGCAACGGCGCCAGAAATAGCTTGATGCAACCGAGTAAATGACCGGCCAGTTGGGAACCCCAAGAGGAAGGTGTGATGAATATAGCAGCAAGATTTTCCCTCAGTAAGAAACCAAGGTTTAATCGTCCAGGAGGAGGTCGAAATACGACTGAAGGTGATGCCCACTAGCTACGTGATGCTCTAACAAGGGCGCCGTTAATGATTTCTTGTTAGCGCGTCTTCAACCAGTAGCAACGTGGAACCTGCACACACACAACCAAATACTTTGTTCCCAACTTACGATGAGGTTGTCAATCTTACCGGTTTGCTTGAAACAAAGGGTATGAGAGTATCGAGTGGAAAGTGATAATAGTATGCGAGTAAAGTAAACAGTGCGAGTAAAGTAAACAGGTGATAGCAATATAAAGGAAATAAGACCGGGGTCCACAGTTCACTAGTGGTGTCTCTCCATAAGATAAAATAATACATGCTGGGTAAACAAATTACAGTTGGGAAATTGATAGAATAAAGACAATGTGCATATGATGAGAGGATCACTATGAGATTTACTCTGGGCATTACAACAAGATACATAGACCGCCATCCAACTGCATCTATGACTAATAATCCACTTGTGGCGAATCAATCCGAGAACTCCACAAGTATTAAGTTGCGAACAACAGATAATTGCATTAAGCAAAGTGTGTAATGTAAACAAAGCATATGCCCTCGAGCATATGAATGTTGTTTTCCCCCTAGTAGCAACAGCACATCTACAACCTTAGAGGTTTCTGTCACTCCCCCAGATTAAATAGAGGCATGAACCCACTATCGAGCATAAATACCCCCTCTTGGAGTCACTAGCAACTACTTGGCCAAGATAGCTACTAACAACGGAGAGCATGCAAGATCATAAACAACATAGAGATAACATAAGATAAATTTCAGTACATCAACTCAAGCATAACACCAGTATTCATCGGATCCCAACAAACCAAACATGTAGAATTACATAACGGTGATCTCAATCATGTAAGGCAGCTCATGAGATCTAAACATGAAGCACATGGTGGAGAAGACAACCATCTAGCTACTGCTATGGACCCATAGTCCAAGGTAGACTACTCACTCATCGCTCTGGAGGCAAGCATGGCGATGAAGAAGACCTCCGGTGGCAATTCCCCTCTCTGGCGGGGTGCCGGGAAGAGCTTCTGGACCCTCCTGATCTTCGGGTCGACGGCGGCGGCGGATCGCGATGTGTTCTGGAAAAGTGATCGGGTATTTAGGTTTTTCCCATCGGGGGGTCTTTATAGGCGAAGGGGCATCGTCAGGAGTGGACCGAGGAGGTCTCACACATAGGGGGCACGGCCTACCCCTGGGCCACGCCGCCCTGGTGTGTGGGGCCCTCGTGGCCCCACTCCGTCTCCTCTTCGGTTCTCTGGAAGCTTCGGTGAAATTCTGGGCGACTGGCTTTGGTTTCGTCCAATTCCGAAAATAATTCTTGTGTAACTTTTCTGAAACACAAAAACAGTAGAAAACAGGGAACTAGCACTGTGGCGACTTGTTAATAGGTTAGTTCCGGAAAATGCATAAAAGTGCCACGAAGGGTAACGAAACACTAAGCAAATGGTGTAAAAACAAGCATGGAGCATCAAAAATTATGGATACGTTTGAGACGTATCAAACCCCAAGTAATGCTCATGCATGAGAGCTTGACAACAAGTAGCTTACTCACCTTGCTCAAACAAGAGTCATCACTTGAGGTGTCAACTTGTGGTGGGCCTCAAGATACTATAAAAGGAACCCCTTGGCATCCATTTTGACACCATAAAATCATGGTAGGAGGACACCAACGAATTTGGGCCTTATCATACATTAGATAGGGCCAAGAAACACCACCATCACACCAGCAGCATCACCACACAATCCACCCTGCTCATGAGTTGAGCAACAGGGCAGGATTCACCACCACCAGCACAACCACAAGAACCAAACCAGCAAGACCAAGGCCAAATGGTTACTTAGTTCAATTAGGAACTAGGTCAAGCAGCTAGGAGGTGCAGGCATGCCACAAGATGCAGGTTACCAGATTTCCCGAAGACCAAGCTTCACAAGACCACCAGGTTGGTCTAGGATGAGAGTAGAGGAGTGTGCTTAGAGGGAAAAGGGAAGAACTCACCATAAGCAAGAGAAATATATGCCTCTGATCTGAAATCATCTACTAAAAATATATACATGATTCAGGGGCATATCACATACATCTAAATGATCATATGAGCACCAAGAACAAACAAGTAAATTTAGTAGGAAGCAAATCAAACCCAGAAAGTGTAGAGTAGCTATTCATATTATGCATATGTTTGTACCAAGAAATCACTATCAACTCATGCATATTATTCATACACCTACACTTGCATAACAAAGGTTAGAACATTATCTTTAGCTACCATTAGTTAGTGAAAGATACGTCTCCGACGTATCCATAATTTTTGATGCTCCATGCTTGTTTTTACACCATTTGCCTTGTATTTCGTTACACTTCGTGGCGTTTTTATGCGATTTCCGGAACTAACCTATTAACAAGATGCCACAGTGCCAGTTCCCTATTTTCTGCTGTTTTTGTGTTTCAGAGTGATACACAGGAAATATTCTCGGAATTTGACGAAACAAAAGCCAGAAGTCTTATTTTCCTGGGAGCATCCAGACATCCGAAGAGAGGAAGGAGAGGGGCCACAGGCCTCCCTCACACAGGGCTGGCGCGGCCCAGGCCCTGGCCGCGCCGCCCCTGTGTGAGGAGGCCCTAGCAGCCCTCTGACATCGCCCCTTCGCTTATATAAAGCCTCGGGACGGAAAACCCTAAAGGAATCGGCAATTTTCCAGAAAGAGTTCCGTAGCTCCGCCGCCACCGTCGATGAATTTCGGTGGACAGAAGTCTCTGTTCTGGCACCCTGCCGGGACGGGGAAGTGCCCCCGGAGCCATCTCCATCGATCTCCATCGCCGTCTCCGCCGTCTCCATCGACCTCACCACCATCTCCATCAACCTTGCTGTCTCCTATGATGAGGAGGGAGTAGTTCATCCCCAGGGCTGAGGGCTCTACCGGTAGCTATGTGGTTCACCTCTCTCTCCCATGATGTGATCTTTATGTGATCGTGAGCTTTGTATCATGTTGAACAAGTAGATGTTATTATTCAGATATTATGCTACTCCTATGCTTAATTATTATAGTGTACTCTAGTGATGTTATTAAAGTAATCTATTCCTCCTGCCATGGTGTAACGGTGACAGTGCGTGCATCGTGGTGGTACTTGGTTTAGGCTATGATTGTGATCTCTTGTGGATTATGAGAGTAATTATTACTATGATAGTATTGAAGTGATCTATTCCTCCTTTCATGGTGTAATGTTGACAGTGTGTGCACCGTGTTAGTACTTGGTCTAAGTTGCAATAATATCTATCTTGAGTTGTGCTTTGATTTGGATATCTCTATGAGTGGTGTTTGTCAAGTACTTGATGAACTTTAAGGGGTGCTTCTGTAGCCACTACACAATGATTAGTGTTATTCAATAGCAGAGTAATTCAGAGTACCATAGTGGAGAGAAGTTATTTATTTGTTCAATCATGTTATATTGTTGGGAGTGTGTCCACTAGTGAAAGTATGATCCCTAGGCCTTGTTTCCAAGCATTGCACACCGTTTACTTGATGTTTTGTTACATGTTTGCTCGCAGCGATTTTTATTCCAGATTGTATTTACTACTTATAATCATCTATACCGCTTGTATTTCACTATCTCTTCGCCGAACTAGTGCACCTATACATCTGACAAGTGTATTGGGTGTGTTGGGGACACAAGAGACTTTCTGTATCATAATTGCAGGGTTGCTTGAGAGGGATAGCTTTGACCTCTAACCTCCCTGAGTTCGATAAACCTTGGGTGATCCACTTAAGGGAAACTTGCTGCTGTTCTACAAACCTCTGCACTTGGAGGCCCAACAAGTGTCTACAAGAATAGAAGTGCGTAGACATCAGTGAACACACCAATAGTTAATTGTGTGAATGCTTGTATAGCCTAGCATGCTAAGATAAATTAGTAAACGCTTTAATACCTCACTTACACATTATTGAGATGCATCTTTGCACATAGCCAAATTAACTAGATACCATGTCCTTTGCAAGAGCATGTGTGGAATTAAGTTGCCAGAATACTAAATTAAGAAAGGCACCCCTTTCATTTAAATGAACACCTGCATGTATGTATCTCAACTAGTAAGTATCATAGGAGATGAACTAGATCATCTAGCACCAGACCACCAACCATAACCAGATTAGTATAGAGAGATATCATTAGCAAAACCCTCTATTCATTTGGTTATCTCAAAATCCAAGGGTTGCATCCAAACAATAATCTCTCAGGGATCAACCAAGTCTTTTATCTAGTGCTCAACTCTTATAGTTGAGTGCATCTTTGATTCTAAACTCAACTCTCCTTTATAAAAATGAGGAGAAACATAAAACCATGTTATAGGGTACACACCTTAATATTAAATTCAACATAACTATTAGTATTATCCTACCATATCACTGCAAATTAGTGCTTCTACATATTACTAGTAATTTTCCAAGACTTGATCAAAGTTCTGGACATTCTAATAATAATATTTGAATTCATTCCTATGAAAATCCCTATCTAAACTCTAATAATATATACATTATAGTTATGTGCCAATGCACCTAAACATTATCTAATACACCATAACATAATATTAAATAACCTATCAAAATATTGGACAAAGTTCAAACAAATGAAAACCTGCAAAACAGAATCGAATTCAAATTAGTAAAAAGAAAACAGATGAAAAAGAAAAAGAATCAGACAGAAAAAAATAGAGAGAGGGGGTACCTGGCCACAGCCCATCGAACCAGCCCAGCTACCAGTCCAACAGGGGCCCTGGCCACTTACCGAATCGGTATTGACCGACAGGTGGGACCCACCGAGGAAGACAGTCGTCTTCAACCTCTCGATGGGGGAAGCAGCTCGGTGGTGACCTCCCGATGCTCGGCCGCGTCAAGATCCGCGCCGCCGCCCTCCGAAGCCTATAAAGCGACGTCCGCTGCCGCCAGAAACCCTAGGACTCCGCCGCCACCTCCCAATCCCTTCTCTTTCTCGCTCTTCTTTGGAACCACCGTGAACCCTAGCACCGGCCAACCCTTTTCCGCTGTTGCTAGAGGTCACCCGAGGCCTCGTCGTCAAGCTCTGGAGATCCGCCTCGACGAATGGAGCATCTTGACCAAAGGAATCGAGGAGGACAGGCCTGAGCTGCCCTATTTTGGCCGTTCCCTTTCGCCGGTGTTTGTCAGAATCCTCGATGATGCGCCCATCTCTGACCACCATAGACCTCGTCGAGCAGTCCTGTAGCACCACGGTGAGCCTACGAATCTCGGGAGCTCTTCCTTGCATCATTTGATAGCTTGTAGCGTCGTATCGTGGTCCGGCCGGAGCACGCCGCCGCAGTAGGTTTTCGTCGATGTTGCTCCAGTGACCTTTTCCTGGGGGCACCGCCACCATAATGTTCCTTGCATACTCCTGGTCCTTTTTAGCCTACTCGTGCATCAGGGGAAGCAGTAGGGCGCCGCCGCCGCTGTTCCCGGTCCCACCGGCGGTGAGCTTCCCAGTCCAGTCATCGATTTTGACTCGGTCAAGGCATATGTGGCATTGACCGGATCCGTGGCCCACCTGTCAGTCTGCTTGACCTAGTCCTCTGCATGTGTGGCTGCTGACTCAGCCCGACCCCACCTGTCAATGGCTAGGGTTAGAAATCGGTTCGGTATAAAAACTATCTGCCTAGTTATTTGAAATATCAGAAAATATCAGAAACTTAGAAAAATCATAACTATTTCGTTTTAAATCAGAAAAATACAAATGATATACCAAAATGATCACAATAACATAATCTATCTATTTAGGTTATAATCTTACATGCTTGTGTGAAATAATTTTTAACTAAATTTGAAATCTTTTTTAAGTAGTATTTGAATTTTGAATTCAAATCCAATTATAATAATTCAAACCAAGTTTTCAAATACCAAATAAAAATTTGACTACTTCAATATTGTTATTCCAATTAATATTTTGTTATTATTAAATATTAATCCTAAAGCTTTACCATTAGGATTTTAATCCCTAAAATGATTTTTCTAAAATAAATTTAATATAGTAAAATTTGGGAAAAATCATAAACTTGTATCAGAGTTATTTCTTAACTCTAATATTGTCATTTCAACTATTTTTTCAGTAAAAGTTAACTTTAAAACTTCTAGGACAATTTTAAATCATTAAAATTTGACTTAAATCCAAAAACTATTTTCTTAAGTGATAAGAAATTAGGATAACTCTTAAATGGGCATCAACTTGAGTTTAGACTCTATTTTCAACTATAATCCACAAATTGAACATAGTTCACTTAAGATTCATATTCCATTATAAGTACTACTTAATTAAAAGTGGTAAACATTTGAAGCTATGCTTCAAACCCTAACCAACTAATTAAGTGCTAATCACAACATGTTTCACTAAAACTCTTCCAATATTGTATAAACCTTAATTTGTTACCTTGATGTGTTCCACTTACTAACCATTCCTTGGTTACAGTAGAACTATGATAAACCCTAGAACACTAGACCTTATCTATAGTACTTAAATTCACCAAGTAGTATGTTCTTCAAAAGTTATTCTTTCAAGGTACCTTTAAAGTAATTATCGACCATTCTATTGAGCCTTAACATCAATGATTCTATTTGTGTGTTAAAATTGTTGTCACCCCTAAAACCCAATTGAGTAATGATATACTAGTATAAATTATTTCAACCTTGCATATCCATGATCAACCAATTGTTTGCTAATTATAAGATGCAACTTAAAAGTGTTACTTTCATGTCTTCACCATTAACAATCATTCTCTTGTAGCAAGGAATGATTATAAAACCCTAAAACAAAAGCTCTTATTAAAGTCTTATTCTTTTAATAGCACCTGATAATGATCTAACCTAAAATGCTTAACAACCATGTTATGGTGTGATTTAAAAGTGCAACACATCATAAATAAATCACCATAACTCAATGATAACAAATCATCGGGGTTAGGTTACGCTTACAGCAATGCATATCATATCTTATGCATATCATGCTGCAGATTTCTAACATCATCCCTACCGGATGATAATTTCTATTTCAGAATTGGGATTTCTATCGTATCGAAGACCCTGACTCGCATAATCTTGCAGTCAGAAAGGCAAGTTCACTCTTGCTCATATCTCTTGTGTATTTTTATCAAATTACTTGCAAATACATACCTGTGGTATTACTACTGCATTGAAAAGCAAAAGGTTCTCTTTTTACTAATGAATATGAATAGTGGTTTCGACCGTAATGGTTGTTGCCCTAGGATGGTGGGCAGTGGGACCATGGTATGAGTATGGTGGAGGTCCCACTGCAACTGGAAAGTTCACCTAGGACTAATAACAAATGTCGCCAGTGATTCTAGCGCCGTAAATAACGGTCAACCATGAGATCTAGAATGGGACGGAGAAGTCAGCTGTATCTTTTCCCTCTCGCCTGCCAACAGATCAGTAGCGAGGGTTGTCTTGCCTAGGCTACTATAGTGTAAAGGGGGGAAATGTGTTTCCTGCTAGTCTGCCTATAGTATAGGGGGGACAAACTTGCTAATTGATCTATGATGGATTGTAAGAGTCATCCGGATCAGTCTACCCATATTGTATAGGAGCGGGCATCTGGGTCCGGAACAGTCTACCTATGGGAGCGTCCATAGTGTATAGGTGAGGACCAGTGCGCCAATCAGTCTACATATGTGGTATAGGAGAGGATGGACTTACAAATGGGTGGGTCTGCGGGGTCACGGAGAAGAACAGTGATTGGCTTGGATCACAAGACTGGGCCCCATACCAAGGAAGTATGGACGGGAAAGATCGCCCGGTTGTGCAGCAAGGCTTTGATCTCTTATGGGTACAAGTGACCACCTTTGCAGAGTGTAAGAAAGTATCTGGATACTCCCTGTTCCGGGAAGGAGCTGCGAACGCGGCAGGAAAGGAGCCCATCGAAGCTCTAATCAACCTGTGAAGGTTGACGGACATTGTTCTTCTGAATAAAAGCAACCTCTTGAAGAAATGTTTACGAAAACTTGCATTGCCCAATGACTCTTGAGTCTAAGGCTGTAGCTAGTGCATAAAACACCTTATTCCTTATATGAACTTGTTGGGTAACGCTCGTTACTCACCCCACTCCCTCTTAACCCTTGCTTAGATGGGAGGCAACACAGGAGGCAACCTCGAGATACTAAAGATGAAGTCCTCGACCAATGTCAGAACTATCAATGGAGTCAACGGCTATGCCAAGCTTGGTGGAAAACTAGATTAGGAATAGAAGGGACCCAATTCCCTAATCCTTGAACCTAAGTAGTTAGGGCTAGTCTGTAGTAAGCCAACTGCATTAGTTGTCGCTCTAGTTTAGTCTTCCGCTTATTCCTTCTCAATTGTAATCGCCAGAACTAAACCTCTACCTGTTGAGGAGGTTCTGAAGATCTTCTGTATGCTGAAAATTGTACTCCTATAGACATACCTTGGACCTGCGATGTTTCTGTTGTACCACTCTGATCGATGTAATACTAGTGAGACGGTGTTTCATTGGTGTTATGTCAACGACTTGCATACTACACATGCAGTGGTATGCTGGGTCACCACAGTTGGTATCAGAGCAAACGCTTTGACCCTAGGATTAAAACCCTTTAATAGGAGACCTGTAGGTTTGGTAGTGACTATAGGAAGCCATCTTACCTAAACCAATTCTTCTTATGACTTGAGATGGATATTCAATAAAAGGATACTCCTGACACACTCGAGTCAAAGGTTCTTACCTATTTTCTTAAGTGAAGCTAGATATCTTGTTCCATACCAAGTAGCTATGACATCATTAGTACCTTACACAATGGATGGAAGTAGATCATAATTGGTATACAATACATGGTAGTCCAAAGAGAGGATACAACCGGACTGGGAACTATCCTATTGGAAGAAGTATACCAAGGTTGTCGTGTTAAACTTGAGTCATCTGAAACTGTAGTAGGATGATGTTAAGTGATGAAGTGAAGCTATAGGAGATAGTAGGACCCCAAGGTTAAGTCATGTATGTGGATACTCAAGAATTCCATATACAAGTAAGAAGTACCCATGGTGTAAAAGCTTGGATCATGTTAGATTCACTTGAGAATCCCTACATACCGGAGTAGAGCTCTATAGTAAACCAGCAATTCCTTGCTGAGGAAGAAGATGTTCAATAAGAAAGATGAATGAAGTGTTCCAAACCATGGTAACTAGGTTAAGTGTACCACAACTATAGTCTTTAGCTCGAGGAGATTTATCAAAGCACAACAGAGAACCCCATGAAAATCATGGAGTTGTGCGAACCATGCTTAGCGAAGTAGGTGCTTAGAGAAGCTATGCTAGATGTTTCAAAAGATCATGTGAGGGTAGTCTTCAATAGAACGGAAGGTAAGTTATAGAAGGATAGAAAGGCATGTATAGGTCAGCTATAATAGTATAATGCCTCACAAACCCATTTTGTTCAAATTATTTGGTTGCATTTGAGCAATTAAAGTAAATATTGAGACAAAGAGTAGTAGTCCACCACTATGTGCAATATAGCATGATATAAACCTATATTACTTGGTGCTATAAAGTACACATCTAAGCCTGAATTATAGAGATGTTTTACTCAATGGGCTTATGATGATGTATGTTGCCAGCACACATTTGGATTCTTCTTGGATTTTTATTGATTGACTAGATCCATACATGAAGTTTAACTCTGATATGCAAATGCATGTTGCATTATCAAGTTCTTACTTCATGGTATTGGTCTAGAGGGTTAAAGGATTCGTGTGAGGAAGAGACGAGTTCCTAAGGCAGTCATGACAAAGATGAAGAAATCACAAGAAGAAGGAAGCCAAACAAAAAGGGAATGTATGAGAAGACACCTGTAGATAGTGTATTTCTTGCAATACAAACCCTAAGAGAAGAAAAATTGATTAAGAGATACCACAGTTGGTAGCAAAAGGGTTGAGAAAAGTGTTTATACACATTCATGGAGGTATCATGAAGTGGTAGAAGTATGAAGTATTGGAATTTAGCGGAACTCTAAGTTCGTAAATACTAGATTCTAACCACTAATTAGGTTACCTACAGTTGAGTTTGAGGTATTTGAGCTCGTTGTTATGCAGCCTTGGTTATGCTTAGTACAACACAGGTCGATTGAGGTGTTGTAGTACCGATGATCCATTCCGATATTGCCTGCTGCTTTACTCAGCCTGGGAGTGGTAACCCTAGTAACCCTCATTGCTAGCGTGACTAAGACACATAACATTTCTGTATAACATTGATCCCTAGTCCCAAAATCTTGAATTGTAGATTGGTGGTTAAGACGTTAGTAGTATCTTTTCTTATCTTCGAGTTGTAGTCTTGGTCTATGGACCAAGACTTGTGAGATTTTCGTAGGTTTTCGTGTTAGCAATGATACGTTGAAGCCATTTGTTCGTTTATATCCCTGTTAGTTCTTATTTTGAACAACTTATACAATTGCCTATCGTGGATGTCCTCCGGTACAAGAGAAACTCTACCGGATTTCTCCTGTGGCTTTGTATATATACCCTACCGTCTGAATTAGGATGGATAGCGATGGGAAAACCCAATTCTCATCAACCTTTAGAACATACCTCCAGAAGTGGAATAGAAGCCCTACCTAAACACATAATTGAAGGATTCATACCGAATACCCTCAGTTGTGTGGGTACACCACAGACTTCTTAAAGAAACCATTAGAACGATGTCATCATAAGACAGACCAAGACTAATAGTCTAACCATGGAGTCCAAATGGTTAGAGGACAAGACTCATGGAGACCATTAGAAAAGTCTAAGGGCGAGAGTAGGATTTGAGTTTGAAAGAAGTAGACCAAATAAGTTGGAGTAAGAAGAAAACCTAGATGAAGAAGGAGTAATTCAGAAACCAAAGGTGTTGGAAGTTGGATGAAGTATATTTGAACGACACTTCCCTAAGATTCACCGTAGCTCCATTTGGAGAGCAGTGAAGGATTTGGACAATTATGGACCATGAACCGACATTAGTATAACCATAGTTGAACTTTTCAAGCATAGAGGACCGAGATCAAATTTTTGAAGGTGAACCAAAACCCTAGATTGGATAGGCTAAATGAGTCTAATCCATTCCTCGAAACTAAATCTTTAGGAATACCTATGCCTTAACAGACCTCTTAAGTATTATCTTGAGCTCCGTGAAACCTTATTTTATAAACCATAACTAGGCCTAAAGCAAGAAGTTGATACCCTAGTGCTGAGACCTCACCAAAAAGGCTGGTAAAACTGAATAAACTAAGGTGCCGAAAATTATTGGATTCTCCACGGATGTTGGAAGACAACATGCAATTGATTCAAGTGACAACTGTTCAGAGTCAGACAAAGAGGATTCAGGGGGTACTCTGAACAAAGGGATATCATCTATATCCAAATTCTACGGAGATGGAGTTGCAAGCTAGATGTTATCGACGATAAGCTCAGCCCAAACGTAAGAGAGTTCGAACTTCGAGGACGAAGTTGATTTTTAAGGGGGGAGTCTGTAACATCCCAGGATGTGAGCCTAGAAATTGAGAGAACACAGAAGTGTGCATTGCATTAATGCATAGAAAATCTGGGAAAATTTTCACGCTTTTAAATAAAACTTGTCAAAGTGATTGAAGCTTCTCTTGAGCTGATGGAATTGAAGTAGCTCATCAACTGAAGTGCGATAAACTTCAACATGACCTTTGTTAACAACCTTGTTTTGGGTAGAGATAATAACAACAAATCAAAGGAGATGAATGTGAGGTAGGATTAATATGTTAACACATCATTTTAGGACCTTATAACCAATTCTACCATGATCACCATGGTATTTCTTAAACCTAAATCATTGAAGCCATTCCTAGCTTAAAGGAAGACAACACAAGTCTTACCTTGACTCTTAATCTACTTTGTTTTCATATCTTGATTAACATAATCTTTCCCATCTAAGTCTATTTAGCTCCAGAACAAGGAGAGAGTCTATATCAAATCCAATATCATTCCTATCTCTTGAGATAGAACCATAGGGTATAATTCAGAAGCTTCAGAAGAGGGAAATACTAACCTAGTACCAAGATGGTTAGAGGAGTTTACAATAGAGTTTAACTACTTAACTAATTATCCAGTACTTCTGGGTATAATTTCATTCACTCTTAAACTTGATACCAAAATTGGTAAACCACAAGGTCTAAAGTGCATAAAAGCCACCCATTCTTATTTAAATCATAACTTATTAACTATAAGAGATATAACAAAACTAAGCTCATTTACATTACATTAAATAGTTCAAACTATTTGAATAAAAATAACTATGACCATTTTGAAACTCTTATGATCATGCCCTGGTGAAATCAAATCAAATCACTTAAAATTTGAACATGACCTTGCTAACTTTGGATATTTTGAGCACAACTGATAATAGGAACAAATAAGATATGACAATATGCATGATTCACAATAACAAGATCATTTCAAATATGAACTTTGAAAGTTAAACTTCCAAACAATTAATACAACATCAATTGATAACAATTCAATTATGAATTACAAATATGTAAAAGAATATGAATTGATTTAGCCACAAGTCCATTTAGTGCCAAATGCCACTTGGCTGTCCAAAATAAAGATTATTAGTGGATAATCATCATGCCACCTAGGATAGTGATCCACTTCAAAATATCTTCCTATACTTCAACCCCAAGTAATGCACTTCAAAATATCTTCCTATACTTGAACCCCAAGTAATGCACTTCAAAATATCTTCCTATACTTGAAACCCAAGTAATGCTCATAGTTATCCACTTGGAAATATCTTCCTTTACTTGAACCCCAAGTAATGCTCATGCATGAGAGCTTGACAACAAGTAGCTTACTCACCTTGCTCAAACAAGAGTCATCACTTGAGGTGTCAACTTGTGGTGAGCCTCAAGATACTATAAAAGGAACCCCTTGGCGTCCATCTTGACACCATAAAATCATGGTAGGAGGACACCAACGAATTTGGGCCTTATCATACATTAGATAGGGCCAAGAAACACCACCATCACACCAGCAACATCACCACACAATCCACCCTGCTCATGAGTTGAGCAACAGGGCAGGATTCACCACCACCAGCACAACCACAAGAACCAAACCAGCAAGACCAAGGCCAAATGGTTACTTAGTTCAATTAAGAACTAGGTCAAGCAGCTAGGAGGTGCAAGCATGCCACAAGATGCAGGTTACCAGATTTCCCAAAGACCAAGCTTCACAAGACCACCAGGTTGGTCCAGGATGAGAGTAGAGGTGTGTGCTTAGAGGGAAAAGGGAAGAACTCACCATAAGCAAGAGAAATATATGCCTCTGATCTGAAATCATCTACTAAAAACATATACATGATTTAGGGGTATATCACATACATCTAAATGATCATATGAGCACCAAGAACAAACAAGTAAATTTAGTAGGAAGCAAATCAAACCCAGAAAGTGTAGAGTAGCTATTCATATTATGCATATGTTTGTACCAAGAAATCACTATCAACTCATGCATATTATTCATACACCTACACTTGCATAACAAAGGTTAGAACATTATCTTTAGCTGCCATTAGTTAGTGAACACACCAATAGTTAATTGTGTGAATGCTTATATAGCCTAGCATGCTAAGATAAATTAGTAAACGCTTTAATACCTCACTTACACATTATTGAGATGCATCTTTGCACATAGCCAAATTAACTAGATACCATGTCCTTTGCAAGAGCATGTGTGGAATTAAGTTGCCAGAATACTAAATTAAGAAAGGCACCCCTTTCATTTAAATGAACACCTGCATGTATGTATCTCAACCAGTAAGTATCATAGGAGATGAACTAGATCATCTAGCACCAGACCACCAACCATAACCAGATTAGTATAGGGAGATATCATTAGCAAAACCCTCTATTCATTTGGTTATCTCAAAATCCAAGGGTTGCATCCAAACAATAATCTCTCAGGGATCAACAAAGTCTTTTATCTAGTGCTCAACTCTTATAGTTGAGTGCATCTTTGATTCTAAACTCAACTCTCCTTTATAAAAATGAGGAGAAACATAAAACCATGTTATAGGGTACACACCTTAATATTAAATTCAACATAACTATTAGTATTATCCTAACATATCACTGCAAATTAGTGCTTCTGCATATTACTAGTAATTGTCCAAGACTTGATCAAAGTTCTGGACATTCTAATAATAATATTTGAATTCATTCCTATTAAAATCCCTATCTAAACTCTAATAATATATACATTGTAGTTATGTGCTAATGCACCTAAACATTATCTAATACACCATAACATAATATTAAATAACCTATCAAAATTTTGGACAAAGTTCAAACAAATGAAAACCTGCAAAACAGAATTGAATTCAAATCAGTAAAAAGAAAACAGATGAAAAAGAAAAAGAATCAGACAGAAAAAAAATAGATAGAGGGAGTACCTGGCCACAGCCCATCGAACCAGCCCAGCTAGCCAGTCCAACAGGGGCCCTGGCCACTTACCGAATTGGTATTGACCGACAGGTGGGACCCACCGAGGAAGACAGTCGTCTTCAACCTCCGAAGCCTATAAAGCGACGTCTGCCGCCGCCAGAAACCCTAGGACTCCGCCGCCACCTCCCAATCCCTTCTCTCTCTCGCTCTTCTCTGGAACCACCGTGAACCCTAGCACCGGCCAACCCTTTTCTGCCATCGCTAGAGGTCACCCGAGGCCTCGCCGTCAAGCTCTGGAGATCCGCCTCGACGAATGGAGCATCTTGACCAAAGGAATCGAGGAGGAGAGGCCTGAGCCGCCCTATTTTGGCCGTTCCCTTTCGCCGGTGTTCGTCGGAATCCTCGACGATGCGCCCATCTCTGACCACCATTGACCTTGTCGAGCAGTCCTGTAGCACCACGGTGAGCCTACGAATCTTGGGAGCTCTTCCTTGCATCATTTGATAGCTTGTAGCGTCGTATCATGGTCCGGCCGGAGCGCGCCGCCGCATTAGGTCATCGTCGACGTTGCTCCAGTGACCTTTTCCTGGGGGCACCGCCACCATAATGTTCCTTGCATACTCCTGGTCCTTTTTAGCCAGTAGGGCGCCGCCGCCGTTGTTCCCGGTCCCGCCGGCGGTGAGCTTCCCAGTCCAGTCATCGATTTTGACTCGGTCAAGGCATACGTGGCATTGACCGGATCCGTGGCCCACCTGTTAGTCTGCTTGACCTAGTCCTCTGCATGTATGGCTGCTGACTCAGCCCAACCCCACCTGTCAATGGCTAGGGTTAGAAATCGGTTCGGTATAAAAAGTATCTGCCTAGTTATTTGAAATATCAGAAAATATCAGAAACTTAGAAAAATCATAACTATTTCGTTTTAAATCAGAAAAATACAAATGATATACCAAAATGATCACAATAACATAATCTATCTATTTAGATTATAATCTTGCATGCTTGTGTGAAATAAATTTGAACTAAATTTGAAAACTTGTTTAAGTAGTATTTGAATTTTGAATTCAAATCCAATTATAATAACTAGTCATCAACCCGTGCAACCTACACGGGCTAGATTTGTAATAATAAGATATTAGTCATAGAAACATTAATTTTTGTTAAAACACATGAAGATAATTTTATGATGTGTTGGTATTGAAATTTGTAGAAGTTTTATCTGGTTCCAGAATGACATAATAGATCATATGCATTTAATAAGTCATGATTAGATGGTTTTACCTGTATATTTTTCACTGACCTCATAGTTCTTACCAATATTTCACATGATTTTTTGCTTCAAATGATTCTAGCTTGTCTAATTAAAATATGTTGGAATTTTATTCTATCACATATTGATATAAATCTATGGCCGTTAATATGGCATAATCCATCATCAGAAGATGTTTTGTCCATGTAGACTGGTCTCTAGTATACAACATCGGCTATCATTATCATCTGATTATTTTGTGGAAAATCAATGCAAAATTGTGTTATTTGTCAAATATTTTTATGGACCAAGGTACTATGATAATTTGACGAATGCCTAACTCAGATTGATGCTTTTATGTTCAGTCAAGGGACATTTTGTCAATAGCTCAGAATTTATACTTGTGAATTTGTTACTAGCAGCATGCATTAGGGTATCATACCAAAGCCAGCACATGTCCCTGTTTTATGACCAAGTGCCTACACACTATGGATAAAAGTAGTTGCGGCTGCGGCGCTATAATAAGTCGATCACACACTGAAGCGCTTGAGTAAATTTGTTATCATATGTAGCTTTAGTAAGATATACTTCATGCTTACATGATAAAAAAACATGGTGATCACGGGTAAGATATCATGCACGGAGGCTTAGTAAAATCTAATGGATAAAAGGAGAGAGATGCTTGTACACTACAACAATGCGCATGTAGGGACATTCTTTTCTCTACCACAACTCTACTCCACGATTCTGTTTCTAGCTTGCAGCAGCATGTACTTCCCTGTAGCCTTTGACTGCCTGTAGTCAAGGTTGCAGTCCATGCCCAGCCACCGCGACATATCGATGCTCTGATTCATCCAAATAACAAAGAAGATCAAGATTCAACACAAGATTCATACCAGCCGTATTGAAATACCGCTGTCCATTCAAACGCTGGAGTAGATACTACCCTTGATCCATGCCTGATGTATTTATGAGGTGACGAACAGCCCATCAGATGGATTTCTGAACTCAAAATTCAATCGCAGCCCTCGCGTCGGTCAAAAGTTGGTGCCGCATCAAGGTCGCTGGAGACGTTGTACAACTCATTAGATGGATATCTGAACTGGACATTGAATCGCAGGCCTCGCGGCGATCAGACCTAGTGCCGCATCGAGCTTCCGACATCGCCGATGATACCAGGATGAGTTGTTGCGAGCCTCCATATATGAGTGTCCTTTGTGAACTGTATTGTGGCAACGATTGGATAAGAGGTAAGCCTCTAAAATTTGTTTGGTATTTGGACGGAAGGAGCCGTATTGGACCCAAACAAAGCTGGTACGTTTTTTTCGTCTGAAGAGCGATAGTTTGGATACCGATTCGTATGCACCCTGGACTCCCAATTAAACTCCGCATTCTTTTTTAGATCTTAGACGTAGAAAGCATATCCAAAGGTTATTATTACACATGTTTTCTAGGATTAACGTGGAGGCTTCTATGGTGCCTCCAATTAGTATATATATATATATATATATATATATATATATATATATATATATATAAGACTAGTCATCAACCCGTGCACCAGCACGGGCTAGCAATTCTGAAAGGCATATAATAACCTTGGTTCACCTTCTCATCTGCATGGTGAGCTTAGGTCTACGGTATGTACTACGTGAGTTGACAGTGTAGACCGGAGTTCCTACACACCAAGTTCATCAAATCTATTGGAAGGTACAAAGAAAAATGAGTATGAGATCTAGGAACCGTAACTCCAAAGGTGTATATCACATCTACTTAATATCTCAGAGATACAGGTACTTAGAAAAAGCATAGAATCCCTTGTCCGCATACGTTGTTGACACTCTAACTCCAATAGTGTATATTAACTTCAAATATCTGAGGTAATATCAGGTTGGCCTCTGTGATTTAAGGTAATGCACTTGCAAATTAAAGCATATGTTTTAGATTAATAAAAGAACTATTTGAATGGTCCAGATAAAAATTAGTAGGACATTCACGTGAGCACACATACTAAGGATCCAGACATTTCTCATCATAAAAATGCCAGCCGGGTAGAGAAAGCATGACTACTGTATACTGTATACCGTAAGTTCAGTCAGCATAATATTCACATAGTTCTGCATAGGTAAGAATATGTGCTTTTAACTTCCATGCTTGATGCACTAAAAGAGAACCTAGAGTAATCTCAGATGTATAAGTTGAGTAATGCCTGATACATAGTACTACATGTAGAGAAAAACAATTTTTGATCATCAAACAACCCTATTATTCAGCTGATATATATGAGACTTGCATTTCATTTTCCAAATATTAGTGCGAATTGGAAAAGTGCTTACCATAAATTATATATGCCGATGATTTTGTATTTGTATGATCATCTCCTTTAGTGTCACAATATGTTCAAGGCTAAAGTAGTTGATCTAGGAAAAGTTCATGAAGCAAGAATATACATTGTCTCATATATCTTCAATTTCCTAAGAATAAAGTGGGTTATCTGGAAAAATAATTGTTCAGAAGAAAATATATTTGATAAAACCTGATGGATAAGCAATGATTAAGCTGTAGATTTGTTTGACATGCAGTCCCATCTTTTGAAATAGTGTTAATAAGTAATATTTGCTTCACCACTCCAAAACTTGTTTTCCCGAGCTGTCCACCCTGTGCCATTCCCCCTATTCACGTGTCATAGAGACAGAAAAGTGTGCATACCTATAAATTAATTCAGCATGTGAAAATATTAGTTTAATGTTAATTAAACCAATGTTCAAATAAATAGTGAAAAAGTTGAGGAAAGGTTAAACATTGTTTGATCCGATATCTTGATATCCTTGTCGTGACTGTCTCTTTAGTTCTTTTTCCTGTGTCACGTGGAAAGTTCTTTTTCCTGTGCTGAATCTTTTGCTCACGGTATGTTCTGCATGCATACACCATTTGAACATTTACCAACATCAAGGATGCAATCAGAGTATAATTTATAACCGATATAAGCATCAGAACGGACATAAAGAATCCATCCATTAATTTAATCCATGCATCAAGTATCATTCATCTAAATAGCTAGGAGCATAGGGGATTAAGCCAGTAGTAGAGCAAACCTCTCACATCTGATGACTAAATTCATACGGCCTTGTATGTCCCGAGGTGCCTGTGAGGTAAAGCGCATGAAACTGAAGATCAGAGCAGCGTGTGGATCGCCGTGCGGGAGAAGACGGCTAATTGAGGTCTTGCAGTAACGTAACAGCAGGAGCGTCAGTCGGGACTCAGGATGTCTCAGGTGAAGAAGTTACATGATGGAGCACAAAGATGCATGGTTCTAGGCTATCTGAAAACCTGGAGATTAGATTGTTCGACATCTCGACAGCTTTCGTGGAAGATGCCAGACATTGAGCGACTGGAGGAAGAAGCTTAGGACTAACTTGTTTGATGCAGAAGGCGACACGGCCACCCGAGGCGTGCAGATCGCTGCTGTGTCAGCTTCCGCACCAGCCGCGACCTGCTTCCACCGGGAGGTAGCTCTCGATGTCCGCCTGCCCCAACTTCATGGCGCCGTCTAGGGTTAGGGATGTGCAGCCGTGCAGGGACACGTTCGAGCAAGATATCATCTCGCAGAAGTTTTTTTCTTCAAGGCCAATGGAAAAGGTCGCTGACGTGCACGTAGGATAGAACGTGCGGACTCTTTAGCTATATCCGACGACTGTCGATAGGTAATGAGGAGATCGGATGGTTAATATTCTTTAGTTGTTCAGGATTAACGTGGTGCTTCCGTTGGTGCCTCCAATTAGTAAATATATATAAGATATAAGATTCAAACCAAGTTTTCAAATACCAAATAAAAATTTGACTACTTCAATATTGTTATTCCAATTAATATTTTGTTATTATTAAATATTAATCCTAAAGCTTTACCATTAGGATTTTAATCCCTAAAATGATTTTTTCTAAAACAAATTTAATATAGTAAAATTTGGGAAAATCATAAACTTGTATCAGAGTTATTTCTTAACTCTAATATTGTCATTTCAACTATTGTTTCAGTAAAAGTTAACTTTAAAACTTCTAGGTCAATTTTAAATCATTAAAATTTGACTTAAATCCAAAAACTATTTTCTTAAGTGATAAGAAATTAGGATAACTCTTAAATGGGCATCAACTTGAGTTTAGACTCTATTTTCAACTATAATCCACAAATTGAACATAGTTCACTTAAGATTCATATTCCATTATAAGTACTACTTAATTCAAAGTGGTAACCATTTGAAGCTATGCTTCAAACCCTAACCAACTAATTAAGTGCTAATCACAACATGTTTCACTAAAACTCTTCCAATATTGTATAAACCTTAATTTGTTACCTTGATGTGTTCCACTCACTAACCATTCCTTGGTTACAGTAGAACTACGATAAACCCTAGAACACTAGACCTTATCCATAGTACTTAAATTCACCAAGTAGTATGTTCTTCAAAAGTTATTCTTTCAAGATACCTTTAAAGTAATTATCAACCATTCTATTGAGCCTTAACATCAATGATTCCTATTTGTGTGTTAAAATTGTTGTCAACCCTAAAACCCAATTGAGTAATGATATACTAGTATAAATTATTTCAACCTTGCATATCCATGATCAACCAATTGTTTGCTAATTATAAGATGCAACTTAAAAGTGTTACTTTCATGTCTTCACCATTAACAATCATTCTCTTATAGCAAGGAATGATTATAAAACCCTAAAACAAAAGCTCTTGTTAAAGTCTTATTCTTTTAATAGCACCTGATAATGATCTAACCTAAAATTCTTAACAACCATGTTATGGTGTGATTTAAAAGTGCAACACATCATAAATAAATCACCATAACTCAATGATAACAAATCATCAGGGTTAGGTTACGCTTAGAGCAATGCATATCATATCTTATGCATATCATGCTGCAGATTTCTAACATCATCCCTACCGGATGATAATTGCTATTTCAGAATTGGGATTTCTATCGTATCGAAGACCCTGACTCGCATAATCTTGCAGTTAGAAAGGCAAGTTCACTCTTGCTCATATCTCCTGTGTATTTTTATCAAATTACTTGCAAATACATACCTGTGGTATTACTACTGCATTGAAAAGCAAAAGGTTCTCTTTTTACTAATGAATATGAATAGTGGTTTCGACCGTAATGCTTGTTGCCCTAGGATGGTGGGCAGTGGGACCATGGTATGAGTATGGTGGAGGTCCCACTGCAACTGGAAAGTTCACCTAGGACTAATAACAAATGTCGCCAGTGATTCTAGCGCCGTAAATAACGGTCAACCATGAGATCTGGAATGGGACGGAGAAGTCAGCTGTATCTTTTCCCTCTCACATGCCAACGGATCAGTAGCGAGGGTTGTCTTGCCTAGGCTACTATAGTGTAAAGGGGGGAAATGTGTTTCCTACTAGTCTGCCTATAGTATAGGGGGGGGGACAAACTTGCTAATTGATCTATGATGGATTGTAAGAGTCATCCGGATCAGTCTACCCATATTGTATAGGAGCGGGCATCTGGGTCCGGAACAGTCTACCTATGGGAGCGTCCATAGTGTATAGGTGAGGACCAGTGCACCAATCTGTCTACATATGTGGTATAGGAGAGGATGGACTTACAAATGGGTGGGTCTGCGGGGTCGCGGAGAAGAACAGTGATTGGCTTGGATCACAAGACTAGGCCCCATACCAAGGAAGTATGGACAGGAAAGATTGCCCGGTTGTGCAGCAAGGCTTTGATCTCTCATGGGTACAAGTGACCACCTCTACAGAGTGTAAGAAAGTATCTAGATACTCCCTGTTCCGGGAAGGAGTTGTGAACGCGGCGGGAAAGGAGCCCATCGAAGCTCTAATCAACCTGTGAAGGCTGACGGACATAGTTCTTCTGAATAAAAGCAACCTCTTGAAGAAATGTTTACGAAAACTTGCATTGCCGAATGACTCTTGAGTCTAAGGCTGTAGCTAGTGCATAAAACACCTTATTCCTTATATGAACTTACTGGGTAACGCTCGTTACTCACCCCACTCCCTCTTAACCCTTGCTTAGATGGGAGGCAACACAGGAGGCAACCTCGAGATACTAAAGATGAAGATGAAGTCCTTGACCAATGTCAGAACTATCAATGGAGTCAATGACTACGCCAAGCTTGGTGGAAAACTAGAATAGGAATAGAAGGGACCCAATTCCCTAATCCTTGAACCTAAGTAGTTAGGGCTAGTCTATAGTAAGCCAACTGCATTAGTTGTCGCTCTAGTTTAGTCTTCCGCTTATTCCTTCTCGATTGTAATCGCTAGAACTAAACCTCTACCTGTTGAGGAGGTTCTGAAGATCTTCTGTATGCTGAAAATTGTACTCCTATAGACATACCTTGGACCTGCGATGTTTCTGTTGTACCACTCTGATCGATGTAATACTAGTGAGACGGTGTTTCATTGGTGTTATGTCAACGACTTGCATACTACACATGCAGTGGTATGCTGGGTCACCACAACGACACACTGTCGTGTTGCGGAGTTTCCGGATCCCCGTTCCAAAGCCTCTACTTCTGCATCTCAACTAGAAACGGGGTTTCGGGGGTCATCATGGTCGTCGTATGTGTGTGAGTACATGGAGGTGCCGCTCGTGCGGTGCCGGAGTCGTTGCGCCAAGTTCTTCACGACCGTGAGGTTGGCTACGACATGTTCGACAACAACTCTTGTGTGGGAGCGTAATCCCCATGTTTTGGTCCTCGAGGGTACATGTCCGAAACTCCTTTACCATTACAGCATTACTAATAGATAGGTCCTTGGGCAATCGGGGTTGCATAGCACATAAATTTTTGTTATCTGCACCAAACCCCAACAATAGCTGCCCTGTTATTTACTGCTGCCTTTATTGTGTCCCACTTTGCTGTTGTGAGTTGAACTTTGACTCTTGCTGCTACTCTTTGGTGTCCCCTTCTGCCATTGTTGTGTGTGCATACACGAACACCGGGGGATACACCCCCTAGGTTGTTTGGCAAGTGGCGTAGGTGAGACACCTTCATCACCTCAGAAATCACACAAAACACACAACAATTTTACCCTGGTTTAGGTCACGAGAGGGAATCTCGTGTTACATCTAGCATGTCTGAGCTTATTAAAGAAGATGTCGTTGGGGGCCGGTGGCCACGCTAGGAGGCGTCCAACCACCAAACTTGGTTGTTCTACGCCTAGTGTACTCCATCTCCTCCGAGGTGAAGGAGATAGCTAGATGGATCTAAGAGCTGAGCTCCTCTCAGTCCTCGTTCAAGATCTCCAAGATGTAGATCTTGTAGGTCTCTCCCTCTCTTCTGTCTGAGCCTAAGTTTGTCTCTCTGCCCTTTGCCTCCTGTTGCCCCTCTCTCTCTCGTCACCGTGGCCTGGCCCTCCTTTTATACTCAAGGGGATACCACAGTGGCCAGATTGCATGCGTGACAGATGTCACACGACTTTGGACGGTGGCGTAGCCCTGCAGGGCTAGGCCCCGAGCTGTCTTTCACTCCTCCTGGCATGCTGCACCGATGGGACTCGACTATCCAGTCTTGTCTGTCATTACCACGCCTGTCGCAGTAATGATGCCTTCTACAAGTCCGCCGTAGTGGACTTCCACCGCGCGTCCTCCATGCGCGTTCTCAGGGGGTGACAGGGGAGATCCCTGTGGGATTCGCTCGCCACGTGCCTAGAGGTTTTGTCTTTTGGGGCAAGTCCCGAGCCTTCTCTCGTACACCACTTTCTCCCAGATAGGGGAGATGTCTTCGCTTGCAAGCTTCCCTCCCCCACAAAGTGGGAGAGGCCTTCTCTCCTTCCTTCCCAGCAAAGGGAAGGGCCTTGTCTGGTGCCCGGCAACACCTTCTCGGGCTGACCATCCTGGGCAGAGATTGCCGGACGGCTTGCTGTGGGCATCATCCCTGGACGCGTTCTAGGAACTGGTAAAGGGCTAAGGGATGCTGCCATGATAGAGCTTCCAAAGATGCCGATCGAGGGGTTCTCACGACATCTTCGAGAAGCTCTACCGCAGGAGCAGCCCTCACCTTCACCATGCCCTTGGTGCCTGATACGTCTCAAACGTATCTATAATTTTTGATGCTCCATGCTTGTTTTTACACCATTTGCCTATTGTTTCGTTACACTTAGTGGCACTTTTATGCATTTTCCGGAACTAACCTATTAACGAGTTGCCACAGTGCCAGTTTCCTGTTTTCTGCTGTTTTTGTGTTTCAGAAGTGATACACAGGAAATATTCTCGGAATTGGACGAAACAAGTTCCTGAAGTCTTATTTTACCCGGAAGCTTCCAGAGATCCGAAGGAGAGCCGGAGGGGGGCCACCAGGGCCCCACACGCAGGGGCGGCGCAGCCAGGCCCCTGGCCGCGCGGGCCCCGCGTGAGGGCACCTGGCTCCCCCTCTGACGACGCCCCTTCGCCTATAAAGACCCCCCGACGCGAAAAACCTAAGAACCCGATCAGTTTTCCAGAACACATCGCGATCCGCCGCCACCGTCGACCCGAAGATCGGGAGGGTCCAGAAGCTCTTCCCGGCACCCTGCCGGAGAGGGGAATCGCCACCGGAGGTCTTCTTCATCGCCATGCTTGCCTCCGGAGCGATGAGTGAGTAGCCTACCTTGGACTATGGGTCCATAGCAGTAGCTAGATGGTTGTCTTCTCCACCATGTGCTTCATGTTTAGATCTCATGAGCTGCCCTACATGATTGAGATCACCGTTATGTAATTCTACATGTTTGGTTTGTTGGGATCCGATGAATATTGGTGTTTATGATTAAGTTGCTATACTGAATTATATCTTTTGTTATCTCTATGTTGTTTATGATCTTGCATGCTCTCCGTTGTTAGTAGCTATCTTGGCCGAGTAGTTGCTAGTGACTCCAAGAGGGGGTATTTATGCTCGATAGTGGGTTCATGCCTCTATTTCACCTGGGGGAGTGACAGAAACCTCTAAGGTGGTAGATGTGCTGTTGCTACTAGGGAGAAAACAACATTCATATGCTCAAGGGCATATGCTTTGTTTACATTACACACTTTGCTTAATGCAATTATCTGTTGTTCGCAACTTAATACTTCTAGGGTGTTCGGATTGATATCCCCGGGAGTGGATTATTAGTCATAGATGCAGTTGGATGGCGGTCTATGTATTTTGTTGTAATGCCCAGAGTAAATCTCATAGTGATCTTCTTGACATATCACGTTTATCTTTATTCTATCAATTGCCCAACTGTAATTTGTTTACCCAGCTTGTGTTATTTTATCTATGGAGAGACACCACTAGTGAACTGTGGATCCCGGTCCTATTTCCATCATATTGCTATCACCTGTTTACTTTACTCGCACTGTTTACTTTACTCGCACTGTTTACTTTACTCGCATACTATATTGTTTTCCACTCAATACACTCATAACCTTTGTTTCAAGCAAACCGGTGACATTGACAACCTCATCGCAAGTTGGGGACAAAGTATTTGTTTGTGTGTGTGCAGGTTCCGCATCACCTTCAGTCGTCATTGTCTCTCCTCTCCTAACCGATATTAAACCTTGGTTTCTTAACTGAGGGAAAACTAGCTGCTATACTCATCATACCTTCCTCTTGGGGTTCCCAACGGGCTGGTTATTCACCACGCACAAGGACCATCTGCTCCCACGTCAACCACACGCCATCAGCTTATTTTTTGGCGCCATCAACCGGTAGCAGCTTCTTTTCTGGCGCCGTTGCCGGGGAGGAAGAGAAGACTTCTGCGAGGGGAGTTTTTCGCACACACATCCTTTACTTTGTTTTATTGTTTTGGTTTACTTTATTTATTTTACCTGCATTGCTTTTTATCAAAAACCCAAAAAAATTAGAATCCTTGGTAGTTGTTATTTCTTTACTTTAGTTTATTATGTCTAGTTCAGTTGCTACTACTATGTCTCCCGAGGACATGATTTTTACTTTTAAGCAAAAAGATGAGGAAAGCTTTAAAGAAGCTTGGTCTAGAATTTATGATTGGCATGGAAAAACTGAACCTAAAATGACTTTGAGTTTGCTTCTTAGTAGCTTTTACTTTGGACTTTCTCTTCGTTATAGATATGCTTTGGATGCTACTGCAGAAGGAGATTTCCTTCATTGTGATGGAGATCAAGCCTTCAATATTATAAAAAAGTTGATTACAATTTATAGCATGCCAACCTATTTTGATTCCTCTCTTGTGTGCATTTTTAATAGACTTAATACTCTTGAGACTCACACTGCTAGTTTGAATTCTTGCTACAATACTTTGCGCCAGCATTTTGATTATGTGCCAACAAATACTGAACCTTCGAGTTGGTATCCTACGATAAAAATCACCATTAGTGGCGAAACTTTTCATGCTCGTTGGGATATTATGTCTGAATTTTGTCTCATGCCAAAGGATGTTTATGAATCTTTGAGCCTTTGGAAGCTTTCTGAGGGAGGAGAAGGAATTTCTCTTACTAACAATGCCACTATATTTCCCCTTGGAATAGCTGAAGGAGCCTTTACAAAAGTCCTAGGAAGAATGATATCTACTAATTATCTTGTTATTGAATGTGTAGGAAAAGGACAAATCACACTTGGAAGATCCATTATGAAGCTCCTGGGCGCCGTCATCGATGTGGGAAAAGGCAATATAACATTTACCTCTCCACCTTGCAATAACCATGTCTTTCCTAGAGTCAAGAGCAAAGGTAATAAAGGGAGACGTAAGGCACGTGCTGATCCTAGCACTTCATCACTTGATATTACTTGATTCGCAATTTTCTGCGCCTAGCTCAAAGGCGTTAAAGAAAAGCACTCTTGGGAGATAACCCAATGTTTTCTTTTCAGTAATTTTTCTTTTATTTGAGTCTTGGAAGTCATTACTACTGTAATGACCGCTCCTTATCTTGTTTATTTCGTTTTTGTGCCAAGAGAAGCCTCTAATTTGAGCGAGGTAAACATTTGGGGATGTTGCTGTCCTGAAACTGTTTTCGGTGCTGCACCGTAAAAATTTGTGAAACTTCTCTGTATATCTTTTGGACCTGAAATTTCTTGTGCATATGCCCCAGGTTATATCCAAACTTTTGTTAGTTGAGCACTTTTTGATTTGAGCAACAGAAAATCCCTCAAAAATTCGACCTTTGTCAGCTGTTCAGTTTTGACAGATTTCTGCCAATATTTGTGTTTGCCACTTTATCGCTTTCTTTTGAGTTCTTTTGATCACGGAACTTTTGGGGAGGTTTCTACAGTAGTATTTACTATATATGTGGTGGTTTTGAGTTGAAACCTGAAGCAAATAGAGGATTGATTATATGTTATGCTTACACTAATGTTGCTAATAGAATTGTGTTTAGTTTTGTATGAAGGAAGTTTTCAAGTGTAGGGATTGGAGAATGATGAGATGAGTTGAAGAATGGACAAAAGCTCAAGCTTGGGGATGCCCATGCATCACCCCAAGAAATATCCAAGAAGTACAAGCGTCAAAGCTTGGGGATGCCCCCGAGGCACCCCTTCTTCATCGGCAAAAATCAGGTCACCTTTCAAAACACTATATTTTTATTGCTTCATGCACTGTGTGTTTTTCTTGGAGCATCAGTTGTTTTAGTTTTATTAGTTGGTTTAGTTTGTTTGTTTGCTGCAATAAATGGTTGGACCCCAACAAATTTCCTTTGGAGGAGCTGTACTCGTTTTCATTTGCCAAGAACGCTCTAGTTTTCACTCTTATTAAAAATCGAGTGTTCTTCTTTTTCTGTTACTGCTTTTGGTTTTCGTTTTCGCCTTGATTTGCGTTCAGACCTTGTCATATATTTTCATCAAGGTGTATTTTTGCCTCTGATCTTTATTGGTTTTCATCAAAAGAGGTGTTTATAAAAATTTCAAATGGTGTTGGAAAAGAGAAAAAGCTTTGTGCAAAATAGTGGTACAAGAAGGAGCTTGTGTAGACTGCGGCTTAGGCTTTTTCATGTCATGCTTGATGTATTTTTGATAGTATGCTTAGTGGTTTTGCTGTAGCATGACTTATCTCAAATAACTGAGATTGCTTAATGAGCCTTTGAAAAAATCATGCGTTGTTTTTATTGTATGGAAGCATTATTTTGGTTTTCTCCTTGATGCTTTATTTGGGTTGACTTGGCGCATGCTCACACATGTTAGACTCTTACAAAGTCGCCAATAGCCTTCATGATCATTTAGTTTTTGACTTTTTATGCCATCTTATGCTTCTTTTAATGTCGCTTTGTCGCTTTGCATGATTATGGCCATTATTGCTCTCTTAGTTGGTCGCTCCCAGTCTTTTGCTAGCCCTCGCCTTGTACTGAGTATGAGCTCTACTCGTGCATCCAACTCCTAAAAGCCAAACTTTTCCAAAGTGTCCACCATACATGCCTACTAGCAATTTGCTATTCCTAGTAAATTTGACTTGCTTTTATTTTCTCTTCAAATTAAACTCTTACCAGTGTTATGCGAAATACGGTTAGTAAAGCTCTCACGAACCGGAAGGCACACTTTACTTTTTCCTGTTCTTAAAAATTTGACATTGTGGTCTCTTATGTTGAGTTGTTATGCTTGCAAGTTGTAAGTTGGATTCTAGCCCATCCATGCTGTCATGGGGCAAGCTTTCAACATTGCACTTCTTATTTGAGTTGATATCGTGATCTTTTGTTTATGGATGCCGCGGTGTGAAATGAATTGGGAATCTTGTGGGGGTCATGGAGTTTGTATATGTGTTAGGGAAACGCCGGGCCGCCAATCTAAGCCATGCATAATTCATGGTGGAAATTTGTAGCAAACCCATGGTGAACATTCGACGACGCATCTCACAATAAAAAGCTAACCAAAAGGCAAATAAAAGAGATGTCGAGGTGTTGATTGTCTGCTTGTCCTGTCATTTTGGTGTGGGCTTGTTCCATGTCATCGGGCACGGAGGTACCCCATTGGCGGTTCTCAATTATATGCATATACTTACAATGACAAGAGCCTTGCTTGGGACTCTAAGTAAAGTAGCATGAGGTTTGGGTACTCGTATTCACGGGACACAAGGTTTTCAACTTATGATTTGTCAAGCATATGCATCATAATTGTTCTCGCATTAACTTTAACCATTCAAGATGCTTATGATGGGGGCAATGAGAGCTCAAAGCCGGTAAGTACCATAATTTTTGAAGGTTATAAAACTTGCAATCACTGCTTCCCTCCGCGAAGGGCCTTTCTTTTACTTTTATGTTGAGTCACCACCTTCTTTCTTTATGCACCATTAAGAGAGCATAGTTGTCATTCTTAGTCTGATATGCATTGTCCCAAAGTTCATTGATTGATTCATATTGTTGGTTTCACTTGTCTTAAATTATTTGTATCTAGTCGCCCTCTTAAACTTGAAGGTGTCCTATGCATTTATGTTTTGCTCTCTTTGAAGGACAAGCTGAAAACCATTTGTATGTTTTTCCTTATGATTTGAACACACGTTTGACTTTCATTGTTTCATTTTCATGATCTTTTGTTTGTGTTCATTTGCATGTTTACAACATGGTTGCTAAGTTCTTATTGTCATGATTATATCTTCATGCCCATGTTTTAAGTTCTTATGATCCCAGCTCACCAATGCTTACATATATGATCAAGATTGTGTAGGTGCATGTCACCTCAAAAATTATTCTTTTGTTATCACTTACCTACTCGAGGACGAGCAGGAGTTAAGCTTGGGGATGCTTGATACGTCTCAAACGTATCTATAATTTTTGATGCTCAATGCTTGTTTTTACACCATTTGCCTATTATTTCGTTACACTTAGTGGCACTTTTATGCATTTTCTGGAACTAACCTATTAACGAGTTGCCACAGTGCCAGTTTCCTGTTTTCTGCTATTTTTGTGTTTCAGAAGTGATACACAGGAAATATTCTCGGAATTGGACGAAACAAGTTCCTGAAGTCTTATTTTACCCGGAAGCTTCCAGAGATCCGAAGGAGAGCCGGAGGGGGGCCACCAGGGCCCCACACGCAGGGGCGGCGCGGCCAGGCCCCTGGCCGCGCGGGCCCCGCGTGAGGGCACCTGGCTATCCCTCTGACGACGCCCCTTCGCCTATAAAGACCCCCCGACGCGAAAAACCTAAGAACCCGATCAGTTTTCCAGAACACATCGCGATCCGCCGCCACCGTCGACCGGAAGATCGGGAGGGTCCAGAAGCTCTTCCCGACACCCTGCCGGAGAGGGGAATCGCCACCGGAGGTCTTCTTCATCGCCATGCTTGCCTCCGGAGTGATGAGTGAGTAGTCTACCTTGGACTATGGGTCCATAGCAGTAGCTAGATGGTTGTCTTCTCCACCATGTGCTTCATGTTTAGATCTCATGAGCTGCCCTACATGATTGAGATCACCGTTATGTAATTCTACATGTTTGGTTTGTTGGGATCCGATGAATATTGGTGTTTATGATTAAGTTGTTGTACTGAATTATATCTTTTGTTATCTCTATGTTGTTTATGATCTTGCATGCTCTCCATTGTTAGTAGCTATCTTGGCCGAGTAGTTGCTAGTGACTCCAAGAGGGGGTATTTATGCTCGATAGTGGGTTCATGCCTCTATTTCACCTAGGGGAGTGACAGAAACCTCTAAGGTGGTAGATGTGTTGTTGCTACTAGGGAGAAAACAACGTTCATATGCTCAAGGGCATATGCTTTGTTTACATTACACACTTTGCTTAATGCAATTATCTGTTGTTCGCAACTTAATACTTCTAGGGTGTTCGGATTGATATCCCCGGGTGTGGATTATTAGTCATAGATGCAGTTGGATGGCGGTCTATGTATTTTGTTGTAATGCCCAGAGTAAATCTCATAGTGATCTTCTTGACATATCACGTTTATCTTTACTCTATCAATTGCCCAACTGTAATTTGTTGACCCAGCATGTGTTATTTTATCTATGGAGAGACACCACTAGTGAACTGTGGATCCCGGTCCTATTTCCATCATATTGCTATCACCTGTTTACTTTACTCGCACTGTTTACTTTACTCGCATACTATATTGTTTTCCACTCGATACACTCATAACCTTTGTTTCAAGCAAACCGGTGAGATTGACAACCTCATCGCAAGTTGGGGACAAAGTATTTGTTTGTGTGTGTGCAGGTTCCGCATCACCTTCAGTCGTCATTGTCTCTCCTCTCCTGACCGATATTAAACCTTGGTTTCTTAACTGAGGGAAAACTAGCTGCTATACTCATCATACCTTCCTCTTGGGGTTCCCAACGGGCTGGTTATTCACCACGCACAAGGACCGTCTGCTCCCACGTCAACCACACGCCATCAGCTTATTTTCTGGCGCCATCAACCGGTAGCAGTGCCCCTTGCTCTGCACTGCTTCAGCTGGTTCTCTCCCACCTCTTGTGGGAGATGAGCACCACGGCCCAGGCTATATATAGCCTAGACAGCGGCAACCTTCATCTTCTTCCCACAAGTGGGCTTGCGGACGGCTCTTGGCCGCTCGGAAGCGGTGGCCGATCGTCCGACAGTGCCTTGGTTCGACCGCCGGGTGGTCAATCCTTATCTTCTGCCTTCGTGGAGCGGGCCAAGCGGCCAGCGCTAGGACCCCCTGGTCCAGAGCGGCGACAGTAGCCCCCGGTCGTGCCCTAGCAATGCTGCCACTGGTTGCAGGGGTACAACCAAACAATGGCGCCCATGCCCTGCGACACGACCGATCACACTTGACATGACTGGTCATGCTGCTAGGACTGGCACGATGCCATAAAAGAGACACTCAAGTGCTCTGCAAACACGAAGGGTCGTGCATTGACTCCCGTGCTCTCCCATGTCACATCGGTTCCTGCGCAGGCCGAAAACCGCTCGGCGTAGTGGGACAGTTGCCATGCAGTATGTGCGTGGGAAGGAGCGAGGGGTTAATGCAGTAGTGAAACGGATGGTTGGCCCGCGCCCATGCCCTATAAAGGGGTTTGGGCAGCATCCTTAATCCTTTCGCTGCCAAAGCGTCTCACCTCCCGCCTCCTTCTCTGGTGCACACCTCTGGCGATCCCCTGCACCTCGCCCCTCGCTGCGCCATGGCTCCCAAGAAGTCCAGGTCTAAGAAGGTGGTCGCACAAGGCTCCTGATCTCGAGATCCCTTTCTTCCTTTTGAGCCCCATGGCAAAGGGCAAGGGTTTGAGCAACTTGCCGGATACGTGGCAGATTTGTCGAACGAGCGAGGTCCGACCATCCTGGTCCACGCCAGCAAAGTCGTCGGTCATGGGGCGAGGGATGCAAGGGTCTTCTTATGCTTCCTGGTGGCGGGGATGGTTCCGCCAATGTCGCTCTTTCTCCATGCCGTGTTGTCCACCTATGGCGTGGTGCAAGCGCACCTCCACCCCAACGCCCTCCTCGCGTTGGCCATCTTCCAGCACCTTTGCGAGGCATACGTCGGGGTATGCCCTTCGGTGGCTCTGTTTCGTGTCTTCTTCGAGGAGCGCCTTGATGCCAGCGGCGCCATCTCCGACTGCCTCACCTTCCGTCTCCATCCGATCATGGTGATGCACCTCATCCCCATGCCGAGCAGAGACTAGAAGGAGCGGCGGGCGAACTGGTGCTTTGTGAGGTTCGCGGAGGAAGATGACCTCGTGGCGTACGCCCCGCCTGGACCTCACCGGCGAGCACGGCCGGCTGGAGGCCGCAGTAGAGAGGATCCAAAACCTCCTAGAGCTCCACCTCACCACCCACCCCGTGGTGAACTCTTACATTTGCCACAACATTGCACCGCTGCAACCGCGCTCCTGCCTTCATTGGGAGGTGCTCTCTCGGAATCACCTGACGAGGTTGCACCAGGAAAGCCCTTCTGAGAGCAAGATCTTGACAATCTCCAACTTTCTGACTGGCAGCAGTCAGACAAAATTGTTGAGGCCTCAAAGAGTTTGTGTGCTCATCCGACTGAGCGCCGCAGAATGTGAACCCATCATCGCATCCATGCCCCTCTATGACGAATGGGGTTCTGCTGCTACTCCGGGGCACCGGAGGTGTGGCAACCCCAGATCACCCATCTACAATACCCGTTATGCATATAATTCACAATCCAAGGAAAAGTGTTGTGAATCCACATAACTGAGTCGGTATCAAAGTCTTTTTTCTCTTTTCCAACACCATTCAAACCTTTTTGAGACAACTCTTTTGATGAAAACCAATATATACCAGTGGTATAAATACACCTTGATGCAAAGATATAACAAGATCTGAACAAAAATCAAGGCAAAAAATGAAAGCTAAACGCAGTTCTAGAAAAAGAGAACACTCGTTGAACGATAAGAGTGAAAACTGGAGTGTTCTTGGCAATGAAAAATGGATTATGTCTCCCTCCAAAACAAACATGATGTGATCCAACCATTTATTACAGCAAACAAAACAATAGAAAACTGAAAGCAAAAGTAAAGACGCTCCAAGAAAAACGCATAGAATATGAAGCAATAAAAATATAGTATGTTGAAAGGTGACCTAAGTTTTGCCGATGAAGAAGGGGTGCCTCGGGGCATCCCCAAGCTTTGACGCTTGTACTTCTTGAATATTTATTGGGGTGACATGGGCATCCCCAAGCTTGAGCTTTTGTCCATACTTCATCTCATCACTCTCCATTCCCTACACTTGAAAACTTCCTTCATACAAAACTTCACACAATTCTATTAGCAACATTAGCGTAAACATGATAGTAGATCAACCCTTTTGGTTCAGTTTCAAACTAAAATATACCAACCATTAAAGTATAAGCTACTGTAGCAACTTCCTCAAAAGTCCCATGATCAAAAGAACTCAAAAAGAAAGCGATCGAGAGGCAAACACAAATAGTGGCAGAATCTGTCAAAATAGAACAGCTGACAAAGATTGATTTTTTCAAGGACCTTTTGTTGCTCAAATCGAAAAGTGCAAAACTAATGAAAGTTTGGAAATAACCTGGGGCATATGCACAAGAAATCTCAGATCAAAAGGATGTTCTGGCAATTTTCACGAATTTTTACGGTGCAGCATCAAAATCTGTTTCAGAATAGCAACTTCCCCAAATCTTACCTCCCTCAAATTAGAGGTTCTTCTTGGCACAACAACGAAATAAAAATGATAAGGAGCGGTCATTACAGTAGTAGTAACTTCCAAGACTCAAATAAAATAAAAAGTACTAAAAATAAAACATTGGGTCATCTCCCAAGAGTGCTTTTCTTTAACGCCTTTGAGCTAGGCGCAGTAATTTGAAAAGATGCTCATGTAGGCGCCAGAAAAGAGCTTAAGGCAAAGGCGCCATAAAAGAACTTGAAGCAAGAGAGAGCATCAAAAAGCAAATATGAAACACATTTAAATTTAAACCACTTCCTATGAAAAAGAGTCTTGTAAAGGGACAAGTCATGAAAGCACAAAGCAACGAGCATAGGAAGGCAAAATAAGTGCAACTTCAAGAATTCCAACAAAAAGAGGGGAAACTCAATATTGTTGAGATTCATTAAACCATGTTTCCCTCTCTCATAATAACTTTCAGTGGCATCATGAATAGAATTAACAATATAACTATCACATAAAACATCCTTATCATGAGCCACATGCATAAAAGGATTAATACTCCCCACATGAACAATTGTAGTAGGAGCAAATTCACCAAAATAATTATTCTCATCACCATAATCATCAAAAATAGGAGGCATATTATAATCATACCTTGTTTTCTCCTCAATAGTAGGTGAACTGAAAATATTATACTCATCATTGTAATCATCATAAGCAATAGAACAACTATCTTCCAAAGTGTGTTCATATGTAAACATATCATCATTGGAAGGAACATGGATAGAACTAATGGTACAACAATTATTAACCTCATAATTTTCAGACTCAATACCAAAAAGATTTTCAATATTGAAAGTAGAATGCTTTTCCCAATCATGATCACTAATATAGGTAACAGGCATAAGAACATCATCGAGTTCAGACTCATCAAAAACTATAATAGGAGCAACATGCTTAGGGGAAAATGCCGTTTCCTCTCTCCTTTTACTCCTCTTCTTCTTCTTCTCTTCTTTAGGAGGGAGAAGCTTGAAAGGAAGCTTCTCCACATAATCTAGTTTATTGACAGAAACGACTGAAGAAACTTTGGAGGATTCCTCCTTTTTATTAATATGATAGAAACACAAATTAGACTTGTCATAATTTGGTAAAGCATCCTCTTTTATAACATTTTGTATGTAAGTATTTGCGCAACAATCTTTAACACAATAAACATGACAACCATGCAGGATGTTAATAGTATCAAAAGCACTCATATCTACCAAAGAAGTTTTTCTAGATAACTCTTCACACCCTAAAAATAAAGTAAGCTCATCATGCTGATTGAGGGTGATCTTGTCATCACAATATAAACTTGCAGTACTCATTGGATTAGAAAGGTCATTATTATGGCCCGGGCATTGAAAATTAAAATGACCCTTTTCATGGCAAAGTTCATAAATAAAAGGATAAAGGGCACAAACCTTTTCACCAAGCTCATCTAGAGCCCTGTGCCACATTCTAGTTTCTTCATTCCTATGGTGGATACAATAATCTTCTTTGTCGTGACTCTGTTCACAAGGTCTAAGTGCTCCACAAAAATTAACATGCTTATAAGAAATAGTACTTTCAGAAGTTTGAGCATGTTTATTGCAATCATCAATAACAACATCACTTTCTATGCAAGTGTCTTTAAAAGGTTCATGATACACATCCCCATTTCCTTTGGGAACATTAATATGGGAAGCAAAGGCTCTAAAACAATCAACCATAATTTGAGGATCAAGACCATATTTAGCACTAAGCTCTTATAAATCAGCAGTTTCAGCGAAAGACTTAATGCAATCATACTCATAATTTATACCTGATCCTTTACCTTTGTCGTTATCCCAATCTTCAATATTGCTTTGAATTGTTTCAAGCAGATTCCACTTAGCGTCAACCTCCTTGCTTGTGAAAGACCCTTCAAAATAGGCATCTAGATAGTCCCTGTAATGTCCTGAAAGCCTTGCATAAAAATTATTAATAACAATATTATGGGGAAGATCATGAATGGGACATTTGAGCATTAGTGACTTCAATCTTCCCCACGCTTGGGCAATGCTTTCTCCATCATGAGGATGAAAATTATAAATATAATTCCTATCTTTATGAACCTCACTAGAAGGATAGAATTTAGAATAAAAGAGAGATACAATTTCCTCCCAGTCAACAGGTCGGTCATCCTTCAGCGTCTTATACCATTCGCAGCTCTGCCCTTCAGTGATAAAGAGAATAGCTTCCTCTTAACTTCTCACTTGTAGAAATACCTTCACACTTGAACAACTCGCATAATTCATGTATAAAGAGCAAATGATCACCAGGATGGACAGTTCCATCCCCTAAATAGCAGTTATTCATAGCACGTTCAACAATCTTCATAGGTATTTTAAAGGAACGAGGATCACAAACATCACTAGAATTATCACATATGGGAGATAAAATATCATCAGAGCAAATTTTCTCCACTAAAGCTGAGGAACTAAAAATATCATGCTTAACAAAACCAGCTTCCCCAAGCTTAGACTTTTCTATAGCATTAGCAATAACGGTGTTCAAAGAATTCATGCAAATAACATTGCTATGCGAATAAAGCTCCAATGGTTTTTCAAACACTTCATGTCCTAACTCAGGAAAAATACTATAAAATTCTTTGTTTTCCATTAAGCCTAACTAGTGAAAATAAAAATAAGAAACAAAAAGATATAATTGTAGAATCTAAAGGAAATAACTTTGAGCACTCACCAGCAACTAAAAGACTTAGTAACCAGAGGATGTGAGTACATTTTACCTTACCTCCCCGGCAACGGCGCCAGAAAAGAGCTTGATGTCTACGCACGCTTCTATCCTTGTAGACAGTGTTGGGCCTCCAAGTGCAGAGGTTTGTAGAACAGCAGCAAGTTTCCCTTAAGTGGATCACCCAAGGTTTATCAATCTCAGGTAGGAGGAGGTCAAAGCTATCCCTCTCATGCAACCCTGCAATTACGATGCAAGAAGTCTCTTATGTCCCTAACACACCCAATACACTTGTCAGATGTATAGGTGCACTAGTTCGGCGAAGAGATAGTGAAATACAAGTAATATGGATAATTATGAGTAGTAAATGTAATCTGAAATAAATATCGCTGCGAGCAAACATGTAACAAAACTGAATGTAAATGGTGTTCAATGCTTGGAAACAAGGCCTAGGGATCATACTTTCACTAGTGGACACTCTCAACAAAGATAACATAATTGAACCAATAAATACTAACTTCACTATGCCACTCTAAACTATTCTCCAACTAGTCATCAACCCGTGCATCGCAAGGGCTAGTTTTCTAATATTGTCTTGCAATCAATACATTATGAACATATGTTGATTTGCAATATGAATAACTTACTTTCTGTATGTTTCCAGACATGTAGGTTTATAGATATGGGATTTATCAGATATTAATGCAAGTCAAACAATGAAATCTTCATACGTGATGACACCACCTGTGTATGTAATTGACATGCATAAAATTATGAAAGCAACAAACCTCTTTCATTATTTCTAAACTTAGAGATGTGTCTTTTTAACAAAATAAAGTTCTAGGTTGTGGATCAATTTTCTTTCTTTTTTCCCAAATGTTTTGATATGTATGATAATATCTTATATAAGTTTATTTCAAAAAGATATGTAAGATATGGGCAAATACATCTTTGTGACTTCAAATATGCAATAGTAATATTTTATTAGCATCTGGTTATTAATGGATGGTGTTGTCATATACAGCTTGCTAACTTTGGTAATTCAAGGGCCATAATTTCTTAATTAATTAATTAATGCTTCTAAGTAAGACTTTGTCAGTCAACATCAAGTAAGTATTTAGCAACATAAACAATATATTGTACTAATGATATGCTTTCAGTTTAAATAGATCACCATCTGCATAAGAGAAGATCATACTTCTAATGGCTTGTTTTGTCAATATATTCAAAATTAAATAAGCTTCTACACAGACATAGACAACTCAAATAGTTCACTCATGGTAATCCATTATATTAACTAAAATTTGCGGACATCCGAAAAAGTGCAAAATTATTTACGACTTTCTAAAGCACATCACTATCATGCATACACATGGGTAATAATTAAATAAATTGACACTTGCTTTTCAAAATAAAAAATAAAGCATTTAAAAACATATGCTAAGGCAGTTATTTGAAGCATGGTGATGAGATTACCCCCAGTAAGACATGATGATATTAAAAGTAGTTAACCCGATATTGTCAAATATGTACTTGTCACTAGTGGAAAACGGGCCTTTGGTCAGGGATCTTTAGTCCCGGCCGTTATCTGGGCCAGGACTAAAGGCCTGGCCACGTCGCCCCAAATTCGCCCACGCGTACGACATCCATTGGTCCCGGTTCATTACAAACCTTTAGTCCTGGTTTGAGACACAAACCGGGACTAAAG
Source organism: Dactylis glomerata (assembly GCA_007115705.1). Taxonomy (NCBI): domain Eukaryota; kingdom Viridiplantae; phylum Streptophyta; class Magnoliopsida; order Poales; family Poaceae; genus Dactylis; species Dactylis glomerata. The sequence goes on from QXEO01000431.1 coordinate 3,119,507, forward strand.
GGCTATGCGGTGGGCGGCCCGCATGTGCGCCCCCTTTAGTCCCGGTTTGTGTCTCAAACCGGGACTAAAGCCCCTCTCCCCTCTCCCCTCTCCCTTGTTTTTTTCTTGGATGGAGGAGTGTGGGTTTGTGCTAGTTTTCTATTTCATTCCTATGCACTAGAGGTGTTTGTTGAAATGTGTGTTAGAGCGATGCCACTTAAGTTCACCGAACACAACTACGATATGAGGTGCCCGAGCCACGCTTAAGCCTCTTCCTTTTTATTTCCACTTATTCTAAAAGGTTAGCAACTATATTTTCTTGTTTAGACCATGCGGTACTAATTTTAGGATCGTGATTGCGTTTGATATACTGTTGTATGATACAAATGAGCCATCCATGGATGTACGGTGATCGATGCACAGCCGCTTACAGAGAAGGCGTGCATTCTTTTCGAGATGCGGCCGAGGCGAACAAGCATAGTGGTGGCTTTATGTTTTGTCCATGTGTTGAATGTCGGAATGAGAAGGATTACACTTCCTCAAGAGTCATTCAGAACCACCTGCTTTGGTCCAGTTTTATGTTTGGCTATAATGTTTGGACCAAGCACGGAGAAAGAGGGGTTATGATGGAAGACGACGATGAAGAAGAGAACGATGATGACAACTACCGATCTATGTTCCCTGAGTATGCTGATACCGCAATGGAAGACAATGAAGAAGAAGATCAGGGTGAAGAACGGGAACCAGATGAGCCCACTGATGATCTTGGTCGGGTCATTTCTGATGCACGGCGAGGCTGCGACACAGAAAAGGAGAGGTTGCAGTTCGAGCAGATGTTATAGGACCACAACAAATTGTTGTACCCAACTTGTGAAGGTGGCCAGAAGAAGCTGGGTAGCACACTGGAATTGCTGAAGTGGAAGGCAGAGACCGGTGTGACTGACTCGTCATTTGAAAAGTTGCTGGTACTGATGAAGAAGATGCTTCCAAGAAAGAACGAATTGCCCGCCAGCACGTACGAAGCAAAGAAGCTTGTCTGCCCTCTAGGATTAGACGTGGAGAAGATACATGCATGCCCTAATGACTGCATCCTCTACCGCGGTGAGAAGTACGAGAATATGGATAAATGCCCGGTATGCACTGAATTGCGGTATAAGATCAGAAAAGATGACCCTGGTGATATTGAGGGCGAGCCACCCAGGAAGAGGGTTCCTGCCAAGGTGATGTGGTATGCTCCTATAATACCACGGTTGAAACATCTGTTCAGAAATAAAGAGCATGCAAAGTTGTTGTGATGGCACATGGAAGATCGTATGAAAGACGACAAGTTGAGGCACCCTGCTGATGGTCGGCAGTGGAGAAAAATTGAGAGAGAGTTCCCAAGATTTGCAGGTGACGCAAGGAACTTATGGTTTGGTCTAAGTACAGATGGCATGAATCCTTTTGGGGAGCAGAGTTGCAGTCACAACACCTGGCCCATTACTCTATGTATCTACAACCTTCCTCCTTGGTTGTGCATGAAGTGGAAGTTCATTATGATGCCAGTGCTTATCCAAGGTCCAAAGCAACCTGGCAATGACATTGATGTGTACCTAAGGCCATTAGTTGATGAACTTTTACAGCTGTGGGCTGAATCAGGTGTACATGTGTGGGACGAGCACAAACAAGAGGAATTTGACCTTTGAGCGTTGCTTTTCGTAACCATCAATGATTGGCCTGCTCTTAGTAACATTTCAGGACAGTCAAACAAGGGATACAATGCATGCACGCACTGTTTGGATCAGATAGAAAGTATATATCTGGACAAATGTAGGAAGAATGTGTACCCGTACAATCGTCGTTTTCTTCCACCCAAGCATCCCTTAAAGAAAAAAGGCAAGCATTTCAATGGCAAGGCAGAAACCCGGGGGAAGCCTGTCACCCGTACTGGTGCTGAAGTATTTGATATGGTCAAAGATTTAAAAGTAATCTTTGGAAAGGGTCCTGGCAGCCAACCTGTTCCTAACGGCCCTGATAAGCGTGCACCTATGTGGAAGAAGAAATCTATATTTTGGGAGCTACCCTATTGGGAAGTCCATGAGGTCCGCTCCGCAATCGACGTGATGCACCTGACGAAGAATCTCTGCGTGAATATTCTAGGCTTCCTAGGCTTGTATGGGAAGTCAGAAGATACACCGGAAGCACGGGAGGACCAGGAACGTCATAAAGGACGAGACGGCATGCATCCAGGGCAGTTTCAAGGGCGTGCCAGCTACGCTCTTACCAAGGAAGAGAAGGAAATCTTCTTTGAAGTCCTTTTCAGTATCAAGGTCCCGACTGGCTTCTCGTCGAATATAAAGGGAATCGTAAATATGAAAGACAAAAAATTCTAAAACCTAAAGTCTCATGACTGCCACGTGCTTATGATGCAATTGCTTCCGGTTGCATTGAGGGGAATTCTACCATAAAATGTTTGCCTGATAATTGTGAAGGTATGTGCATTCCTCAATGCAATTTCTCAGAAGGTAATCGATCGAGAAAGTCTATCAGGGTTACAGATTGATGTGGTCCAATGTCTGGTCAGCTTCGAGTTGTTGTTCCCGCCATCGTTCTTCAATATAATGACACACTTCCTAGTTCACCTAGTCGAAGAGATTAGAATTCTCGGTCCTGTGTTTCTACACAATATGTTCCCCTTCGAGAGGTTCATGGGAGTCTTAAAGAAATATGTTCGTAACCGTGCTAGGCCAGAAGGAAGCATCTCTAAGGGCTATGGAACAGAGGAGGTCATTGAGTTTTATGTGGACTTTCTTCCTGACCTTAAGCCGATTGGTGTTCCTGAATCTCGGTATGAGGGTAGGCTGATAGGAAAAGGCACACTAGGAAGGAAAGCAAAAGTATGTATGGACGGACATTCATTCACTCAAGCACACTACACAGTTCTACACAATTCCACCATGGTGGCTCCGTATATCGAGAGACACAAGAATATTCTACGCTCCGAAAACCCGGGGAAGGCTGACTCTTTGATTAAAGGGGAACATGAGAAGACTTTCGGCAGTTGGTTGCAGACACATATCATGAATAGCAACACCATTGGAGATCAGCTGTACTGTTTGGCCAGGCCACCATCTTCGACTATATGTACTTTCCAAGGGTACGAGATAAATGGGAATACATTTTACATGGTCGCCCAAGATAAAAAAGAGCACCAACCAAAATAGTGGTGTCCGCTTTGATGCAACAGACGATAATGGGCAGAACGACACATATTATGGGTACATAGAGGAGATATGGGAACTTGACTATGGACCTACTTTTAAGATCCATTTGTTTTGGTGCAAATGGGTGAAGCTGACAGGAGGCGGGGTAGTTGTAGACCAAAAGTACGACATGACAACAGTGGATCTCAACAATCTTGCGTACATGGACGAACCATTCGTCCTAGCCAACGATGTCACTCAGGTTTTCTATGTGAACGACATGTCTACAAAAATGAGAAAAAGAAATCAGCAAAAGAAGACATCGTCCGATGAGCCAGAGCGCCACATAGTTCTTTCAGGGAAAAGAAATATCGTGGGAGTAGATGACAAGACAGACATGTCAGTAGATTATAATAAGTTTCATGAAATTCCACCCTTCAAAGTGAAAACTGACCCAAGCATCCTACTGAATGATGAAGATTCTCCATGGCTACGACCCAGAAGAAAACAAAAATAATAGATAGGAATGTTGGTGCAATAATGTAATAATGTATTAAACCTTTTATGTAATGCATGTATGGAATGTACTAAACCCTTATTTAAGGAGCATGTGTGTTAATAATGAACTAATATTTTCAATTAATAAAATAGAAAATGGATTTGAATTACTTATTCAAATTCAAGCACTTTTCATGTTGAAAGTTTAATAAGATTCAAAAATATGCAAAAAATATTAGTTAATCTATTATTTACTTGAAAATGGCAATTTTGTTAATAGTTTGATAAGTTAGAATAAGTTAACACAAATAAGTTAGGTTATTTTGGTAGAAAATAAGTTAAGATTCAAAAATCGGTAAACACAAATAAGTTAGGTTAATTTGAATAGTTAGAATAATTGATTTTGAAAATAGGAAAAAGTTTTGAATTACTTATTCAATTTCAAACACTTTTCATATTAAAAGTTTTGTCAGATTCTAAAATATGCAAAAAGAATATTAATCAATATAGTTTTAATTGAAAATGGCAAAATAGTTAATAATTTGCATAGTTAGAATAATTGATTTTGAAAATAGGAAAAAGTTTTGAATTACTTATTCAATTTCAAACACTTTTCATATTAAAAGTTTTGTCAGATTCTAAAATATACAAAAAGAATATTAATCAACATAGTTTTAATTGAAAATGGCAAAATAGTTAATAATTTGAATAGTTAGAATAATTGATTTTGAAAATAGGAAAAAATTTTGAATTACTTATTCAATTTCAAACACTTTTCATATTAAAAGTTTTGTCAGATTCTAAAATATACAGAAGTTATTCAATTTGAAATTCAAATTCATATTCAAATGAAATCTGAAAAAAATATTAGGCTTGGCGCGCATTTGTTACCCCTTTAGTCCCGGTTCGTTTTACCAACCGAGACTAAAGGTCTGGGGCTCGGGCGCGAACTGGAAACCGCCGCCCAAAAGTCTTTAGTCCCGGTTGAAGCCACCAACCGGGACTAAAGACCCTTTAGTCCCGGTTGGTGGCTTCAACCGGGACTAAAGACCCCCCTTTAGTCCCGGTTGAGGCCACCAACCGGGACTAAAAGGGGGGTATATAACACCGCGCCACTCCCTCTTCTTGCCCAGTCACACACTTAGCGAAAATCAGATCGACGACGCCCGATGCAGAGGAGCTCCGCCGCCCCCAACGTTGCGGTCGCCGGTCCGATTGACGCTGCCGTCGTCGACGCCGCCGCCCCCGACACCCGCGACTGCTACCTGGCCCCGACGCCCACAGCAGCGCCGCCACCTGCGCCCCCGACGCCCTGCAACAGCCGCCCGCCCGCAGCCATCGCCGCCCGCCCCGGCCAGACGCCCGCAGCAGCGCCGCCGCCTGCGCCCCCGATGCCCCGCAGCAGCCGCCCGCCCATAGCCGTCGCCGCCTGCCCCGGCCAGACGCCCACAGCCAACGCCGCCGCAGACGCCCGCAGCCGCCGCCCCCGACGCCCAGCACCTCGACGGCCGGCACCTCCGACGACCTAGCTTAGCTAGCTAGGTATAAAATTGTTAATTTTTATTTTGTTTAATTTTTGTTTAATTTGTTAAGTTTATTAGGGTTAGAAATGTTAGAAATAGGAAATAGTTAGAAATATGAATTTGTAATAGTTAGAAATGTTAGAAATAGGAATTTGTTTTAACTAGTTAATAGCTAGAAATAGTTAATAGTTAATTTGTTAGAAATTGAAATAGTTAATAGTTAGAAATAGTAGTTAGAAAATTAGGGTAAAAAAGAATTTAGTTAGAATTTAGTTAGAATGTGTTAGAATTTAGTTAGAATGTGTTAGAATTTAGTTAGGGTTAGTATCTAGAAAAGAGTGTTAGAAAATAGTTAGGGTTAGTAGTTAGAATTAGTAGTTAGAAAATTGTTAGGGTTAGTAGTTAATTTGTTTTGTTATTAGTTAGGGTTAGTAGTTAGAAAATAAGTTAGGTTATTTTGTTAGGTTAATTGTTTGTTAGTTAGATTATTTTGTTAGGTTAATTGTTTGTTAGTTACGTTAATCAAATGTCGGTATTGTTCCATATAGCATCCATAATTGAAATATAAATGTCTGTATTTTGCAAAAACTACGGATCCACATAGGAGGAACCTAGAAGAGGAAGAAATTCTGGAAGATATAATCAAAGACGCCCCTGATGTTGAACCAGCTGAATCTCCATCGTCATATCTGAACCCCTCCGGGGATGGAATAGAGGTCGACTGACATGAAGATGAAGCCGACGGAGAAGGCGATAGCTCCGATGATGGAGATGGTGATAGCTCCGCTGATGGAGAAGCCGGTGGACAATTAACGAAGTCCCGCGAGGTATATATATGAAGTTCGGCAATCACTTGTAATATGTGAAAATATTGGAGATAGTTGTATATTGTATACATATACATTGACGAATGTTTCTCCTCTTAGGCCTCCACATCGAGCAAAGCTACGAAACGAGGCCCGACCAAAAAGTTGGATGCACGAACGCATTACACCTTTGAGGTCATATTGCCTACGGGCGAACCCAAGCTTCCTAAGAAGGTTGCCGACACATTCAAGAAGCAATGCGGAGTTCTGGTTAGGGATCACGTCCCGATCAGCGTTTGGAAGTGGAACAAGCACAAAGGGGCAGACGATAGTGAGTATGTCGCCGAAAGGTACAAAGAGAGTCTTTGGAATGATCTCATGGCACATTTCAACCTGCCAGAATGTGAAAATGAAGACCCCGCAAGACAACTGAGGGCCAAAGTCAAGCAGTGGACTCTAAATAAGATGGCCGAACTGTTCCGGGTGTGGAAGAAGAAATTATGGAAAAACTATCTGAAGACAAAGAAAGTGCCAGTATTCGATGGGTATCTAGCGAAGCAAGCGAATCACTGGAAGGCATTTCAGGAGTACAAGGAGTCAGAAGATGCCAAGGCATTATCAGAAAAGAACAAGAAAAATGCCGACAAGAAGAAATATCACCACACGCTGGGGCTAGGGGGCTACGAGACTGCCATCCCAAAGTGGCATAAGAAAGAGCAAGAGATGATTGCTAAAGGGATCACACCTGAACCCATCCGTGATGAGTGGGAAATGAGAGCAAGAAATTGGTTCCTTGCGTATGGTGGTTCGTACGACGAACTAACAGGGGACCTTATCTGCAGTGACGGTCTTAGGATACCCAGGGAAAATTAGAAAAAAATAGTGAAAGAAATTAAAGAGGGAAAAAGATAGTTCACTCCAGATAGAGAGAAAGACTTGCTCACACTGGTCCTCGGGAATGACGAACACGGAGGACGAATGTGAGCCTTTGGTCCTTCTTACCCGTGGTGGCTTGGGTTTGCCAAAGACCAAGAGACTTACAGAAGCCGAGCAAGAGCAAAGAAGCGACAGCAGGATGAGGAAAATGACAATTTCAACCAGTTGCTTGCCAGACTTAACAAGCAACAACAGTAGATTGACGAACTTAGAGGAGTAGTGCGCCAGCAAGATCTTGCACTCGATATTATCGCCAGCCCATCTAAGCGGAAAAGCAGCGTGGCTGAATCTGAGGCCCCGACTGACAATGCACGACGAATGATAGAGGGCGGTCCCGGCTACCCTGTGGATGGAATCAAGGAGTCAACATCATGTGAACTCCATCAGAGAATGAAGAACATATCCATGAAGGTGGCCATCGGACAAGCTTTACCTTCTGGCCCTGATGTACGCTGGCATGGCCGTGAGATTCCAGCTGGCTATGCTAAAGTCGAGGTCGATGAAATCGTGCCGGGTTTTCATGATATGGAGCTTGACATCGCTGGACCCGAAGATTAGAGGACACTCGGAGAAGTACCGGGTGGAGTCATTCTATGGGACAAGAACTACATCAAGCTTCTAGGCTCGGCCCCAAGGACAACACCGCCTCCGAGTCGTCGCAGGTCACCTACACCTCCATCACCTCCAAGCCCTCCACATGACTACGGCCACCACAACACGAGTCCATCTCGATCACCACCGCCGGACTTGGGTCGGCCGTCTTCGCCGCCGGCCGCTAAGGATACTAAGCGGAAGCGTGCCAGCAAGAACGCTCCATCGATGAGTTCTAAGCGACGGAGCCCCCCAAAGCGCAAACTGTCGCCCCTCCCAACGGTACCTCATGCTAATCTTCCCATCAGACCTTATGATCGTACCCCCGAGGAAAACTCCAGGATCGCAAAGGAACATTATGATGCGCAGATGAAAAAGAAGGAACCCAAGCCCCGCCCGGAATACACCGAGAAGCAAAAAGAATATGCAAAATACTTACTGACCCTTCTATCGCAGTATGACTTGCACCATAAGCCTGATGACTATCTACGCATATTGCAGAAGGAAGGGAAAAAGAGCAGATCACGTGCAAGTGCAAGTGGGAGCAAATCAAGTACAAGTACAAGCAAAAAAAGATCAGACGTTCCTCAGCTTGGACAACAGGCCAAACAATCGATCCCACCCCTCAGGGTGTTATCCGAGAATGTTCCCTCTCTGGTGCAGGGGCAAAAATTGGAAATAGCATAGAAGTGGGCGGCTAAATGGGGTATGATTGTTGAAGACGTTCTGGCTTCCCAAGACGAGAGGTTTCCCAAGGCTGTTGTAGCCCCTAAGCCTAAATTTGTCATGGGAGGGCCTTTGGTCAGCAAAGAAAGGTTGGAAGATCTCCCAACAAATATGCGTTACTTGCATACATGGTACATGAATGAAGCAAAGAATGGGAGAATAATGATCGTGGCACGTGTCCCACGAGAGTACTACGGCCGTCCCGAAGAGATCCATGTCGACTTTGACGAACTCTTCCAGATGTACAACTGCGACGCCCTCGACAAATCTCTCATGAGTTGCTATTGTCTGTAAGTTTTTCAATTCGTTGTCTACATATAACTTGTTCAGTTATTTCAATTCATTGTCTACATATAACTTGTTTAGTTATAACTTTTGTACTCTATTATGCAGAATGAAGATCTTGGTCTGTAAAAGTAGGAACATCATAAATATTGGGTTTATTGACCCAGATAAAATACATATAAAGACGCTAACTGATAAACCCAAGGAGACGGAAGAAAACCTTCTAAGGTTTCTAACGGATCAAAAATTTTGTGACCACATACTGTTTCCATACAACTTCAAGTGAGGGTCTTACTCTGTTGTGTCCATTCACTTATAAGTGTAATTGATAAGTTACTGACATATATATATACATGTGCAGCTACCACTGGATTCTGTTGGACATTCAAATTGATAAGGGAAGAGTTGATGTCTTCGACCCATTATCGAGAAACATGGAACAGTTCCAAAGCCTGCAGGACATGCTCCAAGGGTAATTTCAATCATTCTTGCGCTCTATCGGTCTATTTCGATGATTTTCTGAGATATCAAGTAATGAAAAACTTAGCAAATCATTTTCCTTGTCGGGCAGGGTTTGAAAGCGGTTCAAGTGCATGACTGACGGTATATCTCATGAGAAGCAGACCTTTAGAGCGGTTCAGGTAAGTAGTACGCGATACTTCTATTTTCAATACATTTATGATGCTAGATTATTATTTTGATTATATTCTATTCTCGTAAAGTGTGACCAGCAGCCACAGGGGACGCATCTATGTGGATACTACGTTTGCGAGTTCATTCGCACGTTTACCTCTGAGCACAAGGATTACAGATACGACGTAAGCAATAAACATTCACACCTCTATTTTTACCCGTCATTCTTTGTTATCATGATTGACATTCATATTGATCTCCTTTTTTATATAGTTCACGGCCATGCGGGAGAAGTGCCTACCAGAGCAACGCGCAATCGATGTTGCAGAGCAGCTAGCGGCCTTTTTGAGGACAGAAGCTGTAGATGATAAAGGATATTTAGTGTAGCTAGGGGTCATTACTAATGTTGGTCCATGTAATCGAATAGACGGGCTCTAGTCCCGGTAATTGTGATCTCCATATAATTATATATATATATACTCGACCGTAAGATAAGTTATCTTACATATATATGCACTAACATGTATGCGTAGAATTATATAAGAAGTGTTTTTAAAATGAAGAAAGAAATAAAATAAAATACAACAAAAATAATTCCCCCGAACACCTAAACCCTCTCGTCAAAAAAAACACATAAACCCTAAAACAAAAACAAAATCTGTAGAGGCTCTTTAATCTCGGTCCGTGTTACAAACCGGAACTAAAGGGCCTGTCCGTGAAGGCGCTCCGAGACACCCACGTGGAGGCCCTCTAGTCCCGGTTGGTAACAGGGCCGGGACTAAAGATTTAGCCTTTAGTCCCGCCTTTGGAGTCCCGGTTTGCAAACCGGGACTAAAGGCCGTTACGGGCCGGGACTAGAGGCCCTGTCCCCACTACTGTGTCTTCATAATCGTGGCGAACCAGAACCAAAGTGAGCTGCGAAGGGGTTGTGTGATGCCTCTTGCGTAATTCTTCAACCATGGAGGTTAGCACATAATCAGTTAACAATTTTTATTTACCAACATTAGCCGGCAATACTGGTCTTGTGATGAATAAAATAGGCAACTGGGAGTTCTGGATACTTAGATCATGGGAATGAGAAGATTAGTTGCTCAACAACAACATTCGACCATGGCTGACATCCAAATTCGTCAAATCACTCATGCATTGATGTATACTCTGAAGGCTTCTTTCCCTCCGATATCTTTTTTTGCCTCTGATATCTGACAAAAACAATCACATGGGAATGATAAGATGAGTTGCGCAACAACTACATTCGTCCATGACCATGGCTTACATCCAAATTCATCAAATCACTCATACATTGATGTATACTCCGAAGGCTTCTTTTCCTCCGATATCTTTTTTTGCCTCTGATATCTGACAAAAACATTCACATGTTTTCCCCTGGAATAAGAAAAAAGCCTGTCAGATAAGAAATTCAAACTTAGTTGTAGCAATTTACATGAGAGAAACATAAATGTCCATTACCGATTGCTGACAACGCAAAAACATTCACCACACCTCAAATCTTAGGCATACGTGGTATGTTCCAGGCAATTAGCCCTGTGATGCAAACTGCTAGCAGAAAATAATGATCTCCTTTATTTGTTGGATGTCGTGGCCCTCCCTCAAAAGATGCAGCTCCAGATCTTGTTCATGGCTCCTGGTTGCTGCTAGCCTGCAGCTACCTTGTATATAAATTAAAGCAAATCAACTACCACGCATGGAAATTGATCGTCAGGGAGGCTGCTTATGACTGAAACAATCGGGAGCTCCTGCATATCTGATCACAAAAAAAGAGAACGCTAGGATTTGAGGGAGTGCCGAATCGAGGAAACCCCTTGTCACCGACCAATTATATCTTGCAGTTTGCTGGCAAATGCAAACGTTGGGGCTTCAGGATTGCTAGATCGTCTACATGGAGCAGCGTGAACTGCTATTGATGCTGTGCACACGCCGGAATTTTCGGTCGGGGGATTGCTGGTCGCCAGCCTAGGTAGACACGCCACGGAACTGCCGATCACCTGACTGGTTTGTAAGCGAGACTACGGTCAATTCTATCCAATATAACCTTGAGGAATCGCCGATGGTCGGACTGATTGTAAGCAAGACTACAATCAAATCCATGTTGTATTACATCTGCGCGGAGGAGCCTGAGCGGAGGCGACATCTCCCGCAACAGCAGATAATTCATGGCGGCGGTGGCGATTAGATGCATTAAGAACTAAGATTTGACTTTTTTTCTTCCTTTACTTTCTTACACCTTGAGAAACGATTCGGCAACACGGGCATATCATCCGATGGTTGCTGATCGATCACAGGTTATCTAATGTTTATAATTTTCTAGCCTCTAGAATTAACGTGGAGCCTCCTACGGTGCCTCTAATTAGTAAATATAAGATATAAGATGGATAACAAACACTAATTATGCGTAGGGCTACGAAGCACTCCTCAAAGTTCGTATTTCCCCAAACTAGATTGCCCCACACTGTCCTCTTGAGCGCACTAGATGGTTCCAACAAACACCAACAATCATAGAGACACTAGCCAAAAAGACACACACAATGCGCACACCGTCACCTTTATATCATGGTACAAGATGTCTCCGGAGATTACAATAAATAAGCACGGGAGTAGCATAATATCTGAAGTATAGTATCTACCAATTCAACTAGAAACAAAGCTCACGATCACATATAGATCACATCATGGGAAGAGAGAGATGAACCACATAGCTACCGGTAGAGCCCTTAGCCCCGGAGGACAACTACTCCCTCCTCATCATAGGAGACAGCAATATTGGCGGAGATGGCAGTGAAGTCGATGGAGACGGCGGTGGAGGCGACATCGTCGATGGAGATGGCTCTGGGGGCACTTCCTCATCCCGACAGGGTGCCGGCGGTGGCGGCGGCGGAGCTGCAGGACTTCTTCTCGAAAAACACCGATCGTTTTAGGGTTTTTCGTCGGAAAGCTTTATATAGGCGGAGAGGCGGTGTCAGAGGTGGACCAGGGCCACCACACCATAGGGCCGTGCGGGCCAAGGGGCGCCACCCTAGGGTGTGGCTGCCCTCTGGCCCCCCTCCGGCTCTCGTTCGGTCTTCGTCCTTCGTCCGGGAAAAATAGGAGTTTCGGTCTTTGTTTCATCCAATTCCGAGAATATTTCCTGTGTAGCTTTTCTAAAACACAAAAACAGCAGAAAACAGGGAACTGGCACTGTGGCATCTTGTCAATAAGTTAGTTCCAGAAAACGCATAAAAATGCCACGAAGTGTAAACAAAACATGAAGCAAATGGTGTAAAACAAGCATGGAGCATCAAAAATTATAGATACGTTTGAGACGTATCACCTTACAATAGGTAGTGGTTCTATAATTGGAAAAGGTAACATCGAGGAGTTCTTTAATCATGTTAGTATGCATAAAGATGTTGAGGATAGATCTTTAGCCGAGCTTGCTCCTAGTTATGAAGTTGTTGCTGCTTATTTAGTTCACATGTTGGAGGCTAGGTTTGTTAACCTTAATCCTTTTATGCAGCAAATATTTCTTAAGCTTCATGATATAGCAGACTTCAAAAAGAAAGATTTTATTTTGGAGACTTTGCGTAGAGAATTTAGAGATGTTGCTATAGAATCTAGGAAAGTTTTTGAGCATTTTAATATGCTTGGCTCGCGCGTAAATGTTGTTGGTACAAACAAGGAAGAAATCAAAGTACCAATACCTTGCAAACTCGTAGGATTGCATGAAGCTTTGGAAATGGAACATCCCAAGATTTTATCAAATTTTGGGGTAAATTTTTTGCTTTTGTTTTGGTCGTAATGATTGAAATTTCACAGGGATTTGAAACTTTTTTAGTGTTATTTAAAAGCTTTATTATAAAATTAATTTAAAAACTTTCTATTACTCCTGAAGTACTCATTTAAGAAATAGGATTTCAAAATATTATTTTGGTTTTATTCAAAACCTATGCAAGTTATTGGCAAAGGAATATTTCCTAAAATGATTTTATTGTCTAAAAGGTTTTGCATTGCAAAAAGGTGATTTGAAAACAATTTTCAAATATTATTTTCTCAGGTTTCAAAGAGATTATTTTGAGAACTCTATTTTCTATTTTGCAATATGCACACAAAGCCCTTTGGCCAATTCTAAAGTTTTTATTGAAATTTGGTTTATATCATGAGAAGTGTTTTCTTACTGTTTTGAAATGATGCTTTGAGTTTTTGAAAACTTTTGAAACTGGTTTGAATGGATTTTAATATGTTTTGAACAAGTTATAAAAGAAATAGGAAAAATAGAAAAACAAAAACAAAAGAACAAAAAAAAGTAAAAGAGGTCGTGGGGGACCGAACCGGCCCAGGCCAGAAGCAGCCCATGGCCCGCTAACCCCCAGTCCTAAAAGGGTATCGTCGCTGCCCTCTCTCCTTTGCTGACGGGGTGGCCCCACCTGTCAGGCTCATCCCCTAGCTCCGGCCAGAGACCTGGGAAGGCACGGCTGCGCTTCTAGCCGCTTGATCTCGCCCCTGCCCGCCGAACCCTACCCCCTCCCACACGCTACCCTCCCCTATAAAGCTGATCACGTTCTCGGGATCACCGCGCCGCGCTGATCATCGTCCACGCCTTCATCATCACAGAAGACCACCGAAGCATCGCCGGAGTTCAAACCCGAGCCGCACATCGCCGGCGATGCGCCGGAACCCTAATCCACCACGGTGAGCACCCCTCTCTCTCTTTCTCTGTCCTTCAGATTCTAATCCAACGGCTCAGATCCAGCCACTTACAAAATCGGTATGGTCTGATCTAGACCATACAATGCTCTTAAGATCCAACGGCCCTAAGGCCCGATCCAAACAAACTGTTATGCTCCAATAAGAAGCTGCCACATGTCGGCCCTCTGTTTAAACATATTTCAAATTAGAATTTCAAACCAGATTTCTTCTAAATCTTGCAAAATTCATATCTTTTGATTCATAGATCCAAAAATCACAAATAATATGTCTCTGGAAAGCTAACAATGTGTAGAATCTATTAGTGCCATAAAATTTCATAATTTCAGTAATTAATTTGAATTCATTTTCAAATTAATTCAAACTCATCTGTTTCACTATTTAATTCATATCTTTAGTTCTACACATCCAAAAATTACATATTTGTAGTCTTTGGAATCCTCTGATCATGTAGAACATTATAAAATCAAGAAACATCAAAGTTGATATGTGCACACACTTTGTACATTCAAATCTATCCAAATCACTAATTTGATCATATTTTGAGTTCTAAAATTTATTTTAGAATGAACCCAATTACAATATCTTTGTTTTACTGCAAGCTATCCAGTAGCATTACTTCCCAATTTTCTAGAATCACTTCATAAACATTCAAATTCAAATATGAGGATTTGAGTATTTCCTTCATAGATCAATTCTATTCCTCTTTCAGCATTGTTTCTTTTGTACAATAGTAAACCCTATGATCATAGCTAGCTACCAAAGATCATCTTGACACCACCTTGACACAAATCATATCTATCTAAATCTATCTTGTCTAGTCACATATATTCAAGTTGCAATTGTGTTATTTGAGTAAAATGTGATATGTCTCAATCATAAGTTTTGTTCTTGCTAATGTGGTGTAGTTTAATTCACACCATAGCACCTTGTCCATACTTCATGATTGTCCAATAGAATCCTTGAACCATATTCCCAAGTATCATCCATTCATATCAAATACTTTGTTCACTTAATATTGATCACATGTGTTGAACTATTCAATTTGCAAATTAGTTAATTGAGTAATTCAATGCTTCATGAATCCTTGCCCAATGCCTAAGTGTAATATATGCTATTTATGAATAATTGTTGTCACACTTATTCAATAGTATTGCCATTGCACTATTTATAGCTTGTGTGATCTATTTCACATGAGTCAGTTCAAGTTCTATTCATGCCTTAGTAAAGCATAAAGACTACATCAGTTATGTCTTGCTTAGCCAATTCTCTTCAATCATATTGATCTTTCCCAACTAGGCTCTCAAAACCATATCTCACAATCCATAATTCTATTTCCATATCTTTTCTATCACAAATTGTTAAACAAACCCTTTGTTTTGTTTGATTATGCTTGAATTGTATTATGTGTTTATGGTTGTGCTATTTCTGTGTTATAGTTTGTGCGAAGAGCTACGTGCTTAGTTGAGAGGAGTGAAAGATCATGATCTTCAAAAAGGCAAGTGACACAAATATCTTCTACCTACTTTTACTACTGCATTAGTGTTTTCAGTAGTATGCATGATAGGTGGAATATTCAACTGTTTTACAAAATGCTAGATCCTAGTAGTGAGTAGCTATCCATGAAACCCCACTTGGTAGGATGCTAAAAATACTTGAATACTGATGCCATGCTATGATCACTTTATCAAAGTTGTTTTGTGAACAAATTAACAACTTCAACTAAAATGAAACACCTGGGTGGATTGGTTTGTGACGGAGGCAAAGCAGGTGGGTTCTGGGGCACATGCTAGTAAGGATGTGTACTCAGGATACCGCTCGGGGTGGCCACTCAGGATTAAAGAGATTAACATGTCTTCCATATTTAGAGTACTTCCAGTGCAGCCTTATGACACTATGGACTCTGTCTTGATTGAGTAGGATTAAGGGTTTAGCCAAGAGTACTGACATGAGGTGGTAGCAAAATATAGGGGGCACGGTCATACTAGTTTGGTTGAATGCTTTTTCTGAAAGGTCTTGTCTTATTTTATTCTTCGGGGGTAAAATAAGTCTTAAGGTGATAGTGCACAACCCCTGCAGGGTGTCAAAATCTAAGCGTTTAGCCATGTCCTCGGTTATGGACAAATGAGTCTCTAGTCATGGAATGTTCGGAAGAATCTCATCACCGTTTCTGAATGCTTTAAAACTTGACTAGAAACAATTAGGCAGGAGCTCAGGGCCATACACTCCGAGGGGTGGTGGTTTATGATGTTCCAACTTTATTGAGTTTCGCCCAGAACTACATGCCTAGCTAGTATGTAGTGTATGGGGGTTATCTTGACCCTTATAAACTAAATTTTTGAAAGAAAGTTTTGCAAAGAATTATAGGATAAATTTGGTGTAGCGCCCTACCTTTTGCTAAAGGCAGAACTCCTGTGTTAGTGTGCTACTCCCTGGATCATTAGATAGCACCACAGTACAAAATATAGTAATCATTACAGATAGTGTCATTTATTACATCGCAAATCCAGATACAATAGTCTTTAAAGCTTACAAAATTAGCTTAGCCACTTGGACTTGCTTGAATACCAGAGTTTAACACAAACTAACACAACGGAAAGTAAATTGCAATGAGCCTCCATCTTCAGCAATGTGCTTGATACGTCCATATTGCATCACTATTTTGTATCATAATTTACTGTTATTCATTGATATATTTCATATTTAGATATGATACTTATGTTATTTCCTTTGTTTTCACATGTTTGATGATCATTGGAGGATTTGCTGCCGGAGTCAGGATTCTACTAGAAAAGGACCGTCAAGACACCATATTTCGGAAGATCAGGAAAATTCTAGAAAAATACCAAAAAAATCTATTTTACCAAAAGACTCCGGAAGCCAGAAGGAGAAGGAGAGAGGAGCCAGGGGGCGGCCTCACACACAGGGGGCGCGGCCTGGCCCCTGGCCGCGCCGGCCCTGTGTGAGGCCACCCTGGCCCACTTCTAGTCTCTCCCCTTTGCGTACTTCATCGTCCCCAAAAACCTAAGTCAAGGGGGGCTCAGAGTTAGACACAGCCGCCTCTGCGGGGCGGAAAACACTAGAGAGAGAAAAGCTCTCCGGCAGGGAGAAATCTGCCGAGGAAATTCCTTCCCGGAGAGGGGAGATCGTCGCCATCGTCATCATCATCGCACCGGACTTCATCGGGATCATCATCATCATCATCATCTCCATCACCAGCACCTTCATCTCCATCATCACCACGCCATCCCGCTGTAACATCTTGAGTTGGATCTTGTTATATTCATAGGGGAAACTTTCCCGGTGTTGATTACTATTGTAGTTGATGCTATTGAGTGGAACCGTTGAATTAAGGTTTATGTTCAGATTGTTGTTTACCATTATTTCACCTCTGATCATGATCCATATGATGTCTTGTGAGTAGTTCGTTTAGTTCTTGAGGACATGGGAGAAGTCAAGATGTTAGTAGTGAATTATTGTTGAGAAATATTTAATGGTTTGATATTGTTGTGGTGCTATTTCACTAGTGGTGTCATGTGAACGTCGACTACATGATACTTCACCGTTTACGGGCCTAGTGAGATGCATTGTGTATTTGGCTACCAATTGTGGGGTTGCTGGAGTGAAAGAAACCTAAACCTCCGTTGGGAAACCATTGCACCAGGGAGCGTAGGATTTTAGAGTTTAAGGCTGTGGTTAGATTTATCTTAATTACTTTCTTGTATTTGTGGATGCTTGCAAGGGGTATAATCACAAGTGTGTATTTATCCTAGTAAGGGTAGTGCGCTAGCACAGGTTCACCCCCATAACACCTATCAAACCAATAAAGACTATTAGCGGTATGAAGCGAAAGCTCTTGACAGAAACTCCCGTGTGTCCTCGAGAACGTTTGGTTATTATAAGTTACACAACCGGCTTGTCCTTTGCTGAAGAAAGGATTGGGCCACTTGCTGCAATTATTACTATTGTCTTTTATTTACTTGCACTTTATTTACTTGTATTACCAAATACCCCTGAAAACCTGGTTGCTCGTATTTACAGTGAATCCTTGATCAAAACCACTTGTCAACACCTTCTGCTCCTCGTTGGGTTCGACACTCTTATTTATCGAAAGTACTACGATACACCCCCTATACTTGTGGGTCATCAAGACTATTTTCTGGCGCCGTTGCCGGGGAGTGTAGCGCTATTGAAGAGTGGAATTGGTAAAGGTAACCGTCACTGTGAGTATTGTTTTATTCTTGTCTTTTGTTTTTATTTTACTCTGCTATGGAGAACTCTCCATTTGGTTTCCTATTTGGAAACGCATCTACTACTGCTGCACATGTGGATGAACCACCACTGCCACCACCTGCTGAAATTGATCCTTTTAAAATGGGATTTCTATTTTCGTGCCCTCAGGTCGTTAGTTGTACTCAGTTTTCCCCAGCTCCTTAGTTTTTCCTCAGTTTTCCCCAAGCCATTGTCTAAAACCCTCAGAAGGAGGTCGGACGGGAGGATTCCCGTTTAGTTGACCATTTCCGTGCTGACGTGTGGGGCCGCGTCGTGTGGGGCCGCGTCGCATGGGGCTGGTAGAAAGGGACCGCATGGGACAGGACGAGACCGCGTTTGGTTGTACGTGAGAGCTCTGTTCTGTCTCTCTCGGGCCAAATTGGCATTGCCTTTTCAGAGCGCCTTTTCAGAGCACCTTTTTCCCCTCTCTCTCTGTAACAGTTCTCTCTCTTTTCACCAAATTAGTATCAAATCTAGAGAAGCTTCTATTTCTATCTTTCTTCAATGATTGTTGCCTTTTGGCCCTCATTTTTTGCCCAATATGGTAACAAATCTAGTAGCAAATCTAGAAGCTAGTATATGATAAATTCACAGCATCATAATAAATCTAGAAAACTAAGTATAATACATAAACTGCATATAGCAGCCAAAAGTAGCCAATAACGATGTTAATGTTCACGACAAACTAAGCTGAAAATAATACAAGACGTAATGTATGCCCAACATGAAGATTAGGATACCCCAGGATGAATGAATCTGTTCTTCATTCATCATATATATCTTCGTCGCTCCCTATTCTGGTCTGAAAGAAATATTCATTGAACTCCTTCCATCTGCAGTGTGCAGCCAATACATCCTCCAAACGGTATGGCCTTTGTTCATCTTTCAGACCGTACCTTCCTAATCTATCCACACGTCGTGACCACTCATCCCAGGCGTTCATATCATCAAAGTACTCTCTGATATAACCCAAATCCGCGTAGTAGATGCAGCCAGGTCGAAGTGTCGGGTGCACTCTGGTGTCGACGGAGATACACCGGACATGATGGACGAAGAAGGCACGACTGCCAATGTTATTGACGGCATGGAGAGAGCGGCTCTCAGTGTCCACACGGTACACCAATGTTTGACCTTCATCCAAACGACCGCCCAACAACACAAGCAGCAGATCACCATCCGACTTCACAAGGTAGAACTTGTCATTTCCAAGTTCTGGAAATGAAAAAAGTGTCTCCATGTTGACATTGCTCGCGCCCTGCTCCAACTGGACATTGTTGGTGCACACTAATGTTCCGAACTCCAAATTGTGGTAATGACAAGGTAGAGCTAGTGCATAGAATTCACCATTGAACATGGTAATGCAATGCATAGAATGGTGCTCGATCGTAAATCTTCCTTCTCCCCAATCTTCATCTATACCCTTAGTTGGAGTGCTCTCATCGACCCAAGCAATTTTCGTCGGGTAATATGTGGAAACGAAGAACATAGTCGGGGACTTCATTACAGTGACTGACTCCAGAATAAAAGATGGCATCTGCGCCTCAAATATAGTGTTCGATGTCTTTGTGAGTGGGTTCAGAAGCCGTATCTTGTGCGGCTGGTTCTTCTGGGCAAGCACGATGACGCTACGGCAAAAGCTGACAAAGTAGTATCTAAAATATATTGATGAAGATAACATTCAGCACTAAGATGTTTACGATAGAAAATAAAAGGATTAACTCTATAGATATGGAGGAATTTGAACCTTGCATGAACTTCCGTTAGATCGATGGTGACGTAGCGGGATGTGCGGAGGTGGAGGAAGGAGAACTCAGCGGCGCGTGGCAGGGCGTGCTCTACCATGATCCATTCATGCAGGTGCACGTCGGGTTCAGGTAAATCTGATCGCCAATTAGTACAAACTTGCCTCAAAGCAGAGTAGGTGTCCACGTACTCCTCGTTCGCCAGTAAGCAGGCGCCGATCTTGTGAAGTGGTCTGTCAGCCCTGAGAGAGGCCCAGTTCACGGAGGCGCCGCGCCTGGATGCGCCGCCCTCAGAGGCGACGGGCTCGGCGGCGACGGCCTCGGATGCGACGGCCTCGGAGGCGACGGGCGCGGGGGCGACGGCCGCCGGCGCATTCTTCTTCTCCATCGCCGGCAGGGGAGCGTGCGTAGGGCGGCTGGGGTTTTTCGGAGAAGGTGATGGGACGTGAGAGGCGTGGTTGCGTGCGTGAGTTATAATGAGACTGTGTGCAGAGGGAGGGAGAGAGGGGCTCTGTACTGGCAAAGTGACGGTTCGTCTCAGCAGTTGACGTTTGGTCTCAACACGCGCACTGCGCGGCTAACCGCTGCTCACCGCGACACGCGTCCGTGGGACTGCACGTCAGCAACGTTACGTGTACTCAGTTCTACCCTCGAGTCTTACACTGAAAAATATATGTACTCAGTTTTCCCCTCGAGTACTAATACTGGCTAGTGCAATATACTCAGTTTTACCCTCAAGTGGCTGGTCAACAGAGAGTCAACAAATGGGATTAACCTATCTAATTGAGTCATTTCATGCGCAAAAAAATTCAAAAAAATAAAATCATTGTGCCTCCTACTCATGGAGTCTTGTTACACGACCTGCCACGCAGACAATCATATATAAATCAAGTTTTCACACAAATGGCCACTTCTGAAATCACTAGTAGCTATGAAGGTTCATGGCTTTCCACTCAAACCCCTTCTCAAAACATCTATACCCAAAACATAGTTTGTCTGAATGAGGCCATAATTTTTACACTCATGTATATTTGAATTGCTAATACTTTGAGGTAGGCCAACCTGGGTTTCATTGTACAAAACATGTGTTTTTCTTTTTCTAAATCTCTTATTTGAATTCCTTAGTCTGTTTACTATTTACTTGCCCTTGTATCCTTGATACTACTCAGTTTTACCCTCTCCCTTCTCACAGAAGCCCAAACTTGGCCTGATTGGTCGAGCTGTTGTCACACGGATCGTGCCCACCTACCGTCGATCCTATGATCTAATGGGCAGGATCGTGCCACCCTCTCTCTATCTGTCGGTGGCAAACTACTACCCCTCTATGTATGCTAAATAACGAGTTGGCCACCGGATTCAACAAGTTTGGTAATCACGAATTTCCACTTCTTGTAGGCATTACTTTTCACGGTAAAATGATAAACTATCACGAATTTCCATTTAGGCATTACTTTTCACGGTAAAATAATAAACTATCACGAATTTCCTTTAGGCATTACTTTTCACGGTGAAATGATAAACTATCACGAATTTCCTTTAGGCATTACTTTTCACTAGTCATCAACCCGTGCATCCGCATGGGCGAGTTATCTAATATTGTCTTGCAATCAATATATTGTGAACATCATCTAAAAAATACATTGTTCATATGTTGATTTGCAATGTGAATAACCACTTTAGATATGTGTCAAGACATGTAGGTTAATTTATAGACATGGGATTCATCAGATATTAATGCAAGTCAAACCGATGAAATTATCATATATGATTACACCACCTGTGTTTTGTGATCAATACAAATTATTACTGTTTGAAAGATCTTCATATAAATAAATTGGAAAACCGAAGATGCAATTGTGAGCTAACAATGTCCTTATACACACGTTAGTTGGTCTTGTTCTGAAAGGATGTAGAGCAGCCAAATAAACTTCTTATTTTTCTAAACTTAGATATGTGTCCTTTTAAAAACACAAAGTTTTAGGTTGTGGATCAATTTTCTTTCTTTGTTTCCCAATGTTATGTTATCCGTATGCTAATATCTTGTAAGAAATATTTATTTTGAAAAGATATGTAAGATCTGGTCAAACACATCTTTTTAACTTCGAATATGTTCAAGGGCCGCAATTGCTTAATTAATTAGTCTGCTGCTGAGCATTTAGTAACACAAACGCTATATTGTACTAATGACATGCTTTCAATTTAAATAGATTACATCTTCATAAGAGAAGATCATAGTTGTAATGGCTTATTTTGCCAAACTAATTCAAAATTAAATAAGCTTCTACATAGACGCAGACAAATCAAATAGTTCACTCACAGTAATCCATTATATTAGCATAAATTAATGGACATCCGAGCAAAGGCGCTCTCTCTCTCTCTCTCATGTTCATATCAAGAGACATAAAGAAAGATTTAGGACATGGGACACCGTATTATTTCTTGAGCCCTTAGAAAAATCAGGTCAACTGAGCATAGCATGAGACACATAGACATGCATTGGTCCTAGATGTCTCAGATAATGTGAGAATTTCTACTATTTGTACTCCTTACGGTGGAGTATATATGAGGGCCTCTATTTGGACAAATATAATATATTTATGTTGATGGCGGAAAAGTGCAAATTATTTACTACTTTCTAAAACACACCACTATCATGCATACGCATGGATGGGTAATAATTCTATAAGACGAAACTTGTTTTTTAAAATAAAAGGCATTTAAAGACATATGCTAAGGCAGTTATTTGAAGCATGGTGATAAGATTACCCGGAAAAAGACATGATGATATTAAAAGTAGTTTACCCAATATTGTAAAATATGTACTTGTCTTCATAATCGTGCCGAACCAAATCCAAAGTGAGCTGAGCAGGGGTTGTCTGAGGCCTCTTGCGTATTTCTTCAACCATGGAAACAAAGGTTCACTTAATAGTTTTGATTTACCACCATTAGCCGGCCATACTGGTCTTGTGACCAATGAAATAGGCAACTGGGAGTTCTGGATACTTAGATAATGGGAATAATTAGATGAGTTGCTCAACAACTACATTCGTTCATGACAATGGCTGACATCCAAATTCGTTGAATCACTCATTTATTGATGTATACTCTGAAGGCTTCTTTCCCTCCGATATCTTTTTTTTGCCTCTGAAATCTGACATAGGCATTCACATGTTTTCTCCTGGAATAAGAATAAAGCCTGTGAGATAAGAAATTTTAACTTAGTTGTACCAATTTACATGAAGAACATAAAATTCCATTGCCGATTGCTGCCACACCTCAAAACTTAGGCATACGTGGTATGTTCCAGGCAATTAGAGCCATGTGATGCAAACTGCCAGCAGAAAATAACGACCTCTTTTGTGTGTTGGATGCTTATGACATGCACCATCGAGGTCGTGGCCCTCCCTCAAAATATGCAGCTGCTGAGAGTCCATCGGAGCCACTTCAGATCTTGTTCCTTGGCTCCTGGTTGCTGCTAGCCTGCAGCTAAAGCAAAGCAACTAATACCATGCATGGAAATTGATCATCAGAGAGGCTGCTTATGACTGAAACAATCAATTAACAGGGGAGCTCCTGCATATCTGATTAGAAAAAACAGAGAACGCTAGAATTTGAGGGAGAGCCGAATCGAGGAAACCCCTTGTCACCGACCAATTATATCTTGCAGTTCGCTGACACATGCAAACTTTGGGTCTTTAGGATCGCTAGATTCCTCTACATGGAGCAGCGTGAACTGCTAACGATGTTGGGCACGCGACGGAATTTCCGGTCGGCGGATTGCTGGTCGCTAGGTTGGGTAGACACGCAACGGAATTGCCTTTCGCCAGACGGGTTGTAAGTGAGACTACAGTCCAATCCATCCAATTTACCTCACGGAATCGCCGATCTCCGGACTGGTTGTAAGCCAGACTATAGTCAAATCCATCCAATATTACCTCGCGGGGAGGCACCTGAACGGCGGAGGGGACATCTCGGCAGACAACTTGTGGCGGCGGTGGCGATTAGATTTGGCGTGTTTTTTTTCCTTCGTATACTTTCTTATACGTCTCGAGGAACGATTCGGCATCGGGCTATTATCCGATGGTTGTCGACTGATCATAGGTTAATCCGATGGTCAATATTACCTAACCTCCAGAATCAACGTAGAGCCTCGTACGGTGCCTCCAATTAGTAAATATAAGATGGTAAAATAATAAACTATCACGAATTTCCATTTAGGCATTACTTTTCACGAATTTCCTTTAGGCATTACTTTTCACGGTGAAATGATAAACTATCACGAATTTCCTTTAGGCATTACTTTTCACGGTAAAATAATAAACTATCACGAATTTCCATTTAGGCATTACTTTTCACGAATTTCCTTTAGGCATTACTTTTCACGGTGAAATGATAAACTATCACGAATTTCCTTTAGGCATTACTTTTCACGGTAAAATAATAAACTATCATGAATTTCCATTTCTTTTAGGCATTACTTTTTTGTTGAGATATAAACACCCACAACGGTCATCTCCTCCTTAATTTATTATGTAAACCCCACAACGGTCATCTCGCCCTTATAAACCCCCACAACGGCCATCCCTCATGTCAATAGGTTCTGCCTCTCTCTTCTTCGTTTCTGCCTCTCTCTTCTTCGTTCACATACACTTGATCCATTGCCATGGCTTCCACGTCTCGGACGCCGACCGGAAGGGGAAGGGGAAGGGGCGGCCTGGGTGGTGGATCATCATCATTGCCACCACCACCGTCAACACTGCCATTGATCATAGAGGAGTTCTTAATCGTCATCTATGAAGACCCTTTGGCCAAGAAGGTACATATGTGTTCCCACATATATGATGCATGTGATTAATTATGTGCATGTTCCAAAAAGCCTTTAATTTCAAACGATCGGCGCTCGATCTCTTTGGAGGCACTCCCACAAAAGTTTGCGGACTATCTTGACGGCCAGGAGCCCGCAAAGGTGTATCTGCGAGCAGCTGACTGCGGTCCTCGTCTCTGGACCGTGGAGGTCCTATTTGACGGACAAGGCCGGATGTACCTCGACAAGGGCTGGGAGAATTTTGCCATCGCGCACGGTGTGGATTTCGGCTACATCCTACACTTCAAATATGAAGGCGATGATGTGCTCACAATGAAGGTGTTTGACGTAACATTGTGCAGGAAGTACTACTGCACGGACGATGAAGATACTGACGATGAAAGCGACGACGATGTGAAGCCATGCATCCATCCCCTTTAGATAAGGGGATTATGACCAAGAATATATATGTAGCTTCATATGCATCGATTTAGAGATCTAGCTATTTTCTATATATTATGCATGTAAAAATAATAGGGAATCGCAATTTCCACCATGATTCGAGCACCACAGCCTCCAAACGATGCCGATGCCGATATCGGCATGGTCAGGACGGCTATGCATGCTCGCCGCTAATGCTAGGTCACCGTCGGGATGCACCCTCAATCCCGTCCCCACATTCGATCACTGACACACCAGAGATACCGCCGAGGCCAATGACGAACGTACATGCTGATGCCAATGCCGAACATGCACGCCGCTGTGGGCACGGCCACGCCGCCCCGCTATGCTGGACGCCACAGACCATCGCGAGGTCTTTCCCTTCGCCACCACACTCCCCTAGCACCCATATATACACGCTAGAAAGGAGAGACACTAGTTTTCTCTACATTGCTCGCGTTCATGTCCGATACTGTCAGTCAAAGTGTTGAGGTCGTCATCGATGTTCTCGACCATTTCTTCTCTTCTTTGCATGGTTAAACGCGTCTAGTTCATATCTATCTAATGCGTCTGGTCTCGCCTCATGCAGTTCTTTGTGGACATCGATCTCATCTCGGCACCCCGCAGGCCACCTCCTCCGTGCCATCGCTGTAGAGCTCCGTTTAAAAATCTAATCCTACCCGTGTATTGCCCCTTGTATCAGCGTCATGGCCCGGCCACTTGTCATTCGATATACCGAAGCCCCACTCGTCCGCGTTTTGGTCAGGGATACGGCGATGCTTACGGTCAAACAAAGATGGATGCTCTGACGTGTCTTTGCGGGCTCTACGTGGCCCCACTAGTCAGCAGTTAACGGTCAAAGGTGTTGAACCGTCGGGCAACCGGCCGTTCCAGCACTGGTGACGGTTTCAGCCAAGGGCTTGGACAAAACTGAGGAAAAACTAAGGAGCTGGGGAAAACTGAGTACAACTAAGGACCCGAGGGCACGAAAATAGAAATCCCTTTTAAAATACCTATGAAAATTGTCGGGCGTATTATGGATAACGGCTATTCAGGAGATGGAACTGTCCATCCGGGTGTTCACTTATTATTTATACATGAATTATGCGAGTTATTCAGGTGTGCAGGTATTTCACCAAGCCAGGTCAAGAAGAAGTTATTCTCTTTATCATTGAAAGGCAGAGGTAATGAGTGGTATCGACTGCTCCAAGATGGTCCATCTATGGCATGGGAGGACATTGTACCTCTCTTTTATTCCAAGTTTTATCCTCCAAGTGAAATTCATAAAGATCGTAATCGGATATATAACTTTTGGCCTCATGATGGAGAGAGTATTGCCCAAGCGTGGGGGAGATTGAAGTTACTAATGCTCAAATGCCCCATTCATGAGCTCCCCAATAATATTGTTATTGATAATTTTTATGCGCGGCTTACTCTTCCTGATAAGGATTATTTGGATGCTTCTTGCTTTGGATCATTTACTCATATGAAAGAAGATGCTAAGTGGAAACTTCTTGACCGTATACAAGAGAATGCTGAAGGATGGGAAAACGACAAAGGTAGGAAGTCAGGTATAAATTATGATTATGAATGCATTAAAGCTTTTATGGGAACCAATGACTTTCATAGTGTTAGCACTGCTTATGGTCTTGATTCACAAATACTTGCTAATTGTCTTAAGGCCTTTGCCTCTTATCTTGATGTTCCAAAGAAAGATTGGAACAAATATCATGCGCCTTATAAAGACTCTATTAGTCACATACCTGCTGCAGCTACTGAAGTTTGTACTGTTGATAGCATTGTGCCTGAACCTTATTTTGAGAAGACACCTTTCCCTGCTAAGGTAAAGAAGTATTCTACTTTGGTAAGTGTGTCTAATAAAAGTACTAAGAAAGCTGCAGAACCTGATGAGCAAATTACTATTAAGTCTCCTGTAGCTATATTGAAGGATCTTGTTACTAAAGATGTAGGGGATGAATATATTCTTTTTTGTGAAGATGCTTCTAACATTCTCTCACATCCTAAAAAGCATAGGAAAACAAGTGTTCCTGTTATTTCTGTCAGGATTGGAGATCATTGCTATTATGGTTTATGTGATATTGGTGCTAGTGCAAGTGCTATTCCTTTAGAGCTTTACAAAGAAATTATGCATGAGATTGACGCTTGTGAACTTGAAGATATTGATGTGGTTGTTCAGCTTGCTAACAGAGAGACTGTTTGGCCTCTTGGTATTGTTTGATATGTGGAAGTTCTTTGCGGTAAGACTAAATACCCTACTGATTTTCTAGTACTTGGTAAGGAGGCTAGTAAAACTTGTCCTATTATTTTTGGTAGACCATTTTTGAACACTTGTGGCGCCGTGATAGATTGTAAGAAGGAGAATTTTTTTACTAAGTTTAATGGAGAGTCTTATGAGTTTAATTTTTCCAAGTTTGCTAAGACCTCTTATGAGAATGACATGCCTAATAAAAAAATTTGAGTTGAATAGCTTGCTTCTATTGCTCTTGCTCCTAATAATGCCTTGCAGCAATTCATGGAAGATCACGAAAGTGATGTTTTCAGTAAGGAAAGAGAAGAGATTGACGATATTCTTCTTCGTCAACCACCATTAATCAAGCATAATCTACCTGTGGAGGATCTTGGTACCACTTTGCCACCTAAGGAAGATCCTGTGTTTGAATTAAAGCCTTTGCCTGATAATCTTAAATATGCTTACATAGATGATAAGAAAATATATCCTGTTATTATTAGCTCTAAACTTTCAGGAAAGGAAGAAGAAAGATTATTGGAGATATTGAGGAAACACCGAGGAGCTATGGGATATACTCTTGTTGATTTAAAAGGGATTTCTCCCACT
The DNA here is from genome assembly GCA_007115705.1 of Dactylis glomerata. Taxonomy (NCBI): domain Eukaryota; kingdom Viridiplantae; phylum Streptophyta; class Magnoliopsida; order Poales; family Poaceae; genus Dactylis; species Dactylis glomerata. Next base: position 3,147,483 of record QXEO01000431.1, read on the forward strand.
TTATGTCAGGATGCCATTAATATGGAGAAAGACGCGAAGCCAGTCGTGGAGCATCAACGCCGCCTAATTCCCAAGATGAAGGATGTGGTAAGAAATGAGGTATTAAAGCTCCTTGATGCTGGTATTATTTATCCTATTGCTGATAGTAGATGGGTTAGTCCTGTTCATTGTGTTCCTAAGAAAGGAGGTATGACTATTGTGCCTAATGAGAATAACGAGCTTATTCCTCAAAGGGTAGTAGTTGGTTATAGGATGTGCATTGATTATAGGAAAGTAAACAAAGTTACTAAGAAAGATCATTATCCTTTACCGTTTATAGATCAGATGCTAGAAAAGTTATCTAAGAAAACTCATTTTTGTTTCCTTGATGGTTATTCTGGTTTTTCTCAAATTGCTGTTAAAAAGGAAGATCAAGAGAAAACCACTTTTACTTGTCCTTATGGAACTTATGCTTATAGACGTATGCCGTTTGGTTTATGCAATGCTCCTGCTACTTTTCAAAGATGCATGTCTGCTATTTTTCATGGCTTTTGTGAAGAGATTGTGGAGGTCTTCATGGACGATTTCTCCGTCTATGGAACTTCTTTTGAAAATTGTTTGCACAACCTTGATAAAGTTTTGCAGAGATGCGAAGAAACTAACCTTGTTCTTAATTGGGAGAAATGCTACTTTATGGTAAATGAAGGAATTGTCCTTGGACATAAAATTTCTGAAAGAGGAATTGAAGTTGACAGAGCAAAAGTGGAGGCAATTGAGAAAATGCCCTGTCCCAGAGATGTTAAAGGTATTCGTAGTATTCTTGGTCATGCTGGTTTCTATAGGAGGTTTATTAAAGATTTCTCTAAGATTTCAAAGCCTCTTTAATCTTCTTCAAAAAGATGTACCATTTGTCTTTGATGATGATTGTAAGGAAGCTTTTGAAACTCTTAAGAAGGCTTTAACTACTGCTCCCATTGTTCAACCACCTGATTGGAATTTACCTTTTGAAATTATGTGTGATGCTAGTGATTTTGTTGTTGGTGCTGTTCTTGGACAGCGCGTAGATAATAAGTTGAATGTTATTCATTATGCTAGTAAGACTCTTGATGCTGCTCAGAAGAATTATGCTACTACTGAGAAAGAGTTTCTTGCTGTAGTTTTTGCATGTGATAAGTTTAGATCTTACATTGTTGATTCTAAAGTTACTATTCATACTGATCACGCTGCTATTAGATATCTTATGACTAAGAAGGATGCTAAGCCTAGGCTTATTAGATGGGTGTTGCTTTTACAAGAATTTGATTTGCATATCGTAGATAGGAAAGGTGCTGAAAATCCTGTGGCTGACAACTTGTCCAGATTGGAAAACATTTCTTTTGATCATATTCCTGTTAACGATAGTTTTCCAAATGAACAGTTGGCTGCAATAAATGTAACTTCGCGGGACCTTCCTTGGTATGCTGATTATGCTAACTTTATTGTTTCCAAGTATTTGCCTCCAACCTTTACAGCTCAGCAAAGAAGAAAATTCTTCTATGATTTGAGGCATTACTTTTGGGATGACCCACACTTATATAAAGAAGGAGTTGATGGTATTATGCGAAGATGCGTACCGGAATATGAGCAACAAGAGATATTAAGAAAATGCCATGGCAGTGCTTATGGAGGACATCATGCTAGAGATAGAACCGCACAAAAGGTTCTACAATCAGGTTTTTATTGGCCAACCCTCTTTAAAGATGCCAGAAGGTATGTTTTATCTTGTGATGAATGTCAAAGAGTTGGTAATATTTCTAGACGCAATGAAATGCCTATGAGTTACACTCTTGTTATTGAACCATTTGATTGTTGGGGATTTGACTTTATGGGTCCTTTTCCTCCTTCAAAAGGCCATACCCACATACTTGTTGTTGTTGATTATGTTACTAAATGGGTAGAAGCCATACCTACAAAGAGTGCCGATGGTGAGACCTCGTTAAAAATGCTTAAGGATGTTATTTTTCCTAGGTTTGGTGTGCCTAGATATCTTATGACTGATGGAGGTTCTCATTTTATTCACGGTGGTTTTAGAAAAACTCTTGCTAAATATGATGTTAATCATAGAATTGCTTCTGCTTATCATCCCCAAACTTGTGGGCAGGTAGAGCTTTCAAATAGGGAGATCAAGTCTATCTTGCTTCATTGAAAGATGACTCTACACAAGTGGTGAATGGGCAAAGACTCAAACATTATATTACTGGAGATTCTTATAATGAAGACGTTGATGTAATTGAAACAGTTTCTCCAGAAGAATTCATCCAAGACAAATTGCAGGAACCTGCAGAGTTCGTTTTCGAATAGGTAATAGTTCTAGTCAGAGAAGTTTCGCAAATAACTATTCATTTATTATTTTTGCTGTTTTTACTAAATATGAAAAATCACGAGACAAAAACGGGCAGGAAAAGGAGTCCGTGTGCTCCTCACACACAGGGGGCGTGGGCCCACCTCTGGCCATGCCGCCCTGGTGTGAGAGCACACCGGAACTTGTTTCCGTCCCGGTTTCCTCCTGTGATTTTGTTTTGATGTATAATTTTCGCCTATTTAACCCCCCCGGAGTCCCCGAGGTCTGTATATCATTTTCTCGTCATGTTTTGTTTCGAGCTGTTTCTGTCAGGAGTTGATCTTAAGCTTAGGGGAGCATCATGGCCTCTTCAAGTGACAACAAGGGCAAAAGGCCCTGGGAAGTTGATCACCAAGGCCAAAAGTGGAAGGAGGAGCAGGGTGCTGGTAGAGCAAGGCCAAGAAACCCTGCTTTTGAAGGACCAACGAAAGCTAGACGTATCTTTTCTCATGATATGCAGGGGCCAACACTACACGTTCTGGATCTAAACTCCATGGCTGTTATAAAAGAGGGTATGTTGGTTACTGATGAGTTTTGCGCTCAATATCAAGTTTTGAAGAGGGAGGTAGAGATGCTTCAAGAAGAGAATCTCAGGCTTCGCCGGATGCTGGAATACTTTGTTAATCCAAGGCTACTTCCACTACCGCCACAAGAGTAATTCGTCATCGGTATAGGCATCCCCTTGGCTTGTTCCAAGCTTGGGGAAGTGCCGCGGTATCACATCATTACCTTTTTACTCATTTACTTTTCAAGTAGAGTCATATCATGAATAGAGAAATTATCCTATAGAATAGTTTGCAGTGTGGAAGTATCCTCCTTAGTTGGTTATCTATGTATCCCTTGGTGTGAGTTGCGGTAATGAAATATTAATGAGAAGTTCTATCGTTTACTTTCCGCACACTTTATTTTAGTTTGCAAAGTCTCTTATATGATTAGTCTTGTTGATTAGTATTGGTATCACTTTGGAAGCATGAGTAAATTTAGTTGGTTTTGGCAAATTTAGCTTGGTCAGTAGCAGCATTACCTTGAGGTTTGAGTAGAAAAGAATAAAGAAGTGTTTGTGGTTACATCACTTCAGTTTTCCTTATGTTTGGCTTATAAGCATTGTTATTCTCAAAGTTAAAATCATTATACCTTCAAGGGAGTTTGCATGATTGTTCTTATTATATGTATGTTTGTTTGTTTCATGCAACTCTTATGCTTGCTACCCAGCCTTGCTAGCCAAAGACCTGTACTGAGAGGAAATACTTCTCGTGCATCCAAATCCCAAAGCCAAGTCATTTCCAAAGAGTCCACTATAAATTCCTATGCATGGTATTTTAAGCCATTCCAAGTAAATTTTCATGTGCTGCCTTTCAAAAACCTTCAAACACTTCTCATTTAATTTTCAAGTAGAGTCATATCATGAATAGAGAAGTTATCTTATAGAATAGTTTGCAGTGTGGAAGTATCCTCCTTAGTTGGTTATCTATGTATCCCTTGGTGTGAGTTGCGGGAATAAAATATTAATGAGAAGTTTTATCGTTTACTTTCCGTACACTTTATTTTAGTTTGCAATGTTTCTTATATGATTAGTCTTGTTGATTAGTATTGGTATCACTTTGGGAGCATGAGTAAATTTAGTTGGTTTTGGCAAACTTAGCTTGGTCAGTAGCAACATTACCTTGAGGTTTGAGTAGAAAAGAAGAAAGAAGTGTTTTTAGTTACATCACTTTAGTTTTCCTTCATGTTTGGCTTATAAGCATTATTATTCTCAAAGTTAAAATTGTTGTACTTTCAAGGAAGTTTGCATGATTGTTCCTATTATATGTATGTTTGTTTGTTTCATGCAACTCTTATGCTTGCTACCCAGCCTTGCTAGCCAAAAACCTGTACTGAGAGGAAATACTTCTCATGCATCCAACTCTGAAAAACCAAGTTACTTCCAAAGAGTCCACCATAAATTCCCATGCATGGTATTTCAAGCCATTCCAAGTAAATTTTCAAGTGCTACCTTTCAAAAACCTTCAAATACTTCTCATTTTGTGCCACTGTTTTTAGCTCATGAGGACGTAGTGGATGAGTTTGTTATCTTCCATACTAAATTAAGTACCCCTCGACTAGGCAGCTTCATCTGCTCGTCATTAATTTTGCAAGGGAGCTTGTCAGACCATTATAATCTCAAAAAGAAAATAAAAAGAAGCACTCCTCCATGGTATGTGAAAGTTGGTCGGCACCCGATGGAATCGGTTAGCCATGGTTTGAGAAAGGAAAAAGGTGGGGAGGAGTGCAAAGCTATAAAAGAGCACCAAAGTGCCAATTAATCAAACATTTCGGAACCGCTCTCACTTGTTTAGTATGGAAGATATCAAGAACTCCGTTGCTAGTCGTTGACAAAAGCAACCACTTCTCAAAACAATTTTTACCTCTGTTTTACAAATGAAAAGCTCTAGCACATGTTTAATCCTTGCTTCCCTCTGCGAAGGGCCTATCTTTTACTTTTATGTTGAGTCAACCTATTCCCCTCTATCTCAAGCAAGCTTTTGAGTTGTTATGTTTCACTCATCCATATGTTGATCCGTTTAATCATGTTTACTATCTTCCATGTTTTGTACGATGCTTTTGTCTGAAGGAATATATCTTTGAAAGCTTTCTATGGATGCAAAAATGTTGTTTCGTTGAGCATATGTTTTTGCTATATTAGCTCTATTTTAAAAAGGCTCCATTCAAAAGGCTAGTATAGTTGTTCATTGTTCTCTGACCAAGAACTAAGGTTTGCCGTCACCAATTATAGTTTACTTTATGCATCTTTATATGTGATTCCATTTACTTATTGCAAGTCTATATTATGTAAAGGGAAGTTGATGTCTATTATAACTTGTGCCTTTGGTGAATGTGATGCTTCTTGTCCGTATTTTGATTATCGACACTTCACTCCATAAACCTGTGGTCTTGTTTACCGAGTTTAGTTTTCGCTTGGGGACAAGCGAGGTCTAAGCTTGGGGGGTTGATACGTCCATATTGCATCACTATTTTGTATCATAATTTACTGTTATTCATTGATATATTTCATATTTAGATATGATACTTATGTTATTTCCTTTGTTTTCACATGTTTGATGATCATTGGAGGATTTGCTGCCGGAGTCAGGATTCTGCTAGAAAAGGACCGTCAAGACACCATATTTCGGAAGATCTGGAAAATTCCAGAAAAATACCAGAAAAATCTATTTTACCAAAAGACTCCGGAAGCCAGAATGAGAAGGAGAGAGGAGCCAGGGGCGGCCTCACGCACAGGGGGTGCGGCCTGGCCCCTGGCCGCGTCGGCCCTGTGTGAGGCCACCCTGGCCCACTTCTAGTCTCGCCCCTTTGCGTACTTCATCGTCCCCAAAAACCTAAGTCAAGGGGGGCTCAGAGTTAGATACAGCCGCCTCTGCGGGGCGGAAAACACTAGAGAGAGAAAAGCTCTCCGGCAGGGAGAAATCTGCCGGGGAAATTCCTTCCCGGAGAGGGGAGATCGTCGCCATCGTCATCATCATCGCACCGGACTTCATCGGGATCATCATCATCATCTCCATCACCAGCACCTTCATCTCCATCATCACCACGCCATCCCGCTGTAACATCTTGAGTTGGATCTTGTTATATTCATAGGGGAAACTTTCCCGGTGTTGATTACTATTGTAGTTGATGCTATTGAGTGGAACCGTTGAATTAAGGTTTATGTTCAGATTGTTATTTACCATTATTTCACCTCTGATCATGATCCATATGATGTCTTGTGAGTAGTTCGTTTAGTTCTTGAGGACATGGGAGAAGTCAAGATGTTAGTAGTGAATTATTGTTGAGAAATATTTAATGGTTTGATATTGTTGTGGTGCTATTTCACTAGTGGTGTCATGTGAACGTCGACTACATGATACTTCACCGTTTACGGGCCTAGTGAGATGCATTGTGTATTTGGCTACCAATTGTGGGGTTGCTGGAGTGAAAGAAACCTAAACCTCCGTTGGGAAACCATTGCACCAGGGAGCGTAGGATTTTAGAGTTTAAGGCTGTGGTTAGATTTATCTTAATTACTTTCTTGTATTTGTGGATGCTTGCAAGGGGTATAATCACAAGTGTGTATTTATCCTAGTAAGGGTAGTGCGCTAGCACAGGTTCACCCCCATAACACCTATCAAACCAATAAAGACTATTAGCGGTATGAAGCGAAAGCTCTTGACAGAAACTCCCGTGTGTCCTCGAGAACGTTTGGTTATTATAAGTTACACAACCGGCTTGTCCTTTGCTGAAGAAAGGATTGGGCCACTTGCTGCAATTATTACTATTGTCTTTTATTTACTTGCACTTTATTTACTTGTATTACCAAATACCCCTGAAAACCTGGTTGCTCGTATTTACAGTGAATCCTTGATCAAAACCACTTGTCAACACCTTCTGCTCCTCGTTGGGTTCAACACTCTTATTTATCGAAAGTACTACGATACACCCCCTATACTTGTGGGTCATCAGTGCCACAGGCAGTCATGTTGGTATGCAGGATCGAGACTCCTCCATCTACTCCTCATCAGAACAACCTACACGTTTGAATATGTAGCCCCAAAGGGGTCAGTACAACAATGTACTGGCAAATGACACATATTTGGTGGCATTTTGTGGAAAGACTATACTACATGATATTTGGCTAGTGGATCTCAAGGGCTAATTTGCATAAAGCAGTTTTATCCTATATTTTCCAAACCAAAACATTTTAAAGAATTCTGATTTTTCTTTAATATCAAGATAACTCCTAGGTCACCACCACATACATGGTTTTCACTGCCAGTATGTAGCCCCGGGTAGTCACTCTACAAAACCAGGTTAATCTGTCAAGTTACTACAATACCATGGTTTTCACTGCCAGGCATGTAGCCCTGAGGCATCTCCACTTTCTACACAAGTTTTAATTATTTCAAAAAGGTGATGAGATTCTTCCGTACATTCCATGTCTAGAGACTCAAGTTGTCCATAACCGGGGACACGGCTAATCGATTAGTTTGACACCCTACAGGGGTTGTGCACTTTCACCTTAAGACTCATTTTACGCCCATACATAAAATGAGACGAGACCTTTTAGAAGGAGAGAGCAACCAACTGGCAAGATCCGTTCCCAACCTATCATTCAACTACCAGCCCTCTTCTTGCACACAAGTTGCACCCTCACATCTAATCAGTCAAGACAGAGCCCATATTGTCATAAGGCTGCACTGGAAGTACTCTAAGCATGGAAGACATATTAATCCCTTTAATCTTGAGTGGCAAACCACAAGTGTACTACTTAGGCCACTAACACATACCATGGTTTTCACTTCCAAGATATGTGACTCCTAAGTAGACACTCAACACACCCAAAGCCACACCAATCCACCCAGGTAGTTCATTGAAGTTGTAGTTTAATTTTCAGAGCAAAATCACCAATAAAGCATGGCATCACTTTCCAAAGTAAATTTGCAATCCTATCATGTGGGGTTTAAAGGATGGCTACACACTACTAGGTTCTAAGCATTTCATATACTTCTTTGAAAACAACCTATCATGCATACTACTGAAAAACACTAATGCAGTAGTAAAAATAGGTAGAAGAATGTGTGTCACTTGCCTTTTGAAGTTTAAAGTCCTTTCTCTTCTCTCAACAAAATGTATGGCTCTCCAAACCAATCTATAATATAGAGTTACACAAAGTAAACACACCACACCAAAACCACAAATCAAGCAAGACAAGCAATGAAAAGAATTGGTGTAACACTTTGATTTTCTTATGGTTTCTGTGATGAGAGATATATGGCTTGGAGCTTGACTTACAAGATATGGATTGAGAGTTTGGATGGCAAGGTCTAAAGATTTAGCATACAATGATCTTTCTAGATACAATGTAGAGGTAACAATCTTGTGCTTAGCATAATCATGGATAGAGTTTAGAGATAAATTATGTGAATAGATTCGCATGAGTTTAGAATAATGCAACATAACACTACTGAATAAAGTGTGATAACACTTACTCAAAATAGTACATGTTACACATAGGCTTGGGTAGGAGTTTGTGATATATTGAATTACTCAATTAACCCTTTTGTAAATTGAATAGTTCAACATAGGCCACTTGGATTAAGTTGGCTTGGGGTTGAATATGATTGGATGTTTTTTTAGAATGATGGTGGCTTCTTGGTCGCAAGATTTTCTTGGACAAAAGGATTAACTTAAACTAGGGTTTGATTCTCAAGAATTGGCCATGTCAATGTTTAAATTCTTCTTTGAAGAATTCAAACTAGTTTTTGTTATAGTTCAAGAAGGGTATTTGATTTTGAATGATTTAGGATATGTGTGCATATAGAGTAGGGTTTAACACCACATTGGCAAAGTGGAAACAATTGAGATACAATGAATTACTCAAATTACCCAAGTGTAACTTGAATATTATGAATTAAGCTCATAAGAGTAAGACGGCATGATATTGGGTGATGATCAAGGGTAAGCATGGTAGTGATGGATAGGCATGATCATGAGCTATTGAATCAACACCACAACAGCAAAATAGAATCTATGATTGAGATGAATTCATATCCTACTCAAGTAGCACAATTGCAATTTGAATATATATGAATTAGACAAAATATGTTTAGATGGATAGGATATAGATCAAGGTGATGTCTAGATGATATTTGATAGTTAGCTATGAACATAGGGTTTTCTAAAGTAGAAGGAATCATTAATTGAAAAGAAATATAATTAATCTATATAGGAATACTCAAATTCTCATATTAGAATTTGAATAATTGATGAAGTGGTTCAATAAAATATGGAAGTGATACTAGCGGATAGCTTGCAGTAAAACAAAGCTATAGCAATTGGAATCATCCCAAAATAAGTTATAGAATTCAAATTATGATCAGATTAGTGATTTAGGCAAATTTGAATGCACAAAGTGTGTGCACGTATCAACTTTGGATTTTATTGATCCTATGATGTTCTACATGATCAGAGGATTCCATAGACTACAAATTTGTAATTTTTGGATGGACAGAACAAAAGATATGAATTAATTAAGATAACAGATGTGTTTGATACAATTTGAAAATGATTTCAAATTGAATACTGAAACTATGAATTATTATGGCACTATGGAATTCTAAATGTTTTAAGGTTTTCAATGGTATATTATTTGTAATTTTTTGAGTTACAGATCAAAAGATATGATTTTTACAAGATTTGGATCAAATCTGATTTCAAAATTCGATTTGGATTTTATTTTAGATCGGAGCAAGCCACGTGGCGCGTCCTTACTCGTTCGTACCGGTTCGGGAGGATTAGCATTCTGGAGCGTTAGATCTTACGGGATCTGGACGGCTCAGATCTGGTTATACCGGTTCAAGTAAGTGAACTGTGGAGGACCGTGAGATCAAGATCTAATGGACGAAAACAGATCTGGGAGAGTGTCTCACCTCGGCTAGGGTTCCGGCTGGCCGCCGGCAAGGTAGCGGCCAGAGGTCGCACGTCGGTGATGCTCCAGTGATCTCTGGCAACACTGGGGTGCATGACGTGATGCGACTGGGCGAGGCGAGCTCGAGGTCGTCGGTTTCTTCCTGGAGCGGAAGGGAAGTGGGGCTGGAGGTGCTCACGGCGCCGGCGTGCTTCAATCGTTGTCGGATACTGCAAGATAAGGGGAGAAGAAAATATGTGCATGTGCGCTAGATCAAGGGGAGTCCAGGGGTATCAAGGAGGGACGGTGGAATCACCTCATTCTGCCAGAATGAGTGTTTTACCATAGCAGATAGGTGCTCCTCCGGCGAGAAATCCCCCAGCCTTGCGGTGATTTGAGCAGGGGAAAAAGAGGAGGAGAGGAGGAGGGGCGTGAGGGCTATTTAAAGGTGACGGCGAGGCTTCGAATAGGCAAGGAATAAAGAGGGGGGAGAGAAATTCGGCGGGCTCGTCGCGGGCGTGACTGGCGCTAGGTAGACGATGACTAGGTCGGCTGACGGGTGGGGCCGGGTTGTCGGCGTGAGAAGGAAAGGGCAATGGTACCGGTTCGGGGTTAGGCTTGCTAGGCCGCAGGCTGAAACTCGGGCCGGGCCAGATTGGCTCCCCGGGGCCTTTTCACCCCTTTTTTTGTTCCAGTCTATTTTCTGTTTTCTTTTCTTTTTGTTTTTTGTTTTCTGGTTTTGGTTTTGAATTAGCTAGGCTCATTTGATTTAATAAAATTTCCAAATCAGTCCACTTGTGGACTTTAATAGTGTGTTTCAAAACACCCAAACCAAGGTTTAGTGATATGTTGGAAAATAAAATAAATACAAGTATTTAAACATAGTTTCCCAAATAACTAGGAAGCTAAAATTTAAATGATAGCTTCCTAAAATATTTTTGGTTTTCCAAAAATTGGAAAAGTCAGGGATGTTACAGACTACCACCCTTAAAAGAAATCTCGTCCCCGAGATTGGAGAAAGGCTAAAAAGTTTATTGATTCTAATGGAACTAGGGTGCTACCACCCTTAAAAGAAAATTCCTCTTGGTGGTATCTTGATGCTTCCTTAGGCACTTGCATTTTGTTCCCAGCTTGCATTTACTGTTGTGCCATTTTTCCTGAACCGCCCTTCTCAGAAATTTTGATGTTCACAACTATGTTCAAAAGTGGGCACACCAAGGGTTCCATCCAATTCTGGTGATAAGCAGATATCATCCATTGCGTTGTCACCTCTTCCAAGAATGTGTATCTAGCCTTTTCTTGGTCGGTCCTCACCAAGGTCAGGAAATCATACAGATCATCGTCAAAATCCTTGTTGCTTTTTAGCTGATTTTCGTTGCAGAATCTCAAAAGATGACCCAGTGCCAAGTACTGCATGCTTGCCCCACGAACATGATGAGACCACACATCCCAATGAATTAGGATGGTATCTCTCTGCAGTCTTCTCATGCATTTCATAGGGGTAAACAAGGTGGACTCTGTAAGAGGTACTTGCACCTTTAAGGGACATAAGGTCGCCTTATAACCAGCATTGTTGAATCTTTTCTTGATACCGGTGCTCATCATGCTATCTGCCACTAGTACCAGATGGTCCTTAAGAATTCCTTTCGCAACCATCTTAATAGTCATTGGAAGACGCTGGACAACTTGATCATATCTCGAAGATGAACTCCTTTGCAAGAAAAGGGGATCTAACGAAGCTCTCAAGGGCAGGAAAGTAGTTTCAGGGATTCAGAGGGTTGCCCCATAACGTCGTAGGTCGGGATGGGGTAGACTTCGGTGGCATAAAGCTTTGGAATCAGAAGGCAATCGCATAGGCAGTGGTGGTTGTCTTTGTTGTGACTCTCTGGAGAGGAGTGACCTCTCTTTTATAGGCTCGGGGAGGGAGCCGAACAGGCCACGTAGGGATACGAAACGAAGGGTCGGGAAAAAGGGAACCGAATAGGCAGCAGCCGAAGCTGAACAGCCTTCGTATTCAAAGCCCACTGAGCAAAACGTTTCTGATTCGTGTAGTTGTTCAAATACCAAAACATCCTCACCGTAGTCCTATGTTTTGGCCACACAGGCTCACTACAAGGGATGTAACATATTATCCTCCTAAGGTTATGGTTTAACGACGTCGTCTCTCATGTAGGTATGTCTCTCTAGGTGTGTAAAACCAACATTATGAGAGCGAATAATAAGAGTAGTAGGAATGGTGATCAATCCATCCTGCACCCAAATCATTACTTCATACATGGCTTGCAAACCTCTTATTCTAACTCTTGGTCAACCTCACTAGCTTTTAAACAAAAGTTTTGTTGAAATTGGAACCAAGTTCCCAAATCCCCTTTTTTTTAATTTTGAAAACAAAATCTATCGTTCCTAGCTAGAGGTTTTCAACAAAGCTCATGGCAATAATCCTTAAGTTGTAGATCCTTTGGTTTGCCATTTAAGAGGAATTAAAATCCTTTCCATTGCTATGTTTGCTCTTTCCATTGCTCTGTTTGTCCTTTCCATTTCTCTGTTTGTCCTTTCCACCTTTCTTGCATGAGGTGGTTGAATAGTATTACTTCCACATTAGCTACACCTTGGGGTGTCTTCTTATTGTTTGCGTGGTATCCTTCAGCCATCCTAGCTTACTGGAGTCTTGGGGTATCATCCTTTGTGCAGCCTCTTGCGTAATGTTCCAGTCTCTTGTACTTGAAACACTACCTCTTGTTGTTGTACTTTGTATCCTTATCTCCAACTGAGGGTCATTCTAGTTGTTCTGTCGTTGAGAATACTTTAGTTTGGGTTTTAGGACAAGTTTAGGTCTTAGCATATATGAGTTTAGATAGAAGGGACCTAAAGAAGATTCCTACACAAAACACAGCAAATCAAGAGAATTCATCTTACAGACAACATCTAACAAACATTCATCACATCAAGCAAACTAGGTCAAACACTAATAATCTAGTATGGTCATACCCCAATTTGGTATGATCATTAGATTATCACAACCTCGTTGGTTCTATAAACTAGAATTATTGGTGGTCTTGTCTATTACTTGCTTGTGTACATAAAGTTTCTTCTCTACTTGCTTGATTCATCTTCTGGAGTTGTGCAGGCTGCATTTGAGTCTTTCTCCAAGTTCTTCGTTTGGCCTTCAATGTAGTTCTTCAGGTTGAGTCAAGGGGAATATATGAAGTATCAGCCTTACACTTCTGGCTCATTGATCTTCTTTCCTTTCTTGATGGTTTCCAGAGTTGGATCATCTAAGGTAAAAGGAAAATATTTGAAGACGAAGTAGGGGAGAATACAAGGAGTTTCAAAATGCATACATTGTTTTAAAAATATAAATAGAAGCAAGATGAGATAGAATTTTTTTTTCTCAGGGTCTTCCTATTTCTAATCCAAACCTAGGGTCTCGATCCTACAGGCAACACTATGCTCTGATACCATTTTGTAGCGCCCTACCTTTTGCTAAAGGCAGAACTCCTATGTTAATGTGCTACTCCCTGGATCATTAGATAGCACCACAGTACAAAATATAGTAATCATTGCAGATACTGTCATTTATTACATCACAAATCCAGATACAATAGTCTTTAAAGCTTACAAAATTAGCTTAGCCACTTGGACTTGCTTGAATACCAGAGTTTAACACAAACTAACACAACTGAAAGTAAATTGCAATGAGCCTCCATCTTCAGCAATGTGCCACAGGCAGTCATGTTGGTATGCAGGCTCGAGACTCCTCCATCTACTCCTCATCAGAACAACCTACACGTTTGAATATGTAGCCCCAAAGGGGTCAGTACAACAATGTACTGGCAAATGACACATATTTGGTGGCATTTTGTGGAAAGACTATACTACATGATATTTGGCTAGTGGATCTCAAAGGCTAATTTGCATAAAGCAGTTTTATCCTATATTTTCCAAACCAAAACATTTTAAAGCATTCTGATTTTTCTTTAATATCAAGATAACTCCTAGGTCACCACCACATACATGGTTTTCACTGCCAGTATGTAGCCCCGGGTAGTCACTCTACAAAACCAGGTTAATCTCTCAAGTTACTACAATACCATGGTTTTCACTGTCAGGCATGTAGCCCTGAGGCATCTCCACTTTCCACACAAGTTTTAAATATTTCAAAAAGGTGATGAGATTCTTCCGTACATTCCATGTCTAGAGACTCAAGTTGTCCATAACCGGGGACACGGCTAATCGATTAGTTTGACACCCTGCAGGGGTTGTGCACTTTCACCTTAAGACTCATTTTACGCCCATACATAAAATGAGACGAGACCTTTTAGAAGGAGAGAGCAACCAACTGGCAAGATCCGTTCCCAACCTATCATTCAACTACCAGCCCTCTTCTTGCACACAAGTTGCACCCTCACATCTAATCAGTCAAGACAGAGCCCATATTGTCATAAGGCTACACTGGAAGTACTCTAAGCATGGAAGACATATTAATCCCTTTAATCCTGAGTGGCAAACCACAAGTGTACTACTTAGGCCACTAACACATACCATGGTTTTCACTTCCAAGATATGTGACTCCTAAGTAGACACTCAACACACCCAAAGCCACACCAATCCACCCAGGTAGTTCATTGAAGTTGTAGTTTAATTTTTAGAGCAAAATCACCAATAAAGCATGGCATCACTTTCCAAAGTAAATTTGCAATCCTATCATGTGGGGTTTAAAGGATGGCTACACACTACTAGGTTCTAAGCATTTCATAAACTTCTTTGAAAACAACCTATCATGCATACTACTGAAAAACACTAATGCAGTAGTAAAAATAGATAGAAGAATGTGTGTCACTTGCCTTTTGAAGTTTAAAGTCCTTTCTCTTCTCTCAACAAAATGTATGGCTCTCCAAACCAATCTATAATATAGAGTTACACAAAGTAAACACACCACACCAAAACCACAAATCAAGCAAGACAAGCAATGAAAAGAATTGGTGTAACACTTTGATTTTCTTATGGTTTCTGTGATGAGAGATATATGGCTTGGAGCTTGACTTACAAGATATGGATTGAGAGTTTGGATGGCAAGGTCTAAAGATTTAGCATACAATGATCTTTCTATATACAATGTAGAGGTAACAATCTTGTGCTTAGCATAATCATGGATAGAGTTTAGAGATAAATTATGTGAATAGATTCGCATGAGTTTAGAATAATGCAACATAACACTACTGAATAAAGTGTGATAACACTTACTCAAAATAGTACATGTTACACATAGGCTTGGGTAGGAGTTTGTGATATATTGAATTACTCAATTAACCCTTTTGTAAATTGAATAGTTCAACATAGGCCACTTGGATTAAGTTGGCTTGGGGTTGAATATGATTGGATGTTTTTTTTAGAATGATGGTGGCTTCTTGGTCGCGAGATTTTCTTGGACAAAAGGATTAACTTAAACTAGGGTTTGATTCTCAAGAATTGGCCATGTCAATGTTTAAATTCTTCTTTGAAGAATTCAAACTAGTTTTTGTTATAGTTCAAGAAGGGTATTTGATTTTGAATGATTTAGGATATGTGTGCATATAGAGTAGGGTTTAACACCACATTGGCAAAGTGGAAACAATTGAGATACAATGAATTACTCAAATTACCCAAGTGTAACTTGAATATTATGAATTAAGCTCATAAGAGTAAGATGGCATGATATTGGGTGATGATCAAGGGTAAGCATGGTAGTGATGGATAGGTATGATCATGAGCTATTGAATCAACACCACAACAACAAAATAGAATCTATGATTGAGATGAATTCATATCCTACTCAAGTAGCACAATTGCAATTTGAATATATATGAATTAGACAAAATATGTTTATATGGATAGGATATAGATCAAAGTGATGTCTAGATGATATTTGATAGTTAGCTATGAACATAGGGTTTTCTAAAGTAGAAGGAATCATTAATTGAAAAGAAATATAATTAATCTATATAGGAATACTCAAATTCTCATATTAGAATTTGAATAATTGATGAAGTGGTTCAATAAAATATGGAAGTGATACTAGCGGATAGCTTGCAGTAAAACAAAGCTATAGCAATTGGAATCATCCCAAAATAAGTTATAGAATTCAAATTATGATCAGATTAGTGATTTGGACAAATTTGAATGCACAAAGTGTGTGCACATATCAACTTTGGATTTTATTGATCCTATGATGTTCTACATGATCAGAGGATTCCATAGACTACAAATTTGTAATTTTTGGATGGACAGAACAAAAGATATGAATTAATTAAGATAACAGATGTGTTTGATACAATTTGAAAATGATTTCAAATTGAATACAGAAACTATGAATTATTATGGCACTATTGGATTCTAAATGTTTTAAGGTTTTCAATGGTATATTATTTGTAATTTTTTGAGTTACAGATCAAAAGATATGATTTTTACAAGATTTGGATCAAATCTGATTTCAAAATTCTATTTGGATTTTATTTTAGATCGGAGCAAGCCACGTGGCGCGTCCTTACTCATCCGTACCGGTTCGGGAGGATTAGCATTCTGGAGCGTTAGATCTTACGGGATCTGGACGGCTCAGATCTGGTTATACCGGTTCAAGTAAGTGAACTGTGGAGGACCGTGAGATCGAGATCTAATGGACGAAAATAGATCTGGGAGAGTGTCTCACCTCGGCTAGGGTTCCGGCTGGCCGCCGGTGAGATAGCGGCCAGAGGTCGCACGTCGGCGATGCTCCAGTGATCTCTGGCGACGCTGGGGTGCACGACATGATGCGACTGGGCGAGGCGAGTTCGAAGGCGAGCTCAAGGTCATCGGTTTCTTCCTGGAGCAGAAGGAAAGCGGGGCTGGAGGTGCTCACGGCGCCGGCGTGCTTCGGTCATTGTCAGATACTGCAAGATAAGGGGAAAAGAAAATATGTGCATGTGCGCCAGATCAAGGGGAGTCCAGGGGTATCAAGGAGGGACGGCAGAATCACCTCGTTCTGCCGGAATCAGTGTTTTACTGTAGCAGATAGGTGCTCCTCCGGCGAGAAATCCCCCAACCTTGCGGCGATTTGAGAAGGGGAAAAAGAGGAGGAGAGGAGGAGGTGCGTGAGGGCTATTTAAAGGTGACGGCGAGGCTTCGAATAGGCAAGGAATAAAGAAGGGGGAGAGAAATCTGGCGGGCTCATCGCGGGCGTGACTGGCGCTAGGTAGATGATGACAAGGTCGGCTGACGGGTGGGGCCGGGTTGTCGGCGTGAGAAGGAAAGGGCAATGGTACCGGTTCGGGGTTAGGCTTGCTGGGCCGCAGGCTGAAACTCGGGCCGGGCCAGATTGGCTCCCCGGGGCCTTTTCACCCCTTTTTTTGTTCCAGTCTATTTTTTGTTTTCTTTTCTTTTTGTTTTCTATTTTCTGGTTTTGGTTTTGAATTAGCTAGGCTCATTTGATTTAATAAAATTTCCAAATCAGTCCACTTGTGGACTTTAATAGTGTGTTTCAAAACACCCAAACCAAGGTTTAGTGATATGTTGGAAAAGAAAATAAATACAAGTATTTAAACATAGTTTCCCAAATAACTAGGAAGCTAAAATTTAAATGATAGCTTCCTAAAATATTTTTGGTTTTCCAAAGTTATTAAGCTAGTATTTAAAATAGTAGTGCTTCTGTATATAAAACAAATAAACTCTTCTTGAAGCACCACAAGGTAAAGTTTTGTAAACAAAATGTTTGCTAGAAAATATAAAATAGCTTCCATAAACAAATGGAGCTCTTTAAATAAATAACTTTCTGAAATCCTTTTGTTTCTAAACTTGGTGCAAAAGGGGAAATGAAACAGTATTCTTTGAAGCAATATGATTCAAAACTTTATTTGGTATTAAACCCTTTTGTTAATATTCCCATGCAAGGATGCTTGCATAAGACTTGAATAATAGCAAAAACAATATGTTGAAAATCAAATAATCTTTCAAACAGAAAGTTGATGGAAGTTAGTTTGAAAGAAGGAATTTGATAAATAGTTTTTGAAGTAGATGAGACATGGGAATAACTTCGGCATTTTAGTATTAGGGTTTTAGGGTTTTTGATTTGATCTCAAATTGTTTAAGGTAACCTTTAGTTAAGTTCAAAAAGTTTTAATTTCTTGTGATTTTTCAATCAAGTCAAACAATTACAAGCACTTATTTTAATTTTTTGATTTTCCAAAAATTGGAAAAGTCAGGGATGTTACAATTGGCTTTGTGCAAATTAGCCTATGAGATCCACCAGCCAAATGTCATATAGTATAGTATTTTCACAAATGCCACCAAATATGTGTCATTTTCCAGTACGTTGTTGTACTGACCCGTCTGGGGCCGCATATTCAAATGTGCAGGTTTTATTTGGATGAGGAACATTTTGTAGGATCTCGAGTCTACATTCCAACATGTGTGCCTGCGGCATGTGATGAAGATGGAGGCTCATTGCTACTATGCTTTATGATGTGTACTCGTAAGGTTGAATACTTATGTAACTGGATTTACGTTGTAATTTTGATACTATTGCAATGATTACTATATTTTGTACTGTGGTGCTATCTATTGATCCAGGGAATAGCGCAGTAACACAGGAGTTTTGCATTTAGCAAAAGGTAGGGCGCTACAGAAAAATAAATTGATTGGATTGTTCCTGAAAACCCTTTTGATGAAAGTAGTGAACCCAAGAGTATTCATAAGGGATCTTCAAAAACTCATTTGGATACAATACAATTCATTGTTGAAAAGACTTTTGCAATTGATCTTAATGCTTCATTTGAAAATACTTGATTTCCACTTTCTGCGCCTAGCACAAAGGAGTTAAAGAAAAGCACTCTTGGGAGATAACCCAATGTTTTATTTTCAGTACCTTTTCTTTTTGTTGAGTCTTGGAAGTTATTACTACTATAATGACCTCAACTTATCATTTTTATTTTGTTTTTGTGCCAAGAAGAACCTCTAATTTGAGGAAGGTAAGATTTGGGGAAGTTGCTATCCTGAAACAGATTTCTGCACTGCACCATAAAAATTCGTGAAAATTCTCAGTATATCTTTTTGATATGCGATTTCTTGCGCGCATGCCCCAGGTTATTTCCAAACTTTTATTAGTTTTGCACTTTTCGATTTGAGCAACAGAAGGGCCTCCAAAAAATCGATCTTTTTCAGCTGTTCCGTTTTGACAGATTTCTGCCACTATTTGTGTTTGCCTCTCGATCGCTTTCTTTTTTAGTTGTTTTGATCACGGAACTTTTGAGGAAGTTGCTACAGTAGCTTATGCTTTAATGGATGGTATATTTGAGTTCGAAACTGAATCAAAAGAGTAGATTTACTATCATGTTTACACTAATGTTGCTAATAGAATTGTGTGAAGTTTTGTATGAAGGAAGTTTTCAAGTGTAGGGTAAGGAGAGTGATGAGATGAGATGAAGTATGGAAAAAACTCAAGCTTTGGGATTCCTATGTCACCCCAAGAAATATCCAAGAGGTACAAGCATCAAAGCTTGGGGATGCCCCGAGGCACCCCTTCTTCATCGGCAAAAATCAGGTAACCTTTCAAGACACTATATTTTTATTGCTTCGTATACTATGCATTTTTCTCGGAGCATCTTTACTTTAGCTTTCAGTTTTCTTTTGTTTTGTTTGCTGCAATAAATGGTTGGACCCCAACAAATTTCTTTTGGATAAGACACACTCTGTTTTTCATTGCCAAGAACACTCTAGTTTTCACTATTATCGTTCAACGAGTGTTCTCTTTTTCTAGTACTGCGTTTAGCTTTCGTTTTTCGCCTTGATTTTTGTTCAGATCTTGTTATATCTTTGTATCAAGGTGCATTTAGACCACTAGTATATGTTGGTTTTCATCTCAAAAGAGTTGTTTCAAAAAGGTTTGAATGGTGTTGGAAAAGAGAAAAAGTTTCATGCCTATAGTGGTACAAATGGGAGCTTGTTTAGACTGTGGCTTAGACTTTTGCATGTCATGCTTGACATTATTTTGATAGTATGCTTATTAGTTTTTTCTGTAGCATGACTTGTCTCAAATGACTGAGATTGCTTAATGTGCCTTTGAAAGAATCATGTGTTGTTTTTATTATATGGGAGCATTTTATTGTGGTTTTCTCCTTTGATGCTTTATTTGGGTTGACTTGGCGCATGCTTACAACATGTTTGACTTTACCAAGTCGCCATAAGCCTCTATGATTATTTGGTTTTTGAATTATGATACCACTTTATGCTTCGGTTAATGATGTTTTGTCGCTATGCGTGATTATGGCCGTTATTGCTCTCTTAGTTGGTCGCTCCCAATCTTTTGCTAGCCTTCATTTTGTACTGAGAGGGAATACTTCTCGTGCATCCAACTCCCAAAAACCAAAGTTTTCCAATGTGTCCACCATACATACCTATTAGCAATTTGCTATTCCAAGTACATTCGACTTGCTTTTATCTATCCTTCAAATTAAACTTTTTGTGTTATGTGAAAATTAGTTAGTAAAGCTCTCACGAACCTGATGGCACTTTTTACTTTCTTGCTTTTAATAATTTTGACCATTGTGGCTCTCTTACGTTGACGTTATGCTTTCAAGTTGTAAGTTGGAAGTTAGCCCAGCCATGCCGTCATGGGGCAATCTTTCAACATTGCACTTTCTCTCATTTAGTTGATATCGTGATCTTTTGTTTATGGATACCTGCGATGTGAAATAAGTTGGAAACTTGTGAGCTCATGGAGTTTGTATATGTGTTAGAGAAACACCTAGGCCGCTAATCTAATCCATGCATACTTCATGGTGGAAATTTACAGCATGCCCATAGTGGACATTCGATGACGCATCTCACAATAAAAAGCTATACCAATGGTAAATAAAAGAGATGCCGAGGTGTTCATTGTCTGTTTGTCTTGTCATTTTGATGTGGGCTTGTTCCATGTCATCGGGCAAGAGGTACCCCGTTGGCGTTCTCCATGATACATGTATGCTTACAATGACAAGAACTTGCTTGGGACCTAAGTCGAGTAGCATGAGGTTTGGGTATTCGTACTTCATGGGACATGAGATTTTCAACTTATGATTTGTTAAGCATATGCTTCATAATTGTACTCGCATTAACCTTAACCACTCCAGATGCCTATGATGGGGGCAATGAGAGCTCAAAGCTAGTAAGTAACATAATTTTTGGAGGTTTATAAAACTTGCAATCACTGCTTCCCTCTGCGAAGGGCCTTTCTTTTATTTTTATGTTGAGTCTCTGATACGTCTCAAACGTATCTATAATTTTTGATGATGCATGCTTATTTATACACCATTTGCTTTGTGTTTTGTTACACTTCGTGGCATTTTTATGCATTTTCCGGAACTAACCTACTAACGAGATGCCCAGTGCCAATTCCCTATTTTCTGTTGTTTTTGTGTTTCAGAAAAGCTACACAGGAAATATTATTGGAATTGGACGAAACAAAAGCCAAACCTGCTATTTTTCCCAAAGCGTCACAAAGTCCGAAGATGAGACAGAGGGGAGCCAGGGGCTCGCCACACCCTAGGGTGGCGCGGCCCAGGCCCTGGCCGTGCCACCAGGGGGTGAGACCACCTGGTCCACCTCCTGACGCCGCCCTTCCGCCTATATATTCCCCTCGACGGGAAAAACCTAAAGGACCAATTAATTTTCCTCGAAACATACTGCAAGCCACCACCGTTGTCGACGCGAGATCGAGAGGATCTAGGAGCTCTTCCCGGCACCCTGCCGGAGGCATTCTTCACCACCATGGTCGCCTCCAGAGTGATGTGTGAGTAGTCTACCTTGGACTATGGGTCCATAGCAGTAGCTAGATGGTCGTCTTCTCCACCATATGCTTCATGTTTAGATCTTGTGAGCTGCCTATCATGATCAAGATCATCTTTGTGTAATTCTACATGTTGTGTTTGTTGGGATCCGATGAGTATTGGTACTATATCAAGTTGATGTGCTGAATATTATCTTTATGTTATCTCTATGTTATTTATGATCTTGCATGCTCTTTGTTGCTAGTAGATATCTTGGCCGAGTAGATGCTAGTGACTCCAAGAGGGAGTATTTATGCTCGATAGTTGGGTTCATGCCTCTAGTAATCTGGGGGAGTGACAGAAACCTCTAAGGTTGTAGATATCCTGTTGCCACTAGGGAGAAAACAACATTCTTGTGTCCAAGGACATTTGCATTATTTACATTACGCACTTTGCTTATGGCGATAATCTGTTGTTCGCAACTTAATACCCGATGGTTGCTCGGACGACATCCGGAGGGTGGATTATTAGTCATAGATGCAGTTGGATTACGGTCTATGTATTTTGTCGTAATGCCCAGAGTGAATCTCATAGTGATCCTCTTGACATATGTACGCTATCTTTATTCTATCAATTGCCCAACTGTAATTTGTTTACCCAGCATGTTGTTATTTATCTTATGGAGAGACACCACTAGTGAACTATGGACCCCGGTCCAATTTCCTTTACATTGCTATTACTGTTTACTATTTTACCTGCTTATTTACATTCTTGCATACTATTACCTTTTACCACTCGATACACTTAATCCATTGTTTACAGCAAACCGGTGAGATTGATAACCTCGTCGTAAGTTGGGAAAAAGTACTTGGTTGTGTTGTGTGCAGGTTCCACGTTGCTGCTGGTGCAAAGCAAAGCCCTGGACGAGGCGCCATATAAATTGTCCGGAGCTATCGCGAAGCTAGCGAGCATCAACCTTCTGAAGTTTGGCTTTCTCCTACTGGACCGATAAACCTTGGTTTCACATCTGAGGAGAACTTGCAGCTGTGCTCATCATACCTTCCTCTTGGGGTTCCCAACTGGGTGCCAACATCGCACCATCAAGCATTTTTCTGGCGCCGTTGCCGGGGAGAAAGAAGATTTCTGCAAGGGGAGTCTCTCACGCTCAATCTTTTACTTTGTTATTGTTTTGCTTTACTTTACTTTTGCTTGCATCGTTTTATCAAAAATACAAAAAAAATTAGTTCCTTTGATAGTTTGCATTTCGTTACTTTTACCTTTAGTTCATTATGTTGTTCCCTAAGTATGCTTTGGAGGACCTTACAATAGGTAGTGGTTCTATAATTGGGAAAGGCAATATCGAGGAGTTCTTTAATCATGTTAGTATGCATAAAGATGTTGAGGATAGATCTTTGGCTGAGCTTGCTCCTAGTTATGAAGTTGCTGCTGCTTATTTAGTTCACATGTTGGAGGCTAGGTTTGTTAACCTTAATCCTTTTATGCAACAAATGTTTCTTAAGCTTTATGATATCGAAGACTCCGAAAAGAAACATTTTATTTTGGAGACTTTGCGTAGAGAATTTAGAGATGTTGTTATTGAAGATAGAATAGTCTTTGAGCATTTTAATATGCTTGGCTCACATGTAGAGGTTGTTGGTACAAACAAGGAACAAATCAAAGTACCAATACCTTGCAAACTTGTAGGACTACATGAAGCTTTGGAAAAGAATTTTGATTGGATTTGTCCTGAACATCTTTTTGATGAAAGGAGTGAACCAAAGAGTGTTCACAAGGGGTCTTCAAATACAATACAATGCCTTTTTGAAAATACTTCTGCAATTGAACTTGATGCTTCATTGCTTGATATTACTTGATTTCCACTTTCTACGCCTAGCTCAAAGGCGTTAAAGAAAAGCACTCTTGGGAGATAACCCATTGTTTTCTTTTCAGTACTTTTTCTTTTATTTGAGTCTTGGAAGTTATTACTACTGTAATGACCGCTCCTTATCATTTTTATTTAGTTGTTGTGCCAAGAAGAACCTCTAATTTGAGGGAGGTAAGATTTGGGGAAGTTGCTGTCCTGAAACAGATTTTGGTGTTGCACCGTCAAAATTTGTGAAAACTCTCAGAATATCTTTTTGATCTGCGATTTCTTGTACATATGCCCCAGGTTATATCCAAACTTTCATTAGTTTTGCATTTTTTTATTTGAGCAACATAAGGTCCTTGAAAAAATCGACCTTTGTCAGTTGTTCTGTTTTGACATATTTCTGCCACTATTTGTGTTTGCCTCTCGATCGCTTCCTTTTTGAGTTCTTTTGATCACGGAACTTTTGAGGAAGTTGCTACAGTAGTATATGATTTATATGTGGTGTATTTGAGTTTGAAACTAAACCAAAAAAGATTGATCTACTATTATGTTTATGCTAACGTTGCTAATAGAATTGTGTGAAGTTTTGTATGAAGGAAGTTTTCAAGTGTAGGGAATGGAGAGTGATGAGATGAGATGAAGTATGGACAAAAGCTCAAGCTTGGGGATTCCCGTGTCACCCCAAGAATAATCCAAGAGGTACAAGCATCAAAGCTTGGGGATGCCCCCGAGGCACCCCTTCTTCATCGGCAAAAATCAGGTCACCTTTCAACACACTATATTTTTATTGCTTCATATTCTATGCGTTTTTCTTGGAGCGTCTTTACTTTTGCTTTCAGTTTTCTTTTGTTTTGTTTGCTGCAATAAATGGTTGGACCCCAACAAATTTATTTTGGAGGAGACGTACCTCGTTTTTCATTTGCCAAGAACACTCTATTTTTCACTCTTATCGTTCAACGAGTGTTCTCTTTTTCTAGAACTGCGTTTAGCTTTCGTTTTTCACCTTGATTTTTGTTCAGATCTTGTTATATCTTTACATCAATGTGTATTTATACCACTGTTCTATGTTGGTGTTCATCAAAAGAGTTGTTTCAAAAAGTTTTGAATGGTGTTGGAAAAGAGAAAAAAGTTTTCATGCAAAAAGTGGTACAGAAAGGAGAGCTTGTTTAGACTGCGGCTTAGACTTTTGCATGCCATGCTTGATGTCGTTTTGATAGTATGCTTAGTTGTTTTTGATGTAGCATGACTTGTCTCAAATGACTGAGATTGCTTAATGAGCCTTTGAAAAAAATCATGCATTGTTTTTTATTATATGGAAGCATTTTTGTGGTTTTCTCCTTGATGCTTTATTTGGGTTGACTTGGCGCATGCTTACAACATGTTTGACTCTTACAAAGTTGCCATATAGCCTCTATGATCATTTGATTTTTGACTTGTGATACCACTTTATGCTTCGGTTTATGATGTTTGTCGCTATGCATGATTATTGCCGTTATTGCTCTCTTAAGTTGGTCGCTGATGACCCACAAGTATAGGAAGTGTATCATAGTACTTTCGATAAATAAGAGTGTCGAACCCAACGAGGAGTAGAAGGTGTTGACAAACGGTTTTGATCAAGGATTCACTGTAAATACTAGCAAACGGGTTTTCAGGGGTATTTGGTAATGCAAGTAAATAAAGTACAAGTAAATAAAAGACAATAATAGTAATTGATGCAAGTGGCCCAATCCTTTCTAGAGCAAAGGACAAGCCGGTTGTGTAACTTATGATTACCAAACGTTCCTGAGGACACACGGGAGTTTCTGTCGAGAGCTTTCGCTTCATACCGCTAAGTAATCTTCATTGGTTTGATAAGTGTTATGGGGGTGAACCTGTGCTAGCGTACTACCCTTACTAGGACTAATACACACTTGTGATTATACCCCCTGCAAGCATCCGCAAATACAAGAAAGTAATTAAGATAAATCTAACCACAGCCTTAAACTCTGAGATCCTACGCTCCCTGGTGCAATGGTTTCCTAACGGGGGTTTAGGTTTTTGTCGCTCCGGCAACCCCACAATTAGTAGCCAAATACACAATGCATTCTACTAGGCCCATAAATGGTGAAGTATCATGTAGTCGACGTTCACATGACACCACTAGTAGAATAACACCACAACATAGATATCAAACCATTAAATATTACTCAACATAGTTTCACTACTAACATCTCGACTTCTCCCATGTCCTCAAGAACTAAACGAACTACTCACAAGACATCATATGGATCATGACTAGAGGTGAAATAATGGTGAATAACAATCTGAACATAAACCTTAATTCAACGGTTCCACTCAATAGCATCAACTACAAGAGTAATTAACACCGGGAAAGTTTCCCCTAAGAATTTGACAAGATTCAACCCAAGATGTTACAGCGGGATGGCATGGTGATGGTGGAGATGAAGGTGCTGATGATGATGATGATGATGGTGGTGATGATGATGATGATCCCGATGAAGTCTAGCGCGATGATGATGACGATGGCGATGATCTCCCCTCTCCGGGAAGGAATTTCCTCGGCAGATTTCTCCCTGCTGGAGAGCTTTTCTCTCTCGGTGTTTTCTGCCCCACAAAGGCGGCGGTGTCTATCTCTGATGCCCCCCTCACTTAGATTTTCGGGGACGACCATATACGCGAGGGGGTGATGGCAGTAGTGGGCCAGGGTGGCCTCACCACAGGGCGGCGCGGCCAGGGGTGGGCCCACGCCCCCTGGTGGTGAGCCCACCCTGCTGCTCCTCTCGCCTCCTCCTTCTGGCTACTTTCATCTTCTGATATTATATGAATTTCTAGGTATTTCTCTAGAATTGTTGATCTTTAGAAATATGGTATCTTGACGATCCTTTTCCAGCAGAATCCTGACTCCGGCAGCAAATTCTCCAACGATCATCAAGCATGTAAAAACAGAGGAAACAACATAAGTATCATCTCTAAATATGAAATATATCGATGAATAATAGTAAATTATGATACAAAATAGTGATGCAAAATGGACATATCAACCCCCCCAAGCTTAGACCTCGCTTGTCCCCAAGCGAAAACTGAACTTGGTAAACATGACCACAGGTTTATGGAGTGAAGTGTCGATAAACAAAATACGGACAAGAAGCATCACATTTACCAAGGCACAAGTTATAATAGACAACAACTTCCCTCCATATAATATAGACTTGCAATAAGCAAAGGAAATCACAATAAAGATGCACAAGGTAAATCATGATTGGTAATGGCAAACCTTAGTTCTTGGTCAGAGAACAATGAACAACTATACTTATTTTTGAACGGAGCCTTTTATAATAGAGCTACTATAGCAAAAACCATATGCTCAACAAAACAAACTCTTTGCAATCATAGAAAGCTTTCAAAGATATATTCCTTCAGATAAAAACATTGTACTAAACAAAGGAAAATAGTAAACATGATTGAACAAATCAACATATAGATGAATGAAATATAACAACTCAAATGCTTGCTTGCGATAGAAGGGAATAGGTTGACTCAACATAAAAGTAAAAGATAGGCCCTTCGCAGAGGGAAGCAGGGATTAAACATGTGCTAGAGCTTTTCATTTGTAAGACAGAGGTAAAAGTTGTTTTGAGAGATGGTTGCTTCTGTCAACGACTAGCAACAGAGTTCTTGATATTTTCCATACTAAACAAGTGAGAGCGGTTCCGAGATGTTGATTAATTGGCACAATTGTGCTCTTTTATAGCTTGGCACTCCTCCCCACCTTTTCCTTTCTCAAACCATGGCTAACCGATTCCATCGGGTGCCCACCAACTTTCACATACCATGGAGGAGTGCCTTTTTTCTTTTCTTTTCTCCTTTTTTAGATTACAATGGTCTGACCAGCTCCCTTGCAAAATTAATGACGAGCTGATGAAGCATGCAAGTCGAGGGGTACTCAATTTAGTATGGAAGATAACAAACCCAACCACTACGTCCTCATAAGCTAAAAACAATGGCACAAAACAAGAAGTATTTGAAGGTTTTTGAAAGGTAGCATATGAAAATTTACTTGGAATGGCTTGAATACCATGCATAGGAATTTATAGTGGACTCTTTGGAAGTAACTTGGTTTTAGGGGATTGGATGCACGAGAAGTATTCCCTCTCAGTACAGGTTTTTGGCTAGCAAGGCTGGGTAGCAAGCATAAGAGTTGCATGAAACAAACATACATACATACATATGATAGAAAACAATCATGCAAATTTTCCTTGAAAGCACAGACGATTTAATCTTGAAAATACTAATGCTTATAAGCCAATCATGAAGGAAAACTGAAACGATGTATCTACTAACACTTCCTTCTTTTTCTACTCAAACCTCAAGGTGATGTTGCTACTGACCAAGCTAAGTTTGCCAAAACCAACTAGATTTACTCATGCTCCCAAAGTGATACCAATACTAATCAACAAGACTAATCATATAATAAAGATTGCAACCTAAAATAAAGTGCACGGAAAGTAAATGATAAAACTTCTCATTAATATTTCTCAACCGCAACTCACACCAAGGGATACATAGATAACCAACTAAAGGAGGATACTTCCACACTGCAAACTATTCTATAAGATAACTTCTCTATTCATGATATGACTCTACTTGAAAAGTAAATGGGTAAAAGATAATGATGTGATACCGCGACACTCCCCCAAGCTTGGAACAAGCCAAGGGGATGCCTATACCAATGACGAATTACTCCTTCGGCGGTGGTGGTGCGTCTTTTTCATCATCAGACTTCCAAGGCAAATGTTCCCCATCAAGGAAAGATGTCTTGGTCTCCAATATCCTGAAACTGGCAGCAGCACTCATTTGTTTAAACCTAGCTTCATACTCACAGTTTTGGTTCTTCTTGCTCCAGCGCTTCCATCCTGGCTTCGAGACTTCCCTGTCCTGTAGGGCCATGAACATCTTCTATCCGCAACTTCCCATCCTTGAGCGACAACTCATTTGGATGCATCTTCAGCTCCCTCATGTACGGATTAATGATGTCCGCAAGAGAGTTCTCTTCGGATGAACCAGACGAAGACATGGCAGCTCCGCAGCTGGGAACAACTCCTGATAGAAACAGATCGAAACAAAAACGCGACGAGAACATGATATACAGACCTCGGGCAATCCGGGGGTTATATAGGCAAAAATTAAACATCAAAATGAAGTCACAGGAGGAAACCGGGACGGATACGAGTTCTGGGGTGGTCTCACCACAGGGTGGCGCGGCCAGGAGTGGGCCCACGCGCCGTGGTGGTGAGGAGCCACCGGACTCCGTCTCCTACCCTTTTTCGTCTCGTGATTTTTCATATTTAATAAAAATGACAAAAATATAAGTAGAAAAGTTTAACACGAACTTTTTCTGACTAGAACTGTTACCTATTCGAAAACGGACTCTGCAGTTTCCTGCATATGTTCTTTGATGAATTCTTCCGGAGTTATCATTTGAATAACATCGACATCTCCAGAAATATAATGCTTGAGTCTTTGCCCATTCACCACTTGTGTAGTGTTATCTTTGGGCAAAGCAATCTTTACCGCACATGAACGATACACCTCTTTAATAACAAAGGGTCCTTCCCATTTTGAGAGTAATTTTCCTACAAAAAATCCGAGACGAAACCTATAAAATAGAACTTTCTCACCAACATGAAACTCTCTCTTAAGAATTCTCCTATCATGCCATTGTTTGACTTTCTCTTTAAAAAGTCTGGCATTCTCATAAGCTTCATTTCTCCACTCATCTAAAGAACTCAAATCAAGCAACCTTTTATTACCGGCAAGTTTAAAATCCCTATTAAGCTCTCTCACTACCCAAAAAGCTTTGTGTTCTAATTCTAAAGGCAAGTGACACGCTTTTCTGTAAACCATTTTGTAAGGAGACATGCCCATGAGGTTCTTATAAGCAGTTCTATAAGCCCATAAAGCATCGTTTAACTTGCTAGCCCAATTTTTCCTAGATCTGTTAACAGTCTTCTGCAAGATAGACTTGATCTCTCTATTTTATAGCTCTACTTGCCCACTAGTTTGGGGATGATAAGCAGAAGCAATTCTATGATTAATGTCATATCTAGCAAGAGTTTTCCTAAAACTGCCATGAATAAAATGAGAACCTCCGTCAGTCATAAGATATCTAGGCACACCAAACCTAGGAAAAATAACATCCTTAAGCATTTTTAACGAGGTCTCACCATCGGCACTCTTCGTAGGTATAGCTTTTACCCACTTAGTAACATAATCAACAGCAACAAGTATATGAGTATAACCTTCTGAAGGAGGAAAAGGACCCATAAAGTCAAATCCCCAACAATCAAATGGTTTAATAACAAGAGAATAATTCATAGGCATTTCATTACGTCTAGAAATATTACCAACTCTTTGGCATTCATCACAAGATAAAACAAACATTCTAGCATCTTTAAAAAGGGTTGGCCAATAAAAACCTGATTGTAGAACCTTTTGTGCAGTTCTATCTCCAGCATGATGTCCTCCATAAGCACTACCATGGCATTTTCTCAATATCTCTTGTTGTTCATATTCTGGAACACATATTCGCATAATACCATCCACTCCGTCTTTATATAAGTGTGGGTCATCCCAAAAGTAATGCCTCAAGTCATAAAAGAATTTCCTTCTTTGCTGACCTGAAAAGGTTGGAGGCAAATACTTGGAAACAATAAAGTTAGCATAATCAGCATACCAAGGATTCTCTCACGAAGTTACCTTTATTGAAGCCAACTGTTCATTTGGAAAACTATCATTAACAGGAATAGGATCAAAAGAAATGTTTTCCAACCTAGACAAATTGTCAGCAACAGGATTTTCAGCACCTTTCCTATCTACAATATGCAAATCAAACTCTTGTAAAAGCAACACCCATCTGATAAGCCTAGGCTTAGCATCCTTCTTTGACATAAGATATCTAATAGCAGCGTGATCAGTATGAATAGTAACTTTTAAATCTATGATATAAGGTCTAAACTTATCACATGCAAAAACAACAGTAAGAAACTCTTTCTCAGTAGTAGCATAATTCTTCTGAGCAGCATCAAGAGTCTTACTAGCATAATGAATAACATTCAACTTATTATCTATGCATTGTCCAAGAACAACACCCACATCAAAATCACTAGCATCACACATAATTTCAAAGGGTAAATTCCAATCAGGTGGTTGAACAATAGGAGCAGTTGTTAAAGCCTTCTTAAGAGTTTCGAAAGCTTCCTTACAATCATCGTCAAAAACAAATGGAACATCTTTTTGAAGAAGATTAGTAAGAGGCTTTGAAATCTTAGAGAAATCTTTAATGAACCTCCTATAAAAACCAGCATGACCAAGAATACTACGAATACCTTTAACATCTCTGGGACATGGCATTTTCTCGATTGCTTCAACCTTTGCCCTATCAACTTCAATACCTCTTTTGGAGATTTTATGTCCAAGAACAATTCCTTCATTCACCATAAAGTGGCATTTGTCCCACTTAAGAACAAGATTAGTTTCTTCACATCTCTGCAAAACTTTATCAAGATTGTGCAAACAATTATCAAAAGAAGTTCCATAGACGGAGAAATCGTCCATGAATACCTCCACAATTTCTTCACAAAAACCATGAAAAATAGCACACATGCATCTTTGGAAAGTATCAGGAGCATTACACAAACCAAAAGGCATACGTCTATAAGCATAAGTTCCATAAGGACAAGTAAAA
Source organism: Dactylis glomerata (assembly GCA_007115705.1). Classification (NCBI taxonomy): domain Eukaryota; kingdom Viridiplantae; phylum Streptophyta; class Magnoliopsida; order Poales; family Poaceae; genus Dactylis; species Dactylis glomerata. The sequence continues at coordinate 3,178,650 of QXEO01000431.1, forward strand.
GTGGTTTTCTCTTGATCTTGCTTTTTAACAGCAATCTAGGAGAAACCAGAATAACCATCAAGAAAACAAAAATGAGTTTTCTTAGATAACCTCTCTAGCATTTGATCTATAAATGGTAAAGGATAATGATCTTTCTTAGTAACTTTGTTGACCTTTCTAAAGTCAATGCATATCCTATAACCAACTACTACCCTTTGAGGAATAAGCTCGTTATTCTCATTAGGCACAACAGTAATACCTCCTTTCTAGGAACACAATGAACAGGACTAACCCATCTACTATTAGCAATAGGATAAATAATTCCAGCATCAGGGAGCTTCAATACCTCATTTCTTACCACTTCCTTCATCTTAGGAATTAAACGGCGTTGATGTTTGATACGTCTCCAACGTATCTATAATTTTTGATGCTCCATGCTTGTTTTTACATCATTTGCCTATTGTTTCGTTACACTTCGTGGCACTTTTATGCATTTTCCGGAACTAACCTACTAACGAGTTGCCACAGTGCCAGTTCCCTGTTTTCTGCTGTTTTTGTGTTTCAGAAGTGATACACAGGAAATATTCTCGGTATTGGACGAAACAAGTTCCTGAAGTCTTATTTTACCCGGAAGCTTCCAGAGATCCGAAGGAGAGAAGGAGAGGGGCCACCAGGGGCCCACACGCTAGGGTGGCGCAGCCAGCCCCTGGCCCGCGCCACCATGGTGTGAGGCCACCTGGGTCCTCCTCTGACATCGCCCCTTCGCCTATAAAGACCCCCCGACGGAAAAAACCTAAGTACCCGATCACTTTTCCAGAACACATCGCGATCCGCCGCCGCCGTCGACCCGAAGATCGGGAGGGTCCAGAAGCTCTTCCCGGCACCCTGCCGAAGAGGGGAATCACCACCGGAGGTCTTCTTCATCGCCATGCTTGCCTCCGGAGCGATGAGTGAGTAGTCTACCTTGGACTATGGGTCCATAGCAGTAGCTAGATGGTTGTCTTCTCCACCATGTGCTTCATGTTTAGATCTCATGAGCTGCCCTACATGATTGAGATCACCGTTATGTAATTCTACATGTTTGGTTTGTTGGGATCCGATGAATATTGGTGTTTATGATTGAGTTGCTGTACTGAATATTATCTTTTGTTATCTCTATGTTGTTTATGATCTTGCATGCTCTCCGTTGTTAGTAGCTATCTTGGCCGAGTAGTTGCTAGTGACTCCAAGAGGGGGTATTTATGCTCGATAGTGGGTTCATGCCTCTATTTAACCTGGGGGAGTGACAGAAACCTCTAAGGTTGTAGATGTGTTGTTGCTACTAGGGAGAAAACAACATTCATATGCTCAAGGGCATATGCTTTGTTTACATTACACACTTTGCTTAATGCAATTATCTGTTGTTCGCAACTTAATACTCATGGGGTGTTCGGATTGATATCCCCGGGAGTGGATTATTAGTCATAGATGCAGTTGGATGGCGGTCTATGTATTTTGTTGTAATGCCCAGAGTAAATCTCATAGTGATCTTCTTGACATATCACGTTTATCTTTATTCTATCAATTGCCCAACTGTAATTTGTTTATCCAGCATGTGTTATTTATCTTATGGAGAGACACCACTAGTGAACTGTGGACCCCGGTCCTATTTCCATCATATTGCTATTACCTGTTTACTTTACCTGTGGACCCCGGGAGGGAAACATGATTTGATGGATCTCAACAATATTCAGTTTCCCCTCTTTATGTTGCAAATTTTGAAGTGGCACTTGTTTTATCTATCCATGCTTGCTACTATGTGCCTCGTTGATTTATTTTCTTACAAGATTCCTATGCATAGGAAGTGGTTCAGATATAAATGTCTTTCACATTTGCTTTTTGATGCTCTCTATTGCTTTAAGTTCCTATATGGCGCCTTTGCCTCAAGCTCTTATATGGCGCCCATATGAGCATCTTTGCAAATTACTGCGCCTAGCTCAAAGGCGTTAAAGAAAAGCACTCTTGGGAGATAACCCAATGTTTATTTTCAGTACTTTTTCTTTTATTTGAGTCTTGGAAGTTATTACTACTGTAATAACCGCTCCTTATCCTTTTTATTTCATTTTTGTGCCAAGAGAAACCTCTAATTTGAGTGAGGTAAGATTTGGGGATGTTGCTGTCCTGAAACTGTTTTCGGTGCTGCACCGTAAAAATTCGTATAAATTCTCTGTATATCTTTTGGACCTGCGATTTCTTGTGCATATGCCCCAGGTTATATCCAAACTTTTGTTAGTTGAACACTTTTTGATTTGAGCAACAGAAAACCCCTCAAAAATTCGACTTTTGTCAGCTGTTCAGTTTTGACAGATTTCTGCCAATATTTGTGTTTGCCACTTTATCGCTTCCTTTTGAGTTCTTTTGATCATGGAACTTTTTGGGAAGTTGCTACAGTAGTATTTGCTATATATGTGGTGGTTTTGAGTTGAAACCTGAAGCAAAAAGAGGTTGATTATATGTTATGCTTACACTAATGTTGCTAATAGATTTGTGTTTAGTTTTGTATGAAGGAAGTTTTCAAGTGTAGGGATCGGAGAATGATGAGATGAGTTGAAGAATGGACAAAAGCTCAAGCTTGGTGATGCCCATGCATCACCCCAAGAAATATCCAAGAAGTACAAGCGTCAAAGCTTGGGGATGCCCCCGAGGAACCCCTTCTTCATCGGCAAAAATCAGGTCACCTTTCAAGACACTATATTTTTATTGCTTCATGCACTATGTGTTTTTCTTGGAGCGTCAGTTGTTTTAGTTTTCTTAGTTAGTTTAGTTTTGTTTTCTGTAATAAATGGTTAGATCACATCATATTTCTTTTGGAGGAGATGAACTCGTTTTTCATTTGCCAAGAACACTCTAGTTTTCACTCTTATCGTTCAACGAGTGTTCTTCTTTTTCTGCTACTGCTTTTTGTTTTCGTTTTCGCCTTGATTTGCGTTCAGACCTTGTCATATCTTTTCATCAAGGTGTATTTTTGCCTCTGATCTTTATTGGTTTTCATCAAAAGAGGTGTCTTTAAAAAAAGTTTGAATGGTGTTGGAAAAGAGAAAAAGTTTCATGCAAAAAAGTGGTACAAGAAGGAGCTTGTGTAGACTGCGGCCTAGGCTTTTGCATGTCGTGCTTGATGTCTTTTTGATAGTATGCTTAGTGGTTTTGCTGTACCATGACTTGTCTCAAATAACTGAGATTGCTTAATGAGCCTTTGAAAAAATCATGCGTTGTTTTTATTATTTGGAAGCATTATTTTGGTTTTCTCCTTGATGCTTTATTTGGGTTGACTTGGCGCATGCTCACACATGCTAGACTCATACAAAGTCGCCAATAGCCTCTATGATCATTTAGTTTTTGACTTTTGATGCCATCTTATGTTTCTTTTAATGTTGCTTTGTCGCTATGCATGATTATGGCCATTATTGCTCTCTTAGTTGGTCGCTCCCAGTCTTTTGCTAGCCCTCATTTTGTACCGAGTATGAGCTCTACTCGTGCATCCAACTCCCAAAAACCAAGTTTGCCATTGTGTCCACTATAAATTCCTATGCATGGTATTTGTAAGCCATTCCAAAGTAAATTTTCATGTGCTACCTTTCAAAAACCTTCAAAACACTTCTTGTTTTGTGACACTGTTTTCAGCTCGTGGGTACGTAGTGGTCGGATTTGCTATCTTCCATATTGCTTATTCCAAAAAGAAAAAGAAAAAGAAAAAAAAAGAAAAAAAAAGAAAAAAAAGAAAAAAAAAAGAAAAAAAGGTACTCCTCCATGGAATGTGAATGTTGGTGGGCACCCGATGGAATCGGTTAGCCATGGTTTGAGAAAGGAAAAAAGGTGGGGAGGAGTGCCAAGCTTTATAAAAAAGAGCACAAAAGTGACAATCTCTCTCTCAAAAACTTGCTTCATTTTTGTATGGAAGATAGTAAGAACCCCATTGCCAGTCGTTGACAAAGACAACCACCTCTCAAAACCAAATTTTATCTCTCTGTTTTACAAATGAAAAGCTCTAGCACATGTTTAATCATTGCTACCCTCTGCGAAGGGCCCTTCTTTTACTTTTATGTTGAGTCACCACCTTCTTTCTTTATGCACCATTAAGAGAGCATAGTTGTCATTCTTAGTGTGATATGCATTGTCCCAAAGTTCATTGATTGATTCATATTGTTGGTTTCACTTGTTCTTAAATTATTTGTATCTAGTCGCCCTCTTAAACTTGAAGGTGTCCTATGCATTTATGTTTTGCTCTCTTTGAAGGACAAGCTGAAAACCATTTGTATGTTTTTCCTTATGATTTGAACACACGTTTGACTTTCATTGTTTCATTTTCATGATCTTTTGTTTGTGTTCATTTGTATGTTTACAACATGGTTGCTAAGTTCTTATTGTCATGATTATATCTTCATGCCCATGTTTTAAGTTCTTATGATCCCAGCTCACAAATGCTTACATATATGATCAAGATTGTGTAGGTGCATGTCACCTCAAAAATTATTCTTTTGTTATCACTTACCTACTCGAGGACGAGTAGGAGTTAAGCTTGGGGATGCTGATACGTCTCCAACGTATCTATAATTTTTGATGCTCCATGCTTGTTTTTACACCATTTGCCTTGTGTTTCGTTACACTTCGTGGCATTTTTATGCGATTTCCGGAACTAACCTATTAACAAGATGCCACAGTGCCAGTTCCCTATTTTCTGCTGTTTTTGTGTTTCAGAGTGATACACAGGAAATATTCTCGGAATTGGACGAAACCACATCCTGAAGTCTTATTTTACCCGGAAGCTTCCGGACATCCGAAGAGAGGAAGGAGAGGGGCCACAGGCCTCCCTCACACAGGGCTGGCGCGGCCCAGGCCCTGGCAGCGCCACCCCTGTGTGAGGATCCCCTGGCTGCCTCCTGACAACGCCCCTTCGCCTATATAAAGCCTCGGGACGGAAAACCCTAGGGGAGTCGGCAAATTTCCAGAAAGAGTTCCGCAGCTCCGCCGCCACCGTCGATGAATTTCGGGGGACAGAAGTCTCTGTTCCGGCACCCTGCCGGGACGGGGAAGTGCCCCCGGAGCCATCTCCATCGGTCTCCATCGCCGTCTCCGCCGTCTCCGCCGTCTCCATCGACCTCACCGCCATCTCCATCAACCTTGCTGTCTCCTATGATGAGGAGGGAGTAGTTCATCCCCAGGGCTGAGGGCTCTACCGGTAGCTATGTGCTTCACCTCTCTCTCCCATGATGTGATCTTTATGTGATCGTGAGCTTTGTATCATGTTGAACAAGTAGATGTTATTATTCAGATATTATGCTACTCCTATGCTTAATTATTATAGTGTACTCTAGTGATGTTATTAAAGTAATCTATTCCTCCTGCCATGGTGTAACGGTGACAGTGCGTGCATCATGGTGGTACTTGGTTTAGGCTATGATTGTGATCTCTTGTGGATTATGAGAATAATTATTGCTATGATAGTTTGAATGATCTATTCCTCCTTTCATGGTGTAATGGTGACAGTGTGTGCACCGTGTTAGTACTTGGTCTAAGTTGCAATGATTTCTATCTTGAATTGTGATCTGATTTGGATGTCTCTATGAGTGGTGTTTGTCAAGTACTTGATGAACTTTAAGGGGTGCTTCTGTAGCCACTACACAATGATTAGTGTTATTCAATAGGAGAGTAATTCAGAGTACCATAGTGGAGAGAAGTTGTTTATTTGTTCAATCATGTTATATTGTTGGGAGTGTGTCCACTAGTGAAAGTATGATCCCTAGGCCTTGTTTCCAAGCATTGCACACCGTTTACTTGCTATTTTGTTACTTGTTTGCTCGCAGCGATATTTATTTCACATCACGTTTGCTACTTATAATCATCTATACCACTTGTATTTCACTATCTCTTCGCCGAACTAGTGCACCTATACATCTGACAAGTGTATTGGGTGTGTTGGGGACACAAGAGACTTTCTGTATCGTAATTGCAGGGTTGCTTGAGAGGGATAGCTTTGACCTCTAACCTCCCTGAGTTCGATAAACCTTGGGTGATCCACTTAAGGGAAACTTGTTGCTGCTCTACAAACCTCTGCACTTGGAGGCCCAACAAGTGTCTACAAGAATAGAAGTGCGTAGACATCACCCTCTTAAACTTGAAGGTGTCCTATGCATTTATGTTTTGCTCTCTTTGAAGGACAAGCTGAAAACCATTTGTATGTTTTTCCTTATGATTTGAACACACGTTTGACTTTCATTGTTTCATTTTTATGATCTTTTGTTTGTGTTCATTTGCATGTTTACAACATGGTTGCTAAGTTCTTATTGTCAAGATTATATCTTTCATGCCCATGTTTTAAGTTCTTATGATCCCAGCTCACAAATGCTTACATATATGATGAAGATTGTGTAGGTGCATGTCACCTCAAAAATTATTCTTTTGTTATCACTTACCTACTCGAGGACGAGCAGGAGTTAAGCTTGGGGATGCTTGATACGTCTCCAACGTATCTATAATTTTTGATGCTCCATGCTTGTTTTTACACCATTTGCCTATTGTTTCGTTACACTTCGTGGCACTTTTATGCATTTTCCGGAACTAACCTACTAACGAGTTGCCACAGTGCCAGTTCCCTGTTTTCTGCTGTTTTTGTGTTTCAGAAGTGATACACAGGAAATATTCTCGGAATTTGACGAAACAAGTTCCTGAAGTCTTATTTTACCCGGAAGCTTCCAGAGATCCGAAGGAGAGAAGGAGAGGGGCCACCAGGGGCCCACACGCCAGGGTGGCGCGGCCAGCCCCTGGCCCGCGCCACCATGGTGTGAGGCCACCTGGGTCCTCCTCTGACATCGCCCCTTCGCCTATAAAGACCCCCTGACGGAAAAAACCTAAGTACCCGATCACTTTTCCAGAACACATCGCGATCCGCCGCCGCCATCGACCCGAAGATCGGGAGGGTCCAGAAGCTCTTCCCGGCACCCTGCCGAAGAGGGGAATCGCCACCGGAGGTCTTCTTCATCGCCATGCTTGCCTCTGGAGCGATGAGTGAGTAGTCTACCTTGGACTATGGGTCCATAGCAGTAGCTAGATGGTTGTCTTCTCCACCATGTGCTTCATGTTTAGATCTCATGAGCTGCCCTACATGATTGAGATCACCGTTATGTAATTCTACATGTTTGGTTTGTTGGGATCCGATGAATATTGGTGTTTATGATTGAGTTGTTGTACTGAATATTATCTTTTGTTATCTCTATGTTGTTTATGATCTTGCATGCTCTCCGTTCTTAGTAGCTATCTTGGCCGAGTAGTTGCTAGTGACTCCAAGAGGGGGTATTTATGCTCGATAGTGGGTTCATGCCTCTATTTAACCTGGGGGAGTGACAGAAACCTCTAAGGTTGTAGATGTGCTGTTGCTACTAGGGAGAAAACAACATTCATATGCTCAAGGGCATATGCTTTGTTTACATTACACACTTTGCTTAATGCAATTATCTATTGTTTGCAACTTAATACTCATGGGGTGTTCAGATTGATATCCTCGGGAGTGGATTATTAGTCATAGATGCAGTTGGATGGCGGTCTATGTATTTTGTTGTAATGCCCAGAGTAAATCTCATAGTGATCTTCTTGACATATCACGTTTATCTTTATTCTATCAATTGCCCAACTGTAATTTGTTTACCCAGCATGTGTTATTTATCTTATGGAGAGACACCACTAGTGAACTGTGGACCCCGGTCCTATTTCCATCATATTGCTATTACCTGTTTACTTTACTCGCACTGTTTACTTTACTCGCATACTATATTGTTTTCCACTCGATACGCTCATAACCTTTGTTTCAAGCAAACCGGTGAGATTGACAACCTCATCGCAAGTTGGGAACAAAGTACTTGGTTGTGTTGTGTGCAGGTTCCGCGTTGCTACTGGCCGAAGACGAGTCAACAAGTGCGCCCTTGTTGGAGTGTTATTAAGCCAGTCTGCATCACCTTCAGTCGCCATTGTCTGCTTTTCTCCTGAACGATAAACCTTGGTTTCTTAACTGAGGGAAAACAAGCTGTTATACTCATCATACCTTCCTCTTGGGGTTCCCAACGGGCTGGTCATTCACCACGCACAAGGACCTCTGATCTCCCACATCAACTTGGAGTATCAATGTTCAACAACTGGCTTTGCATCCGGCTCCATGTTAATAGCATGCTGACATATAGTAGGAGAAATCCCTTTTAAATCATCAAGAGTATATCCCATAGCTTCTCGGTGTTTCCTCAATGTTTCTAATAACCTTTCTTCTTCCTTTCCTGAAAGTTTAGACTGATAATAGCAGGATATATCTTCTTGTCATCAATATAAGCATACTTAAGATCATCAGGTAAAGATTTTAATTCAAAAACAGGATCTTCCTTAGGTGGCAAAGCAGTACCCAAATCCTCCACAGGTAAATTGTGTTTAATCAATGGTGGTTGATGAAAAAGAATATCGTCAATCTCATCTCTCTCTTCCCTGAAGACTTCACTTTCATGGTCTTCCATAAATTGCTGCAGAGCATTATTAGGAGCAAGGGCAATAGAGGCAAGCTGTTCAACTCAAAAATCTTCATTAGGCAATTCATTTTCATAAGGAGCTTTAGTAAATTTAGAAAAAATAAACTCATAAGATTCTCCATCAAACTTAGTAAAAAAAAATCTCCTTCTTACAATCTATAACAGCGCCACAAGTATTCAAAAAGGGTCTACCAAAAATAATAGGACAAGTTTTACTAGCTTCTTTACCAAGTACTAGAAAATCAGTAGGATATTTAGTCTTACCACATAGAACTTCCACATCTCGAACAATACCAATTGTCAAGACAGTCTCTCTGTTAGCAAGCTGAATAACCACATCAATATCTTCAAGTTCACAAGGGGCAATTTCATGCATGATTTCTCTGTAAAGCTCATAAGGAATAGCACTTGAAGTTGCACCAATATCGCATAAACCATAATAGCAATGATCACCAATCCTGACAGAAAGCACAGGAACACTTGTTTTCCTAGATCTACTAGGATGTGAAACAATGTTAGAAGCATCTTCACAAAAGACAATATGTCCATCTTCTACATTTTTAGTAACAAGGTCCTTCACTATAGCTATTGGAGACTTAATAGTAATTTGCTCATCAGGTTCTACAGCTTTCTTTGTGCTTTTCTTAAGCACACTGACTAGAGTAGAATGTTCCTTTACCTTAGCAGGGAAAGGCGTTTTCTCAAAATAAGGCTCAGGCAAAATACGATCAACAATACAAACTTCAGTAGTTCTAGCAGGAATACAGCTAAAAGTATCTTTATAAGGCTCATGGTATTTGTTCCAATCTTTCTTTGGAACATCAAGATAAGAAGCAAAGGCCTTAAAACAATTAGCAAGTATTTGGGGATCAATACCATAAACAGTACTAACATCATGAAAGTCATCGGTTCCCATAAAACCTTTAATGCATTCATAATCATAATTTATACCTGACTTCCTACCTTTGTCGTTCTCCCATCCTTCAGTATTTTCTTGAACGGTCTAGAAGATCCCATTTAGCTTCTCCTTTCATATGTGTAAATGATCCAAAGCAAGAAGCATCCAATAAATCCTTGTCGTGAAGAGCAAGCCTTGCATAAAAGTTATCAATAACAATATTACTGGGGAGCTCATGAATGGGACATTTGAGCATTAGTGACTTCAATCTCCCCCATGCTTGGGCAATACTCTCTCCATCATGAGGCCAAAAGTTATATATCTGATTACAATCTTTATGAATCTCACTTGGAGGATACAATTTGGAGTAAAAGAGAGGTACAATTTCCTCCCATCCAATAGATGGACCATCCTTTAGCAGCCTATACCACTCCGTAGCTCTGCCCTTCAGTGATAAAGAGAATAACTTCCTCTTAACCTGGCTTGATGAAATACCTGCACACTTGAACAACTCGCATAATTCATGTATAAAGAGTAAATGGTCACCCGGATGGACAGTTCTATCTCCTGAATAGCACTTATTCATAACACGTTCAACAATTTTCATAGGTATTTTAAAAGAATCTAATTGAGCAGGCGGTGGTTCATATACTACCGTAGCAGATGCAGTAGCATTCCCAAATAGGGAACCAAATGGAGAATTCTCCATAGCAAAATAAAATAAAAGACAGAAATAAAAAAAACAATACTCACAGCGAAAATTACCTTTACCAATTCCACTCTTCAATAGCGCTTCACTCCCTGGCAATGGCGCCAGAAAATAGTCTTGATGACCCACAAGTATAGGGGGTGTATCGTAGTACTTTCGATAAATAAGAGTGTCGAACCCAACGAGGAGCAAAAGGTGTTGACAAGTGGTTTTGATCAAGGATTCACTATAAATACTAGCAAACGGGTTTTTAGGGGTATTTGGTAATGCAAGTAAATAAAGTACATGTAAATAAAAGACAATAATAGTAATTGCTGCAAGTGGCCCAATCCTTTCTAGAGCAAAGGACAAGCCAGTTGTGTAACTTATGATTACCAAACGTTCCTGAGGACACACGGGAGTTTCTATCGAGAGCTTTTGCTTCATGCCACCAAGTAATCTTCATTGGTTTGATAAGTGTTATGGGGGTGAACCTATGCTAGCGTACTACCCTTACTAGGACTAATACACACTTGTGATTATACCCCCTGCAAGCATCCGCAAATACAAGAAAGTAATTAAGATAAATCTAACCACAGCCTTAAACTCTGAGATCCTACGCTCCCTGGTGCAATGGTTTCCTAATGGGGGTTTAGGTTTATGTCGCTCCGGCAACCCCACAATTAGTAGCCAAATACACAATGCATTCTACTAGGCCCATAAATGGTGAAGTATCATGTAGTCTACGTTCACATGACACCACTAGTAGAATAACACCACAACATAGATATCAAACCATTAAATATTACTCAACATAGATTCACTACTAACATCTCAACTTCTCCCATGTCCTCAAGAACTAAATTAACTACTCACAAGACATCATATGGATCATGACCAGAGGTGAAATAATGGTGAATAACAATCTGAACATAAACCTTAATTCAACGGTTCCACTCAATAGCATCAACTACAAGAGTAATTAACACCGGGAAAGTTTCCCCTAAGAATTTGACAAGATTCAACCCAAGATGTTACAGCGGGATGGCATGGTGATGGTGGATATGAAGGTGCTGCTGATGATGATGATGGTGATGATGATCCCGCTGAAGTCCAGCGCGATGATGATGACGATGGCAACGATCTCCCCTCTCCGGGAAGGAATTTCCCCGGCAGATTTCTCCCTGCCGGAGAGCTTTTCTCTCTCGGTTTTTTCCACCCCGCAGAGGCGGCGGTGTCTATCTCTGATGCCCCCCTCACTTAGGTTTTTGGGGATGACCATATACGTGAGGGGCGATGGCAGTAGTGGGCCAGGGTGGCCTCACCACAGGGCGGCGCGGCCAGGGGTGGGCCCGTGCCCCCTGGTGGTGAGCCCACCCTACTGCTCCTCTCGCCTCCTCCTTCTGGCTACTTTCGTCTTCTGATATTATATGAATTTCTAGGTATTTCTCTGGAATTGTTGATCTTCAGAAGTATGGTATCTTGACGGTTCTTTTCCAGCAGAATCCTGACTCCGGAAGCAAATTCTCCAACAGTCATCAAGCATGTAAAAACAAAGGAAACAACATAAGTATCATCTCTAAATATGAAATATATGAATGAATAACAGTAAATTAAGATACAAAATAGTGATGCAAAATGGACATATCAGTCGCTCCCAGTCTTTTGCTAGACTTTGTTTTGTACTGAGTATGAGCTCTACTCGTGCATCCAACTCCCAAAAACCAAGTCATCCCAATGTGTCCATCATACATACCTATTAGCAATTTGCTATTCCAAGTACATTTGACTTGCTTTTATCTATCCTTCAAATTAAAGTCTTTTTGGTGTTATGTGAAAATTAGTCAGTAAAGCTCTCACGAACCTGACGGCACACTTTACTTTTCTTGTTTTTAAAATTTTGACATTGTGGCTCTCTTATGTTTATGTTATGCTTGCAAGTTGTAAGTTGGAAATTAGCCCAACCATGCCATCATGGGGCAAGCTTTCAACATTGCACTTTCTCTCATTTGAGTTGATCTCGTGATCTTTTGTTTATGGATACTCGCAATGTGAAATAAGTTGGGATCTTGTGAGGTCATGGAGTTTGTATATGTGTTAGAGAAATGCCTGGGCCGCTAATCTAAGCCATGCATCATTCATGGTGGAAATTTACAGCATGCCCATAGTGTACATTCGACGACGCATCTCACAATAAAAAGCTATACCAATGGTAAATAAAAGAGATGCCGAGGTGTTCATTGTCTGTTTGTCTTATCATTTTGATGTGGGCTTGTTCCATGTCATCGGGCAAGAGGTACCCCGTTGGCGGTTCTCGATGATACATGTATGCTTACAATGACAAGAACTTGCTTGGGACCTAAGTCGAGTAGCATGAGGTTTGGGTATTCGTACTTCACGGGACACGAGGTTTTCAACTTATGATTTGTTAAGCATATGCTTCGTAATTGTACTCGCATTAACTTTAACCATGCAAGATGCCTATGATGGGGGCAATGAGAGCTCAAAGCTAGTAAGTATCATAATTTTTGAAGGTTTATAAAACTTGCAATCCCTGCTTCCCTCTACGAAGGGCCTTTCTTTTACTTTTATGTTAAGTTTCCACCTTCTACCTTTATGCACCGTCTAAAAGAGCATAGTTGCCATTCTGAGTTTAATGTGCATAGTCCCAAAGTTTATCATTGATTGATTCATGATTATGGTTTTGCTTGTTCTTAAATTATTTGTATCTAGTCGCCCTCTTAAACTTGAAGGTGTCCTATACATTTATGTTTTGCTATTCCATGAAGGACAAGCTGAAAACCACTTTGATATGTTTTTCCATATGATTTGAACACACACTTGACTTTCAATGTTTCATTATTCATGATCTTTTGTTTGTGTTACTTTTCATGTTATAACATGGTTGCTAAGTTTTATTGTCAAGATTATGTCTCTTATGCCCATGTTTTAAGTACTTTGATCCCAACACTCAATGATTTACATTGTTGATCAAGATTGTGATGGTGCATGTCACCTCAAAAATTATTCTTTTGTTATCACTTACCTACTTGAGGACGAGCAGGAGTTAAGCTTGGGGATGCTTGATACGTCTCAAACGTATCTATCATTTTTGATGCTCCATGCTTGTCTATACACCATTTGCTTTGTGTTTTGTTACACTTGGTGGCGTTTTTATGCATTTTCCAGAACTAACCTACTAACGAGATGCCATAGTACCAGTTCCCTGTTTTCTGCTGTTTTTGTGTTTCAGAAAAGCTACATAGGACGGAATTAGACGAAACAAAAGCCAAACCTGCTATTTTTTCTGAAGCGTCACGAAGTCCGAAGATGAGACGGAGGGGAGCCAGGGGCTTGCCACACCCTAGGATGGCGCGGCCCAGGCCCTGGCTGTGCCACCAGGGGGTGAGACCACCTGGTCCACCTCCTGACACCGCCCTTCCGCCTATATATTCCCCTCGACGGGAAAAACCTAAAGGACCGATCAATTTTCCTCAAAACATACTGCAAGCCACCACCGTCGTCGACGCGAGATTGGGAGGATCCAGGAGCTCTTCCTGGCACCCTGCCGGAGAGGGGAATCCCTGCCAGAGGCCTTCTCCAACACCATGGTCGCCTCCTAAGTGATGTGTGCGTAGTCTACCTTGGACTACGGGTCCATAACAGTAGCTTGATGGTCGTCTTCTCCACCATGTGCTTCATGTTTAGATCTTGTGAGCTGCCTATCATGATCAAGATCATCTTTGTGTAATTCTACATGTTGTGTTTGTTGGGATCCGATGAGTATTGGTACTATGTCAAGTTGATGTGCTGAATATTATCTTTATGTTATCTCTATGTTATTTATGATCTTGCATGCTCTCCGTTGCTAGTAGATATCTTGGCCGAGTAGATGCTAGTGACTCCAAGAGGGAGTATTTATGCTCGATAGTTGGGTTCATGCCTCTAGTAATCTGGGGGAGTGACAAAAACCTCTAAGGTTGTAGATGTGTTGTTGCCACTAGGGAGAAAACAACATTCTTGTGTCCAAGGACATTTGCATTGTTTACATTATGCACTTTGCTTAAGGCGATAATTTGTTGTTCGCAACTTAATACCCGATGGTTGCTCGAACGACATTTGGAGGGTGGATTATTAGTCATAGATGCAGTTGGATTATGGTCTATGTATTTTGTCGTAATGCCCAGAGTGAATCTCATAGTGATCCTCTTGACATATGTACGCTATCTTTATTCTATCAATTGCCCAACTGTAATTTATTTACCCAACATGTTGTTATTTATCTTATGGATAGACACCACTAGTGAACTATGGACCTCGGTCCAATTTCCTTTACATTGCTATTACCGTTTACTATTTTACTTGCTTATTTACATTCTTGCATACTATTACCTTTTACCACTCGATACGCTTAATCCTTTGTTTGCAGCAAACCGGTGAGATTGACAACCTCATCGTAAGTTGGGACAAAGTACTTGGTTGTGTTGTGTGCAGGTTTCACGTTGCTGCTGGTGCAAAGCAAAGCCCTGGATGAGGCGCCATATAAATTGTCCGGAGCTGTCGCGAAGCTAGCGAGCATTAACCTTCTGAAGTTTGGCTTTCTCCTACTGGTCCGATAAACCTTGGTTTCACAACTGAGGGAAACTTGCTGTTGTGCTCATCATACCTTCCTCTTGGGGTTCCCAACTGGGTGCCAACACCGCACCATCAGTATCCACCTTCTACCTTTATGCACCATTTAAGAGAGCATAGTTGTCATTCTGAGTTTAATGTGCATAGTCCCAAAATTTATTATTGATTGATTCATGATTATGGTTTTGCTTGTTCTTAAATTATTTGTATCTAGTCACCCTCTTAAACTTGAAGGTGTCCTATGCATTTATGTTTTGCTATTCCATGAAGGACAAGCTGAAAACCACTTTGCTATGTTTTTCTATATGGTTGAAACACAACTTGACTTTCAATGCATTATTACTCATGATCTTTTGTTTGTGTTACTTTTCATGTTATAACATGGTTGCTAAGTTTTATTGTCAAGATTATGTCTCTTATGCCCATGTTTTAAGTACTTTGATCTCAATACTCAATGCTTTACATCGTTGATCAAGATTGTGATGGTGCATGTCACCTAAAAAATTATTGTTTTGTTATCACTTACCTACTCGAGGAAGAGCAGGAGTTAAGCTTGGGGTTGCTTGATACGTCTCAAATGTATCTATAATTTTTGATGCTCCATGCTTGTTTATACACCATTTGCTTTGTGTTTTGTTACACTTCGTGGTGTTTTTATGCATTTTCCAGAACTAACCTACTAACGAGATGCCACAATGCCAGTTCCCTGTTTTCTGCTGTTTTTGTGTTTCAGAAAAGCTACACCAGAAATATTCTCGGAATTGGACAAAACAAAAGCCAAAGTTCATATTTTTCCCGACACGAGACGGATTCCAAAGAAGAGACGGACGGGAACCAGGGGCCAGGCGCACCATAGGGTGGCGCGGCCCAGCCCCTGGCCGCGCCACCAGGTGGTGTGGCCCCCTAGCCCACCTCCTGATGCCGCCCTTCCGCCTATATATTCTCCTCGCCAAGGAAAACCTAAAGACCCCGATCAATTTCCATGAAACATACTGCAAGCCACCGCCGTCATCGACGCGAGATCGAGAGGGTCCAAAAGCTCTTCCCGGCACCCTGCCGGAGAGGGGAATCACCACCGGAGGCCTTCTTCATCACCATGCCTGCCTCCGGAGTGATGTGTGAGTAGTCTACCTTGGACTACGGGTCCATAGCAGTAGCTAGATGGTTGTCATCTCCTCTATGTGCTTCATGTTTAGATCTTGTGAGCTGCCTATCATGATCAAGATCATCGTTATGTAATTCTACATGTTGTATTTGTTGGGATCCGATGAATATTGATACTTTGTCAAGTTGATTTATGAATTATCATATCTATGTTGTTTATGATCTTGCATGTTTTCCGTTGCTAGTAGATATCTTGGCCGAGTAGATGCTAGTAACTCCAAGAGGGAGTATTTATGCTCGATAGTGGGTTCATGCCTCTAGTAATCTGGGGGAGTGACAGAAACCTCTAAAG
Source organism: Dactylis glomerata (assembly GCA_007115705.1). Taxonomy (NCBI): domain Eukaryota; kingdom Viridiplantae; phylum Streptophyta; class Magnoliopsida; order Poales; family Poaceae; genus Dactylis; species Dactylis glomerata. The sequence continues at coordinate 3,194,843 of QXEO01000431.1, forward strand.
TTGTAGATGTGCTGTTGCTACTAGGGAGAAAACAACAATCTTGTGTTCAAGGACATTTGTATTATTTACATTACACACTTTGCTTGAGGCGATAATCCGTTGCTTGCAACTTAATACCCAACGGTTGCTCAGATGACATCTGGCGGGTGGATTATTAGTCATAGATGCAGTTGGATTACGGTCTATGTATTATGTTGTAATGCCCAAGTGAATCTCATAGTGATCCTCATGACATTTGTATGCTTGCTTTATTCTATCAACTGCCCAACTGTAATTTGTTTACCCAGCATATTATTTATCTTATGGAGAGACACCACTAGTGAACTGTGGACCCCGGTCCATTCTTTTACATTGTTATTACCGTTTACCATTTACCCGCTTTATTTACATTCTTGCAAACTACTATCTTTTACCACTCGATACGCTTAATCCTTTGTTTACAGCAAACCGGTGAGATTGACAACCTCACTGTAAGTTGGCGCAAAGTACTTGGTTGTGTTGTGTGCAGGTTCCATGTTGCTGCTGGTGCAAAGCTACGCCCTGGACGAGGCGCCATATATAAATTGTCGGAAGCTGTCGCAAAGCTAGCGAGCATCAACTTTCGGAAGTTGGTTCTTTCTCTTACTAGTTCAATAAACCTTGGTTTCATACTGAGGGAAGACTTGCTGCTGTGCTCATCAAAACTTCCTCTTGGGGTTCCCAGCTGGGCGAACATCTACACGCCATCAGCGGCGGCTTACAATATGTTTTCTGGGAAAGAGTTTGGGACCCTAGGGTTTTCTCGACGGAGGGAATAAATAGGCGGAAGGGCGATATCAGGGGGTGGACCAAACGGTCACACCCCCTGGTGGCGCGGCCTGGGGGTGGCCCGCTGATACGTCTCAAACGTATCTATAATTTTTGATGATCCATGCTTGTTTACACACCATTTGCTTTGTGTTTTGTTACACTTTGTGGCGTTTTTATGCATTTTCCAGAACTAACCTATTAACGAGATGCCACAGTGCCAGTTCCCTGTTTTATGCTATTTTTGTGTTTCAAAAAAGCTATACAGGAAATATTCTCAGAATTGGACGAAACAAAAGCCAAACCTCCTATTTTTACCGAAGCTTTGTGAAGACCGAAGATGAGACGGAGGGGGGCCAGGGGCCAGCCACACCATAGGGTGGCGCGGCCCAGCCCCTGGCCATGCCACCTGGTGGTGAGGCCAGCTGGCCCACCTCCTGACGCTGCCCTTTCGCCTATATATTCCCCTCGACGGGAAAAACCTAAAGGACGGATCGCTTTTCCTCGAAACATACTGCAAGCCATCGCTGTTGTCATCGCAAGATTGGGAGGATCCAGGAGCTCTTCCCGGCACCCTGCCGGAGAGGGGAATCCCTGCCGGAGGCCTTCTCCACCACCATGGTCGCCTCCGGAGTGATGTGTGAGTTGTCTACCTTGGACTACGGGTCTATAGCAGTAGCTAGATGGTCGTCTTCTCCGCCATGTGCTTCATGTTTAGATCTTGTGAGCTGACCTACATGATCAGGATCATCTTTATGAAATACTACATGTTGTGTTTGTTGGGATCCGATGAGTATTGGTACTTTGTTAAGTTGATGTGCTGAATTATATATCTTTATGTTATCTCTATGTTATTTATGATCTTGAATGCTCTCCGTTGCTAGTAGATATCTTGGCCGAGTAGATGCTAGTGACTCCAAGAGGGAGTATTTATGCTCGATAGTTGGGTTAATGCCTCTAGTAATATGGGGGAGTGACAGAAACCTCTAAGGGAGAAAACAACATTCTTGTGTCCAAGGACATTTGCTTTGTTTACATTATGCACTTTGCTTAATGCAATTATCTGTTGTTTGCAACTTAATACTCAAGGGGTACTCGGATGACTCCCCATGAGTGAATTTTTAGTCATAGATGCAGTTGGATTACGGTCTATGTATTTTTTCGTAATGCCCAGAGTGAATCTCATCGTGATCCTCATGACATATGTACGTTATCTTTACTCTATCAATTGCCCAATTGTAATTTGTTTACCCAGCATGTTGTTATTTATCTTATGGAGAGACACCACTAGTGAACTATGGACCCTGGTCCAATTTCCTTTACATTGCTATTACCGTTTACTATTTTACTCGCTCTATTTACATTCTTGCATACTATTACCTTTTACCACTTGATATGCTCAATCCTTTGTTTTCAGCAAACCGGTGAGATTGACAACCTTGTTGTTGGCGCGGTGATGGTGTGTGAAATTAATGAAGTAAATGACCGGCCAGTTGGAAAACCCCAAGAGCAAGGTGTGATGAATATAGCAGCAAGTTTTTCCCTCAGTAAGAAACCAAGGTAGTCAATCCAGTAGGAGGACAAAATATGACTGAAGGTGATGCCCACTAGCTGCGTGATGCTCTAACAAGGGCGCCATTAACGATAACTTGTTAGCGCGTCTTCAACCAGTAGCAACATGGAACCTGCACACAACACAACCAAATACTTTGTTCCCAACATACGATGAGGTTGTCAATCTCACCGGTTTGCTTGAAACAAAGGGTATGATCGTATCGAGTGGAAAGCAATAGTAATATGCGAGTAATGTAAACAGTGCGAGTAAAGTAAACAGTGCGAGTAAAGTAGACAATGCGAGTAAAGTAGACAATGCGAGTAAAGTAAACAGGTGATAGCAATATAAAGGAAATAGGACCGGGGTCCACAGTTCACTATTGGTGTCTCTCCATAAGATAAAATAATACATGCTGGGTAAACAAATTACAGTTGGGCAATTGATAGAATAAAGACAACGTGCATATGATGAGAGGATCACTATGAGATTTACTCTGGGCATTACAACAAGATACATAGACCGCCATCCAACTGCATCTATGACTAATAATCCACTTGTGGCGAATCAATCCGAGAACTCCACAAGTATTAAGTTGCAAACAACAGATAATTGCATTAAGCAAAGTGTGTAATGTAAACAAAGCATATGCCCTCGAGCATATGAATGTTGTTTTCCCCCTAGTAGCAACAGCACATCTACAACCTTAGAGGTTCCTGTCACTTCCCCAGATTAAATAGAGGCATGAACCCACTATCGAGCATAAATACCCCCTCTTGGAGTCACTAGCAACTACTTGGCCAAGATAGCTACTAACAACGGAGAGCATGCAAGATCATAAACAACATAGAGATAACAAAAGATAAATTTCAGTACTTCAACTCAAGCATAACACCATTATTCATCGGATCCCAACAAACCAAACATGTAGAATTACATAACGGTGATCTCAATCATGTAGGGCAGCTCATGAGATCTAAACATGAAGCACATGGTGGAGAAGACAACCATCTAGCTACTACTATGGACCCATAGTCCAAGGTAGACTACTCACTCATCACTCCGGAGGCAAGCATGGCGATGAAGAAGACCTCCGGTGGCGATTCCCCTCTTCGGCAGGGTGCCGGGAAGAGCTTCTGGACCCTCCCGATCTTCGGGTCGATGGCGGCGGCGGATCGCGATGTGTTCTGGAAAATTGATCGGGGCTTTAGGTTTTTCCCGTCGGGGGGTCTTTATAGGCGAAGGGGCATTGTCAGAAGTGGACCGAGGTGGTCTCACACATAGAAGGCGCGGCCAGGGCCTAGGCCGCGCCGCCCTAGTGTGTGGGGCCCTCGTGGCCCCACTTCGTCTCCTCTTCGGTTCTCTGGAAGCTTCAGTGAAATTCTGGGTGACTGGCTTTGGTTTCGTCCAATTCCGAGAATATTTCCTGTGTAGCTTTTCTGAAACACAAAAACAGTAGGAAACAGGGAACTGGCACTGTGGCGACTTGTCAATAGGTTAGTTCCGGAAAATGCATAAAAGTGCTACGAAGTGTAACGAAACACTAAGCAAATGGTGTAAAAACAAGCATGGAGCATCAAAAATTATGGATACGTTGGAGACGTATCAGCATCCCCAAGCTTAACTCCTGCTCGTCCTCGAGTAGGTAAGTGATAACAAAAGAAATAATTTTTGAGGTGACATGCACCTACACAATCTTGATCATGTATGTAAGCATTGTGTGCTGGGATCAAAAGAACTTAAAACATGGGCATGAAAGACATAATCTTGATAGAAGAAACTTAGCAACCATGTTATAACATGAAAATGAACACAAACAAAAGATCATGAAAATAAAACAATGAAAGTCAAACATGTGTTCAAATCATAAGGAAAAACATACAAATGGTTTTCAGCTTGTCCTTCATGGAGAGCAAAACATAAATGCATAGGACACCTTCAAGTCTAAGAGGGCGACTAGATGCAAATAATTTAAGAACAAGTGAAACCAACAATATGAATCAATCAATGAAAACTTTGGGACAATGCACATTATATTCAGAATAACAACTATGCTCTCTTAATGGTGCATAAAGATAGAAGGTGGTGACTCAACATAAAAGTAAAAGAAAGGCCCTTCGCGGAGGGAAGCAGTGATTGCAAGTTTTATAAATCTTCAAAAATTATGGTACTTACCGGCTTTGAGCTCTCATTGCCCGCATCATAAGCATCTTGAATGATTAAAGTTAATGCGAGAACACTTATGCTGCATATGCTTGACAAATCATAAGTTGAAAACCTCGTGTCCCGTGAATACGAGTACCCAAACCTCATGCTACTTTACTTAGAGTCCCAAGCAAGGCTCTTGTCATTGTAAGTATACACGTATCATCGAGAACCGCCAACGGGGTACCTCCGTGCCCGATGACATGCAACAAGCCCACATCAAAATGACAGGACAAGCAGACAATAAACACCTCGACATCTCTTTTATTTACCATTTGTATAGTTTTTTTAGATGCGTCGTCGAATGTCCACTATGGGCATGCTGCAAATTTCCACCATGAATTATGCATGGCTTAGATTGGCGGCCCAGGCATTTCTCTAACACATATACAAACTCCATGATCCCGCAAGATTCCCAATTCATTTCACACCGCGAGTATCCATAAACAAAAGATCACGATATCAACTCAAATAAGAAGTGCAATGTTGAAAGCCTGCCCCATGACGGCATGGATGGACTTGAAAGCATAACAACTCAACATAAGAGACCACAATGTCAAATTTTTAAGAACGAGAAAAATAAAGCGTGCCATCCGGTTCGTGAGAGCTTTACTGACCAATTTTTGCATAACATTGGTAAGAGTTTAATTTGAAGAGTAGATAAAAACAAGTCAAATGTACTTTGGAATAGCAAATTGCTAATAGGTATGTATGGTGGACACTTTGGCAAACTTGGTTTTTTAGGAGTTGGATGCACGAGTAGAGCTCATACTCAGGACAAAGCGAAGGCTAGCAAAAGACTAGGAGCGACCAACTAAGAGAGCAATAACGGTCATAATCATGCAAAGCGACAAAGCGACATTAAAAGAAGCATAAGATGGCATCAAAAGTCAAAAACTAAATGATCATAGAGGCTATTGGCGACTTTGTAAGAGTCTAACATGTGTGAGCATGCGCCAAGTCAACCCAAATAAAGCATAAAGGAGAAAACCAAAATAATGCTTCCAAATAATTAAAACAACGCATGATTTTTTCAAAGGCTCATTAAGCAATCTCAGTTATTTGAGACAAGTCATGCTACAGTAAAACCACTAAGCATACTATAAAAAAGACATCAAGCACGACATGAAAAAGCCTAGGCCGCAGTCTACACAAGCTCCTTCTTGTACCACTTTTTTGCATAAAGCCTTTTCTCTTTTCCAACACCATTCAAGCTTTTTATAAACACCTCTTTTGATGAAAACCAATAAGGACCAGAGGTAAAAATACACCTTGATGAAAAGATATAACAATATCTGAACACATATCAAGGCAAAAATCGAAAACTAAACGCAGTTCTAGAAAAAGAAGAACACTCGTTGAAACGAATAGAGTAAAAAATGGAGTGTTCTTGGCAAATGAAAAGCAAGGCAACTTCTCCAAAAGAAATTTGTTGGGGTCCAACCATTTATTGCAACAAACTAAACTAAACTAATACTGAAAACTAAAAATAACTGACGCTCCAAGAAAAACGCGTAATGCATGAAGCAATAAAAATATAGTGTCTTGAAAGGTGACCTGATTTTTGCCGATGAAGAAGGGGTGCCTCGGGGGCATCCCCAAGATTTGACGCTTGTAATTCTTGGATATTTCTTGGGGTGATTCATGGGCATTCCCAAGCTTGAGATTTGGTCTATTCTTCAACTCATCTCATCACTCTCCGATCCCTACACTTGAAAACTTCCTTCATACAAAACTAAACACAAATTTATTAGCAACATTAGTGTAAGCATAACATAGAATCAACCCTTTTTGCTTCAGGTTTCAACCTAAAACCACCACATATAGAGCATATACTACTGTAGCAACTTCCCCAAAAGTTCTGTGATCAAAAGAACTAAAAAAGAAAGCGATAAAGCGGCAAACACAAATATTGGCAGAAATCTATCAAAACAGAACAGCTAACAAAGGTCGAATTTTTGAGGGGTTTTCTGTTGCTCAAATAAAAAAGTGTTAAGATAATGAAAGTTTGGATATAACCTGGGGCATATGCACAAGAAATCGCAGGTCCAAAAGATATACAGAGAATTTTCATGAATTTTTACGGTGCAGCACCGAAAACTATTTCAGGACAGCAACATCCCCAAATCTTACCTCGCTCAAATTAGAGGCTTCTCTTGGCACAAAAACGAAATAAAAAGGATAAGGAGAGGTCATTACAGTAGTAATAACTTACAAGACTTAAATAAAAGAAAAAGAACTGAATGTAAAAACATTGGGTTATCTCCCAAGAGTGCTTTTCTTTAACGCCTTTGAGCTAGGCGCAGAAAATTGCGAATCAAGTAACATCAAGTGATGAAGCATCAAGCTCATAATTTGCTCTAAGAATAGAGTCAAAAAGTAATTTCTTTATTTTCCTAGGGAAGTGTTCCATACCTTTCTTAAGTGGGAATTGATATTTGATAGTGCCTTCCCTCATATCAATGATGGCACCTACAGTTCGAAGAAAGGGTCTTCCCAAAATAATAGGACATGAAGCATTGCATTCAACATCCATGACAAGAAAATCAACGGGAACAAGGTTATTGTTAACCATAATAAGAACATCATTAATCCTTCCCAAAGGTTTCTTCTTAGCAACATCAGCAATAGGAACATCATAATAACACTTTTCAAGCGGCGGTAAATCAAGCATGTCATAAATCTTTCTAGGCATAATAGAAATACTAGCACCTAGATCACATAAAGCATGGCAATCAAAACCATTAACATGCATATCAATGATGGGTTCCCAACCATCTTCTAACTTCTTAGGAATAGAAGCTTTTTGCTTCAATTTTTCATCCCTAATTTTCATGAGAGCATTGGTAATATGCTTAGTAAAAGCAACATTTAAAGAACTAGCATTGGGAGTCAAAGCAAGCTTTTGCAAGAACAAAATAACTTCAGATATATTTCAGCCATCAACATCAAAATCATTAAAGGAAATAGAGCTATCATCTCCTACACTCCGAAAAATTTCAGCACTCTTTTGAGAAAAAGTTTTGGCAGTTTTAGACTTTTTAACGCTAGGAGTAGGAGTTTTCTCTATACCAATCAAAGTAAGAGGATTGCTAGAATTAGGAGAAACATCATTAGAGGTAGTAATGATACATACCTTCATCTCTCTAGCCATCTCATCTTCACTTTCCCACCCAGCATGCAATTCTGCTAGCATCCTAACATTTTCATCAATTCTATCTTGGATAGCATTAGCAGTAGCAAAAGGATCAGGCTTAGCGGACATTCTGTTAACCAAAGAAGATTACACATTAGACAAAGATGAAATATCGGTTTCAGCTTTGGAAACCTTAGCTTGCAACTCAGGAATAGCCTTGTTTAAATTTTCGAGTTGATGACTAATAGTCCTCAACAGAGCTGATTGCTCCTCCATAGTCTTGGTGAAAGCCTTGTTCTGCTCATATTGCGCCTGCATAAAACTCTTGGTAGCCTTCTCAAGTTCAAAAATTCTTTCTTCACTAGGCATTTTAGGTCTACCAAGATAGCTATTATCACCATTAGAAGGAAATGGCCTATAGTTGTTACTAGCAAAATTGTTCCTATAAGCATTGTTGTTGAAATTATTATTTCTAATGAAGTTCACATCAACATGCTCTTCTTGAGCAACCAAAGAGGCCAAAGGAACATTATTAGGATCTACATTAGTCCTATCATTTGAAAGCATAAGCATAATAGCATTAATCTTATCACTCAAGGAAGAGGTTTCCTCAACAGAATTAACCTTCTTACCTTGTGGAGCTCTCTCGGTGTGCCATTCAAAGTAATTTACCATCATATTGTCGAGAAGCTTTGTTGCGGCTCCCAAGGTAAGGGACATAAAAGTGCCTCCAGCAGCTGAATCATGTAGGTTCCTTGAAGAAAAATTCAGTCCTGCATAAAAAGTTTGGACAATCATCCAAGTAATCAGTCCATGAGTGGGACAATTCTTTATCATAGATTTCATTCTTTCCCAAGCTTGAGCAACATGTTCATTATCAAACTTACTAGACTTCATAATATTGCTACGCAAAGCTATAATCTTAGCAGGAGGATAGTATCTACCAATAAAAGCATCCTTACACTTAGCCCATGAATCAATACTATTTTTAGGCAAAGACAGCAACCAATCCTTAGCTTTTCCTCTCAAAGAAAAAGGAAACAACTTAAGCTTAATAATATCACTCTCAACATCCTTATATTTCTGCATCTCACATAGCTAAACAAAATTGTTGAGATGAGCTGCAGCATCATCAGTACTAGCACCAGAAAATTGCTCTTTCATAACAAGGTTCAACAAAGCAGGCTTAATCTCATAAAAATTTGCAGCAGGAGCAGGTGGCGCAATAGGAGTGCAGATAAAATCACTATTGTTCGTGCTAGTAAAGTCACACAACTTGGTGTTTTCAGGAGTAGCCATTCTAGCAAACTAAAAGCAGACAAGTAAAAGCAACTATAAAGGATTCTAATTTTTTGTGGGTTTTTGATAAAACGATGCAAGTAAAAATAAAGTAAAGCAAAACTTAAAACAAAGTAAAGGATGTGCATGTGAAAACTCCCCTTGCAGAAGTCTTCTTCCTCCCCGACAACGGCGCCAGAAAAACTTGTTGATGGCGCGGTGATGGTGTGTGAAATTAATGAAGTAAATGACCGGCCAGTTGAAAAACCCCAAGAGCAAGGTGTGATGAATATAGCAGCAAGTTTTTCCCTCAGTAAGAAACCAAGGTAGTCAATCCAGTAGGAGGACAAAATACGACTGAAGGTGATGCCCACTAGCTGCGTGATGCTCTAACAAGGGCGCCGTTAATGATAACTTGTTAGCGCGCCTTCAACCAGTAGCAACGTGGAACCTGCACACAACACAACCAAATACTTTGTTCCCAACTTACGATGAGGTTGTCAATCTCACCGGTTTGCTTGAAACAAAGGGTATGAGCGTATCGAGTGGAAAGCAATAGTAATATGCGAGTAATGTAAATACTGCGAGTAAAGTAAAAAAGCGCGAGTAAAGTAAACAGTGCGAGTAAAGTAAACAGGTGATAGCAATATAAAGGAAATAGGACCGGGGTCCACAGTTCACTAGTGGTGTCTCTCCATTAGATAAAATAATACATGCTGGGTAAACAAATTACAATTGGGCAATTGATAGAATAAAGACAACGTGCATATGATGAGAGGATGAGATTTACTCTGGGCATTACAACAAGATACATAGACCGCCATCCAACTGCATCTATGACTAATAATCCACTTGTGGCGAATCAATCCGAGAACTCCACAAGTATTAAGTTGCGAACAACAGATAATTGCATTAAGCAAAGTGTGTAATGTAAACAAAGCATATGCCCTCGAGCATATGAATGTTGTTTTCCCCTAGTAGCAACAGCACATATACAACCTTAGAGGTTTCTGTCACTCCCCCAGATTAAATAGAGGCATAAACCCACTATCGAGCATAAATACCCCCTCTTGGAGTCACTAGCAACTACTTGGCCAAGATAGCTACTAACAATAGAGAGCATGCAAGATCATAAACAACATAGAGATAACAAAAGATAAATTTCAGTACTTCAACTCAAGCATAACACCAATATTCTTCGGATCCCAACAAACCAAACATGTAGAATTACATAACGGTGATCTCAATCATGTAGGGCAGCTCATGAGATCTAAACATGAAGCACATGGTGGAGAAGACAACCATCTAGCTACTGCTATGGACCCATAGTCCAAGGTAGATTACTCACTCATTGCTCCGGAGGCAAGCATGGCGATGAAGAAGACCTCCGGTGGCGATTCCCCTCTCCGGCAGGGTGCCGAGAAGAGCTTTTGGACCCTCCCGGTCTTTGGGTCGACAGCGGCGGTGGATCACGATGTGTTCTAGAAAATTGATCGGGGCTTTAGGTTTTTCCCGTCGGGGGGTCTTTATAGGCGAAGGGGCATCGTCAGAAGTGGACCGAGGTGGTCTCACACATAGGGGGCGCGGCCAGGGCCTGGGCCGCGCCGCCCTGGTGTGTGGGGCCCTCGTGGCCCCACTCCGTCTCCTCTTCGGTTCTCTGGAAGCTTCGGTGAAATTCTGGGCGACTGGCTTTGGTTTCGTCCAATTCCGAGAATATTTCATGTGTAGCTTTTCTGAAACACAAAAGCAGCAGAAAATAGGGAACTGGCACTGTGGCGACTTGTTAATAGGATAGTTCCGGAAAATGCATAAAAGTGCCACGAAGTGTAACGAAACACTAAGCAAATGGTGTAAAAACAAGCATGGATCATCAAAAATTATGGATACGTTGGAGACGTATCAAACCTCATCGTAAGTTGGGGACAAAGTTCTTGGTTGTGTTGTGTGCAGGTTCCACGTTGCTGCTGGTGAAAAGTTTCATGCCGACAGTATTCTTCTGGCGCCGCTGTCCGGAGTGTCGCGAAGCTAGCAGGCATCACCTTCTAAAGTTTGGCTTTCTCCTACTGGTTCGATAAACCTTGGTTTCACAACTGAGGGAAACTTGCTGTTGTGCTCCTCATACCTTCCTCTTGGGGTTCCCAACTGGGTGCTTTAACACCGCACCATCAAGCATTTTTCTGGCGCCGTTGCCGGGGAGAAAGAAGATTTCTGCAAGGGAAGTCTCTCACGCTCAACCTTTTACTTTGTTATTGTTTTGCTTTACTTTATTTTTACTTGCATCGTTTTATCAAAAATACAAAAAAATTAGTTCCCTTATAGTTGCTTTTACTTGCTTACTTTTAGTTTTGCTAGAATGGGTACTCCTGAGAACACCAAGTTGTGTGATTTTACTAGCACCAAAAACAATGATTTTATCTACACTCCTATTGCTCCACCTGCCCCTGAGGCAATTTTTTATGAGATCAAACCTGCTTTGTTGAATCTTGTTATGAAAGAGCAATTTTCCGGTGCCAGTTCTGATGATGCTGCAGCTCATCTCAACAATTTTGTTGAGCTATGTGAGATGCAGAAGTATAAGGATGTAGATGGTAATATTATTAAGCTTAAGTTGTTTCCTTTCTCTTTAAGAGGAAGAGCTAAGGATTGGTTACTATCTTTGCCTAGAAATAGTATTGATTATTGGGATAAGTGTAAGGATGCTTTTATTGGAAAATACTATCCTCCTGCTAAGATTATAGCTTTGTGTAGTGATATTATGAAGTTTAGACAGTTTGATAATGAACATGTTGCTCAAGCTTGGGAAAGAATGAAATCTATGATAAAGAATTGTCCCACTCATGGACTGACTACTTGGATGATTGTCCAAACTTTTTATGCAGGACTAAATTTTTCTTCAAGAAACCTATTGGATTCAGCTGCTGGAGGAACTTTTATGACCCTTACCTTGGGCGCCGCAACGAAGCTTCTCGACAACATGATGGTAAATTATTCTGAGTGGCACACCGAGAGAACTCCACAAGGTAAGAAGGTAAATTCTGTTGAGGAAACCTCTTCCTTAAGTGATAAGATTGATGCTATTATGCTTATGCTTTCTAATGATAGAGCTCATGTTGATCCTAATAATGTTCCTTTGGCCTCTTTGGTTGCTCAAGAAGAGCATGTTGATGTAAACTTCATTAGAAATAACAATTTCAACAACAGTGCTTATAGGAACAATTTTGCTAGCAACAATTATAGGCCTTATCCTCTAATGGTGATAATAGTTATCTTGGTAGACCTAAAATGCCTAGTGAAGAAAGGATTTTAGAAGTTGAAAAGGCTACTAAGAATTTTATGCATATGCAATATGAGCAGAACAGGGTGTTCACCAAGACCATGGAGGAGCAATCAGCCTTGTTGAAGACTATTTAGTCATCAACTTGAAGATTTGAACAGGGCTATTCCTGAGTTGCAAGCTAAGGTTTCTAAAGCTGAAACCAATATTTCATCTTTGTCTGATGCGTAATCTTCTTTGATTAATAGAATGTCTGCTAAACCTGATCCTTTTGCTGATGCTAATGCCATTCAAGTTAGAATTGATGAAAATGTTAGGATGTTAGCAGAATTGCATGCCAGGTGGGAAAGAGAAAATGAGATGGCTAGAAAGATGAAGGTATGCACTATTACCACCTCTAATGATGTTGTTCCAAATGCTAGCAATCCTCTTACTTTGATTGGTGTAGAGAAATCTCCTACTCCTTGTGCGAAAAAGCCCAAAACTGCAAAAACTTTTTCTCAAAAGAGTGCTGAAATTTTTCAGAGTATAGGAGATGATAGCTATATTTCTTTTAATGATTTTGATGTTGATGGCTGCAATATATCTGAAGTTATTTTGTTATTGCAAAAGCTTGCTTTGAGTCCTAATGCTAGTTCTTTGAATGTTGGTTTTACAAATCATATTACAAATGCTCTCATGAAAATTAGGGAGGAAAAGTTGAAACAAAAAGCTTCTATTCCCAAGAAGTTAGAAGATGGTTGGGAGCCCATCATTGATATGCATGTTAATGGTTTTGATTGCCATGCTTTATGTGATCTATGTGCTAGTATTTCTATTATGCCTAGAAAGATTTATGACATGCTTGGTTTACCACCGCTTGAAAAGTGTTATTTTGATGTTCCTCTTGCTGATGTTGCTAAGAAGAAACCTTTGGGAAGAATTAATGATGTTCTTATTATGGTTAACAATAACCTTGTTCCTGCTGATTTCCTTGTTATGGATGTTGAATGCAATGCTTCATGTCCTATTATTTTGGGAAGACCTTTTCTTCGAACTGTAGGTGCCATCATTGATATGAAGGAAGGCACTATTAGATATCAATTCCCACTCAAGAATCAGGTGTTAGAGCAAATTATGAACTTGATGCTTCATCGCTTGATATTACTTGATTTCCACTTTCTGCGCCTAGCTCAAAGGTGTTAAAGAAAAGCACTCTTGAGAGATAACCCATTGTTTTCTTTTTAGTAATTTTTCTTTTATTTGCGTCTTGGAAGTTATTACTACTGTAATGACCTCTCCTTATAATTTTTATTTCGTTGTTGTGCCAAGGAGAACCTCTAATTTGAGGGAGGTAAGATTTGGGGAAGCTGCTGTCCTGAAACAGATTTCGGTGCTGCACCGTAAAATTCGTGAAAATTCTCAGAATATCTTTTTGATCTGCGATTTCTTGTGCATATGCCCCAGGTTATATCCAAACTTTCATTAGTTTTGCACTTTTCGATTTGAGCAATAGAAGGTCCTCGAAAAAATCGACCTTTGTCAGCTGTTCTGTTTTGACAGATTTCTGCCACTATTTGTGTTTGTCTCTCGATCGCTTTCTTTGTGAGTTCTTTTGATCACGGGACTTTTGAGGAAGTTGCTACAGTAGTATATGCTTTATATGTGGTGTTTTTTAGTTGAAACCTGAACCAAAAGGGTTGATTTACTATTATGCTTATGCTAACATTGCTAATAGAATTGTATGAAGGAAGTTTTCAAGTGTAGGGAATGAAGAGTGATGAGATGAGATGAAGTATGGACAAAAGCTCAAGCTTGGGGATGCCCATGTCACCCCAAGAAATATCCAAGAGGTACAAGCGTCAAAGCTTGTGGATGCCCCCGAGGCACCCCTTCTTCATCGGGAAAAATCAGGTCACCTTTCAACATACTATATTTTTATTGCTTCATGCACTATGCATTTTTCTTGGAGCGTCTTTACTTTTGATTTCAGTTTTGTTTTGTTTTGTTTGCTGTAATAAATGGTTGGACCCCAACAAATTTCTTTTGGAGGATACGCACTTCATTTTCCATTTGCCAAGAACACTATATTTTTTACTCTTATCGTTCAATGAGTGTTCTCTTTTTCTAGAACTGCGTTTAGCTTTCGTGTTTCACCTTGATTTTTGTTCAGATCTTGTTATATATTTGCATCAAGGTGTATTTAGACCACTGGTCTATGTTTGTTTTCATCAAAAGAGTTGCCTCAAAAAGGTTTGAATGGTGTTGGAAAAGAGAAAAAGTTTCATGCAAAAAAGTGGTACAGAAAGGAGCTTGTTTAAACTGCGGCTTAGACTTTTGCATGCCATGCTTGATGTCATTTTTATAGTATGCTTAGTGATTTTTGCTGTATCATGACTTTGTCTCAAATGACTGAGATTGCTTAATGAGCCTTTGAAAAAAAATCATGCGTTGTTTATATTATATGGAAGCATTTATTTGGTTTTCTCCTTTGATGCTTTATTTGGGTTGACTTGGTGCATGCTTACAACATGTTTGACTCTAATAAGTTGCCATAAGCCTCTATGATCATTTGGTTTTTGACTTGTGATGCCACTTTATGCTTCTTTTAATGATGTTTTGTCGCTATGCATGATTATGGCCGTTATTGCTTTCTTAGTTGGTCGCTCCCAGTCTTTCGCTAGCCTTCATTTTGTACTGAGTATGAGCTCTACTCGTGCATCCAACTCCCAAAAACCAAGTTATTCCAATGTGTCCACTACAAATTCCTATGCATGGTATTTGCAAGCCATTCCAAGTAAATTTTCATGTGATACCTTTCAAAAAAAACATTCAAAACACTTTTCGTTTTGTGACACTGTTTTCAACTCATGGGGACGTAGTGGTCGGATTTGCTATCTTCCATATTGTTTTATTCCAAGAAAAGAAAAAAAGGGTACTCCTCCATAGTATGTGAATGTTGGTGGGCACCCGATGGAATCGGTTAGCCATGGTTTGTGAAAGGAAAGAGGTGAGGAGGAGTGCCAAGCTTTATAAAAGAGCACCAAAGTGCCAATCTCTCTCTCAAAAACTTGCTTCATTTTTGTATGGAAGATAGTAAGAACCCCATTGCCAGTCGTTGACAAAGACAACCACCTCTCAAAACCAATTTTTATCTCTCTGTTTTACAAATGAAAAGCTCTAGCACATGTTTAATCACTGCTTCCCACTGCGAAGGGCCTTTCTTTTACTTTTATGTTGAGTCTCCACCTTCTACCTTTATGCACCGTCTAAGAGAGCATAGTTGCCATTCTGAGTATAATGTGCATAGTCCCAAAGTTTATCATTGATTGATTCATGATTATGGTTTTGCTTGTTCTTGAATTATTTGTATCTAGTCGCCCTCTTAAACTTGAAGGTGTCCTATGCATTTATGTTTTGCTATTCCATGAAGGACAAGCTGAAAATCACTTTGATATGTTTTTCCATATGATTTGAACATACACTTGACTTTTAATGTTTCATTACTCATGATCTTGCATTTGTGTTTCTTTTCATGTTATAATATGGTTGCTAAGTTTTTTTTGTCAAGATTATGTCTCTTATGCCCATGTTTTAAGTTCTTTGATCCCAGCACTCAATGCTTTACATAGTTGATCAAGATTGTGATGGTGCATGTCACCTCAAAAATTATTCGTTTGTTATCACTTACCTACTCGAGGACGAGCAGGAGTTAAGCTTGGGGATGCTTAATACGTCTCAAACGTATCTATAATTTTTTGATGCTCTATGCTTATTTACACACCATTTGCTTTGTGTTTTGTTACACTTCGTGGCATTTTTATGCATTTTCCGGAACTAACCTATTAACGAGATGGCACAGTGCCAGTTCCCTGTTTTTTGCTGTTTTTGTGTTTCAGAAAAGCTACACATGAAATATTCTCGAAATTGGATGAAACAAAAGCCAAACCTCCTATTTTTACCGAAGTTTCATGAAGACCGAAGATGAGACGGAGGGGGGCCAGGGGCCAGCCACACCATAGGGTGGCGCGGCCCCGCCCCTGGCCGCGCCACCTGGTGGTGAGGCCAGCTGGCCCACCTCCTGACGCTGCCCTTTCTCCTATATATTCCCCTCGACGGGAAAAACCTATAGGACAGATCGCTTTTCCTCAAAACATACTGCAAGCCACCGCTGTCATCGTCGCGAGATCAGGAGGATCCAGGAGCTCTTCCTGACACCCTGTCGGAGAGGGGAATCCCTGCCGGAGGCCTTCTCCACCACCATGGTCGCCTCCAGAGTGATGTGTGAGTAGTCTACCTTGGACTACGGGTCCATAGCAGTAGCTAGATGGTCGTCTTCTCTGTCATGTGCTTCATGTTTAGATCTTGTGAGCTGCCCTACATGATCAGGATCATCTTTATGTAATACTACATGTTGTGTTTGTTGGGATCCGATGAGTATTGGTACTATGTTAAGTTGATGTGCTGAATTATATATCTTTATGTTATTTATGATTTCGCATGCTCTCCGTTGCTAGTAGATATCTTGACCGAGTAGATGCTAGTGACTCCAAGAGGGAGTATTTATGCTCGATAGTTGGGTTTATGCCTCTAGTAATTTGGGGGAGTGACAGAAATCTCTAAGGTTGTAGATGTGCTATTGCCGCTAGGGAGAAAATAACATTCTTGTGTACAAGGACATTTGCTTTGTTTACATTACGCACTTTGCTTAATGCAATTATCTGTTGTTCGTAACTTAATACTCAAGGGGTACTCGGATGACTCCCCGCGAGTGGATTTTTAGTCATAGATGCAGTTAGATTACAGTCTATGTATTTTGTCGTAATGCCCAGAGTGAATCTCATAGTGATCCTCATGACATATGTACGTTATCTTTACTCTATTAATTGCCCAACTGTAATTTGTTTACCCAACATGTTGTTATTTATCTTATGGAGAGACACCACTAGTGAACTGTGGACCCCGATCCAATTTCCTTTACATTGCTATTACCGTTTACTATTTTACCCGCTCTGTTTATATTCTTGGATACTATTACCTTTTACCACTCGATACGCTCAATCCTTTGTTTTCAGCAAACAGGTGAGATTGACAACCTCATCGTAAGTTGGGGACAAACTTCTTGGTTGTGTTGTGTGCAGGTTCCATGTTGTTGCTGGTGAAAAGCTTCACGCCGACAGTATTCTTCTGGCGCCGCTGTCCGGAGTGTCGCGAAGCTAGCAAGCATCACCTTCTGAAGTTTGGCTTTCTCCTACTGGTTCGATAAACCTTGGTTTCACAACTGAGGGAAACTTGCTGCTGTGCTCCTCATACCTTCCTCTTGGGGTTCCCAACTGGGTGTCTTAACACCGCACCATCACCCGCGCCACCACAGGGTGTGGCTGGCCCCTGGTCCATCTCCTGCTCTTTTTTGGACTCCGTCTTCGTGTCAAGTAATTGGGGACTTCAGCTTTTATTTCGTCCAATTCTGAGAATATTTCCTGTGTAACTTTTCTGAAACACAAAAACAACAGAAAACAGGGAACTGACACTATGGCATCTTGTTAATAGGTTAGTTCCGAAAAATGCATAAAAACGCCACGAAGTGTAAACAAAACATAAAGCAAATGGTGCATAAACAAGCATGGAGCATCAAAAATTATAGATACGTTTGAGACGTATCACGGCCCACCCATCAGTGAGTTAAAAGCAAAAACGTCTGGTACAAAAAACACTGTAGCGCATAGTAAAAAAACGACAGAGAATCAATGGCCGAGATGCTCCCGTGGCGGCGATCCAATGGCCCAAAATGCCTAATCGCCGTGGAGGCTCATTGGCTATGTACCAATTATATCTTTAGATACAACTCCGAAAGTTTCCCTAAAAAACAACTCCAAAAGTGGAGCCGAAGAGAACACTAGACAAGGACACACCTCGTTGAGAGCATCTCCACCGGCGCCCCCAAAATGGTGGCCGATAGGGCGCCGACAGGTCTGTTTTGGGAGCGCCGGCAGGGCCTTCCAAAATTTTGGGGCTGGGCTCCCACACCGGCGGCCCCAAAATGCTGGCCCCAAAAATATGTTCAATATAAATTTAATTCAAACATCAATATATATAAGTTTATGAAGTGTGATACGTCTCCAACGTATCCATAATTTTTGATGCTCCATGCTTGTTTTTACACCATTTGCTTAGTGTTTCGTTACACTTCGTGGCACTTTTATGCATTTTCCAGAACTAACCTACTAACAAGTCGCCACAATGCCAGTTCCCTGTTTTCTGCTGTTTTTGTGTTTCAGAAAAGCTACATAGGAAATATTCTCGGAATTGAATGAAACCAAAGCCAGTCGCCCAGAATTTCACCGAAGCTTCCAGAGAACGAAAGAGGAGACGGAGTGGGGCCACGAGGGGCCCACACACCAGGGCAGCGTGGCCCAGCCCCTGGCCGCGCCCCCTATGTGTGAGGCCACCTCGATCCACTTCTGACGATGCCCCTTCGCCTATAAAGACCCCCCGACGGGAAAAACCTAAAGACCCGATCAATTTTCCAGAACACATCGCGATCCGCCGCCACCGTCGACCCGAAGATCGGGAGGGTCCAGAAGCTCTTCCCGGCACCCTGCCGGAGAGGGGAATCGCCACCGAAGGTCTTCTTCATCGCCATGCTTGCCTCCGGAGCGATGAGTGAGTAGTCTACCTTGGACTATGAGTCCATAGCAGTAGCTAGATGGTTGTCTTCTCCACCATGTGCTTCATCTTTAGATCTCATGAGCTGCCCTACATGATTGAGATCACCGTTATGTAATTCTACATGTTTGGTTTGTTGGGATCCGATGAATATTGGTGTTATGCTTGAGTTGAAGTACTGAAATTTATCTTATGTTATCTCTATGTTATTTATGATCTTGCATGCTCTCCGTTGTTAGTAGCTATCTTGGCCGAGTAATTGCTAGTGACTCCAAGAGGGGGTATTTATGCTCGATAGTGGGTTCATGCCTCTATTTAATCTGGGAGAGTGACAGAAATCTCTAAGGTTGTAGATGTGTTGTTGCTACTAGGGGGAAAAGAACATTCATATGCTCGAGGGCATATGCTTTGTTTACATTACACACTTTGCTTAATGCAGTTATCTGTTGTTCGCAACTTAATACTCATGGGGTGTTCGGACGATATCCCCGTGAGTGGATTATTAGTCATAGATGCAGTTGGATGGCGGTCTATGTATCTTGTTGTAATGCCCAGAGTAAATCTCATAGTGATCCTCTCATCATATGCACGTTGTCTTTATTCTATTAATTGCCCAACTGTAATTTGTTTACCCAGCATGTATTATTTTATCTTATGGAGAGACACCGCTAGTGAAATGTGGACCCCGGTCCTATTTCCATCATATTGCTATCATCTGTTTACTTTACTCGCACTGTTTACTTTACTCGCATACTATTACTATTTTGCACTCGATACGCTCATTCCTTTGTTTCAAGCAAACCGGTAAGATTGACAACCTCATCGTAAGTTGGGAGCAAAGTATTTGGTTGTGTTGTGTGCAGGTTCCGCGTTGCAGCTAGCAAAGCAAAGCTTGGACGAGGCGCCCTATAAATTGTCCGGAGCTGTCGCAAGCTAGCAAGCATCACCTTCAGTCGTTTGGCTCCTTCCTCTCCTGATCGACATACCTTGGTTTCTTAACTAAGGGAAAAACCTTGCTGCTATATTCATCATACCTTCCTCTTGGGGTTCCCAACTGGACGGTGAAAAGATAACACCACCGCAAGCATCAAGAACTTTTTCTGGCGCCGTTGCCGGGGAGGAAGAAGAATTCTTCTGCGAGGGGAGTTTTTCGCACGCACATCCTTTACTTTGTTTATTGTTTTGCTTTACTTTATTTATTTTACTAGCATCATTTTATGAAAAAATCCAAAAAAAATTAGAATCCTTGGTAGTTGTTATTTCTTTACTTCTAGTTCATTATGTTGTTCCCTAAGTACGTTTTGGAGGACCTCTCAGTAGGAAGTGGTTCAATTATTGGGAAAGATAACATTGAGGAGTTCTTTAATCATATTAGTATGCATAAAGAAGTTGAGGAAAAGTCTTTGGTTGAGCTTGCTCCTAGTATTGAAGTTGCCTCTGCTTATTTAATTCACACGTTGGAAGCTAGATTTGCTAGCCTCAATCCTTTTATGCAACACATGTTCCTTAAGCTTCATGAAATTGAGGATCCTGAAAAGAAAGCTTTTATCTTGGAAACTTTGCGCTTAGAATTTAGAGACGTTGCCATTGAAGCTAGGAAAGTTCTTAAGCGTTTTAATAAGCTAGGTTCACCTATAAAGGTTAAACAATGAGGGAACCGAGATACCTATACCTAGCAAACTCTTGGGATTGTATGAAGCTTTTGAAAATAATTTTGATTGGATCTGTCCAAAAAATCTTTTTAGTGATTTGAGTGAACCAAAGCATGATCACAAAGGGTCTTCAAAAACTTATGTGGATGAAATACAATGCCTTATTGAGAAGACCTCTTCAATGGATCTTAATTCATCACTTGATATTACTTGATTCGCAATTTTCTGCGCCTAGCTCAAAAGCGTTAAAGAAAAGCACTCTTGGGAGATAACCCAATGTTTTTACATTCAGTTCTATTTCTTTTATTTGAGTCTTTGAAGTTATTACTACTGTAATGACCTCTCCTTATCATTTTTATTTCGTTTTTGTGCCAAGAGAAGCCTCTAATTTGAGTGAGGTAAAATTTGGGGATGTTGCTGTCCTGAAACAGTTTTCGGTGCTGCACCGTAAAAATTAGTGAAAATTCTCTGTATATCTTTTGGACCTGTGATTTCTTGTGCATATGCCCCAGGTTATATCCAAACTTTCATTAGTTGAACACTTTTTGATTTGAGCAACATAAAACCCCTCAAAAATTTGACCTTTATCAGCTATTCTGTTTTGACAGATTTCTGCCAATATTTGTGTTTGCCGCTTTATCGCTTTCTTTTTTAGTTCTTTTGATCACGGAACTTTTGGGGAAGTTGCTACAGTAGTATATGCTTAATATGTGGTGGTTTTAGGTTGAAACCTGAAGCAAAAAGGGTTGATTCCATGTTATGCTTACACTAATGTTGCTAATAGATTTGTGTTTAGTTTTGTATGAAGGAAGTTTTCAAGTGTAGGGATCGGAGAGTGATGAGATGAGTTGAAGAACGGACAAAAGCTCAAGCTTGGGGATGCCCATGCATCACCCCAAGAAATATCCAAGAAGTACAAGCGTCAAAGCTTGGGGATGCCCCCGAGGCACCCCTTCTTCATCGGTAAAAATCAGGTCACCTTTCAAGACACTATATTTTTATTGCTTCATGCATTATGCATTTTTCTTGGAGCGTCAGTTGCTTTAGTTTTCAGTTTAGTTTTGTTTTGTTTCCTGCAATAAATGGTTGGACCCCAACAAATTTCTTTTAGAGAAGTTGCCTTGCTTTTCATTTGCCAAGAACACTCCGATTTTCACTCTATTCGTTTCAACAAGTGTTCTTCTTTTTCTAGAACTGCGTTTAGCTTTCGATTTTCGCCTTGATATGTGTTCAGATCTTCTCATATCTTTTCATTAAGGTGTATTTTTGCCTCTGATCCATATTGGTTTTCATCAAAAGAGTTGAGTTAAAAAAGTTCGAATGGTGTTGGAAAAGAGAAAAAGATTTATGCAAAAAAGTGGTACAAAAAGGAGCTTGTTTAGACTGCGGCTTAGACTTTTGCATGTCATGCTTGATGTCTTTTTGATAGTATGCTTAGTGATTTTTGCTGTATCATGACTTGTCTCAAATAACTGAGATTGCTTAATGAGCCTTTGAAAAAATCATGCGTTGTTTTTATCGTTTGGAAGCATTATTTTGGTTTTCTCCTTGATGCTTTATTTGGGTTGACTTGGCACATGCTCACACATGTTATACTCTTACAAAGTCGCCAATAGCCTCTATGATCATTTAGTTTTTGACTTTTGATGCCATCTTATGCTTCTTTTAATGTCGCTTTGTCGCTTTGCATGATTATGGCCGTTATTGCTCTCTTAGCTGGTCGCTCCCAGTCTTTTGCTAGCCCTCGCCTTGTACTGAGTATGAGCTCTACTCGTGCATCCAACTCGTAAAAACCAAGTTTGCCAAAGTGTCCACCATACATACCTATTAGCAATTTGCTATTCCAAAGTAAATTTGACTTGCTTTTATCTACTCTTCAAATTAAACTCTTACCAGTGTTATGCGAAAATTGGTCAGTAAAGCTCTCACGAACCGGATGGCACACTTTACTTTTTCTCGTTCTTAAAAATTTGACATTGTGGTGTCTTATGTTGAGTTGTTATGCTTGCAAGTTGTAAGTTGGGAACTAGCCCAACCATGCCGTCATGGGGCAAGCTTTCAACATTGCACTTCTTATTTGAGTTGATATCGTGATCTTTTGTTTATGGATACTCGCGGTGTGAAATGAATTGGGAATCTTGCGGGATCATAGAGTTTGTATATGTGTTAGGGAAACGCCTGGGCCGCCAATCTAAGCCATGCATAATTCATGGTGGAAATTTGCAGCATGCCCATAGTGGACATTCGACGACGCATCTCAAAATAAAAAACTATACAAATGGTAAATAAAAGAGATGTCGAGGTGTTCATTGTCTGCTTGTCCTATCATTTTGATGTGGGCTTGTTCCATATCATCGGGTACGGAGGTACCCCATTGGCGATTCTCGATGATACGTGTATACTTACAATGACAAGAGCCTTGCTTGGGACTCTAAGTAAAGTAGCATGAGGTTTGGGTACTCGTATTCACGGGACACGAGGTTTTCAACTTATGATTTGTCAAGCATATGCAGCATGAGTGTTCTCGCATTAACTTTAACCATTCAAGATGCTTATGATGGGGGCAATGAGAGCTCAAAGCCGGTAAGTACCATAATTTTTGAAGGTTTATAAAACTTGCAATCACTGCTTTCCTCCGCGAAGGGCCTTTCTTTTACTTTTATGTTGAGTCACAACCTTCTATCTTTATGCACCATTAAGAGAGCATAGTTGTCATTCTTAGTATAATGTGCATTGTCCCAAAGTTTTCATTGATTGATTCATATTGTTGGTTTCACTTGTTCTTAAATTATTTGTATCTAGTCGCCCTCTTAAACTTGAAGGTATCCTATGCATTTATGTTTTGCTCTCCATGAAGGACAAGCTGAAAACCATTTGTATATTTTTCCTTATGATTTGAATACACGTTTGACTTTCATTGTTTCATTTTCATGATCTTTTGTTTGTGTTCATTTTCATGTTATAATATGGTTGCTAAGTTTCTTCTATCAAGATTATATCTTTCATGCCCATGTTTTAAGTTCTTTTGATCTCAGCGCACAACGCTTACATAGATGATCAAAATTGTGTAGGTGCATGTCACCTCAAAAATTATTTCTTTTGTTATCACTTACCTACTCGAGGACGAGCAGGAGTTAAGCTTGGGGATGTTGATACGTATCCAACGTTTCCATAATTTTTGATGCTCCATGCTTGTTTTT
Source organism: Dactylis glomerata (assembly GCA_007115705.1). Classification (NCBI taxonomy): domain Eukaryota; kingdom Viridiplantae; phylum Streptophyta; class Magnoliopsida; order Poales; family Poaceae; genus Dactylis; species Dactylis glomerata. The sequence continues at coordinate 3,218,571 of QXEO01000431.1, forward strand.
ACACCATTTGCTTAGTGTTTCGTTACACTTTGTGGCACTTTTATGCATTTTTTGGAACTAACCTACTAACAAGTCGCCACAGTGTCAGAGTCCTATTTTCTGCTGTTTTTGTGTTTCAGAAAAGCTACACAGAAAATATTCTCGGAATTGGACGAAACCAAAGCCAGTCGCCCAGAATTTCACCAAAGCTTCCAGAGAACCGAAGAGGAGACGGAGTGGGGCCACGAGGGGCCCACACACCAGGGCAGCGCGGCCCAGCCCCTGGCCGTGCCTCCTATGTGTGAGGCCACCTCGGTCTACTTCTGACGATGCCCCTTCGCCTATAAAGACCCCCCGACGGGAAAAACCTAAAGACCCGATCAATTTTTCAGATTACATCGCGATCTGCCGCCGTCGTTGACCCGAAGATCGAGAGGGTCCAGAAGCTCTTCCCGGCACCCTGCCGGAGAGGGGAATCGCCACCAGAGGTCTTCTTCATCGCCATGCTTGCCTCCGGAGCGATGAGTGAGTAGTCTACCTTGGACTATGGGTCCATAGCAGTAGCTAGATGGTTGTCTTCTCCATCATGTGCTTTATGTTTAGATCTCATGAGCTGCCCTACATGATTGAGACCACCGTTATGTAATTCTACATGTTTGGTTTGTTGGGATCCGATGAATATTGGTGTTATGCTTGAGTTAAAGTACTGAAATTTATCTTATGTTATCTCTATATTGTTTATAATCTTGCATGCTCTCCGTTGTTAGTAGCTATCTTGGCCGAGTAGTTGCTAGTGACTCCAAGAGGAGATATTTATGCTCGATAGTGGGTTCATGCCTCTATTTAATCTGGGGGAGTGACAAAACCTCTAAGGTTGTAGATGTGCTGTTGCTACTAGGGGGAAAACAACATTCATATGCTCGAGGGCATATGCTTTGTTTACATTACACACTTTGCTTAATGCAGTTATCTGTTGTTCGCAACTTAATACTCATGGGGTGTTCAGACGATATCCCCGTGAGTGGATTATTAGTCATAGATGCAGTTGGATGGCGGTCTATGTATCTTGTTGTAATGCCCAGAGTAAATCTCATAGTGATCCTCTCATCATATGCACATTGTCTTTATTTTATCAATTGTCCAACTGTAATTTGTTTACCCAGCATGTATTATTTTATCTTATGGAGAGACACCGCTAGTGAACTGTGGACCTCGGTCCTATTTCCATCATATTGCTATCATCTGTTTACTTTACTCGCACTGTTTACTTTACTCGCATACTATTACTATTTTCCACTCGATACGCTCATTCCTTTGTTTCAAGCAAACCGGTGAGATTGACAACCTCATCGTAAGTTGGGAGCAAAATATTTGGTTGTGTTGTGTGCAGGTTCCGCGTTGCAGCTAGCAAAGCAAAGCTTGGACGAGGCGCCCTATAAATTATCCTGAGCTGTCGCAAGCTAGCAAGCATCACCTTCAGTCGTTTGGCTCCTTCCTCTCCTGATCAACATACCTTGGTTTCTTAACTGAGGAAAAAACCTTGCTGCTATATTCATCATACCTTCCTCTTGGGGTTCCCAACTGGACGGTGAAAAGATAACACCACCGCAAGCATCAAAGTGCAAATATAACATAGTTTACACAAACAAATAGTTTATTACAAACCTTAATCAAATATGAAATTCAAAAATAAAATATAAATATGAAAGTTCAAATAGGAAATCACGCGTTTCCTTTGAGCGACCAAATGTGCTCGACTAGATCAACCCAAAGTCGATGATGTTACTCGGTGTTGCGAATTTCCATATGCCTGGCGAGGAAAGCAGAAAACTCAGCGGGCACCTGATCATCAAGTTGTGCAAGAGGACCTATGTAGTTGTATGCATAATCATTATCTGGTTCAGCCCGCTCACTCTCAATAATCATGTTGTGCATGATCACACAACAGTTCATCACCTCCCACATCTGAGATTTCGACCAAGTAAGAGCTGGGTACCTGACAACGGCAAAACGCGCCTGAAGCACACCAAATGCCCGCTCTACATCCTTCCAAGCTGCCTCTTGACACTTGGAAAACCAAGATTGCTTCTCCGAAGTTGGTCCAGAAATTGTCTTCACAAAAGTAGCCCAAGAAGGATAGATACCGTCGGCGAGGTAATACCCTTCGGTGTAGGTGTTGTCGTTGATCTCAAAGTTAACCGAAGGAGAATGGCCCTCGGTCAGTCTAGCAAACACAGGAGATCGCTGCAGTACATTGATGTCATTGTGTGTTCCCGCCATTCCGAAGAAAGAATGCCAAATCCACAGGTCGTGATCGGCGACAGCTTTAAGGATCACACTGCATTCCCCATTGCGGCCTTTGTATAGCCCCTGCCAAGCAAACGGACAATTCTTCCAACCCCAATGCATGCAATTGATGCTACCAAGCATACCTGGAAATCCTCTCGCTGCATTTTGTGCAAGAATTCGGGCTGTGTCTTCTTCATTTGGTTGTCTCAGATAGGTTGAACCAAACACTGCGACAACTGCCCGACAAAACTTGAAGACACCATCAGTAGATGTCGACTCAGCCATCCGAAGATAGTCCACTGAAGTATCTGGCGGAGATCCATATGCAATGCACCATAGGCGGCCGTGCATTTCTGAACGGACGTGAACCCCCACTTTCCAGTGCAATCTTTCTTGTACTTAAAGTAGTCGTCGTACTCTCTCACGCCTTGCACAATCTTTATGAACAAATCCTTCTTCATCCTAAAATACCGACGAAATTCCTTCGGCGTATTTATTGCATTGTCTGTAAAATGTAAAATAGTCAGAGTACAGCAGCAAGGCGCCGGCGTTCCTGCTTCGATCCTTGTTCGGCGCCTTCCCACGGACCGAGCCGCCCTGGCGGGGAACAACGTTCTCCATCTGCTGCTGCCGGAGTTGGAGGAGAACCGCGAACCCCATATTCCAGCGTTGTAGGTGGGCGGCGGCTTCTGCTTCATCCTCTTGCATAACCTCCATCATGAGCTCGTCGTCGCTGTCCACAACGGCCGACGAGGAAAACAGACGATCACCTTGCGGGCGGGGTGGGGCGTCGCCTGTGCCCGCGGCGTCAGCAGCGGCAACCACGCCAGACGGCGGCGGGGAAGCGCCGAGGACCTTTTTTGGGCCGGTGGAGGGGGAAGGAGCTAGAAAGGAGCGCGGTGTCGCCGGCGGCGGCTACTCCGAAGGATGGGAGGATGGGCGACGAGAGATTTTTTGAGGGAGATTTCGCCTAGCACGTGGGCCCAGGGCTCTTTTTCGACCGTGCCGCAAGCTGCCGGCGCTCCCGATAGGGTCCCGCGCCAACTGTTATTTTGGACTCAAGGGCGTGCCGGCACTTTTTCAAGCCGTCAACGGTGGTACATCAATTTAAATCCAAACCTAAAATTAACACCGACCGCGTTTTGAGAGCGTTTTGGGAGCGGCCGGTGGAGACGCTGTGAGGGGACGCGTCCTCCGTTGTGCTTCAGGAAGGGCGCCCGCCGCATAGGCGTTCGATCGTCACCAAAATCAAATCTCCCCAAAAAAGAGCACAGGAGCCTGCTTCCTTCGGCGCCGCCGCCGCCTCCCTCGAGGCTTCTTCCGGCGGCGCCCTTCTCCCGCCCGCACCACACGTACCGCGTCTGCCTCCCGCTGCCGCGTCCTCTCCGGCGCCTTCAACCGCCGCGTTCAGACCTACTAGGTTGGTACTGCGACCTCCCCTCTTCAGGTTTGTAAGACTCGGGGGCTGTAGAAATCGCAAATCTCCACCACAGCTGTCGAATTGGTAGGGCGATTGTTGTCAGACGCGGAGATTCGACGTACCGACGGGTGACGGCTAGTAATTCTCTGGGACTCGATTACTGGGCGGTGGCTTGCTTTGCTTTACTACCCTTACTGGTACCGTGGTAACCAGCAGTTGTATTCATTTTAGCAAGTAGAAGCTCTGTATTGTACCACAATCAGGTTGCCTGTTTCATCGACACACTTGCGCGGCTAGGAGGCAGCTAGATGTATCTAGCATGTGGAGTAGGGCCTTCAGTCCTTCATAGCAAGTAAGATGCAGCTTATAGTGTAGATGATGTTGCCTATTCCATTGCCACACTTGCTCGGTTAGGTAACAGTTATCCTTTTCGTTTTGCTTCAGTTTCATTTGGGAATCTGACTGTCTGAGCATCGCCGGTTAGTAGTGCATTAATTGTTGTATGGGAATAATATCTTCCCCGATCTTGCCATATTTGTTACGCAAATTAATCTACCGCGCGTTTCAAAAAAAAAAAAAAAAAATTAATCTACCGCGGGAAGTATGACAAAAGGGTAGGATTGTACGTAGCAAGCAGTGGACCAGATAGGAATCCTTAATTGCAAGAAAGGTTAGCTTCGAGATGCTCCTTTTGGAGATGCAAGGTTTATGTTGTGGTCTCACATCCTAACAAGAGGCAGCGACCACTATGTACTGTTGTGGCTCTTTTAATAGTTATAAGACAATGTAGGCTATTCGTGAGTTCGACTCAACCCACAAATTAGAGAGCTCGGTTTTGGAACCAAGCTTGTGGGCAACGAGCTCGGGCTCGAGTAGATCTCCAAGGGCTGGTACCCTTATAGTTTTGACAGCCTACACTCACTTTGTCGAGCCGAGTTCAAGCCTCTACTCATGCTATATGGAGCTCATTCGATTTTCACAGGAGTGAAAATCGCTTTCGTGTGTCTCGAGCCCCCGGATCTTGGCCCATATCCATGTGGTTGAGCGAGCGTGTACCAGGACCCAACCATCTTTGCCCAAACAAGGCCATATTTTTATTTATGTTGCCAAAACATTGGCTGGCAATTAAACATATGTATGCATGCATGCATGCTACCCATATACTGAATTATCAATTAGTAAAATGGCAAATAATATATAATAAACAGTAAAAAGTAACTTACATTGATTTAAAACTATGCCTAGGACAACCCCTGACCCACTGGATTGACGTGTATGTACGGACGCGGATACACAGAAGCAGTACGTTCACATCCTGTACAGCTGGCAGCATTCCAAATTGAGCACATCCCTATTTTCATACGTTTCCTCAATTGGATGACCAAAAAAATACATGCAGCCCCGCTGGATCATCCCTTTCCACACTGGGGATCTGTTCCACGCTCCATTTGGACCCGACGGAGTGCAAGAAAGAAGTTAAGCAAGGTGAGGCACATAGCCCCCCATATCCCAACCACTTCGCCGCCACCGTTCTTCCATTGGAGCCTACAAAAAGAGCCATTGATCTCCTCTGACCGCTACCAGAGATCTAGCCAGGGTAACACTTCTTTTCTTGGTATTTGATTTGATTACTTGCAACTTGATCTTATTTCCTGCCGCAAGCATTCTGATCTACCTGCAGGATCCGATCCAATTCATGGATATTTAGTTGGAATCTTTTATGCCATTTTACTGATCTGTGCATAGGATTCTTTGTGCAGACACTTGTTGTATGAGCTTGTGCATGCTGATTTCGGTGGTTTCCTGTGACCCCAAGGGAATCAAAGTGCTTCACAGCGAAGATGCCTGGTCTAGCTTTACGTAACCATGATTCAGCGTAATCCGCTACCCACTTTTGAATTTCACTGTTATGTTTGTCTTGTATGTTTCTTTTGCTTTGAGAGTCTCTATGTAGCTTTTCGCAAACTGCAAGGCTTTATCAATGTCTAGTAGATAGGTTTGGGATCAAAATCCCATGATCTTTTACGATTGTAAAGGTACACTATCAATAAACCATTGGATGATTATACACACTGTCTGAAGAACTGTGTATTGCGGTGTGAAGTATGTTAGGTCTGATGTCTTAATGTTTATATAGAGGGTTCCATGAGAGTTTTGATGGTAAATAGCAATCTTTGGCAGTTAATGATTACTCACATGAAATCGGTGTGGTACCTTTGCTAATAATGGGAATAGATCAAGTTGTTTTATATATAGAGTGGCTGGGCTCCTTGTTCTTGATGCAAGATGGCTCTTCTTTCTTTGATGCAACATTTTTTTGTATAGAAACAATGGATTTGGATTCATTTACCCCAGGTCTGCAGACCATATGTGTGGTCAGCAGTCAAGAGCTCAGTTATCTCCAGATGAGGAACTTACTCCTGAGGAATGTTTGGCATTATACTGCAAACCAGTTGAGCTGTACAATATTATTCGACTAAGAGCCATTAAAGATGTAAAGTTTTCTCCCATATTCTAACATGGTTTGTGTTAACTCTATTTTTAGATACCAGTGACTCAGTTGAATTTTGCAGCCCCCTTCGCTTCAAAGATGCCTTTCTTATAAGATAGACGCAAGAAGAAAAAAGAGGTGAAATTATAAAAAAAATCAAAACTGAATTATTTCTCGCTCTATGGATGCATTATTTCATATATTTAGCTGAGCTCTTGAGAATGGAATTTGTCAATAAGGTTCTCTTAGTAAATTTCATGAACTAATTTCATACTAGACCTGAGTGGTAGCTCGGTTGAACAAAAGCCTTCCAAGTTACTTAAGCTTTGAAAGAGGAATATACCAGTGACATGATTGCAAGTTGAAACTTGTTTTTTGGGAAAATACTGACCTGTGTTTGTGCTAATAACTGTAGGATACGGGTATCGCTATCAATTTCTGGAAGCGCAAATACTGAACTGCCAGCACATGGTATCTTTCCTCTCCATGTTCTATTTGCTAGTGCTACTAGTAATGATTCACTTGATGGGGTAAGCACTTACTTTGGTTCATGGAAGATAGTAGTATGTGTCTACAGTCTATCAGATGGCATTTTTTTTCTCATTTGGAGCTTCAAATTGCAGCATTCTCCCGTGTATCGGTTCCGCCGGGCTTGTCTCCTGACTTCTTTTAGTGAATCTGGAGATAGTGACCACACTAAAGCCACATTCATCATCCCCGATCTGAAGAGTTTAGCAACCTCCCAAGTTTGCAACCTTAACATTATCCTTATTAGTTGTGGTATAGTGTGCATCCTATGTGATTATTTGTCGATAACATTTCTTTGCTGTCATCAAATGTGATTTCACTTTCTCTTCATTTCAAAAGGCCAACGGGGACAAAATCTTAGTGGAACCTTCTCAGAGAACCATATGGACTATTTTTCTCCCCAAAGTAAGTTGTGATTGACATTGCGTGGCAGACATTCGACAGTTGATAAATATATTTGTTCGTTATATTGAGGCTGATATATTTGTTCGTCTCAAACACAAATTCTTTACCGGACTGGATGTTAGAAGCCTTTCCTCAACCTTCTGCATCCGAAAGAAGGGGGTTTCTTTTAGAGTAGTTAAGACATGTTGTTAGTTTTTGAACAGGATAGGCATGCCAATAGGCCCTGCTGATTGTGGGGAATATAAATTCATCTTTCACCATGTTCAGGGAATTCTCTTTGTTGTAGCTTCCACTCTGAATAAATAGTCTAAAACTTGTGCCTTTGACAATTATTAAACATAAAAACTTGTTTACATCTCAGGAACGAACAATACATTTGTGGTCATATTGATGGGCTAATTCTTGTAAATTGGGTACATTTTATCAGAGATTGGAGGCCAATGTTCCTGGGGTAAAATACCACTTGACTTACTTTGCTCATCTTTGGACAATTGCATAACTTTAAGTTTGGAGCGTACTTTGGTATTGACATCAGAAATAAGCATGAGCCCAGGCTTCATAGAGGTATGCTGCAAAGTTATTAAAGGATGTGCTGCATGTTCTGACATTTTATTGCATTTTTGTGAGTATTTTATCTTCCGCTCGGTTCATAATCATGGGACAGATGAGCTACCATGATTATAAATGCCACCTGTTTTAGGAAAAGAAATCACTTGACCACATTTACTTAAACTTTGCCACCTGTTTGAGTTTTGAAGATTTTGTTATGCATATTGCTACCTTTCACCAATTGGGAGTGTTTGACTGCCTTTACTTATATATTCGACACAAAAACTGTCTGAGCTTCAACATCCGGTGCAAATTCCAGTAGTACCTTTTTAAAATGGTGCAAATTAACACCTATTCATCATGGAAAATTTTCAATGCTTGCTAAAGTGGAGGGATAGGCTTGTAGAACAGTACAAGACCTAACCGCCTATTGTAAATCGGCACCCAATGGCAGTGGCAAATTGCAAACAGTGAAAAATATACTCTGCGTCTTATAGGTGCACATAATAAACTCCCAAAATTAACAGCACAACAATTTGCAATTTATGAGCACATGATAAACTCTCAATTTTATTAACAGCACAATAATTTGCAATTTATGAAGTATATATATGTCTCTTGAACATTTCTTGTTTTCATTTCCAGGTTCCTCAGATTTCTCTGTCATCTTTGATTTCTATATAAATTGTTTGTTGACTCTGCTTTTCTTATTTCGGTATGCACACAGCCAACATTTCTTGAGCGTGGTAGTTGCTTGACGTTTTGTTCTCGAAAGGCAGATGCTACAGTAAGATCTCTGTTTCTTTGTGCTATCCAGTTATTGCCGCTTTCAAATTTGTTGGGTAAATATTGGTTTGAGTATAGCAATACCTTAGTTTGCTGAAAATTGTGATCCTAAATAGAATGTAAGGACGTAAGGATTTCTATGTAAACAGCCTGTTCACCTAGTCTTCCCATGCTTTCAGTGGCATATGACTATCTGAATGCCATCTACCAATCAGTCCTCCAGCTAATAACCTATCACACACAGTGCGATATCTCCCATTATTTCCAGTAGCTTTTCTTTGATCCTCGACCTTTTTGTGTTACAGGGTTCATACGAACTACAAGCAAACATAGATGCACAAGAGGCTGGTGCAAAAGTCATGCCTTCATCTCCTTATAGTCGTTACTCATATGATGATGTCCCACGTTCGTCATTACTAAATATCATAAGGTAACAGAAACCCACCATACATAGCTCATTTCTGAAATTTAATGATTCTTTGTCCCATAATTTTCTATTTATTACCTGTTTTTATAGAAAATGCACGTTCTAGTTCTAGTTCTAGTTCGTACTCCCTCAGTCCACGAATAAGTGCACTTCTAGCTTTTGTCTTAAGTCAAGCCTTTTCAAATTTGACCAACTTCATAGAAAAAATTAGCAACATATACGACGCCAAATTGGTATAGCATGAAACTACATATCAAGATGGATCTAGTGATACTAATGTTGTGTCATAAATGTTGCTACTTTTCCCCATAAAGTTGGTCAAATTTTAATAAGTTTGATTTAGGACAAAAGCTAGAAGTACACTTATTCGCAGATGGAGGGAGTAATGTTTTGATGGTAAATAGCATCTGTATCAACTATGTTGAGTAGATTGCAAGTGCTTGTTCTCAAGAATCGCGCTCAGGCACAGCTCTATAAGATGTTTTTTTCTAGCTTGTGCTGCAATATCAGTAAGTAGTAAATATACTGTGTAAATAGTATCAATCCATATACGAATTGCTACTCAGAACCGCCACTCACATCCGCCGCACCATGACCCCATCCCATCTTCCCTGTTGTACTTGAGCACTTCTAAATTCGGTCTTTCAACTAAGATTCGTAAGAACTATTGATTCAAGGATTTACAACTGAGATTTACACAAACTATAAACTGATAACTTCCGAGTGAGATTAACTTCCAACTGAGATTGAAATGAACGCCTAGTTTCTTGGACCTTTTAACTGAGATTTGAGGGAAGCTCATTTTGGGAACCTTTCAGTTGAGACTCCGGAAAACATCAACTAGATTGTGTGTTCAACTTTCAACTGGTTAAAGAAACCTTCAATCGTTTGCAGAAACTTTCATAGCACACCTATTATTTTGTGTTGAAGTGGGAACACGTCCAGGATGGCACCGTTGCCTTACAGCACATGGAGGATGTTGCAGCCGCAACTTTCTTCCCTCTTTGCTAACTTCCCATACCTCATGTCTTAGGGGTTGCCTGTCAGGTTAATGGCTTCTAGCGTCAGCTTGGCTCTCTTGTAGCAAAGTGGGGGTAGGGAAGATAGGATTTGACTGAGAAAGTGGATGGGATGACAAGTGAGAAGGGCCAGGCAGGAGACAGGGTGGGGAAAGAAACCAATGGACGTTCCTAGGATGTCTTCATGTGTTGATTAGATTATTGCATGCTGTTTATGTGGCGATTGGAAGGCTTGCAAGGGTGTCATGGTTTTTTATGTAACGGAAGTACGCGACTTAGCAACACCAAATTAATATTTTACTCACTCAGACCAGGATTTGGTACTCTCGGAGGAGGGGGTGGGTGGGTGGGGGAGGCTCTTATATAGCATTGAGCGCATCCAGCCAGGCAGAAGTCGATCTATCCTGGACGTGCTTGGGCCTGGCCATTGGTCACAAGAGGCCTAGCTCTTGCATGTCTGCAGCTTGCTTGAGTAGTCGAGTTCCACTTTTTGTCAAATACATTTCATATTTGATATACAACCGATTTTACTGCGAATATTGGTTCTACAGGTTACGATCAGGCAATGTGCTCTTTAACTACAAACACTGCAAAAGATTGCTACGAAGCGAAGGTTTGCTCTCTCTCTCTCTCTCTCTCCACCCTGGCCTCTTTCCAAGTTTGTTGTCACTTGTTTGCATCATCATTGGCATTTATCCAATGTTTTTACCATTCCGTGTATCTTGTTTTAGAACAGAACCTAGTGACTTTTCTTTCGTATCCATGTTGTGTACATGAGTAAAGACATTTAGTTGTGGACTTGCGGTTTGGCTGTGGAACAAGATAGACTGGGAGTGGATGAACAACAGACGCTTCAGTATCATGAATTTATTTAATCCCACTAATTGCATGGATATTCAGAAACCGCCTTTGCCAGTGCAAGCTCGACATTAACGCAAGGACCTGAAGAAGTGCCAGTGTTGTGGCAACTTTTTGTTTTATGCTAGTAATTTTTATTGCGTCAAATTATTTGTAATGTGATAGTATTCTTGAAGAACTGCAAGACAAGCCTACTTTAATATTCATTATGTACAAATTTGTGTGTATTGGTAAACAACAAAGTAAACTACTAGGCAAGTTTATGTTGTTAATCCTTTGTTTTGCACATGATCCTGGAGTTAAAGTTGCCATTTCCTTACCAACTATAGTGAATTTTGCTGCCGGCCTGCGCCTATATGATTTTTGAAACTTATGAAAAAATGTCTTAGAATATTTTTTCACAAGTCATCTCTAGTATATTGTTCATCTTTATGACATCAAGCTAGATCTGCATTGTCATATGCTGCTACTTTCTTCTACTGCTGTTCATGATCAAGATCCAGAGTTTAGTTTCCCGTTTTACTTCTTTTTTGCAAGAAATTACATGTTTTACATCAATTATGCATCACTATAACGGATATAGTTAGCCTAGATAGTTTTTTAATTCTTCGCTATCATGGGTTCCTATTTCTTATTCATATGTTTATTCCTTCTTAACAGTTACAGAAGATTTTTCTTGCTCCTTTTGCTTGGTACAGTGTGGAAGCTTCAAGGTAAAATTTGGAGCAAAATGTCTTTTATTTTATCTAGCGTCAATCCGTCATATGTTTCTGGTTGCTGCAAAGCGATGGTTCTAAAGATCATCTCACCTGCCTAAATTTATGATTAAGGTAGTCTGTTATCTTGCACTGCAACCTTGATGTTTCTCTTTTCTAGCGAGAAAATTTAGTTTTTGTTTTCCTTCTCCACAGTTCCACTAAACCTTTTTGCCAAAACCAATAGCCTTCTGTTTTTGTTTTACTCAAGCCATATCTCATATTGTGATTCTTTTTTGTGGTACTAGGGTCTGGAATATCATTTAACCTCATCTCATGAGCTATTCCACTTTGAGTTCTTGGTTTGTTGTCCTCTGAAATCTCCATTGCAAAATCTAGTTCAACCACACATGTTTCATAATTTCATAATAAGTTCTATTTTCTTGTCGACACAGGTATCTGAAGACTACCAAGCTGTTTATGTTAGTCCCAAGACTGATACCAGGAGAGTGGAGGTAAGTTGTGATGAAGGATGTCGAATGTACTACCATTCATTAACTGAGAAATAAATTTTGGTATATTTTGAGATGTTGTCATTCACTGAATCCAGTACTTTACTAGTGTTTCAAGTATAACATGTGATGTTGATGGATATAATGCCATCTCAACGTTGGTCCTTTTTTCCTTTTGCTTCCTCTCAATTCAAAAGGCAAGAGTGCACCTAGATTGGACAGAATCCTGCCCCACATGATCTGGGCTGCATTTTCGTCAGAATACTGCTTTAAATTGGGAAAGCTTATTTTCTCTCTGTTCAGTTCCCAGCTTCTAACCACTTAATTCTTTGTTCAATTTCCAGCTTCTAACTACTGCAGGAGATGAACGAGGAGAGAGAGTATTTTTCTACCGGTGCGCTCATACTCCATTACTTAAAAAAATGCAATTCTCTGCTCAATTTTCCTAACGGTGTTCCGTCAGATCAAGTTTTAAGAAGAGGTTTAGAAGATCAGAAACAACAATCGAGAAGACCAAGCATGTACATCCACATATCATGGAATCAGGATCATCTGGAAAGACTATTCCTGTGGACAAAGATAATGTCGAATTACGATCGCCAAGATATATGGGTCATGTACATGCACATACTACGGAATCAGGATCATCCAAAGATGCCCATAAAGGGTCTGAGGTGTATTATGCCCTAAAGGAAAATGGTAAATTTCACATCTTATGGGTCTTGGCATATTAAACAAACTACATTGAAATGAAAACACCATAGTATCTCTGATCAATTATCCAGTATTTAGTGGGGGTTGAAATGTTTCACATTTCTTAACCATGTTTGATGTGTTTTCCTCAGAGATTTTTTTTATGCCATCCAATGTTGACATGACTCTCAGTTTGTCAGCAATAAAATCTGTCTTTCAGTGCCATTTATTTCTAAAACCTTACCCTTTTTTGCCACTGTCGTCAGCCCTGTTGTCACCAACTCCCCCAATAATACATTTTTTTGCTGAAATGGTTCTGCCCTTGAGAATCCTATCAGATTTCGGACCGAAATGTGAGTTCTTCCCTCACCCCTTTCAAACCACAAATCAACATCCAAACAACTTAGTTCAGGGCATCATCTGCATAGGTCATCATGGAAGCGTGAGCACAGAAGCACACAGTAGCAAGGTCCAGGTGTGTGGGCGTGCGACCATGAATTCATTGTGGCTCAGTTGAGCTAGAGCTTGCCCTGTTACCGCTTGTGCTAATGGTGTGCAGGCGACGAGGCATGGCACCTTTTTTTCCCTTATGGTATTGAGTTGCCACAGAAGGACAATATGTTCGCTTAGCAATCCACTTAACAACAATTGGTGGGGAATCAGTTCAAGGTTTCGGAAATGGGTAGTACTGAAGAAAATTTCTTCTCTGGCAGATCGGGATTACATAGTCGGTGGCATTTTTTTTCTATTTTTATTCCGTGCCACCTTGATGAACTAATGTCAGCTTGCTGAACTCATGGAACAGCCCCCATCCTTCAATTGGACATGTTGTCTCCTTTGAGTTTTCAATTTAGTTGATAGTTTTTTCTTGGACTATGTTATGCAAAACTTGCTTTATCAGACACTTTATGCAGTGCATGCTAGGAACCCTAGCAAGTTCAGTACTTCAATCTTTACCTCAGTGTTTGTTGTGGTGATATGGTCTCCTGACTAGCTACTGTCTGGTGAACTGGTTATTTGTTGATTTTTCATTATAATTCTGCTACCATGTAGAGGAAAACCTAGAGTATTGACTAGATTTATGTTTTCTTATGCTCTGCTACTCTCAGTGTCGGGATGTCCTATCCCCATTTTAGACTATTTTTCCTTAAACTGGTGGATAACTGATCTGTATTTTCCTGAAATCCATTGCATATTCTATTCCTGATGTTACCTGATTTTTTCAGGGATTTTCCTGACGTCGCCTATATTTTCAGGGATTTCTGTGCCACAAGCTTCAGTTGATTCTCATCCCGCATTACATGGTAGCAATCATTCAACACCAGCAGTTCTAGAGTTTGGGAAGACAAGGAAGCTCTCCGCTGATCGAGCTGACCCCAGAAAGTAGTCCATTCTGTTCATGTTCTTGATATCCTGTTACTTTCCACTTAATTGTTTCTTGAGGCTCTTCTGATAGAAGTTGTTCAACTAACTTGTTGTTTGTTTGTGCTTATATCATCTGGCAGTCGTCTGCTGCTGCAAAAACGCGAATTCTTCCATTCTCAGAAGGCACAGGTGATTGAAATTATGCAACACTCATCTATCTTTTGTGTATGAAACTAAGCATGCTTGTTGCAAATTATGCTTTCACTTCTGAGGTACATGTACCTATTGAAACACACATGTATGTCTGCAACATAATATCTGCACATATGGAGGATATTTAGACATTATATTTACACTCCATTTTATGACTAGCTGATGCTTTTTCAGATGTATATAACATATGGGGAAAGTTTAACCTTTCATTCTAGTATTTCATCGCTAAATTTTAGTAGAGGTCTAAAGTATTGAGGTCTGTCAATACCATAGATTGCTGGAAAGTAGTAAGTCCTTGTTCCCTTTACTGCTATATTTGAGTGATTAACTAAAAGACAAAACAATCATTTGAAAATAATCCCTCCAAGAAAGTGAGCATAGCTCACTTGGTTAGGGAAGTGGATGTACAAGCCAGCCACCCAGGTTCATATCCTCATGGACGCAGATTTGGCTTTTTATTATTTCAACAAAAAAAACGCTTTCCCTTACCGCATTCCTTTCAAAAAATATATAAAAAATCCCTCCAAGAAAGTTCACCTAGCATGGCGACTACGTGACAGCATTGTATCTTTGTAGTGTGCATTATTGATGGTCTATATCGTTTACATCGACTATTGAATACTAGGTGGCAACCTTACTAGTATGCCAATCAGATTTTGACTTTTATATCTATAAGTTTAATGGCCAACTCTGGTATTTCTTGATGAAGCATGTGAAGATGTATGAAAGCTTGCTGACATCAGCTTCAGGGCGAAATTTAATTTTTTTCACTTGTCAATATTAATTTCTATGGTATTGTTTGTGGTATTTTGTTACTTGACATTGTTCTTTGCTAGGCAATTCAATTTGTCTTTGCTAAATTTCTTTCCTATGCTTGTTTTTTGTGATTCGACCATCTGTCGACTGTTGTTTTATTCTGTAAGATCATAACAATGCACCCATCTGTATTGTAATTTTACGCCCTGCTACTGAACTTTAGCTTGACAGTGGTTTACATTTTCTAGAGAATGGAACTAGAAGAAGTTTTGGCAGATCATGACAGTGAAGACGAGATCGATGATGACATCGTTGACTTTGAAGATATGACGGTAAGATGTGATGATCTTTTCGCTCCTCTCAAAACTTGGAATATCTACAGGCTTCTACATTCACCTGTATAAATAATTTAATATTGTTATCTTAACTTTGCTGATGCAGATGCTTGATGGTTTTTCTGATGTTACAAAAGACGAGAAGCGTATTATGCATATGTGGAATTCATTTGTTCGGAGACAAAGGTCAGGCATATCCCCAACATTTCGTTCTTAATTCTGTCCATCACAGTACATATGAGAGATTTGGCGTGCTGCAACTATTTATTATTTTTGGTGGTACGCATCTTGGGCAAGGTGAACCAACTCTAGTAGTTTATACTGACAAGTCCTGTTTTAGCCATTTTTATTCCCATAAATCTCTTGCTCAGATAAAAAAACTAAGGACTAGATAATTTCCAGGAAGGTATCGACAGAGTAACCAAATTTTTGCCGAGTTTTGCCAAGTCATTTTGGATAACTAAGTGCTGATTATAGCCACAACGGTATTACTGTACTTTTTTTTGTCTCGAGAAAACACAAAATATCTTTGCGTTTCATTTCATTGAAAAGATAGAGTTTGAGTTACAGCCCTCCTTGTAGGCAAGCTACAGATTAGCTGCTAAGAACCTAGTATACATAGCTATGAGCAACAAGATATTTTAAACAATAGCACATTCTCATAAACAACAACACATTATAAATGATAAACATCAGCACATACCACATAGTCATAAAAATGAACAGTCACACACTTGAGTATAGAGGTAATTTAACTGTACATAAGGTCACTTGTTAAAATTTTAGACGGGTACCCGGTCTACCCGATAGGTATGATATTTTCCCATTTGCGTACCCATGTGTATTTTTTTGTCCCATACCCTTACCCTAATAGAATTTTTATTACGTGGGAAATGGGTAAACATTGCCATCCCTATCACCGCACTCCATATCTCATACTTGGAAAAGGGAAGTGTGGAAAAAGGGAAAAACCTTCTCATCAAAGACAACATTGCGTGAGATGTACACACAGTTAGATGGAACATGAAGACACTTGTAGTCTTTGTGAAGAGAACTATACCCAAGAAAAACACTCTTTAGACCGATACTCAAGCTTGCGACTATTATAAGGACAAAGATGGGGCCAACACGCACACCCAAACACCTTAAGAAAAGTATAATCTGCAGTCTCATGCAGCAAAAGTTGTAATAGAGTTTTCATGTTAAGGAGTCGTGTATGAAGCCTGTTAATTAGAAAACAAGCTGTAGTCAACATTCAAAAAAGCGCTAAGTGAGCGGTGAGGCTCCGATCAGAGGAAGGGTAGCTTAAGCGTTCCGTATGGAACTGTACGGACGGCGTACAGACAGGACACAGGGAAGACTATCTGGGCATATATAAGCCTAAAGTAGGGAAGACTAGCTGGGCATAAATATGTAATAGTACTACATTTCCAAGGAAGAGTGTGAATGAATACCTTGGTTTGTCTCTGTTTTGCTCCATTTTCTTGCTCTCCAAATCCTCCAAGTCTTCTCTCCAAGAGCTACATTTGCATAGATCAAAATATTAGCAAACAAACAATGAAGCAATACTATTCAATTATCAAAAAAGCAATGAAACAATATTATCATGACCGGATGACCCACACAACATATACATAATAACATAACAGACTAGTGTCATAGTCTCACTCTCAAACAACATTACAAGACATAGAGGTTCCAAGTTCCATAGTGGCATGGCATAGTCCCACACGGCCACACAACATGACGAACACACATGAATAATGATAATTAAACTTGAAAGATAGATAGCATGGGCATCATCTCCACGATCATGAAATGATCACTCAATAGTCATCATCATCCTTGTACTCAATGTCCTCGTCAAGCACATCCTCTTCATCGGATTCAAACTCCTCTTCCTCTAGATCTCTTGGGTTCACTCTTGTACTCCTACGAGGTTGGAGTTGATCTTGTGTTCCCATTGCGTCTCCTATCACATTATATGGTATCCCCGAAGCCGGATGCACACATTGATATCCATCTTCCTCATCTCTAAAAACAACCAATGCATGCTCATCCCCTCCCTCATATAGCCAACCTTGAGCTTCGGAAGTATCATTGCTTAGAAGAGCATCGGCTTTCTTCTTATCCTTGAGCCTTTGTTTCTTGGGCAACATCCTTTGATTGAATTGTACAAAGACCATATTGTTGAGGCGATCCATTGTTAGTCTATTTCTTCTCTTGGTGTGAATCTACAAGTAAAAGAAATAATCAGAGTTGAGATTGAGAGTATGAATAATGCAAAATGAGAGAGTAGAGTAATGTAGTTAACCATTTCATAGATGCTCCAATTTCTTTCACAACCAGAAGAGCTTGATGTCAAAGCTAGGATCCTCATAGCCATATTTTGCAATTTAGGAACCTCTGTTCCATAGGACTTCCACCATCCAACTGAGAAATACTCCCTCCGTCCCAAAATGTAAGCCTTTTTAGAGAGCTAAATTAGCTCTCTAAAAAGGCTTACATTTTGGGACAGAGTAATAGAAACTAATCACTTAGACCAAGGTAGCAGCAGTAGCTTGAAGTGGCAGCAGCAAAACAGCAACTACCAGCAGCAAAACAGCAAAACAGCAAGTAGCAGCAGCAAGCAAAAGCATATTTTGGTATCTTACCGGGATTATAGTCCGCTCTTTCACAGCAAGTTGCAAGCTTTTTTTTTGAAAGGTCCTTCCATCTTTTCATACTTGGGCATTTCATCATTGACCACTACCATAAGAGACTCGTAATCTTCTCCAAAGAATTGCTCCGCGCATTCTTGGAAGGCTACAGTCATGCTTGAATCATCAAAGATATCGTTGTTAGCATAGCCATACTGTGGATTCAAGAGATATGCGGTCTTGTGCAATGGAGAGTCAAGCCTTCCTTTCAACTTCTTGTCAATAATGATTGTAGTCTCTTTGTACATCTTTTCTTGGTTTCCAAATGCTTCCTTGATCTTGATCTTTGCCTTCAACAACTCTCCATAAAGCCAAGCCATAGATGGCTTGACATCCCCATCAACCAAACGAAGAAGGCTCACCAATGGCTCAAACACCTTTAAGCAAAGTGTCACTCCTTTCCAAAAGTTAGCATCCATCCAGGTGACTGTTGCATCGTTTCCTTTCTTGGTCATCACAATTGGCATCTCCTCCCATGCTCTATCAACCACCATGGCCCTTAGAGCACCTCTCTTTTCTGCCAAGCTTTGCAAAGTACGGAAGTTGGAGGCAAATCTAGTAATCCCCGGCCTTATGATATCTCTCCTCTTTGTGCATTTCCTCATATATGACAATGTCTTGTGATGCACATAGATGAAGATAGTGACTTTTTGTGCTTGATCTACTATGGTCTTGAACCTTTTGATGTCGCCAATTCCTTGGAGCATCAAGTTGATGGTGTGAGTTGCACAAGAACTTGATATATTTTTGGCCTCTTCAAAAGCAACAACTTCTTGGCTCCCATGTTATTGGAAGCATTATTTGTATGAACTTGCAACACATGTTCAGCCCCTACCTCCTCGATTGCTTTGTCCACTAGTTCAAATATGACTTCGGCGGTATGTGACACACCCGAAGTCTTCTTTGACTTGTTCCTCCACTACAATGCATGCACATTTTCATTATGCTCCCCCTTCATGTCCGTCCATGCATCGGTCATTAGGGTGCATCCAAGCTTGATCTTTTGCTTTTCACGGTCATCTAGCAAAGACTTGGTTCTTGCATATTCCTCACTCAACAACTTCTCACGAAGATCAAATTGACTAGGAGGCTCATATCGGGGCCAAACTTTCCAATGGCCTCACAAATTTGCTTGAACTCAACATTGTCAAGAGCATTGAATGGTACTGCTGCACAAACACAAATAAAAAAACAGCAAGTAGAAAAACAAGTCAAATACAAGCAGATTTTACCATGTGTATACACCCATCTAGCAACATATTGTGATGCTTGATGAACTCTCTCCTTAAAAAGGGCCTTGTTCAGACTTAGTTGCCTGAAGGCTTCCTCCTTGCTTGATTTGCCATCAATAGGACGCACAAACTTGTCCATTGGCCCTAATTTGTTAGGGTCCAAGCTTGAACTCCCAATACATACTTCCTCTCTTGCACTGGAGACGTGCACATCATCTCTAACGTCTTGGTCATGTTGCCTCTTTCTTGACTTCGCCACTTCGGCACTCTAAAAATGTTTCTTGCAGTCCGCTATAGCTTCAGGTGTAGCTTTATGGCATCCTTTCACACTTAACCGAACTTGCAGCGTGTTGTTTGAAGCGATAAATCCCTTCGGTGCTAATATGGCCACAAAAATCACACGACCTTACTCTTGTTGTCTGGATCACAATACTTGCCATACTTCCATCCAATATCACTAGAGTTACCCGTCAATGCCGGCGAGACCTCGGACCTTGCCTCCCAATCAGATTGTACATATTTATTTTATGATCAAGAAGACACTCAACGTGTGAAGAAAGACATTAAGCAGATCACTTTTGCGTTTAATAAGATAAAACCAAGTAAAGAGACTATAACCATTAATGAAGCTAACATAATAGTTATGAGTTATGACCACTAAAAGAAGTCTGGGTGGGGGCCCATACATCTGAATAAATAATCTCAAGAGGAGTTTTGGCGACATGACTAGAAACAGTAAAAGGAAGGTGACGACTCTTGCCTTGCTGACAGGCATCGCAAACTGAAATGTCTTAATTACTAGGTCCAAAGGGCAACTCATGGCGTTGAAGAACATGGCAAACTATGGGAGTGGCTGGATGACCGAGCTGGGAGTGCCATTGCGACGACGAGACACGGACACCACTGAAAACTTTGCAAATAGGTGGCACATCAAGAGCATATAGACCATGGCGGAACCGACCTCTAAGAAGAACGTCCCTCGTGTCCTGATCCTTAACAAAAAGATCAAAAGGGTGAAACTCAACAAACATGTTACTGCCACAAGAAAGTTTCTTGACAGACAACAAATTACGTCTGACTGATGGAATATGTAGAATATTTTTGAGATGCAATTTTTGTGAGGTATTTGTAAGAAGAAATGCCTGACCAATATGAGAGATGTGCATACCTGCCCAATTCGCTATATGGACCTTGTCATGACCGTGATAGGGCTTGCAAACGGCGAGCTTGTCCATCTCGCCCGTCAGATGACCAGTTGCCCCCGTGTCCATGTGCCAGGAGGTGTTAATAGGATATGATGGCGTGTGCCCCTGTGTCTCCATTTGAACTTGTCGCTCATTACCTTTACCATTCTTGCTAACACCCAAGAAGTCCGTTTTGAAGCAGTGATGGCAGCAAGCCGCAAGGTGGCCCTCAATGCCACAGATAACCAGGCCGATAACCCTGGGCATTCCCGGTTTCTACCGGTTTCTGCGGGTTCCTCAAACCAGGCCGATTGCCACAGGTTTAAATGTTTTGGTCTGGTGTAGACCGCTAAAGATAGGACATGCATGGGCTGGTGCGGGTTGGTTACACGGTGTAACTAGTTTGGCACCGGGTGAAAAGAGCCAACGCACATGCACAAGTGCTGTTACAGCAGAACATGTCTCACCGCGGCGACCATGGCCTCTAGACGGCAGGCCAAGCTCCCGTTCATGTGGGCATGCGGCGACCACGATTGGCTCCACGACGAGTTCTTACCATGACCATGGTGTTGATGCGGCCATACAAGCCATCCACGTCTGCATCGCCCGTAAGCGCGTCCGCGCCAGGCGCCTGCACGAGGAGAGCAGCCAGCGCGCCGCCGCCGAGTCTGCACGGCGCTGACGGGCCTCGGCCCCACGTCTTAAAGAGCGTCGTGACTGGTTGCTCCTCTTCGCTGTGTCAAGCGGCAGGCTGAAGCTATGGCATTTCGTCGAGCAGGTTGTGGTCGGAGCTTTGACGACTTGTGCCCGAAGCGGGCGCGCCTCCCCCGCCATGCCGCAGGCGCGTTTCCTCTCCCATGTCGCGTTCCGCGAGGACCAACATCCGCGCCTTGTTCATCGTTGGCAGGAAGAAGCTCTGGTCCTCAATGAAGTGTAGGGAGGCCTCGCGCCTGCAGCATGATCACATCCTCGATCCGCCGCCGCAGCTGGTAGAAGCTCGCATTCGAGAAGACCCGGAACGTGCTGCCCAGAACGAACGTCGAGTCGGCGCAGCTAGTACTAGTATAAATACAGGAAGCATGTCCCTGTCGCAGGCGGCGGCCGCGCGGGCGGCGAAGAACTCATCCACGTAGGTGGTGGTGAAGGACTCGCTGTCAAAGGTGTCGGTGTTGGCGGTCTGGTCCTCGCCAAGGTAGTCCGCGATGTGCCGGTGGCCGGTCCAACGATCAATGCTCTCGTCCCCACGACGGCGTTCACATGGCCACGCCCAGTGCAGGCTCCGGCATTTCGTCGGGCAGGTCGTGCTCGGGTGCTTTGACAATGTGATGGGCACCTCCTGGCAGCACCTCGGCTGCTCCCACATGATGGTCACCGTGTCCAGCAAGACCGCCTCAGCCCGTAGCAGCACGCGTGCTACTCCATACTCCAGAGCAGCGGCTGCTGGGGCATGCCGAGCTGTGTCTTTACTACTTACTAATGACGGTCTGGTTGGTTTGTCGTGGTCCCAAACCGTCTTAAACCATCTTAACAATTTCTATTGTGGTTTAACTGGTTTGCGACCGTGAAACCAGCATACACCGCTGACCTGGTGTGGTTTGGTTTGGGCTGACAGTTTGAACGGTGTGACACCAAATTATGCCCAGATTTAGCCACAGAGCGGGTGCAGGGGCGGTCCCAGGCGAGTGGAGGCCAGCACCCTAGAGGTGGGCGCGGCAAGGCCGTGAGCCACTGGTGACAGCGCGGTGGGGATGGGGCTTCATGGAGCCGGCAAGCTCATGGTGATGTGGTAGTAGGATCCCGTGTTAGAGGACTCGCCCCCTACCCTTGCCAATGGCGCTTGCCGACGAAGCGGTGGCCGTTGGAGCTGGCACTGAAGGTCAACATGGTGCAGGGGAGGGGGAGGGGGGCTAAAGGGCTGGGCTGCCGACGGCGAGACTGGTGGACGGTTAGGCTAGGCGAGAGGGGGGCTAAAGGGCTGGGCTGCCGACGGCGAGACTGGTGGACGGTTAGGCTAGGCGAGAGGAGAGGAGTGGAGAGCTGGTGCAGGGGCCATCTAAACTTTTGATGATTGGATAGGAGTTGTGGAACGTTAGGCGGATCCATGTAAAATATAACCTTTGAAGTAATACCGTGTTATTATTAATTGGAAATTTAGATATATGTCATTAAAATGTTGTTGTACTAACGAGAATTTTGAGCATTTGCTCTTGGAAATTTCACTAAAAAAACACGGCACAGAAGGTCCCAAGATGTCCAAATGATGAATATTTCACTTGAAAATTTGGATTATGAAATATGTCCTCCGACCACTATTACCTATCTTAACACGGATGTATCTAGACACTACAATGTGTCTGGATACATCCGTATTAGGACATGTATTAGTGGTCGGAGGGAGTATGTTCTTTCTATAGCAAATAGCCACTAAACTTATATTCGTGCTCTTTATTTTGCAACATATGTCACTATGGTATTTGGATCTTTGCCCTGGATGGTACGGTGCATTAAAGTATGCTAACTAGATTTTGTTTCGTAGAGACGAGCCATTTAACTATAGTTTTCCTGCATCCTTCCTGGAGACATATATCCCTATTTTCATACTGTATAAACGTTAACTGCAGGGTACTAGCCGACGGTCATATACCTTGGGCTTGCGACGCGTTCTCCCGGCAACACGGACAGGAGCTCGCGCACAATCCTGCTCTACGATGGTAAACACTGGTCTAGAAATCTGCTATGAACACCTCACGCTACATGTCGTTGATCTATAATTTTTACGCTGGATGAATAGGTGCTGGCGATTTGTTATGATCAAACTCTGGAACCACAGGCTGCTCGACGCCCGCACCATGAACACCTGCAACAAGTTTCTCGACGACCTGGAAAGCAAGAGCTCTGACCCCAAGCAAGCTTGATTCGTGGCAAACATTGGCCAGGTTAAGCAGGGCTGGCCCTAGGGCCCTTTGATGGTCATGCTTTGTGGTGGTGCAACGTGACACATTTTGATTCATGGCGTCCCCCGTTGATGGTCACAGAATCAAGTTTGACGACGATGACCTGTAATTTTGGGATAAGCTGGGTTGGACGACTTGCGGAGTTGTGCGCTGTTGACACATATTTTGTTCTCTGCTTCGTCTTTTTTGGCCCTCTGTTAGCTTGTTTTCATGCATTGCTTGAAACACGTATGAACGGCGGAACCGGGCCGCCTGTTTGTGCAAACAAAAAATTAGGCCTGTCGTATTGGGATCAAACAATGTAGAAGGTTTGTGCACTGATGTGAAGATTCAAGGAAAAAGATCCTAGAAGGCGCCACATGTTAAGCCTGCTTTGTGCTGCGGATCTCTCCCCTATAGGAAATTTAAAATTTTAAAATAATTTATCTTTTAAATTGTTAATCTGATTAGTGATCTGTTTTCACTACCGAGTTTGTTTTGACAAGAGCATCAAAAAGAGCATCAAAACTACATCCCATATTGTTATATTTGTACCAATTTTTTTTGCTGCGTAGTTGCCAAATTACGTTAACATAGTTATTTGATTAGCACTAAACAATGGAATTGTGTATAGTTATAGACAGTGGCGGAGCTTGAAAGAAAAATCTGGGTGGGCCAACTAAAAAAGAGCAAAGTTTTTTTAAAAAATGACTAATAAGAATTTGAGAAAGAATAAGTGAAAATTTTCAGATTTTCAAATAACTAAGTAAGAATTCAGAGAAAAAATATATAGACGTGCTAGCCTAGCCAAGACACGGGATTACCTAGCTAGCTATCGACTATCTGTGTTTTAATCACCGAATAAAACGTTTAGAGCAGTGTGCTGTTTCTCTTGGTTATTTTTTTCTCATTGGGTTTTATTCTCACTGCATAAGAGCTCTCTCCGTGCTGTTGAAAGTTTGGCTCGCCGTTGCAGAGGTGTTGCAGGCTGCCGGCCTGTTTGCATGTTGGCTAATACATGTGCTATTTGGATGGAAGATTGGGTCAGTAATGCATGGCACTGGATTCTGGCTGTTGAAGTAGATCTTTTCATGAAAATCCTGGGCAGGCCACGGTTCAGGTTGGCCCTAACGTAGCTCCGCTCCTAGTTATAGATGATGTTCTATATTAATTTTTTAGATATCAAAATGATCTACAGTAGTTAGAGGTAGACTTGAAATGTGTCCAACATCTAAGATATTATATCATTTAACAAAAATAATATCATACACATTGCATTGATATAGAAAGATGTACATAAATCTAATAAACAAGTTTCTTTATTTCGACAACTAAGTAGCGAATAATCTGGCAAGTATTGAATAACAAAATGGTAACTATTTAGAACTAAGTAGTATATAATCTGGCAAAGATGTGACAATAATTTTGCAAAGATCAACAACCAATTTTTTTTAAATCTAGCAACTAAATAGTGATAATCTCGCAAGTGTGATACTAATCTGACAATTGTTGATGAAAAAAGTTACAGAAACATACTAACATGGAATTTAGTTTTAAAGATCTCTTCGCGACTAAGACAACGATGAAAATGGAACATCAATCAGATATCTAATTTGTGAGATGAAACATTTTGAAATTTGAAAATTAGAAAATCTTGGATGACATCACCCATTTGCATGCATAGGAAAAAAATGGACGAAATGACTACATATGGGATCTAATCAGTTGCATTGAATGTGGCTTAATTAATTATATGCATATGTGTATTAAATACTAACTAATTGCATGTATATGAGTGAGATAGTTGTATGCATGCAGGTCCCGTTCCACGGGTGTCTCAAATATGGGGCGCCCGCCAAGTAAACCAGTCTAAGATTCATTCATATATATTTTATAACGAATTGGGCTGAATTTGCATGTCACTGTTTAGGGGTTTCAAATGCACATTCTTATGCAGGCTGCTGATTACTAATAAAACAGAATCTACATATTTTCTTCCTCCAAGTTGTTTGCAAGCGTATAAAATAGCGTTCTTAACAAATCAATAAAATTGGAAACTTTATTTCTGAGATAAAAAGGATACTATATCGTTAAATTTAAAAGGCAGAAGAGAACTGACCAATTGATTAGCATGGAACACCAATGCCGTCAAGAAAAAAAGACCATCATTGAGGTTTGCCATCGTCCTCACTCCCCTAATCCCCTCTGATCCAATGACTCCATCTTCACCCTAAAATGTGAAAGAGGTCATTCTTCCCCTCCCTCCCTCTCTCTCTCTCTCTCTCTCTCTCTCTCTCTCTCTCTCTCTCTCTCTCTCTCTCTCTCTCTCTCTCTCTCTCTCTCTCTCTCTCTTTTTGCTACAGTAATCCACAGGAGATCTAGATCGGCCGAGCCAAACCCTAGCCCCTCTTGCGGTGATGCCGGTCGGAGGTGGCAGAGAGGAGGCACCGGAGTAGTGTAGGTAGCTTGTTGATAGGGTTTTGCGGCGTTCGTGTCGCATTTTGGGCGTCTTGCCTGGAGTAGGCTCCATGTCGCCGGCCAAAATCTGGAGCTGGCTGAGGCGAGTGCTCTGGTGGTTGGAGCCGAAGGGGGTGAGCGGACCTACCGCCGGTGTCTCCTAGTAAAGGGTCTAGGACCCGACTTCTGCGAGGGAGGTGAAGCTTCGATGCCTTTCTTGTCCGGCCATGGTGGCGTGGGAGGAAGGTACATGGGCGGATGGTGCGGTTGCTTCTTCTTCCCGGCCGACCATGGAGGCGAGGGGGCTGCGGAGCATCCTGTCATCTTTGTCTTCCTTGTCTGGGGGCCGTGGCATGTTCTTGTGATGCTATCTTCCTCTTCTTCCTCGTCTCGAGCTGGCTCCATGGCGGAGGCAGTGGCAGCTGTTGTAGAGGTTCGAGCAGCGTCTGGTTCATGTTCTGGGGAGCTTCTCTCTGGCGGCCTGCGGCGGCGTGTTCTGTCTCCCTGTCCGGACCACAAAGGTGTAGGGCACCCGCTCCCGCTGCTTCAATCCGCCGTCTCTCTCGCTACCCCGCCCCAAGTGGCTTTGTTCTCTGGCGGTGGTGCGGTGGCTGGTGCGTGGCAACTTCGTCGGAATCTTGCTGAAGAGCTCGAGGACATGATTGCATTCTAGTTTAGATCTAAGGTCCTTTCTACACTTTTACAAGACTGAGTTGCAATTTCTTATTTTGCTAGGGGCCTGCTTGTAACTGTGTAACTGACGCTGTCAATTAATGAAGCATCTTCGAGGTCCTTCGAGACCCCGTCTCTGTAAAAAAAACCCTAAAATGATGGTCTACCTGTAAACATGATGCGAGAAAATTTGTAACATGACACCAATGAAGCTTAAATGGTAATTTTGGAATCCACTTTTTTTTTTGAAACAGAGGCAAAAGCTTTGCCTTGTCCATTAATTAAGCAGAAGAGAGTGCCCGGTTAATTTACGGAAAACTGGGCAAAAACCGTCACAAACACGCCCACACAAGGAAAACAACACCCAAAAAAAAAGAGCCACAAGACAAGGAGCCAGACCAACAACACACACAGAACACCACCACAACACCTGGAGCACAACAACACGACTTAGAGAAGGACACAACAGCCACACACAAGCTCAAACATGCAGCCAAGAAAGCTCGATCATGAAACCTTCAACGCACTTTGGAATCCACTTTGAGCACCCATAGTTTGGTGACAAGTGAATTATACATTACATTTGATTTTATATGCAAATTTGTATGCCCCGTGAGGGCATATTATCCTTTATGTGATAAATTACTCACGTCGTTACAAAGCACTTGTCGTGCTTCTCAGTTTCCAATTTTGAGAGTTTAATCTTAAGTAGCTAGTGTGTGTGTATGATGGTGTAAGCATCTCTAGCACATACCGAAAAACTTGCAAACTTGTTTGCGGTAAACCGCAAACCTCTTTTGCGGTTAGGCTCGCAACTTGTTCGGTTTCATGACACGATTATGCAGGATATGTTCTAGCCTGACGCAAGTTATACTGCAAAACAAGTTTGCAATAGTTTAGGGTTTTAGGACCAATGCATAAACACTTTCCTAATCCTAAATATTGAGAATTCAAATTAACAAAAATGTTGGGTCCAAAGCATGGGCTAGACGATGTAGTGACCAAACTTGAAGTTTGAATGAAATTCCTCGGATCAATTAGCGGCAGCGTGCATCACCAATGCCATCAAGCTTCATTGGAGCCATTGCCACCGCCACCAGCCCCGCCAGCTGAAGCATCACTGCGGTTGCCATCACCACCGCTTGCCGAAGCACCACCTCTTCTTGATCACATGATCTCCACCCTTCAGATCTCCCACCACTCTCTCGTTATCACATCCACTCCTTTTTTGGCTTGCATTTGTTGGGACGCCAATGCTTGTTTGGACTTCATCATCTCATCGATCTCCTTCCTCAACCTTCCTACATCGGCCCTCTTCTTCAAATATCTCTTCTCTTGCCTCCTTGTATCTGATATACCTTAATTTCTTGTTTCCTACTTTTGGTGCTGGTTCATCATCCTTCTCTTCATCGTGATCCAAGGTAATTGGTGCTCCTTTCCTTGGTAGAGGAGCTTCTTGATCCCTCAACGTCCACTTGTTACTATGTTCAAGCAATTTCCTACAATGTTGGAGCACAAATACTTTGCATCTTGGATGCGTCCATTTGCTTGTACCTTTTGGCATGTGATCCTACATTGACAAAATGGAAAGAAGACAAAAGTGAGCACATTTATAGTGAAAAATAGCACAAAAACTTGCCACAAAATGACTTAGTCAAACAAACCTACCTATGAAGTAGGAACCGAATGAAAATCGTAACCAACCTATAGAAAATTTAACAAACAAAGCATTTTCTCGTCCCCTCTTTCACCTCTTCGACAACATACTCTTGATCAAATGCATTTAGTGGAGCACTAATAATGTAAACCTCGTTCCCCTCCAACATATCACTTATGAAGTAGAAGCTGAATGCAAATTGTAATTAACCAATGAAAAATCGCACAAACTAAGCATTCATATCTAATTTGACAAACACGTGGGGATAATTAGTGGTAAGATCCTTTCCAACACTTGTCCAAACACATGAGTCACGTTGCCATCATTGCTCGTTGAGAAGGGGCTCTCGGACACCGGATGGGTGGAATCTGCTGGTCGAGTAGGCGACGGATCGTGACCCACCGACTTCTTCTTCTTTGGCCCAATACCAGTCGATTTTGGCCTCCAGGGGCCCGACATTGATGATGCAAGGACGGACCTGGCGCAGAAGTGAGCCCAAATGGTGAGCATTTTATGGGACTACGGATTCGGATAAAAAACTGAACAAGTTCAAACTAGAATCGGATAAATAATGCTCCCTCCGTTCTGTAACTCTTGTGGTGGTTTTACATTAAATTTGAACTAGAAGCACGACAATAATTATAGAGCTGAGGGAGTAGCGGATAAATACGCTCTATAGATAATCAGTCTATACTAATTAATAGCATAAAGTTAGTAGGCACAATGAGCAGACTAACCGGAAAATAAAAGGATGTGCCTAGCCTCTATGCCGCCTCGTCACCTGATGGTATTTTTCTCCTCATTCGGCAAGCCCCATCAATTACCGCCAACCTAACTGCCGCCCTCCCTGCCAGTGGCCGTTGCGCCATCGTGACGCCTCGCTGCCTTGCCCCACCTTGCCCTAGTTCCTCGTCTGTTGGTGCACCGTCATCCCCAATGACACCTAATTTTGGTGAGATGACTATGTCTTCTCCCGCGTCGGCATATGCCCCCCCCCCTCTCCCACACACGCACTGGGGCTGTTTGGTTTAGGGGATATCCCCAAGTGGCTAGGGATAGCCACTGAAAAAGTGGTTGCCAAGCGTTTGGTTTAGGGGGTGAGACTGGATACGGATAACCAAATTCCTGGGAATATTCCCGAAAACGCTGGTTCACCTCGTCCTGCAAAATCTGGCGGATGAGGGGAGCCACCGGTGGCTCGCGAGTTCCCCGCACCCGAATCGTTTTTCTCGCTTAGCTCACCCCTTCCTCCCTTCTGTCTCCTTTGAAACTACTGGTAGCACTAGATCGAGGGCGAGGGCGACCGGTGGCGCCAGATCGACAGCCGCAACGGCCGGCCGCGGCAGATTGAGGGAGACGGCGGCTGGCCCGAGGGCGATGGCAGCGCGGTGAGGTGGGCCCCCAGACTTTCAACTACCCAACAGCGTAGCAGCCACGCGCGACCAAGGAAGAGTTGGGGTGTCAGACAGAGAAGGAGATGAACACCGCTGTAACATCACGGTGCTGCACGGCGGTGTGAACTGGGCAGCTCTGCTCTCGATCTGGCTGCACTGCACCCTCTCTCCGCTCCTCTTGCGTGCCTCACTTTGTCTCTTTTTTTTTGCCTCACTCTATCTTGCAGTAATTCTTGACTGAAGTATGTGAGTCTGTCGCATGGACAAGGACGCAAAGGTAGTCAGAATCAACCATCAAGGGACAGGGGAGTCACATACAGCTTTAATTTGTCATTTGTGTTGGACTAATTAGCTAGCATCTCACGATTTGAGTCTTTGTTTTTTGTCATCGCTGAATAAATAGAAGAGAAGAGATTTGCAGTATTCAGTACACTGCACCAAAAATTCAGTCCCGCCTGTTTTTCTGGTTTCAGTTAACAATTTCAGTTGCTGAAATTGAAAAGACAAAAGTGGTAATATCACCATCATATTTAGAAAGGTAACCACAACAACCTATCCATTTTTCCTCCTTTCAACCAAACACTCAAATGGCTATCCCTAACCACATCCTAACCAACACAACCAAACAGAAAAATTGGCTATCCCTAACCAGATGGTTGGGGATATCCCCATCCCCTGAAGGATACCCTCTAAACCAAACAGCCCCTAAGTTTCTTGCTGTGTGGTCACCTGCAACGACCCGGTGCTCCGCCTTCTCTCTCCGAGCGCACGAATGTTGCCACATTGACTGAGAGCTAGCAAAAAGGGGATTAAAGAAGTAAAGTGCATCAGAAACAAACTTATCGATGACGGTCAACACCGTGCCACATGTGTGAATACATACACACGGTGCCATATTTGTGAATACATACACACGGTGCCATATTTGTGAATACATACACCAGTACACGTATCGTAACGAGTGACCATACCAAGAGCTGACAACACGTCTTTGATAAACCGTATACGGAGTACTATTAAACTCTCATGAATACAATGACAAAACTAATTTATAAGAATACGTTTCATGATGTATGCATTTTATACATTCTCCCTGTCTCAAAATAAGTGACTTTAGGCACATTTCAATATTTTTGTAACCGAGGGGGAGTATTCAAAATTAAACTGTCATTGACGATGTCACAGCTTCATTCCACTTGCCCTTCCACACACTTCCATCCACAGGCCCGCTCCGATGGCCAGCGCACCGGCCTCGTCCGCCGCGCCGCCCCGCCCCGTGGTGGTCTGCGGCGGCGGTGTTGTCGGCGCGTGCACGGCCTACTTCCTCTCCACCCACGCCGCCTCCCCCACCGTCCCGACCCTGGTCGAGAAGTCCTCCCCCGCCTGCGCCGCCTCCGGCAAGGCCGGCGGCTTCCTCGCCCTCGACTGGAGCGACTCCACCCCCTCGCTCTCCGCGCTCGCGCGCGCCTCCTTCGCCCTCCACGGCCGCCTCGCCGCCGCCCTGGACGGAGCCAACGCGTACGGCTTCCGCCCCGTCCATACCCTCTCCATCTGCCTCCCCTCCCAGCCCGCTGACCCCGCATCACCGCCCCACCCGCTGCTCCCTTCCTGGGTCGACCCCTCCGCCTCCGCCGCGCCGCCGCGCATGCTTGGGACCCCGGACACCACCGCGCAGGTCCACCCGGGCCTCTTCACCAAGGCCGTCCTCGCCGCGTCCGGCGCGGAGGTCGTCATCGGCGAGGTGGAGCGCGTGGTGGTCAGCGAAGGGCGAGTCGTCGGCGTCGCGGTGAAGGGGCGCGGCGTGGTGGACGCCGACGCCGTGGTGCTTGCGCTCGGCCCGTGGTCCGGGCGGTTCGATTTGGTCAAGGAGGTGTTCGATGTGTCTGGGCTCAAGGCGCACAGCATCGTGCTCCGGCCGCGCAATCCGGACAAGATCACGCCGCACTGCCTGTTCCTGAGCTACCAGCCGGAGCCCGGCGCGAAGATGCTCGACCCGGAGGTCTACCCACGGCCTACCGGTACGCCATTGCTGCCGTTGAGCTGAATTCTTGTGAATCCACCTGAATTCTCGGTCCCATGCTTCTGAATTTATTTCTTTTGTTTGTCTTTGAGCAGGGGAGGTGTACATTTGTGGAATGAGCAAGGACGAGGACGTTCCAGATGATCCGGCAACCATTGTTGGGGAGCCTGACTCGATTGCAATGCTTCACAAGATCGCTGGGAGAGTGTCCAGCCAGCTGAAGACAGAGGAGGGCGCAGAGCTGGTCACGGAGCAGGCGTGCTACCTGCCCTGCACCAATGACGGGCTGCCGGTCATCGGGGAGATGCCCGGAGTGAAGGGATGCTACGTTGCAACTGGGCACAGCTGCTGGGGCATCCTCAATGCTCCAGCTACCGGCGCAGCGCTCGCCGAGCTCATCCTCGATGGACAGGCCAAGACTGTTGATCTCACGCCGTTCAGCCCGGCAAGATTTCTCAAGAGGAGGAGCAGGCGCGGAGTGTGACCACATGCAGTTTGTTTGATCGAATAAAAACTGTCCTCAGTTCTGGCATCTCTGAGGAGAGAGCAAAGAATGTACGGATGAATAAACTTGAAAACACTTTTACCTGTTCAATGTTGTGGACATGGATATACCTTGTTTAAGCTGATGCCGTGTGTTTACAAGTTGTTACTAGCAAAACATAATAACAAATGGTTTCCATGAGAACATCTTTGAATGCGGACATGAACTGCAAATGCACTTTCTCACTATTGCATGATAATGAGAATAATACAGTGAACTTTGCAGCAAAAGATTAGCACTTGAAGCATAATGTCTCACTATTATGTGTTCTGGCGATTATCAGATGTCTGTGCCGTACAATGTTACTGGCCTCCAAAATCCCAGGATGCAGCTTCCAAACTAAGTAGACAGATACTACTCTAATTCCCAAAGTGAACAGCATTTGCCAGCGGTACATTATGTTAACACGTCGTTTAGAACTCTAAACCATAACTTTTTCAAGGTGTTGACCTTTCTAATGTTTTCAGTCCAAGTATAAGGTTGCCTGCCTCACTGCTTCAAACGAGGTTTGCAGCCTCCAATCCTTCTGCTTCTTGTTCAACGGCCTCCCTTTCCCAGCCCGGTTCTCCTTGACGTCCGCGAGCTTCCATACACAGTGTTGTGCGTCAATGTCTACTGACTCGAGCAAGAAGATACCATCCATCTGATCCACGACAAGGTCATCACCTTCAGCAAGGTATTGTACCCTCATTGCCATATCTTTGAAACGATCCAGATCATCGGGCACCTTCAGAAGTCGCTCTGCTCCTGGTGATGAGATCTGAAACACAAGATTAATTCTTTGTAAGTGGCTGTGATATTCAGGAGCAACCATTGCGTAAACAGATTTGACAAGTTGGCTTGCCTCAAGCGCCAGGTCCAGGGGTATTTCGCCTCTTTCGATTATCTCATCCAGTTTCTGCTTGTAGAGCCTATTGAAATTCTCTATTTCCTCTATATCAGGGCATCCATATCTGTACAGATTCTCAGACAGGGAAGGAGGTAAGGTTGCAATTTTGCCCATATCAATTTAATAATAGAAACAACCAATTCGGATCAGGCTAGGTGAAGAAGATATTTTTGGTAATACCAATCTACTCAACATCCAAGATCACTAATGCAACAAGGCACAACACTGAAACACTGGAATGATTGCTATAGGCATTTCGACATGGAAACTTTTTGGGCATTGGCGAGTTTACTGGAACAGCGATATGAGGCAGTAAAGTAGGTATTACTTGATCTCCTTAAGATAACTTTAAATGTCTAAGTTTATGAACGTCATGCTGCAAGCACAGAATTGGACATTCAACTCTGAAATCTGAATGCAAAAAAGGGGAACTGCTAGATTATCATGGCACATCACGGTGGACTGACAATGCACAAAATTATATGGGTTACCGAACATTATGTGAAATGCACCAGAACGTTTTTACTTTTCAAATTAACCTAAGGGCACATTTCTGGCAGAAGGCACCAAATACAAAAGATATTTTTGCTTGTACCATATTTTGTCTCTAGACGGCACGACATACAACCATGGGATTTTGACTTTTAAGTCTACCCATATTCTAACTAATTCAATATGGAAGAATGTTAATGTTCTAGCAAAGTATGAATATCACAACAACTAATGGTTGTAGGTACAGCTCTTCTTAGAAAAGCCACACTCAATCATACTAATACCAGAGAAGTGTAATCCAACATGCCTTTGTGGATGAACTCTAAAGAGTAAAGAGCTAGCTGTGAGATGTGACTGGAATTGACAATAATTCAGCCTTCAGGGCAACTGCATTAGATGGCCATTTCAACACACCATTCATTCACCGATTCACGCTGACAGTCTAAATTCCACATGTGCAAGTGCATCACTAAAGTGAGAAAAAGATACCCGGCAAGCAAATCCTGCCTCCAATTAGACAGTTGTGAGCTCACGAACCTGGCGGTGAGCTTGTCCAGCCGCACGTAGACGTAACCCTTGGGCGAAACCTTGAAGGCGAACATGGCAATGTCATCCCCGAAATGCTCGGCGAGGACCTCCTCGGCCGCCGCGAGAGCGCGCGCCCCCCACTTCACGTCCCGCAGGACGACGCCGCCTCCGTTGCCGCCGTCACCGATCTGAAACACGCACAAGGGAGTCAAGAACGGGTCCAGCAGCGTTTGGGCGTGCGTGGCTCCAGGCGGCGGGGAAGTTCGGAGCGGAACTACCTCGGGATCTGCCTGTTCGTCTTCGTCCTCCTCCCACTCCGCCTCCCACTCCTCCGCCTCTCCGTCCTCCCCCTCGCCCGCGCCCGGCTCACCAGAGGCGGCGCCGCCCTGCGGTTTGCTCGACAGGGAGCGCGTCTGCGCCGCCGGTACGGCCGCGGCGCGCGACGCAGGAAGGCTCATCGAGGAGTAGGAGGCGGAGGAAGAGCGCGAGGGAAGGACGCGGCGGAGGTAGGACGTCGAAGTGGCGGCGCCGACGGCGCATTTCGTCGAGCACCTTGCGAGGAGCGCGCGGAGCGCCTGGACGCGAGCGTGCGCAGCCATCTTGGGTCGACTCGACTCGACTCGGCTCGGTCGGTTTACTCGGTTCGAGTTTACCCTACCAAACACACCCACCCATAGTGGCTCAAACTGTGCGGGTCCCACCAATCAATTCTCTCCGCAAGCGAAGAATTTTTTTCTTCGCAGCCGGGCTCATATCTCTGACACCTCCTCCTGACCTCCTTCTCGCGAGCGGCGACCATGGCGTCCACCGCCGTCAAGCTCATCGGCAAGTGCTCTCCTCCCCATAATGTCTCTAATTCGGCGCTTTACTGCTCTTTCCCAAACTGACTAATTAACTCGTCCCCTCCTCTAACCATCTCACCCGTCTCCGGCGCGGCCTCCAGACATCGCCGTCAACTTCACCGGTATGACCTCGCGCTTCCATCGCAACGCCTTCAAAGCTAAAAACGCTCTATTCCTAATTCGTTCTTGGCGAATCACTGATTGTCTGACCATCTTCTTTGTGTCTCGTGTCCTTGTGCTGCTGCTGCTGCTGCTGCGAAGATGGCATGTTTAAGGGTATGTACCACGGAAAGCAGTGCCACTCTGCCGACATCCCCGCTGTCCTCGCACGGGCCTGGGCCGCCGGCGTCGACCGCATCATTGTACGACTGCCTGTCTGCTCCGATGTGCCTCCTGTTTATTCTGCTCCGGCCACTCGGCCTAGAATCGGTATGCTAAGCCTGGATCTTGGTTTCCTGCGTTGGCAGGTCACCGGAGGATCGCTAAAGGAGTCCAGGGAGGCGCTCGAAATCGCCGAGACCGATGGTAAGCAAGCACTGCTGCTCTGCTTGTGTTTATTCTGGGATGTCCTTCTTGGGTGCACGTAAGGTGTTTGATGTAATGGACTGAAGCTGTCTTGTGTTCGTGGAGTGCAGGGAGGTTGTTCTGCACCGTGGGCGTTCACCCGACAAGATGCGGGGTAATCGTAGATTGGTGGATGGCATTTCTCGCCTCGTCGGTGACTGATGTTGAGAATGATGTGTGCATTTGTGCTTTGGTCGTGTAACTGTTTCTTTTCGGATGGTTAGGAGTTTGAAGAGAGTGGAGACCCGGAAGGGCATTTCCAGGCGCTGTTGGCTCTGGCAAAAGAGGGCATCGAGAAGGGCAAGGTGTGTTTATGGATCTTTTCTGGTTTGAGAACTTACACGAGGATTAAAATGCACAACAGAAGGATGTGCAATAGTATCTAGTGATGGACTTTCTGACAAGTACTAAACGCGCAATAGAAAGTTCCTGTTTCTGCTCTCTGGACACTAACTTGCCATCTTATATGTGGATTCCATTTCTACAGGTTGTGGCGGTTGGTGAATGTGGTTTGGATTATGATAGGCTTCACTTCTGTCCATCAGATATACAGAAGAAGTACGGTCCCACACAAGCGCAAAGACAAACAGATAGAGATTTTGTATATTTTCTTAATGGTTTATCTCAATGTAGGTACTTTGAGAAACAATTTGAGTTGGCTGAGGCAGTAAAGCTTCCAATGTTTCTTCACATGCGTGCTGCTGGTGAAGACTTCTCTGAAATTGTATCACGAAATGGGTACAGGTAAGGTTTAATCTGCAGACCATTATGACAAGGGAATAAGGGATAACCGATAATCAAGTGATAAACATCGTTGCATATGCTCTATTGTCCTAGATCAGGAAACGCCAGTCGACATATTAACTATGCTTTTGTTGTATCCGGTTCTAAAACTTGCACATATTATATCCTGTATTCAATTCTAAGAACTACATTTCAATCTTGCAGATTCCCAGGTGGAGTTACACATTCCTTCACTGGTACTGCAGAAGAACGTGATAAGCTCCTTTCTTTTGAGAAGATGTTTATAGGTCATTTCCCTCCCTTGATGATAAAACTTGCATATGATGCAACATGGTTATTGTAAAACTTGAGCACTAGAAAGATTCTTTCATTAGTGGGAAAATGCTTTTTTTTTTTACTTTGATTGGCTTAATAGCTTTATGGTTGAAAAATCTCGATTTGGTAATGTCATGGTTCACATGAAGTAACATTAGATTTTTATTATAATGCAATAATGTCTGGCAAATTTGAAGTCTTCGTGCACCACTGCAGGTATTAATGGATGCTCTCTGAAGACAAATGAAAACCTTGAGGTTGTACGAGACATTCCTGCAGAGAGGATGATGGTAGAGACAGATTCTCCATATTGTGACATTAAAAATACTCATGCTGGAATCCAGTTTGTAAAATCTGTCTGGCCATCCAAGAAGAAAGAAAAGTACGAACCTGGTTCAACAGTTAAGGGTCGCAATGAGCCTTGTTTAGTCAGGTATTTGGAACCAGTTGTGTATTAGTTTCAAGTAATTTCTTGGTTAAGCAAATTTTTGTGAAGGTCTCCAAGTTCTCAACTTTCTATATCAAGTTTACTTGAGCAGAAGTGATTGTTTCCTATTGATGCACCTAGTATTGTGTTCGTTTTCTGAAGAGACACACCAAACTTGTGCTCTTTACTATAGACACATTGAAGTAGTAAATTTAATTGGGCATGCATGTTCAAAATGCTTTTTTGATCAATGAGTTCTGACCATGTACAACTCAAATATGCTATGCTGCAGCTACTAACTTTATTAGCCTCTGGCCTGCGATGCAGAATCTGAATGTTGGTTGGCCTGGAATTTAGTTTACCGGTCTTTTATTTTGTTCAAAATTACATTTGCACACGACTTTGCCTCCAAATATTTTTAATAACTAGAGATTTGTTAACTCCAGGCAAGTCGTTGAGGTAGTGGCTGGATGCAAAGGAATTTCTGATATAGAAGGCTTGAGTAAAACTCTGTACCACAACACATGCAGGTAAGCGCACTAACATGGATACATCCCATGTCCTCTATAAGCACTCGTCTAATGAACTTAGGCTTGAGATTGTTTTGATACGATGCTAGCACCAGCTCTGCCGTGTATCCAGTTTTCAAATGATGTGATTAAATAATCTTTCTTACCTTGCAGGCTCTTCTTCCCTCATGACCTTGATGCTTCTGCCGATGCACAGCTTGAGGGTGGTACTGGTACTGATGTCCAGCATAGCTGATGAGGCAGCCTGTTTGCTATTCAGTTTTGTGATGGAATATGAAAGTCTGAAATATTTTTATGCCTTAAAATTTGTGTACTTTGACAATTATCAATATGCAATGCCTTTCAGGTCCGTAGGCCCTACAGATGTTATAACCCCTAGATTTTCACTGTCACATTGCATATCACAAACTGGGTTATAAAAGCATTATGCAGCAAATTTATAGGAAAAACAATTGACAATAGCTAAAACCCAGAGTATCACTCCAATTTATTTAACCAGAGGGCATAAGTAACCCATGAGTCAACTCACTCTACATATAAATACATCTCAACAGAATCGGTTTCTGCGAAGCACTTTAAATCGAAAGTTCGACATAATTTCTGCACCGTATATATTACAAAAAGTAGCTGGAACTGGGAGCTCCTACATGTCTACAGTATTCTAGTGTCTGCAGCTGAAGTCTCATTTCAGTGTCTCTGTCGTGCCAAAATTTCACCCAGGCCAGTGCATCTTGGATTGGAATAGCAGAATTTGGTAAACTAGTTACCCAAAGCTTACAACTCAATCATCTATAGCTGTCGTGACTAATAACTGGCAGTTGTTTGCAAGTTGCTCTCTTCCATGTCCGCTTCGGATTGCTCTGAAGCACTGCTTGCTTCCACCTCTGCCTCAGAACCACCTGAGGCTGTTTCTTCTTGCCGTGACTGCACTGTGCTAGGAGTTGAACCTGCTGGAGGGTTCTGTGATGCCAGACTAAGCCGGAGTGGCCTTCCATCCAGTTCCTTCATTGCGATGAGATAAACATGTCAACCAACCACTGTTCTTACCAATGAACGCAAGTCTATAAGTATGATTCGGAAATCTTACAGTAGCCATTCTGCGCAATGCATGGTTATGTGCATGATTATTGATCTTTTATATTGCATAAAGGGCAAGTCTATAAGTATGATTCGGAAATCTTACAGTAGCCATTCTGCGCAATGCATGGTTATGTGCATGATTATTGATCTTTTATATTGCATAATAAAGGGCATAAATAAGTTATGCTTTGTCTAGACTGTGGTTAACACATGTTCATTATGACTTATTTGCACTCCATAAATACTGCAATTGTCAGAAGCAACACATCGTAATGTTGTTGCCACCTATCATAAGTATCAGTATATTCCTATTTTGCACAACTGTGTTCGTTTTTATGCTATTGTATCAGTTGGATTGCCGTAATTTGACATGGTAATGTTGTGGAAAAATATGTTATAGATTGCAAGAAGACGTACCACACCGTCCATGGCCTGGATTGCAGCATTTGCATCCTCTAATGTCTGGAAGGAGAGAAACCCAAAACCCCTTGACCGACCGGTGTCTCGCTCGAAGATTACTCTGGAGCCAACCAGGCCAGGCTGCCCCTCAAACGCTGCCTTCAGTGCGTCGGCCCGCACACCCCACCCCAGGTTTCCAGCATAAACCTTGTAGGTTCCATCGTCAACGACGCGCAAACTAGTCCTTGCAACCGCCGCCGCTGCCACTGTCCTCTCTCCTCCCCGCGGCACCTCCGGGAAATTTACCCTGACCGTTCTCCCTCCAAGCAGCTGCATTAACACATCAATGTCACAACACATACACGTTCATGGCCAAGAACAAGAACACACTTTTGTGTTGAGTGGAGAAGAAACAGGTGCGAAACTCACAGCCCCGTTGAACATCTGGACGGCCTTGGTAGCCTCCTCGGCCGTGGCCATGGTGACGAAGGCGAAGCCGCGGCTCCGATCAGTGATTTTGTCATAGATTATCTGCAGGAGCGCAAACCATCAACCCTGATTGTTCAGAGGCAGGAAACTGAAGATAGGACTTGGACTGGTTTCGCGTGCGGATACCTGGACGTCGTCGACGCTGCCGGCCTCGGAGAATGCTGCGGTGAGCTCGGAGGCTGTGAAGGTGTAGGGCAGATTGCCGACGTAGATTCGCCCGGGCTCTTGCCCCAGCGCCGGCCGGGTCCTCGGAGGGTAGTAACCGCGAACTGCCTCAACCTCGGGTTCTGCCTCCTCTCCCTCTTTGTCGGCGTACTCCTCTCCTTCCTCCTCCTCCTCTGAGTAATATTCCCCGTCCGAAGAGAACTCTTCGCCGGAAGCGGCCGAGGCGGGGAGGAGAATGGGGCGGCGGCTAAGACGGTGTGAGGAGAAGAGGCGGAGGCCGCCGCGGTGCTGCTGGAAGCTCTTGAAGCTGAAGTGAGAAGGAGGGAGCGGGCTGCTATTAGCAACGGCGGTGGGGCGGAGGAGAGAGCTGAAGGCGGCGACGGCGGTGGCCATGGCCGTGGAGGCGGGAGAAGTGAGGAGGTTGGTGGTGTGGTGTGTCAGTGTCCAGCTACTGCTGCTGCTAATTCCCTTATCCGCTGCCTACTGGGCCTCACTCAAACGGGCCATGCTGCTCATTGGGCTTCAGAGCCTTCAGCCCAGTAAGGATCCCCTCTCCGTCTCCGAGTACAACCCAGCTGACTGAGCGGCGGCGGCGGCGGCACGGACACTTCTTCTTCCTCCCCAAGAAGTAGCAGAGCGCATCTCAAATAGCAGAGCACGCCGCCCGTGAGGCTCCCAAGCACTTCTTTTCCACCACCGAAACCAAATCTTGCGCGAGAAGTTCCGCAATGTCGTCGGCGGCGTCTGAAATCGATCCAGCCGCGGAGCCCCACTTCGTCGTCGTCGACGAGTCGTCCGGCGCGGGAGGCAGCGAAGAGGAGGCGCCCCCGGAGGCCGCGGTGGCAGAAGTGGTGGTCGAAACGGAGGCGGCCAAGGGGGAGGTGAAGGAGGAGGAAGAAGGGGAGTGCAGTTTCTGCCTGTACATGAAAGGCGGGGGCTGCAAGGAGGCGTTCGTGGCGTGGGAGGAGTGCGTGGCGCAGGAAGGCTCCGACATGGTCGAGCGCTGCCACGAGGCCACCTTCAACCTCGTCAAGTGCATGCAAGCCCACGCCGACTACTACGAACCCGTGCTCGAGGCCGAGAAGAAAGTCTC
Source organism: Dactylis glomerata (assembly GCA_007115705.1). Lineage (NCBI taxonomy): Eukaryota > Viridiplantae > Streptophyta > Magnoliopsida > Poales > Poaceae > Dactylis > Dactylis glomerata. Next base: position 3,259,240 of record QXEO01000431.1, read on the forward strand.
TGACAAAGTCGAAGCCGACATCGCCGCCGCCGACGCGGACACGAACAAGGGAGAGGAATCCGTTCCCTCCCCGGCCGCTGAGGAGACGAAGCAGGAAGAAGCAGTTGCTGAGTCCGCCGCCTCCGATGCTCATGCAAACGAGGAAGTGGTTCAGCAGGCTGCTTCCTCCACGGCCGCTGAGGAGGCCAGGAAAGAACAAGCAATTGTGGAGAAGGTCGATTCTTTGTCTTTGGGTAACTAACAATTGGTGGGTAGTTTTGAGCTCGCTGTATTTTTGCGTTCAGTATGAGTTATGATCGGATATAGGTTCATGAGGCTAATTTGTATCCCCTTGTGGGGGAAATAAGGTTGTTCTTCGAATAATTGTTGGATATGGCACACAGTTTACTGAAGAATTTATGATGCTTTTATATGATATATGTTACATGCTCATCATGTTTGTTTCTTGATGCATTAGCATTATGTTGCTGGTTAATTAAGTCGTTGTTGATAAGCTAGAATTACCCCTGGTTACTGCAATTGCATGATTCACAGGCTGCTAAATAATTTTTTAATGCTTTTATGTGGTAAGTTGCATATTCACCATGTTTGTTGCTTGATGCATTGACATTAGGGCGCTGCTAGGGATCGGCTCCCGATATTTCATTCCCATCGGACCTGAGTTTGGCCGTTGGATTGGAAGCAGCATGGCCGAAGGATTTCCAACAGAGCCCAGCGCTACTCTTTGCATGATTTCAGAGCATTTACTACAATGATTTGCACTGATTTGCCGCTAACAACTTCCTGAAATCACGTAAGATTTCATTCATACCGTTAGAAAATTAATTACTGAATCCATGGAAGCGAATTATTATTCTACTAGCAAAAATAAGTTTCCTCTCATTATTCAGATTGCTTCCTTAGGAAACACATCCCATTTTCAGTGTTATTCTTATGCAAATTTTGCTTAGGATGCATCTGAAACAAATCACGTTTCCAGCTGTGTGATTCAAACCTGTTTCCCATGAAACTGACGTTCATTTCGAACACACAATTGTTTTTTCATACAAAACTTATGTTTCTGTACCATGAAGCGATCTGCTTCCATGTGAATAATACTTGCTTCTATTTAGCAATTACTATATCTACATAGCTAGTTTGAGTATGAAACACATTTGTTTCCAATGGTACCGTACTTTGCTTCCTATGAAACTGAAGTTTGCTTCTTTGAACAAAATACATATGTTTATATTAGTAGGTCGTAGCTTCCATGAAGTAAAACTCAAGTACAATAGAAGCATATACGGGAAGGAAACAATATGCAATGTGTTACGGAAAGATGCTACTATGAAGCACTCCAATGCTAGCTTGTATAGGAAGCTAGTATCTGCGCTGTAGGAAACATGTAATATGGAAGGAGTAAGCATGCTTCACACCGCGCTTCTGCATAATAAATATGTATTCAAACTATATTGATGTTTGCTTCCACTCCAACTGATCTTATTCAGTGCATCCACGGAAGAAGGAATCGACGAGCCATTACGAGCAAAAGGAGCAGCGAGGAGATACATTGTAAGGGAAGGGATCTGGACGATATGCCGTGTTAATTTGGTCGCTTATGGCCCCATCGCGGTGGTGGCCTTTGTCCGTGAAGCTGCCTGCACGGTAGTCGTCGCTGTGGCGCTTGACATTGATGCACAGATTGGAGTCTAGATTGATAGGAGCCGCCACATACAAACGCTTGTGAGGTACCTACAACAACGACGTTTATGAGGTACCTCCAGCTCCCGGCGTCGCCGTGCTATTACGGCCGACGGTATAGAAGATTGGTCGCATTGGGGGAACAATCCGCGGCTGAACGAACCAGTGCTTGAAAGGGGCGGACGATCCGGGAAGGTGTGCGCGGTGGCCGGCGGAAGCAAGGTGGCTGGAGGACGAATCGGTTCTAGCCGGCGGAAGCACTGACGAGTAGAGGGTGTGGTTCTGACCTGGGTGGTGATTTCCGTGCGAGTATGGCTGAACAAGAGGAGTCGATTCCAGGCAATCAATGTAATTGATTGACCGCTGAATTAATGGGATGGATTAGGAAGCAAACGTCCCCTGTAAATGCAGAATCTGAAAACGAGCCGAATCATCCGATTGAAATAGAGATCGACGGCGATCGGGAGGTCCGACGTTTGGTTCCCAATCGGACTCCTATAGATAGTATTTACCTTGACATTATACCACTGATTCAGCTGTTGTGACAAGTTACTCTTGATAACTTTGATGTTTATTAAAGCGGCATTCAGTTGCATTGAAATTGCAAGGCTGAGTATGTTTGAAATAAGTTTCAGTTGGTTATTGTCATTGAACTCAGTACCGTTTTGCTTCATTCACCATTGCGATTTTAGGATTTTAGACACTGATCAACCTTTTTGTTTGTGTCAAAAGATGACATATTTTTAAGCAGTAAATTGACAAAAGCTTTCTTGGCCAAAGCTGTACTTAGAAACTTGGGCCAAAATCCCAAATAATCAATCACTGTGAATAAACAAAATATCCGTTGTTTACATACTGTCAGTATTCTAACGTGAGGTTATTTTCTTTGAATGTCTCTTTCCTGATATAGTTTACTGGACACTTTTCTGAAGTTTTTATATGATGGTTTGCATATTTAATGCGTTTGTTGCTTTTATATTATATATAGGTTATTAAGTTATCATGACAAGTTACTCCGGGTGACTACAATGTCTAATACAGTGCCTTTGAGTTGTATTAGAAGTTTGAACTAAGTCTCAGTTGGTTATTATCATTGATATCAACATATCCTGCACTCCATTACTGTGAATTAGCAAAACAGTGATTATTTAAATACTTACTCAATGCAACACTTGATTGTTTTGTTTCTGAATTGGTTTTCTCACCTTTCTATATCCGTGGAACTTTCAGATTACATCGGCTATAGGACTAACACATCTGGTGAAAGATGAGAATGAACATCCTATATGAGCGGAATAAACACTAAAAGACATGGTTGAAAGTAAAATGATTTTTAGTGTGTAAGTTAAAAGGCATCTTGATACATGTGCGTCAAAAAAAGGGCTAGAGAATCTTATATTTTAACAGAGGGAGTACATGTTTATATCTTATTTCTTATTTGATTCCGATGCCTTGTGCTAATCTTTTAATAATAATAACAAAATGTGGTTAATACAAGGTTCTGAAACAAGCTAACTTATTGTTACTAGCTGAATACCCGTGCGTTGCAACGGGTAACGAGCCGCTACTATATCCTTTGTCCGCTATTACAGCTAGGACAATCCTTCTAGCCCGAGTGTCTGCCCAGACTTCACCGCCGCACAACACTATATATCAAGTGATTTTGGATGATCTTTTTTTTCTTCAAAAAGCTAGCATCGCAAGCACTTTGACTAATAGTGCCCAGGCTTCCGATTTTTTTTAGGCTCGCCACTGGCTAGGACACTTGGTACCCGTGTGCCTACACTATCAAAGTCATACACCGTATCGCCACCTCATGCCATTTCGATAAAGCCTTCGCCTCCCTTGAATCAGATAAATTGTCGGGGGAGAAGTCGGGATGTGGATGCACAACCTGTTTTGATCATCCGCTCCCTCTAACATCGGCGACAACTTTTGATTTGACACAACCTTTTATCTATATCTAATAATATTAAAGCAAGCATTGTTTTTGGTTTGGTTTGGTCTCGTTCATCGTACTTGGTTCGCCCCTCGGTTTCTTGTCGTCCATGTTTTTTTTCCTTCCATAGCTAATTTTTTATTTATGTTAGATCATAAATGAATTAATCTTGCAGCTTCATATCACGTACAAAAAAATATGTGTTAAATGGTCGGTTGAAAAACCGCATAGTAGATTTACTAATAATAGAATTGTATGAAAAGCTTAGTAATTTTCCATTTTCTGAGAACTCAAGTGATGTAGCGTGTTTGTTTTATTAGCTATAGTACCATGCTTAGCCAGGTTAAATTGCCACCGCGTGTTTCTTATCCTCACAGCACCGGCCTTCCTATTCGTTTCTTCTTTCTTCAAAGAATGCAAATCGAATGCAGAGCGGTGCAGCATCGCTTGTGATCCCAACACCTGGAAGGCTGGAATATTACACGTAAATCAAATTAACTCGGTCCTTAACTGTAACAACCCAAGTTTTTGGAAAATAGAAATAAATGGAATTTATCAAAATACCAAATTTTGGAGCCAACAAAAACTTTTATTTTAAATACAAGATTTATTTCTTGTCTTTTAAACTTGTGAAATTGAGCATTTGCTCCCATGCTTCAAATAAAAAGAGTATGAGAAGGGTTTTAAAACAAATCCTTTGAGCCCAAATTTTTAAATAAAGATTTTTTGTTAAATTGAAATAGTTTTCTAACTATTAAATTTTGTGTTTGGTTACATGCTAAACCCATTTGGGTCAATTGCCAAACCTATAGTAAGCAATATTTGAATCATACCATCATGCATCTCTTCACCACAACTCACCTGTAGACCAAACAAACACATTCCCAACTCCATGTTATCTCCAAGAAAACCAACACCTTTGGACCAAGATTAAAACTTTTGCACTCCATATTGCATGTATGCATGGAAGTTCAATATAGGTCTTTTATGATTTCATGTGGGTTTTAATTTGTTGGGCAATGATTAGTTAATTCAAACTTAACCAATAGAAGCATTAGAGAAGAACCACAAAGATCAAAAGAACCAGAAGCAAGAGAAATAAAGAAAAAGAGAAGAAAAGATGATCTAGAAAAAGTTAACCACTACCCTACTTTGGACCCTTAGAATAAGAAATCTGTAACTCAAGCCAAGGTATGGTCAGTTAGTTGAGCTTGACCATATCACATACTAACTCAACCAAGAAGTTTCCAGCAAAAACTCAAACCCTAACCTCTTTCAAAATCTGTCCAAAGTTTGAATCTGAAACAGAAACCATACTTCAAAATTGAAATAAGATTTTTGCAAAACAATATATTTCTTCATAACAAAAATATGTTTGGAGTCCTTATCCAATATCTTGACCAACCCAATTTGAAAATTTCGAAAATTCAAATTTTGAATTCTTTCGGGCATTTCAACAAACAGTTGGTGGGCAAGATTTAGCAAAGTCAAACTCACTATTTGCAATAGTGAATCCCTGCACCCCTTGCGACTATTCTTGCTCTCAGCAGTGCCCAGCCATCTCTCTCCATCCCCCTCTGCCCCAACCCAGGGCCGTGAGACCTGGAAGAAACGGAGAGAAACGACCCGGACCCCTCCCCACAGCCATTCCTTGCCCCCTCTGCACCAGACCACCCCGCAGCCCGTAGGTGCGCCAGCAGCACCCCACAGCACGCCGCAGCCCTCCGCCGAAAGCCCCGACCGCCGCGTCCCTTCTGTAGCCGACACCGGCCGCGCTCTGGCCGCAGATCCCTTCGCCTCGTGCTCCCTCGTCCGCCTATAAAAGGACCTCTCTTCTTCCCTGAAAAGATTCACCTCACCTCCCTCTACCTCCTAGACATCATCTCTTCGCTAGTTGCTCGCCGGTTTGAGCTCACCGGAGTAGGCCGAGCTCCAGGACGCCAGCCGTTCCCAGCGAACCACGCCGCCTCCCGCGCTTGTTCCTGCTGGAGGTGGACGAGAAGAGCTTCCTCTGCCGCCTAGACACCCTCGCCGCCGCCGCGACCCTCCCAGGTGAGCTCCCCGTGCGCCGCCTCCTCCCAGTAGCCGCTCGGGTGTATGCGTCGAGCTGGGGAAGAAGCCTTCCCCGTACCGGTTCGATTTAAGTTCTGACCAGCGGGGCCCGTTGTCAGTGTTTTATTTTTTTCTCTTGCCACCCGCCAGCCTGCAGCCTAGTGGGCCGGCCCAGCTCGGTCTGTGTGTCCGGCCCGGATAAAAAAAAAAGGTATTCGATTTCCGATTTTTGAAAAACTCATTCAGATGCTTTAGTATATTTAATTTTCCCGGAGATCTACCGATCCAAATCTAGCAAATGAAAATGTTCTGGAAACCTTAGAACATAAGCCATCCAATAAAAGTGGTTTCAACACAATTAGAATTACATAGTAGCTGCAGTAAAAATAGCAAAACAGGAGCTTTTCCAACTTAGAAAATCCATACCAATTCAAATAAAATTCCTAAAAATATAAATCCAACTTTAGAAATTCACAATTAGTGATACCCATATGTCTATGGCATTAGATCCCATTTTTGAACCTTTTAAAATAAATTCTATTTACCTATATGGTTAAATGGGCAATTGCCATATAGGATTTTATTAAAGTCAAATCTATAATCGAAATTTTTATGGAACTCTTATTGTTAAACCACCTTTCCAAATATCTATCTATAGGTATTGATCTTAGTCCATGTGTACTTGTAGGAAGTATTTGGAAATTTAATCCTACATGATAGTAATTAGAAACTCAAACTTGCACACATATCTCAAAATATGGAAATGATATGAAACCAATTCGAATCAACCACATTTCTAAATATTAATCTATAGCCCCTGATCCAAGTCAACTAGGATTAATATATTACACTTATAGATTCAAACTTGATCACTAAATGTTTGCAAACTAGAAATCGAACAAGTAATTGAAAATAAGACTTTAAATTATGAAACCACCTTGGGTAAACCCTAATCCTAAATATCTACTTGTAATCCACAACCTTGGTCAATAAAGACTTATATGAGATATTTCATGGTTCCAAATCAATGAACCCTACTTAGATACAAGAAACAAATAACCCATCCATATGGACTCAATTATCTTCGAAACCTCTCCATAGACTACCTAGATCGCTCCCCTTACCCCAAGTATCCTTATTTGCTTGAGTTTGTGTTGCTTGTAAATTGTGTGGTGATTGTATGCTTATTTACTTTCCTACGATTAGACGATAACGAGAGTAAGGAGAATGGATCCCGAAGTCAACCAAGAATGGAGATGGAGATCAATCAATCAAAGATGAAGATGAAGACTATTTTGACTTTGCCAAGCCAGGCAAGCCATCTTTTGAATCATACTCCAAATACCTAGTTTTACTATTGCATTCTATCTGTTTTAAGTAAATTGCATGATTGAATTGCTAGAGTAGAATGATAGATGGATAGTGATACCTTGCTTAACAAGAGCATCAAGCTGAGTTTATCCAACCATACTTAGTGGTATCATCACTCATAGTAGTTGCTTAGTCGCTAATAAAATTGAGGCCATCTATAAAAGGAACTCTACTTGAAGTTGGTGACTTGAACATGAAAGTTTGAATTGGGGACTTCTCCTACAATGATGGTTTTATGAAGGAAAAATAACCTTGACTAAGAACTATGGAATGTATTTGGGAAATGACAACGAGTGATGTACTATGTGAGCCAGCCATACAGTACGACCACATTATCCCGGTATGGGACGGGGCTTAGTGGAGTAGTTTGTTTCGCCTTAGTGTAGACCCTACAAATGTGAATGGAGGTCCGACCAAGGACTCCTTTTCCAGGGCACCCTTGGCGGTTGCCGAGTTTCGCCTTGTCCTCCTCTTCATAGGTGGTTGGGGTACAAGCCGAAGAGCCCTCATTGAAAATGTACTGCCGGGGTAGGACTCTATTTCGGTTAGTGGCATTCCGGAGACCAATTGGCTGGGAACCTTGCACCTTCCGGACAGCTTCTTGGAGACTCCGGTGTTGAGGGGTACATCTCTAGGCGGTAGTGTTTATGCTAAGGCGGGCAGGTGAAACATTATGGTCGGCTACTTGTCGTGGCATATGTTGTTATGCGGGGAAGTTGCCCACACGATGAGTAGTCGGATGGTGTGGGTAAAGTATACAACCTCTGCAGAGTGTAAAACTATTCGAATAGCCGCGTCCGCGGTCATGGACAGTTGGCAAGCTGTGCCTGGCTTTTGTCAATAATGAAAACAACTTGGTGAACTTGGTGAATGACATGAATTGAATCGACTTGACTTGACCAGGATATTGACACACTTGAAGTTCCTCTTTAGATTGAACTTAGAGAACTAAACCTCTTTTCTACCAACGAACATTCTTGGGAAACAAAACTAGCTTTTTGCAAATAAACTTAGTGCTTAGTCCACCATATCAACCATGCCTATCTCTTTCATCACTTTGTTTATAAGATGGTTTGCGAGTGCATCCAATGTACTCACGGCTGTGTCCCTGGCTATCAACTTGGCCAGACTTGAAGGAGCAAGACCAAGAAGGAAGGACTCGTTGACGGCTTTGCGAATTAGGCTCGTTTCCTACTGTCTGCTTTGCCTGTGCGGTTGAAGCTTGACAATATGGACCCAAAGTGTTATTCCGCTGCATGTTGATGTAATGTAAGGTTTGGTCTGTGCGACCACCTATGTAATCCCCTTTATTTACTATTAATGTCTATGACTGTGATATCAATTACGTTATGTATATCGCAACAATGACCCTGGGATTGCGGTGGAATACATAACGGGCACTTCGAATTTGTTATCAAATTTGAGGTCGTCACATTAACATAGGAAGCAAGCGTGGCTCCAAGGTGGTCGCCGCCGTTGGCAAGGGAGCCTGTGGTCGGTGGGACGTCAACGGTGTTGCAAACATGTTGAAAAAATTCGGAGCAAACATGTTGCATCAAACTTCACGTCCGGCTCCAATTTTGAACCTGCTTAATGTTGCCCATAGGAATAAATTAGATTCTGTTAGTTAAAGTACTGCATCAAGCGCTTGGAAGTAAAGCTTGCTTCATGAACCAAAGTTGATGTGATATGCCAACTGAATAAACAAACAGCTGGCGGCAGAGAAACCATGGCTGATGGCTCCGCCACCGGCGAGCTGAATCATCATCCCCACTCTCTAGTGCCTCTTCCGCGGAGCCCCTGTTATCACATTTGAGCGACTCAGCAAGGACTAATCGTAGCATGGAGGAGGTCCTAGTAGTGGTCACGGTCTGCGGCAGAGGAGAGAAAGTGGATGATGCTGATGGCGGCGTTTAGCCTGGCGTCGCGGACATCAGCTGAAGAGTGGTGTGGTGACCTCAATCGCGTGGTCGACGCCCAATAGCCCTCTACCAGGTGACGACGCTGGCAGCGGCGTCAAACTGGAATAGGCGGCGATGTAGGCATGTAGCTATGGCAGCAGAGAAATCTACTACAACAACCGCCTTTGCTTCAGAACAGTCGGGTGCCGCCTCCTCATCCGCCTTGCTGCTGGACACCTCCACCGCCCATGGATTGATTAATTGAACTCTTGACTGGAAACCCTAGCCGTCGATTTAACAGGGGATGTTGGATTCGGGAAGTAGGAGGTCGTGGTCATCTGTTCTTGGTGAACCATGGTACAGACGCGGACTCAGAACAGTTATCGAAACCGCTTCCACCGTCGGCGCTCGATCGTGGCGCGCGGGGTTCCGACCAACATCGCGTGAGGATGTGGGCACGCAGTGTTCTGGCCGCCAATGCATCAGGACAGTGGGCGGTGGAATAATAAATTATTCTTGTAAGTAAAAAATAGAATATTGGTAGCAATCACATTTTTCGCTCGGGAGCCATCTTCGCGTCGTTATTAATTTTCTTGAGAAACGGTGGCATAAGTAGTCCAGTAGTCTAATTTGGGATAATGGTATGGGACACAAACCATTACTCAAATTTGAAGGCCTTCCTCGTTTTGCCCTGCGGCCATGTGCTGGGATCTTCCCATCGCATTATTTTTCTGCATCTTCAGTACACATTTGAAGACTGCACTGAAACTATAAAATTTCTTTGGACGCTCGCTCGACATCTTATTCAGAACAGAGGAATGCAATTCAGATAGCTAAACCGCACGTATCTCGCAGCAAAACTTGCTGGAGGGAAGGAACAGAGACCTAAAGCATTCAACAACTGACCGTGACATAGTACAGGGGATAGGCGACTGACTTATCCTCTCCAAGTTTTGTTCACTGCTAAGCAGCAGCATCTCCTCCGGCCGCTGCTGCCCGAACAGCTGCACGTGATGAGGCTCATTGTCTTGGCGTTCGGTGGCAATGCGTCCTCGTTCGTAGGGCGAGATGGGCGCCCGGAGCAGCTGCGCCGCCGACCCGCCGTTGGCGCAGCGTCGGCCACGGATCGACCTCGGCGGGTGCTTTGGCTGCGGATCCTCTGCGGGAGACATCGGCATGGAGCTCACGGCTGCGGCCTACGCCTCCACCTCCTCGCACGCTTATCGTCGGAAAGGCGACCGGTGGCCGGATGTGGGGCGAGAAGCCACGTTAGCTTAGAGATGCGCACGACGCGAGTCTCGCTCCTTCTCCTGGGGAACCCCACGTGCCTCCTACATCTTTTTCTTCCTCTTGACCTGGATCACGCGCAGCTATGCCGGCGCGGCGGCCATCAACGGGAGCGCCGAGGCGGGAGCACGGGGGCGTCATGGGTATAGCTCAGAGCACAGATCCGAGAAGCCTCACCCACCCCAATTCTCTTTCTCCTCTCTTCATGCAGCCTGACCTCTCCGGTGGACATCACCTCCGCCGCCTGCAAAATCCAGCCAGCCGGCGCCGCCCCGGAAAGATTCCTCACGGCCAGTCACTTTTCACCTTGCCCGCGTTGATTCCCGACCAAGACCGGCCGGATTTCGACCGAGAATGGCCGCACACGACGCCCTTCAACCTGGACATGGACGAGACGCGCACAAGCACGGCATGGGTGACCTGAAGGGCGCGATTGTGGAGTCGACGGCCAGTTGATGATCCTGTCTCGGCAGCTGCCTGGCAAGTGGCAATGGATCTGGGCGGAGGTCTACGATCTGTTGGTGCACAGACCTGGCCGGAGTCGTGCAGGAGCCTCCGATGGTCACCACAGGCTGCAGTGGAGTTTGTCCCGGGCGGCCGGTGACCAGAGAACGCGGCCCGGAGTCAAAGGGAGAGCGGCGGCGACCGCCGGAGAGTAAGGAGCGGAGGGCGTAAAAGGGGAAGCGGACGCTGCGGGGAATTATTATTCTGATTCGATGGGTGGACGGCGGCGGGCGGTGGGTCGAGGAGCGAGGGGAATTTTTTCCATCGCAGGACGAGACGACCAAGTACGAAACGTTTTTCTGCGGGAAGTGGTTTTTATCCGGTTTATTTGACGGATGAAATGGTTTATTTACTTACCACCGGTTCACTACCATCACGTCCTCAAGCCGTATTATTAGTTTAGAAGATTAGATTAGATTAGATAGATAAATTAGATTAGATAGAGGCTTGCTCTGGTACAACCCCCTCCCTCAAACTCAATCAAGCCCAACTGGTATTATCTAAGCACATATCCACACCCATATTCCAAACCCAGGACCTATACGTATAGGAATATGGATCTAGAGTATGCTCGGTACTCCACAACCTCTATTCCACAAGTTTCTTACTCACCTGTCTGCCAATGGTGATCACTGCCGCCGGCGGCCAACTACGTGATCACTGTCGCCACCAACCAATCTCGTAACCGCCGTCACCGTTGGACTGTCTTTCTTGTGATGTCGGACGGTCTGGTGACCTATCTCTGGTTGGTCCGGACAAGTTGCTGGACATGTCTTGCTTCCTCGCATGTTCCTTGCCGACTAGCCAGACACATACCCACCCGACACACCGCTAGACTATCCGGTGGGTCAACGCGTCGCCGTGCCGCCGCCTACACGTCGCCACCAACCTTGCCAGCACACACCTACAAGGCCATGCATGCCGATGCTCATGCCGGCCAGATCCACCAAGAGGAATAATTACAGTAAAAGGAAGTTTTGAAGTCTCAGATCTCTGTGACAGGGAGTTCCACAAGATGGCGCAAAACTTTGGCATGATAGCCAACTATGCAGAGAAGGCAAAAAGCACGACTACAGAAGGTGTCAAGCTACTCGAAGGACGCGTTGCGGAGCCCAAGATGAAGAAACCACGAGTAGGAGCATCAGGAGAAGACAAAGATACAGGAGAAGAAGAGAATGCAATCACGACATAAACATCAAGAACAACAAAGTAGAGTAGAAGAATAAGGCTGTAAAAGCCATGAGTTATACCAGAGGCAATGCCCTCTAGATCCAGAACACAGGTCATAGGCCGGATCTCTTGGGTCACCCCATGTATCTTACATTACAAGAATAATAAAGAAAAAGCATTCCTCGTATTCGAGTTTACGAGTCTTTCAAAAGGAAAATGCGGCAAACGCACGAATCATACAAAAAATGCTCTGAGAATAAATTTCAGACATACAGTCGCGAAATAAGAAACTCTCGCGTTCCACATAAGTATTACAACATCGGGTTGTCCGAATCGTCTACACCTAAAGGGTCTAAGTAGTGATACTCGCGGAAAAATGTGGCATCTTCTTGCAACAGCCTGGCTATAATTCGTCGGGCAGGCTGCAAGGTACTCTCCAAGTGTACTCGAAGGCTAGCTCCACCTGGAGGATAGCTTAGCGACATAGAACTATAATTAAGTCTTGGCTGCCACTTGCGTATCCATCCAAGAGCAAAATTGGCACCTGCCACTAAGTTCAGTTCTATCAATCGATGAATTCGCTGGCTGGATCTAAAAGTATCAAGAAGCAGTGGGAAAGTTGCAGGCAGAGGATTGCGAGGAAGCATAACAGAGTGCATAGTTACAAGAGCTCTTCTGCAGCCATCAACTGCCTCGCCAATGTGCTGGGCGCGGTCCTGAAGCAATACAATAGCACTCCGGCGTCGAGGATCAGACCACAAAGTTTCAACACCGGCGGACATTCTTTCTAGAGCCGCATTTCGCTTGGTAACCCGACGATCTTCAGCAGCGAAATCCAAACAAGTGCCTATGATAGCAAATGATATCACGAAAAAGCAGTGGATTAAAAGGAAAAGAAAGAGGACTCGCAAGGAACCTTACATCGCAGCATCTCGCAGGCAGATTCGATAATACCAATGACAAAAGAGTCGCACTCTTCATGATGTACAATCTTTGCCATCAGACTAGATACCTTATCGTCAAGAATAGATACCTGCTTCATCAAACCAGAAGTTTTGCTAGCTTTATCAAAAGCCATCTGAGCTTGGCGTTTGGCTAAAGTCAAGCGAGCCTCAAGATCAGAAATCCTTGAAGAATACTCTGCGCATTGACTGCATCGAATAGGAGGCGACGAAATCGTCGAGCCGAACGTGCGGGCAGAGGAAGGATCAGGCCCGCAAGTCAAAGGATCATTGATGTGCATCGACTGGAAGTCAAAAGAAAAGAACGGAGAAACATTTCAGAGAGATAGCACAAGACTTCATAAGAAGGAAACATATTTACATAAGTGCAAAACCCTTTGACTAAGGTTCTCGGGTTGCACGCGACTAAAAGTTTTTACATTCAAAAGGAGAAATTGAAAGCTACAAAGAAGCCGAGTCTATGCCACCTCAGCATTTTGCTCCGTGGCAGAAGAAGGCATGACAAATTCCTTGCCAACAGTCGATAGAGGCGCAGGATCTTTTGCCGTTGGAGGTGGCGCAGTAGATGCCGCGGAGGCTGCCGAAGGAGAAATAATTGCCACCAGTGCAGGCGCCAACTTCTTCGCCTTCTCGAAGAAAGCCTTCATCTCATCGCGGGTGCGGCTGATGGTGCCAAGTTGATGAAGTAAATAACCGGCCCGTTGGGAACCCCAAGAGGAAGGTGTGATGAGTATAGCAGCAGATTTTCCCTCAGTTAAGAAACCAATGTATGTCGATCAGGAGAAGAGCAGACAATGCGACTGAAGGTGATGCTTGCTAGTTTGCGACAGCTTCGGATAATTTATATATGGCGCCTCATCCAAGCTTTGCTTGCTAGCTGCAACACGGAACCTGCACACAACACAACCAAATACTTTGCTCCCAACTTGCGATGAGGTTGTCAATCTCACCGGTTTGCTTGAAACAAAGGTTATGAGCGTATCGAGTGGAAAACAGTAGAAGAATGCGAGTAAAGTAAACAGGTGATAGTAATATGATGGAAATAGGACCGGGGTCCACAGTTCACTAGTGGTGTCTCTCCATAAGATAAATAACACATGCTGGGTAAACAAATTACAGTTGGGCAATTGATAGAATAAAGATAACGTGATATGTCAAGAAGATCACTATGAGATTTACTCTGGGCATTACAACAAAATACATAGACCGCCATCCAACTGCATCTATGACTAATAATCCACTTGTGGCGAATCAATCTGAGAACTCCACAAGTATTAAGTTGCGAACAACAGATAATTGCATTAAGCAAAGTGTGTAATGTAAACAAAGCATATGCCCTTGAGCATACGAATGTTGTTTTCTCCCTAGTAGCAACAGCACATCTACAACCTTAGAGGTTTCTGTCACTCCCCCAGATTAAATAGAGGCATGAACCCACTATCGAGCATAAATACCCCCTCTTGGAGTCACTAGCAACTACTCGGCCAAGATAGCTACTAACAACGGAGAGCATGCAAGATCATAAACAATATAGAGATAACATAAGATATATTTCAGTATAGCAACTCAATCATAACACCAATATTCATCGGATCCCAACAAACCAAACATGTAGAATTACATAACGGTGATCTCAATCATGTAGGACAGCTCATGAGATCTAAACATGAAGCACATGGTGGAGAAGACAACCATCTAGCTACTGCTATGGACCCATAGTCCAAGGTAGACTACTCACTCATCGCTCCGGAGGCAAGCATGGCGATGAAGAAGACCTCTGGTGGCGATTCCCCTCTTCGACAGGGTGCCGGGAAGAGCTTCTGGACCCTCCCGATCTTCGGGTTGATGGCGGCGGCGGATCGCGATGTGTTCTGGAAAATTGATCGGGTACTTAGGTTTTTTCCGTCGGGGGGTCTTTATAGGCGAAGGGGCATCGTCAGAGGTGGACCGAGATGGTGTCACACATAGGGGGCGCAGCCCAGGGCCTGGCCGCGCCGCCTGGTGTGTGGCCACCTCGTGGCCCCACTCCGTCTCCTCTTCGGATCTCTGGAAGCTTCCGGGGAAAATAACACTTCAGGAACTTGTTTCGTCCAATTCCGAGAATATTTCCTGTGTATCACTTCTGAAACACAAAAACAGCAGAAAACAGGGAACTGGCACTATGGCGACTTGTTAATAGGTTAGTTCCGGAAAATGCATAAAAGTGCCATGAAGTGTAATGAAACAGTAGGCAAATGGTGTAAAAACAAGCATGGAGCATCAAAAATTATAGATACGTTGGAGACGTATCAAGCATCCCCAAGCTTAACTCCTGCCCGTCCTCGAGTAGGTAAGTGATAACAAAAGAATAATTTTTGAGGTGACATGCACCTACACAATCTTGATCATATATGTAAGCATTTGTGAGCTGGGATCATAAGAACTTAAAACATGGGCATGAAAAATGTAATCTTGACAATAAAGAACTTAGCAACCATGTTATAACATGCAAATGAACACAAACAAAAGATCATGAAAATGAAACAATGAAAGTCAAACGTGTGTTCAAATCATAAGGAAGAACATAGAAATGGTTTTCAGCTTGTCCTTCATGGAGAGCAAAACATAAATGCATATGACACCTTCAAGTTTAAGAGGGCGACTAGATACAAATAATTTGAGAACAAGTGAAACCAACAATATGAATCAATCAATGAAAACTTTGGGACAATGCACATTATACTAAGAATGACAACTATGCTCTCTTATGGTGCATAAAGAAAGAAGGTGGTGACTCAACATAAAAGTAGAAGAAAGGCCCTTCACAGAGGGAAGCAGTGATTGCAAGTTTTATAGACCTTCAAAAATTATGTTACTTACCGGCTTTGAGCTCTCATTGCCCCCATCATAAGCATCTTGAATGGTTAGAGTTAATGCGAGAACAATTATGATGCATATGCTTGACAAATCATAAGTTGAAAACCTCGTGTCCTGTGAATACGAGTACCCAAACCTCATGCTACTTTACTTAGAGTCCCAAGCAAGGATCTTGTCATTGTAAGTATATATGTATCATCGAGAACCGCCAACGGGGTACCTCCGTGCCCGATGACATGGAACAAGCCCACATCAAAATGACAGGACAAGCAGACAATGAACACCTCGACATCTCTTTTATTTGCCATTTGTTTAGCTTTTTATTGTGAGATGCGTCGTCAAATGTCCACCATGGGTATGCTGCAAATTTCCACCATGAATTATGCATGGCTTAGATTGGCGGCCCAGGCGTTTCCCTAACACATATACAAACTCCATGATCCCCACAAGATTCCCAATTCATTTCACACCGCGGGCATCCATAAACAAAAGATCATGATATCAACTCAAATAAGAAGTGCAATGTTGAAAGCTTGCCCCATGACAGCATGGATGGGCTAGAATCCAACTTACAACTTGCAAGCATAACAACTCAACATAAAAGACCACAATGTCAAATTTTTAAGAACAGGAAAAAGTAAAGTGTGCCTTTCGGTTCGTGAGAGCTTTCTGACCAATTTTTGCATAACACTGGTAAGAGTTTAATTTGAAGAGTAAATAAAAGCAAGTCAAATTTACTTGGAATAGCAAATTGCTAGTAGGTATGTATGGTAGACACTTTGGTAAACTTTGGCTTTTAGGAGTTGGATGCACGAGTAGAGCTCATACTCAGTACAAGGCGAGGGCTAGCAAAAGACTGGGAGCGACCAACTAAGAGAGCAATAATGGCCATAATCATGCAAAGCGACAAAGCGACATTAAAAGAAGCATAAGATGGTATCAAAAGTCAAAAACTAAATGATCATAAAGGCTATTGGCGACTTTGTAAGAGTCTAACATGTGTGAGCATGCGCCAAGTCAACCCAAATAAAGCATCAAGGAGAAAACCAAAATAATGCTTCCAAATAATTAAAAACAATGCATAATTTTTTCAAAGGCTCATTAAGCAATCTCAGTTATTTGAGAAAAGTCATGCTACAGCAAAACCACTAAGCATACTATCAAAAAGACATCAAGCATGACATGAAAAAGCCTAAGCCGCAGTCTACACAAGCTCCTTCTTGTACCACTATTTTGCATAAATCTTTTTCTCTTTTCCAACACCATTTGAAATTTTTTATAAACACCTCTTTTGATGAAAACCAATAAAGATCAGAGGCAAAAATACACCTTGATGAAGAGATATGACAAGGTCTGAACGCATATCAAGGCGAAAACAAAAACCAAAAGCAGTAGCGGAAAAAAGAAGAACACTCGGTGAAATTGTAAGAATGAAAAACGGAGTGTTCTTGGCAAATGAAAACGAGTACATCTCCTCCAAAAGAAATTTGTTGGGGTCCAACCATTTATTGCAGCATACAAAACTAAACTAACTAAGAAAACTAAAACAACTGACGCTCCAAGAAAAACACATAGTGCATGAAGCAATAAAAATATAGTGTCTTGAAAGGTGACCTGATTTTTGCCGATGAAGAAGGGGTGCCTCGGGGGCATCCCCAAGCTTTGACGCTTGTACTTCTTGGATATTTCTTGGGGTGATGCATGGGAATCCCCAAGCTTGAGCTTTTGTCCATTCTTCAACTCATCTCATCATTCTCCAATCCCTACACTTGAAAACTTCCTTCATACAAAACTAAACACAATTCTATTAGCAACATTAGTGCAAGCATAACATATAATCAACCTCTTTTTGCTTCAGGTTTCAACCCAAAACCACCACATATATAGCATATAATACTGTAGCAACTTCCCCAAAAGTTCCGTGATCAAAAGAACTCAAAAGAAAGCGATAAAGCGGCAAACACAAATATTGGCAGAAATCTGTCAAAACAGAACAGCTGATAAAGGTCGAATTTTTTAGGGGTTTTCTGTTGCTCAAATCAAAAAGTGTTCACCTAATGAAAGTTTGTATATAACCTGGGTCATATGCACAAGAAATAGCAGGTCCAAAAGATATACAGAAAATTTATACGAATTTTTACGGTGCAGCACCGAAAACAGTTTCAGGACAGCAACATCCCCAAATCTTTACCTCACTCGAATTAGAGGCTTCTCTTGGCACAACAATAAAATAAACAAGATAAGGAGCGGTCATTACAGTAGTAATGACTTCCAAGACTCAAATAAAAGAAAAAGTACTGAAAATAAAACATTGGGTTATCTCCCAAGAGTGCTTTTCTTTAATGCCTTTGAGGTAGGCGCAGAAAATTGCGAAGATGCTCACATAAGAAATATGAATTGAAGCAAAATAGAGCATCAAGGAGTAAATATAAAACACATTTAAGTCTAACCCACTTCCTATGCATAGGAATCTTGTAAGAAAATAAATTAAAGAAGCACATAGTAATAAGTATGGGTAGATAAAACAAGATCAACTTTGGAACTTCCAATGTAAAGAGAGAAGTTTTAGTAACATGAGAATTCCAACAACCATATTTTCCTCTCTCATAATAATTTTCAGTAGCATCATGAACAAACTCAACAATATAAATATCACACTCACCCTCCTTTGTTAAGCATGGAGGGCGATCAAATAAGGTATTAGTTAAAGAGTTACTCTTATTGGGAGGTAGACATGGGTAACTCCATTCTTCCTCCTCTTGATCATCACTCTCCTCCTCTTTTTCATTCAATGAGCTTACAATTTCTTCTTCCATAGGCTCCTTCAAGGCATTAGTCTCTTCCGTTGGAGAGTATCTATTAAGATATTTAAGAATATAGCCATTTCCTTCCTTGTAATTATCAAAGCAAAATGTGAGTATATCATAAACCTCATATTTATAAGGTGCATCATCAGTATTTTGAAGCAAGTAAGCAAGTTCGAATGCACCCTTCCAAGCAATAAATTCTTCAATTTGTTCCACATCATAAAAGTCGTAATTTCCATTAATATAAGAAGATATGGTAACATCATCATTATACTCACATTGAAAAGGGAGGTGTTTATACCTCCTACAGCAACAAGATTCATCAAAGCAATAAGTAACATTATAAGTAGAGCACACATTTCTAGCAATGATATATAATCTATTGATTTGTTCCCATAAGTGTTTCCCTTTTTGTGACAAGCGGTGTTCATCATAATAATTTTGCTGATCTTCCGTGAACCCACCTTGCCAAAAAGATTTAGTTTCAAAGAAACCAACCATCGATAGAAAGCATGATAAAGCAAGACAAGTAAAAACAACTATCAAGGATTCTAATTTTTTTTGGGTTTTTGATATAAAACGATGCAAGTAAAATAAATAAAGTAAAGCAAAACAATAACAAAGTAAAGGATGTGCGTGCGCAAAAACTCCCCTCGCAGAAGTTTTCTACTTCCTCCCCGGCAACGGCGCCAGAAAAACTGCTTGATGGTGCCAAGTTGATGAAGTAAATAACCGGCCCGTTGGGAACCCCAAGAGGAAGGTGTGATGAGTATAGCAGCAGATTTTCCCTCAGTTAAGAAGCCAAGGTATGTCGATCAGGAGAAGAGCAGACAATGCGACTGAAGGTGATGCTTGCTAGTTTGCGACAGCTTCGGACAATTTATATATGGCACCTCGTCCAAGCTTTGCTTGCTAGCTGCAACGCGGAACCTGCACACAACACAACCAAATACTTTGCTCCCAACTTGCGATGAGGTTGTCAATCTCACCGGTTTGCTTGAAACAAAGGTTATGAGCGTATCGAGTGGAAAACAGTAGAAGAATGCGAGTAAAGTAAACAGGTGATAGCAATATGATGGAAATAGGTCCGGGGTCCACAGTTCACTAGTGGTGTCTCTTCATAAGATAAATAACACATGCTGGGTAAACAAATTACAGTTGGGCAATTGATAGAATAAAGATAACGTGATATGTGATACGTCCAAAACATATCTACTTTCCCGAACACTTTTGCTATTGTTTCTCCTCTAATTTGTGTGTTTTGAATACAACTAACACGGACTGACGCTGTTTTCAGCAGAATTGCTCTGGTGTCTCGTTTTTGTGCAGAAATCAACTTTCAGTAAAAATTTGGGAAAAATCATCAAAATCCTATTTCACCAGAAGACCCACGGAGCCAGAAGACGGGACGGAGAGGAGGCTCGAGGGGCCCTCACATACAGGTGGCGCAGCCCAGCCCTGGCCGCGCCACCCTGGCGTGAGGAGGCCTCAGCAGCCCTCTCGACCTCCCCTCTCGCCTACATATACCCCCTGACATAATAATATCGGAGAGATGGCGTTTTTCCCAGAGAGACTTCCGCTGCGCCGCCGCCATCAGAAACCGCGATTCGGAACCAGAAACTCCGTTCTGGCACCCTGCCAGGATGGGGATTTGGAGGAGATCTTCATCACCATCATCACCGACGTCACTCCATCGACCATCCATGACTCCCCCATCCATGTGTGAGTAATTCCCCCGCTGTAGGTGAGGGGATGGTAGGGATTGGATGAGATTGTTCATGTAATTTGATATGAGATTGTTAGGGCATAGTGCCTAGTATCTTTATTTAGTGCCTATGACATTGTTGCAACTTGTTGTGCTTAATGCTGGTCACTTTGGGCCCGAGTGCCATGATTTCAGATCTGAACATGTTATTATTTCTATGATAATACTTGTTGTTTATGGTCTTACCTACAAGTTGTATACACATATTGTTGTCCGGAACCCGAGGCCCCAAAGTGACAGAAATTGGGATAACCGGAGGGGATGGCTATGATGTGAGGATCACATGTGTTCCTTAATTACCAGTAGTTTCCCTTGAGGCCCTGCTGCAACAGGCTGGTAGGACAAAAGATGTCGTGCAAGTTTCTCCTTGTGAGCACGTACGACTATATACGGAACACATGCCTATGATTGTTTGTACTAGGATGCTTTATCATTATTTATCTGCAATGCCCATGTCTCATTGATTTTATGAATTATCTTATCCATGCAACGCCCATAATCCATCCCTATGCCTACAGTATTTGTTCCTACTGTTTACTACTGTTACTATTACCGCTGCTATTTTACTACTGTTGTTACTGTTTCACTACTGTCACCACCATAAAACTATTGCCACTGATAAACCACAGCGAGCAAGACTATTTCCAGGTGCAGCTGAATTGACAACTCATCTGTTAAGGCTTACATATATTCTTTGGCTCCCCTTGTGTCAAATCAATAAATTTGGGTAATACTTCCCTCGAAGACTGTTGCGATCCCCTATACTTGTGGGTCATCAAGACTATTTTCTGGCGCCGTTGCCGGGGAGCATAGCTTTACTTGTAAGTTCACTTGGTATTCATATTGTTCGCTGCAATCCTTTTCATCATGGGTAAACCTCGTGATGGAAAAGTTCCTATATTGCCATCCACTACAAGAAGAGGTACGACTCTTAACACCTCTGCTGCTCTTGATTCACCGTCTGTTATGAGTAAGTTGCTTACACCACCACACCCACACGCTACTGCTACTACTTCTGCTGAGATTGAAAATGCCACTGATAATTTAGATGATGCTTCTACTGTGCTTGATGAGAGTGGTTCACTAGGTTCCTTTTTAGATGCTACTATTGCTAGAGCTAAGTTGGGAAACACCACTGTTACACCTGTTAGTTCACCTGAGTCTAGGGAATGTCCTAGTGATGATTATGATGATGATGCTTATATTGAGCTTAATGATGATTTTATTACTGAAGCACGTGCTGCTCGTAATGCTGGTAATGTTACAGAACTTCTTGCAAGACGTTCTGTTAGATATAATTTGTCTCCTGATCCTAAGTTTGCTGCTTCTCCCATAAATATTAGAGACAAGGATTATGATTTCTCTTTGGATTTATCTTACATATCTATTGTTGAGAAAACTCCTTTTTGTGGTACTAAGGATGAGAGTGCTATGGGGCACATGAATGAGCTTTCTACTTTGAGTAATTTGTTTTCTGATGATATTAAGCTCCGCACTTACTTTGTTGCTAAGATTTTTCCTTTCTCGTTGAAAGATGCAGCTAAAACTTGGTTTAATAGCTTGTCTCCTGGATCTCTTACTAGTCCTATTGCTTTGGTTAATGCTTTCTTTCAGAAATATTTTCCTGCTAGTGCTCAACATGCTGCTGTGCAGAAAATCTTTGATTTTGAACAGGGAAAAGGAGAGATATTGCCTGAATCTTGGACAAGGTTTTGTTCTTTAATTAGAGCTTTGCCTAAAGAACCATTGCCTAAAAATGAACTCCTTGATATATTTTATAATGGACTAACGGATGAATCTAAGTCATATTTGGATAGTTGCGCTGGTTGTGTTTTCAGAGAAAGAACTCCGACTGATGCTGAAGAATTAATGGCTAAAATAAGCCGGAATCATGATGATTGGACTTTAGTTGAGCCAACACCAGCATCAGCCCCTGCGCCATCTACAGAGCCTACGCCGAAGAAGAGAGGGATGATTGAATTAAATGATGAAGTTATGAAGGAAGCTAAGAAATTTCTTAAGGAGAAAGGTATTAAGGCCGAAGGTGTGAAGAATTTACCTCCTATAGAAGAACTATGTAAGTCAATCCCTCACTCATCAACTATTGAGGTACACTCTCTCCAACGCTTTGATGAAAGATATATTCCTTATACTAAACCTCCTGATCAATGCTTAGATGAATTTGATAATTTTATTGTTAAGCAAGAAAATTTTAATAGAATGGTGCATAATCATTTGTTGGAAAATTCTAGAGCTATTAACAAGTTGCAAGATATTGTGGAGAGAACCGTTAATGATGTGAAGATACTTGTTAAACATTTTCAAATGGTTCAAACACAAATTGATCAGCTTACCAAGGTGCAAAAAGACTTGCTAGTTAATGCTGCAAGAGAGAAGCAAGCATGTGAAATACGCACAAGAAGTGGCGCTGCTACTCAAGATCCATTATATCCTGAAGGACATCCTAAGAGGGTCGAGCAAGATTCTCAACGTACTTCAAATGAAGATATTCCTTCCAAGAAGAAGAAGAAGAAGCATAAAACAACTACAGAATCATCTGATGCAGGTAAAGATCCTAACAGTGTTTCTATTTCTGATGCTGAAACTGAACTAGGAGATGCTTCCGATAAAGAAGAAGTTGAAGAGGAACCAGAAAAGATTGATAAAAATGCAAAGTACACCATAGAAGACTTCATTGACAACAAGCATGGTAAAGAGAGAGAACCTTGGGTATAGAAACCAATGCCTTTTCCTGGTAAGAAACACAAGTCCAAGGAAGAAGAACACTACAACAGGTTTTGTGAATGGATGAGACCTGTATTTTTGCAAATTCCTTTGACTGATGCTATTAGAATGCCCCCTTATGCAAAATATATGAAAGATATTGTCACTAACAAAAGGAAAATTCCTAATGAGGAAATTTCCACCTTACTTGCTAATTATTCTTTTGATGGTAAAGTACCAGAGAAGCTTGGAGATCCAGGTATACCAACTATTCCTTGCTCCATTAAAAATAACTATGTTAGAACTGCTTTATGTGATTTGGGAGCTAGAGTTAGTGTCATGCCTTTTTCTCTTTATAAGAGACTTGATCTAGAAAAATTAGTATCAACTGATATATCTTTGCAGATGGCTGATAAGTCTACTACTATTCCTATTGGTATATGTGAAAATGTTCCTGTTCAAGTTGCTAACAGCTGTTTGATTTTAACTGACTTTGTTGTGTTGGAAATGCCTGAAGATGATAATATGTCTATTATTCTTGGGAGACCTTTTCTAAACACCGCAGTTGCTGTTATTAATTGCAATCAAGGAAAAGTCACTTTTAATGTCAATGACAAAGAGTACATGGTTTATTTTCCCAAGAAGATTGATAGGAAGAATGCTCTAAATTCAATCAAGCATGTTGAGACCATCAAAGTTGGTCAAATTATTTGTTCAGAGCAAAAGCCCAAGGAAGAATATCAAATTGTTATGATTGGGACTATGCCTATCAGAGTTGAGGTAACATAAGCATTCTAGTGAAGTGCAAAGTTTTGCCTCATATAAAGTTAGTTTGGGAACAAGACTTGATCAACCTTGTTAACAAAGTGATTTTATATGAACGAAACTTTGTTTTCACCGCATCCACTCCACCTCACTTGTATTTACTTTCATCAATTTTTATTCCTTCAGTTTAGTTGCATGATTAAGAGTATCTCAGAGCTGCTGCATGCTTAGTTTTGATTTGCTTGAAATCATTTTATCCTTGTTTTTCTAAATTTTTATCGATTTGCCAATTCCTGAAAAATCCTCGAAAATAAAGTTTGCCGAAAAATTCCAGAAAATTCTTTATAAATTTTTATGTAAAAAATGGGGCAGAGAGACACCTGGGAGGCACCAGGAGGGGCTGCCACGCCACCTCACACATAGGTGGTGCGGCCCAGCCCTGGCCGCGCCACCCTGGTGTGAGAGGGGCCCACCTGGCCCCTCACTTATCTCTTCCTCCCTTGCTCTTTCTCTCTCCCGAAAATAACGACACACCCAGCTCAAACCCGAGTTCTTGCTGTTCTTCACCTCGATTTTTCGATCTCCTTGCTCAGCCCAACATTTCTGCTGAAATTTGGAGCATTTGTTCTCCGGTATGTGACTCCTCCGCTTGTCCAAGTAGAATTTCTTTTGGTGAAATATTTCTTGAGTATTTTAGCTTTGTAGGTGGCAAGATAAATGAGTATGCATGCTTATTCTATTGCTTAGAATTGTTATTTTGATGCATGATTAGCTCTCTAGTAACTCACTATAGTAGTTTCCTACATTTGCTTGTCTTAAAATCATATTTTATGAGGTTTGTTAAAAATTTCAGAAATGGAGGAGAATGCTTATCAACTCTCTCAACATGAACTAGAAGTGCATAAAGTTATGAAAGTTCACCGTGAAGAGAAGGTCTTCCCCTCACACTATCCATGCTCAGAGTTCATGAATGCTGCCGGAATTATGCAGGATTTTCAAACCTTACTCTCTAATGCAGGATTAGAACATTTTGTTGAGGGTGAACCTCCCCAATATGTTAAACTAACAATGTCTGTGGTGCAGGATTTCAGATTTAGTTGGTCCACTTCTAACCCCATGGTTCATTATAAAATTTATAACAAATCTGTGGACTTACCTCTGGATGTTTTCTGTACAGCTATTAGAGTACCACAGTGGGGATCGCTTGAGAAGATAAGGGGACAACCTTGGCCATTGTTAGAACTATACGAGGAGATTTGTCAAGGAAGAAGCTTCACAGGAGAGGGTGGTAAAACTCGAAATATTCATTTCCCATCCATTCGATATTTTGCCTTCTTCATTACCAAATGTGTTCTTGCTAGGAAATCTGCAAGAAAATTATCTCTCCATGATCTAGCTTTTATTGCTGCTGCTTTGAGGCGTGATAGGACTTACCATTTGGGTGCCTTAATAGCTTTCCATCTTGATGTTAACCGTGAGAAAGGGGGAATCTGTGGAGGACTTATAGCTTCACGCCTGTTAGCTTTTTATGGTGTAGTACCTCATTTTCTAGATCTGCAGTTCCCCGAGGAGAAACTTGATCTTAATTCTATGATTCATCACAAGTTTATTTCTCCTCCTGCTAGTTTGATTAATTTAACATTTGAGCTAACCTTTTTCAAGAAGACTACCTGGAGGGTAGTAAAGACTGATCGATCAGTCCATTTGCCTGCACCTCTTTTGTTTAACCTTGATCGCAGGAATGGATGGTCGCTTACGGAAGATGAGCTTGATGCGTATGTAGAGGAGCACCCGTCACCTGTGCACGATGAGGAGGGCGCTGAGGAGTCGGGTCAGCCCTCCAACATTACGAATTTCCCATATGAGCAACCTTATTATGATTATGCGCCATCAGCTTCATCTTCACGAGAGCCGGGGTACGATTACATCTATGATGACCCACCAGCCTAGAGCAGCTATCAGAATCGAAATTGATCTCCACTTAGGCCAAAAGCCTAAGCTTGGGGGGAGGTACGCCGATGATGCACTCATCTATATATTATATTTTGTCGGACCTTTGTATATCCATGTTTCGCTTTTTTTATTGTTCAAAGTTTTTATTTCCACTTTTCCAAAACACAAAAAGACCAAAAATATTTCCATTGTTTCTCTTTGTTTGTCTTTTAAGTTTGCTACCTTTGGTTTGCTTTACTTGCTATTTTCGGTTTGCTATTTGAAAAATCCAAAAATATTTTGCTTCGTTTGCTATTTCCTTCTGCTTTTGTTTCAAAAATCGAAAACCCCAAAAATATTTGTTGTTCTTCTTCGGTTTTGTAAAGTTTGTTGCAGAGTTCAGTCTCCCGTTACTCCATTGGAGCTTGGTATTCACTTTATATTATTCAAGCCACACAAGTGAAGAGCAATAATGACGACATACGTCAATCCGAGATGTGGTAGGAGGCTGGTATGAACTCTATTTGCTTTCATTTTTGTACATATACTCATCCATGTGGACATGCTTAGTCGGTCCATGTAAGGTATATGTTATCTAATGGATGTTTTGTAGTTCTTGCTTTCTTATGATCAGTTTCAATTTACTAATAGTCTGTAGCATGTCATGAAGACGCTTGCATGCATTGTTTTATTCATAATATGGTATGTTATTGTGGTATCCACCTCTAAAAAGTTTTATTTGAATCGACTTGGCACATGCTCAAGCATGCATATGACTAAACAAAAAGTCAATTAAGCCTCGATGATCTAAATTGCCTCAGAGTTTTTGTATCATTTTTATGCCTATATTAATTTTGTTTTGTCGCAAGCATAATTATGATAGTTATTGCTCTCTCGATTGTCGCTTCCCAGTCTTTT
The DNA here is from genome assembly GCA_007115705.1 of Dactylis glomerata. NCBI lineage: Eukaryota > Viridiplantae > Streptophyta > Magnoliopsida > Poales > Poaceae > Dactylis > Dactylis glomerata. The sequence continues at coordinate 3,285,873 of QXEO01000431.1, forward strand.
GCTAGCCTTCACTTGTACTGAGTATGAGCTCTACTCGTGCATCCAATTACCAAAAACCAAGTTTTCCGAAGAGTCCACTATAAATTCCTATGCATGGTATTTGAAAGCCATTCCAAGTAAATTTTCATGTGCTACCTTTCAAAACTTTCAACTACTTCTCATTTTGTGCCACTGTTTTTAGCTCATGGGGACGTAGTGGTCGGAATTGCTATCTTCCATATTAAATTAAGTACCCCTCGACTAGGCAGCTTCATCTGCTCGTCATTAATTTTGCAAGGGAACTGGTCAGACCATTATAATCTAATTCTAAAAGGAAAGAAAATGAGCACTCCTCCATGGTATGTGAAAGTTGGTGGGCACCCGATGGAATCGTCTAGCCATGGTTTGAGAAAGAAAAAGGTGGGGAGGAGTGCCAAAGCTTTATAAAAGAGCACCAATGTGCCAAAATTTCAAAGAACTCGGAACCGCTCTCACTTGTTTATTATGGAAGATAGCAAGTCCCCATTGCTAGCCGTTGACAAAGAACAACCACCTCTCAAAATGAATTTTTATCTCTGTTTTACAAATGAAAAGCTCTAGCACATGTTAAATCCCTGCTTCCCTCTACGAAGGGCCTATCTCTTACTTTTATGTTGAGTCATCATCTTCTAACTTTAAGCACTTCTTGAGAGCATAGCTGTTATTCTTAGTGTAATGTGCTTGTCCCAGAACACGGTTAATTGTGGTATAACTTTGATGCTTGTATCTTTGATATTTCTACTTCTAGTCTTCTTTTGAACTTCAGAGGTGCCTCGGCATTTATGTTTTGCTCCACAAATAAAGGCAAGCGGGATACCACTCTTTCATATCATTTATGCATATTACAATCTTGTTAGCTTCTTATTTTCATGTTACTTCTTATTAGTATGTTGGCACTCTTTCATAGCTTGCTTAACTATGAGGTAGCATTAGCTGAATATTTCTTATTATGAATTGCTTGAGTACTTGATCATATAGTAAGTATATATACATCTATGAAGCAAATGTGTTCGTAAAAGTTTCTTTTATCGCTCTCAGTTGTTAACTGAATTGCTTGAGGACAAGAAAATAGCTAAGCTTGGGGGGAGTTGATATGTCCAAAACGTATCTACTTTCCCGAACACTTTTGCTATTGTTTCTCCTCTAATTTGTGTGTTTTGAATACAACTAACACGGACTGACGTTGTTTTCAGCAGAATTGCTGTGGTGTCTCGTTTTTGTGCAGAAATCAACTTTCAGTAAAAATTCGGGAAAAATCATCAAAATCCTATTTCACCAGAAGACCCACGGATCCTATTTCACCAGAAGACCCACGGAGCCAGAAGACGGGACAGAGAGGAGGCTCGAGGGGCCCTCACATACAGGTGGCGCGGCCCAGCCCTGGCCGCGCCACCCTAGCGTGAGGAGGCCTCAGCAGCCCTCTCGACCTCCCCTCTCGCCTACATATACCCCCTGACATAATAATATCGGAGAGACGACGTTTTTCCCAGAGAGACTTCCGCTGCGCCGCCGCCATCAGAAACCGCAATTCGGAACCAGAAACTCCGTTCTGGCACCCTGCCAGGATGGGGATTTGGAGGAGATCTTCATCACCGACGTCACTCCATCGACCATCCATGACTCCCCCATCCATGTGTGAGTAATTCCCCCGCTGTAGGTGAGGGGATGGTAGGGATTGGATGAGATTGTTCATGTAATTTGATATGAGATTGTTAGGGCATAGTGCCTAGTATCTTTATTTAGTGCCTATGATATTGTTGCAACTTGTTGTGCTTAATGCTTGTCACTTTGGGCCCGAGTGCCATGATTTCAGATCTGAACATGTTATTATTTCTATGATAATACTTGTTGTTTATGGTCTTACCTACAAGTTGTATACACATATTGTTGTCCGGAACCCGAGGCCCCAAAGTGACAGAAATTGGGATAACCGGAGGGGATGGCTATGATGTGAGGATCACATGTGTTCACCGAGTGCTAATGCTTTGCTCCGGTACTTTATTAAAAGGAGTACCTTAATTACCAGTAGTTTTCCTTGAGGCCCTGCTGCAACAGGCTGGTAGGACAAAAGATGTCGTGTAAGTTTCTCCTTGTGAGCACGTACGACTATATACGGAACACATGCCTATGATTGTTTGTACAAGGATGCTTTATCATTATTTATCTGCAATGCCCATGTCTCATTGATTTCATGAATTATCTTATCCATGCAACGCCCGTAATCCATCCCTATGCCTACAATATTTGTTCCTACTGTTTACTACTGTTACTATTACCGCTGCTATTTTACTACTGTTGTTACTGTTTCACTACTGTCACCACCATAAAACTGTTGCCACTGATAAACCACTGCGAGCAAGACTGTTTCCAGGTGCAGCTGAATTGACAACTCATCCGTTAAGGCTTACATATATTCTTTGGCTCCCCTTGTGTTGAATCAATAAATTTTGGTAATACTTCCCTCGAAGACTGTTGCGATCCCCTATACTTGTGGGTCATCAATATGTCAAGAAGATCACTATGAGATTTACTCTGGGCATTACAACAAAATACATAGACCGCCATCCAACTGCATCTATGACTAATAATCCACTTGTGGCGAATTAATCTGAGAACTCCACAAGTATTAAGTTGTGAACAACAGATAATTGCATTAAGCAAAGTGTGTAATGTAAACAAAGCATATGCCCTTGAGCATACGAATGTTGTTTTCTCCCTAGTAGCAACAGCACATCTACAACCTTAGAGGTTTCTGTCACTCCCCCAGATTAAATAGAGGCATGAACCCACTATCGAGCATAAATACCCCCTCTTGGAGTCACTAGCAACTACTCGGCCAAGATAGCTACTAACAACGGAGAGCATGCGAGATCATAAACAACATAGAGATAACATAAGATATATTTCAGTATAGCAACTCAATCATAACACCAATATTCATCGGATCCCAACAAACCAAACATGTAGAATTACATAATGGTGATCTCAATCATGTAGGGCAGCTCATGAGATCTAAACATGAAGCACATGGTGGAGAAGACAACCATCTAGCTACTGCTATGGACCCATAGTCCAAGGTAGACTACTCACTCATCGCTCCGGAGGCAAGCATGGCGATGAAGAAGACCTCCGGTGGCGATTCCCCTCTCTGGCAGGGTGCCGGGAAGAGCTTCTGGACCCTCCCGATCATCGGGTCGACGACGGCGGCAGATCGCGATGTGTTCTGGAAAATTGATCGGGTACTTAGGTTTTTTCCGTCGGGGGGTCTTTATAGGCGAAGGGGCATCGTCAGAGGTGGACCGAGGCGGTGTCACACATAGGGGGCGCGGCCCAGGGCCTGGTCGCGCCGCCCTGGTGTGTGGCCACCTCGGGGCCCCACTCCGTCTCCTCTTCGGATCTCTGGAAGCTTCCGGAAAAATAAGACTTCAGGAACTTGTTTCGTCCAATTCCGAGAATATTTCCTGTGTATCACTTCTGAAATACAAAAACAGCAGAAAACAGGGAACTGGCACTATGGCGACTTGTTAATAGGTTAGTTCTGGAAAATGCATAAAAGTGCCATGAAGTGTAATGAAACAGTAGGCAAATGGTGTAAAAACAAGCATGGAGCATCAAAAATTATAGATACGTTGGAGACGTATCAGCGGCCATGGGGAGAGCTCACCTTCTCCCAGTCGAAGTCCGCACCATGTGCAAAAGAAAGTGCGATAGCACCCTCAGCACCACGCTTCAGAGAAAGCCCTTTAAGCTGGAGGGTGGGGTCTTCAGTTGTATCGAAGGCCTTGGCAAGCTTCTCCAAGTTGTCCTTCGGAACCTCCGCCTTTTTCTTCGGCCACAACCCGACGAACAGCCATGACAGAACGCGGCTAACCAACTCAAAAGTCTCCTGGATAGATATCCAGTTTGCCTTGAGTAGGTTAACCGCGGTCATCAGATGATCATCGCCCGGTTGCAAGGACGACGAGGATACCCCGGTAAATCCTGCACAACAAAAGAAGACAGAGGAGAAAAGGAAAGAAAAGCGTCAGCAAGTACAAACAATGCAACAGGAGTGTAAATAGAAGACAAGGCGAAGTCCTTACCTTCAGCAGCAGCAGACATTGTGCGAAGACGCTCTGCCACAGCTTGCTCTCGCTGAGCATGCTCCTTGTTGGCATCGGCTAAAGCTTTTTCGGCTTTCTTCGCCTTACCAAGCACAGATTTCTGCGACTTCTCAGCGCTTGCTTTAGCAGCAGCCGCAACATCATAAGCCTTTTGTGAAGCACTAAGCTCGGCTTCCAGCGATGCAATTTGAGCATTGACTGTTGCTAGAGCAGCTACAGAAGAAGAAGAAAGGAAGTCAGGTAAACAACAAAGGATAAGTATAGAAGAAAAGTAAAGACTGGATGTCAAGTATACCTTCGGAAGCTTTCACAACCCTTAGGTACTCAGCACATTCAGTGCCCAAGGCGACGAATCTCTTCAATAATACCTGGGAAAAAGGGCGTGTAAAGAACATAAGAGAATACAAAGAGAGCAAGTCAATAGAAGTTACTTACATCACCGGGAGAAATCGTCGATGCATGAGCCTCAAGAGAAACGTCAGTTTCTTTTGACTTCTTCGAGCGTTTGAGGTTTTGAGTCACAGGAATCTTCTTGACAGAAGCCCTGGTAACCCTCGGCGCAACTTCTTGCTCGGCAAGCTCATCAGCAGTCGCAGGTGAAGTCGAAGGAGCAACTGTAGCATCTTTTGGAGGCTCCTCGTCATCTCTACAAGAAGAAAACACAGTTATGAGTAACACGATAGAAAGAAGGCAAGAGCGGTGCAATTGAAGAACTCGAATAAAGCACTTACGATGCCAGGAGGTCGAAGTATTCCATATCTCCTGCAAGAACAGAGGCCTTATCAGCCGCTGCAGAACTCGAAGAAGCAAATTCGTCGACACACTTCCTCTTCTTGTCGACACCAGTATCTTCAGCGAGCACAGGAGGAGGCGATGTCGATGAACTAGTGTCTTCTTCTGATTCTTCGGCATCATCTCCGTCCTAATTTTCTTCGGCCTCGGGGGCTTCAGATACAGAAGAGGCCAGATCAGCCGGAAGAGGCCCTTCCTCTGGAAGAGGAGGGCGCGAAACAAGGAATTGGTGTCCCTGCGCATAAACAAGTCAGCAGAGTACAAAGGCAAAGACAAACACAAATTGAAGTAAACAAAATTCGACAACAAGTGAACACAAAGATACATACCTCAGGTAGAGGGTGCACGGAGTCGAAGTAATCAGCGGTCAAATCAGCAACCGCATGTTCCTTGGTGAGCTTGGTGAGGCTCTTGACTCGCTTGTCGACATCTTTTTTCTCTATCAAATCTTCAGAGACGCGAGCAGGATCCTCCAAGCCAGAGTAGCTCCAAAGCTTGGTCAGGCGGTGCTCCAGGGGTTGAACTCGACGTTGCATAAAGAATGCCATGAGTTGAATACCCGACAAAGCGCCTCCTTTGCCTCCTTTCAGAGCTTGAATGCGAGATAGAAGAGGAAGAACTTGTTCTATTTCCGCATCTGAGGGAAGCGCATCCCACGATGCCAATTTCTTCACTTCCTTGGAGGCATCGAAAGGGGCTAGACCATATTGGTCTTCAGGAGAAGCTTTACGATCTTGGATGTAGAACCATTTGGTTCTCCACCCCTGGACAGACGCGGCAAAAGAAAATTCGAGGTACTGCACCTCAGGGCGCACAGAGATTACGGCTCCGCCCAATTCAGGTTTTTTGGACAGAGCAACATTGGGGCGAAGCCGAAAAATCAACCTCCAGAGAAGAAAGTGGGGCTCAATGCCCAAGAATGACTCACAGAGAGTCACGAAACAGGCAATATGAAGGATGGAGTTAGGTGTGAGCTGGTGAAGCTGCACACCGTAAACAAAGAGAAGCCCACGAAGAAACTCGTGGGCAGGGAGAGAAAAGCCGCGGAGAAGGAAAGCAAGAAACATTACCCGAAAGCCGCTCGGGGGCTGCGGGATCCGCTCAGTTCTGGGGAACTTGATTGAATCCGAGCTGGAGATGAGGCCGTCCGTCCTGGCCTTCTCCAACTCCTTCTTCATGATGGCAGAGCGCACCCAGCTGGTGGCAGAAGATGTCTTGGCCATGGTGTTCTTGGTGGCTAGGTGCTTCACGCGCATCTAACGCGACGCGCTCGGGGGCTATGCACGAGTGGAGGAGGAAGAAGAGATCGGCAATGGAGGCGGCGGAGAGAAAGAGCTGGTAAACAGTAAAATCCCCCACTACCCCCCTTATATACCTTCTAAGAGAAGGATCGTGGGCTGAGACGTGGCGCAAAGAGTGGAAACGGCAGCCCACTAACGGTCAAAAATTGCGAAAATTACAGTGCTGCCCATGAAACGGTTCGCACTCATACAGAGTGACGTACTCATTGATGTCATAAAGAAGATGATATAAGAAAGGTAAAAAACAAGAGGGATGGCGCCGACAAGTGCAAAATCTATAGACAAGACTATACACGAAGGACTTTCGATTATAGCCTTGGGGGCTACTACTTTCAAGAATGTTGAATGCAACTTCTAACTGGAGTGGTGGACGCGTATTCGACGACAGGTTATCATTAAAATATTTCGAGTTGAAGTATGATGGACTATATTATATTTGAGCCTATACTCGAAAAACTATTTTTCGACTATAGCCTCGGGGGCTACTCCCATCGGGAGCGCTGAGCGCGCACCCGACGATATTTCTTGGCAAGCATTGGCACATGTGAAGTGGAGGAGTGTTACTCCCATCGGGAGCGAGTTTTATGGTTGTTTAAACCCGAATATTTTCAGTCAAAATTTGACTGCGACATGAGATTCACGAGTTGCGTTATCGCAACGAAACTCGGATGCCGTGACTTGTCATGAAGGTAAGACCCCGGGATTCGTCCTGTGTGGCCTAGTATACGCACATGGATGCGCTCTGCTGGTATGTATCCGTGTCTACGACGCGAAGAAAATCCTGGTGGACGCACTGGGTACCCTAAAAATCACTGGGATTCATTCTTTGTAAGTCCTAAATGCGGCAAAAGAGTGGGTTTGACCGGTATCCCGAATTCAAGTCCAAGTGGATTGAATTTAAAGTAGGTGACAAGTATCTGTTCCGGCAGTTAACTGACCTCTTGATCCGTCAGAGTTGTCAGGCTTGTTCATCAAAACCCCTTGCGAAAAATTATCATGAAAATAAGTCGAAAGACCAAGTCGAAGATTTGAAGATATAAAGAAGTCAAAGAATTGATCAAGTCGAGGATTTAAAGATTAGAGATTCAACCCGAATCTGCAATTCTGGTAGAATCTCAGGGGCTACTGACAAGGGTATAGCTAATAGAGCCCGTTAGTTGTGTACCCCTGAGGCCCGTTAAGCTAGGCCCAATTATAATAATAGTCGAGATACGAGTTCTTACCGTATGTCGATATTGTAATCTGTATCGGACCCTACCCAATCCTCGAGACCTGGCCACCTATATATAGGGGCCAGGAGGGGACGGTGTAGGCCAGATTGAAAGCAAGCCAGGTTGAACACCCAAGTTTACTTTCGATACATACTTATTTCGACTAACTTTACCTTCGAGTTCATCCGACGCCCTCTTCCCCCGATCCTAAGTCCTTCATCTAGGGCATTTGTCGAGTTAACCCTCGTCAACACCAAAGTTGAAAATGCAATGGTTTGTCTGTGACGAGGGTTAAATATATTACCATGTATGCAGGTATGCTTGAGCTGCCACTAATGCTGCTTCAGGAGTTTTTGGTATAATATTCCCTTGCTCGTCGATCGATAGGAAGGACGAGTCGAGGTTTTTCGAGATACTTTGCCTTTCTAAGTACTCGAGATTTTCATATCTTGATCCATGTCGACGATGCCTTCTGTTTGTGTACGACACGTCACTATGCGCTCTGCGAGCAGCGTCGCTTGCTGCAATGGCTGAATCCTTCCTTTTTTGTATTTCAATCCTCTCCTTTGCTAATTGCTTCGCCTGCTGCCTTAGGGCGTAATGGTATCCCAAAAGCATGTTTTGGCTAGAATTTGTTGGTATTGGCGTGCCGTGCTCCACGGCTATTTTGATTGTTCTCCACTCATCGGCTGATAGTCGAACTTTCTCCCTTATTGCGAGGGAGTCAGCAGTTTCTCCTTCTGCTAAGTGATTTGCCCCTCTGTTTATGTTTGCTGGATTAAGCACTGGGTTGTTGTTGTCGTCGAGTTCTTCTGAATTATCTCCTGTGATGGCTAGTATCTGGTATCGATTGTCGAGTTTGCTGTTGTGACTTGAGAAGATCGAACTGTCATCTTCAGAAAGTTCTAGTCCCGTCTTCCAGGTGTCTGTTAATTGATCTGAGGTGTCATCGTGGCAGATCATGAGATCTTCAAGTTGTACTTCTAAGTTAAAATTCTCCATGGTTTCGTCGCCTCCTGCGATTTTTCCTTCTTCTGCTTCTGTCAAGCTGACCGGCGAGTTTACCTCGCTGGAAGAGCCTTCTGATGATTCCGACATTGCTACTGTCTCGGGTTCACTTGCCGACGGACCCGTTTTCGTCGGATCTCAAAGGCGAATCGAACCTAGTGATCCGACGCGAAAGTTTAAACTTTCGATCGTTAACTCCATATCTTGATCCATGCTCTCGAACACTTGCGAGAAACTTGACTGGTGAGGTTGAAAATCGACGGTTCCGAAGGGTATCTGAATTTCATCGACTTGCAGATTGTTGTTGGCTAAAAACGAAAAAGCCGTCGAATTCATGATTCCAACGCCCAGAGTCCCCACGGTCGGCGCCAATTGACGAGGGTTAAACTCGACAAATGTCCTAGATGAAGGACTTAGGATCGGGAAGATAGGGCGTCAGATGAACTCGAAGGTAAACTCAGTCAAACAAGGTGGCTATGAAAGTAAACGTGGGTGTAGAACCTGGCTTGCTTTCAATCTGTCCCACACCGTCCCCTCCTGGCCCCTATATATAGGTGGCCAGGTCTCGAGGATCGGGTGGGATCCGACACAGATTACAATATCGACATACGACATGAACTCGTATTTCGACTAGTATTACAATTTGGCCTAGCTTAACGGGCCTTAGGGGTACTCAACCGACGGACTCTATTATCTATACCCTTGTCAGTCCGTGTATTGCTAATGCATTCCCTAATTCTGAATATAACTGGGAACCCTAGCGCTCGGGTTGGGCTAGGAAAGAAATTGTTCGAGGCTTTATGAGGTGTTTTTTTTCTACATTATCGGTTTGAGCAAGCACTACCTTACCTTTTCTATCTTTAAGTCAACACGTACGAACCTGTAGAGCATATATAGATAACGACAAACTCCAAGAATTACGTGATCACCTAAGGATTGCAGCTACAGTACGTACTACAGAATCGCGTCGGAGATAGGAGCGAAACATCCACACCGGAAAACGTTTCGCTAGCCACCAGTGGCATTCTACTGGTAATTATTTCAAACGACATGTCCAAATAAGAAAATGTTTGGCTGATAAAGAGAAAAGCTGCGGGAAGCACCCCGCAGGTGCTTTCCCTAGATTGCCTATTCTGCTGAGGTGCTTCGCCGAAGCCTACCGCGCAGCTACGCTGTTTGTTTCGTTTCTCTGGCTTTTTCTACTGGAAAGTTCCCAAAAGCCCAAACAAACACCCCCTAAAACTTATCATGCTACCTACAAGGTGATCAAGCTCGGAGCAAGCTCGCTGGGCTTTGTTGACCTCTCCTCGGGTATTCTTCTTGTTTGCGATGTCTTCAGCGAGTGTCCTTTCATCAAGTACATTCCCTTGCCCGCATCAAGGGTTAGCAACATGGACGAGGATGGCGACCCTTACATTGCCCCGGAATACTGTTGTGATGTCTCTGCCTGCAACAACTTGATCAAGTTCGTGGAGGTAGAATTTGACGACCGTGATCGCAGAAGCTTGGGCAATCAAGGTTGGAAAGCCACCACATGGAATAGAGACATATCTTGGGATGATTGGCGCGTGCGCTCATCAGTTAATGTGGCTAACATCTCAGTTGATCCAAGTTATTCTAATTTACTGCCCGAGCTATGGAATGACAAGACCAAAGAACCTGAACTGAAGAAACTTGTTTTCTATACCCCCACGCTGAGCAAGGATGACGACGATTTCCTTTACGTGATGTCTAAGTTGAATTGTGAAGACGCCAAGGCCTGGGTCATCAGTGTTGACATGAAACATGTGGCTGTGGAAGCAATAGCACCGTATACTACCAAAGGGATCTCTCTTGGTGCATGGCACTGTCCATGCGCCTTCCCCAAATACCTAGAGCTGACCCCATGTGATTCTCCCTTTTTTATCCCCATGTGAAGTTATAATATTATGTGCCATCTTGTGAAGTTATAATGTTATATGGATTTTCCCCGATGTTTTTGTATGTAATTTGTTTGTCCAATATTTGCAGAGGATGATGTGATCCAGAACTTTAAGAGGTAATTCATATGTTGCTATCTTTAACTGTTCGAGTATTTTTGCTTTATATGTCATCTTGCTATTTTGTCTGCTGCTGCTGCCGCTGCTACTTCTGCTGCAATTTTTTTGTGCCAGGATTAGTGCAGCAGACTGTGTTCTGCAATTGATGTTGACTCAAGACTGGTTCATGGAACTTGGTAATTGAAAATGACAATTTTAAATATTTATATATACTGGTCTTTCATTTTCTTTGGTTCTAGTATACATCTGCAAGTATAGATGTGCAACCAACACAAGTGAATTCTTAGAGTTTTGGTCGAGAATAAGCGTGTATAGATATATCCATATTAGCGACAACCGACAAGTATGGAATAGTATGGATCGGAGGGCCACTATCTGCAAATGTCTTCTCAATTTAATCTGCAGCATTACTTTAATTGCTTGTTCTAGTCATGTAAATCATTTAAATTTTCATGTAGTTTCATCCATTTTTTGTGTTATGTAACATTCCCAGTGACAATGTTATGCAAGTAAAGTCTTTCGAATTGACTGTCATGACAAAAAGATTCACATCTTTATGGTCCATTTGTAGACAAATGCTTGGAATCTGATGTGGCAACTTACGATGAGTGCAGATCTTTACTTCACTCTCGGGCAGTATCATCTCTGCTCTTAGATATCCAAGAAGTAAGTTATATTCGCGTGGCCCATGGAATTGGTCCATGGTTTCATGTTATGAGTGCGTCATATTCTTTTTCTCGTCATATACTTCCTTCTTTTTCGTTTATTCAAAGTATGCATGCATCATTGCTTCACAAGCTTGAAATTCTGTATTCCTTCATCAAATTATGCAGAAAGCCGTCCATAACGAGTGCAATTATTATATTCCGATTGTGCCATTCACTGATTCCAAATATGAAGTCACCTGAATTCTTAAAAAAAATCTTGTTGCAGGTGGTAAAAGATGCATCTGATTATGGTGAAGGCGAAACCACCTCAAAAGCTGCAGATGTTTGCTCACGGTATGTGCATGAGGAAACATTTTTCAAATGCACTCGTTGTAGAATCGACTTGGCCTCTTATATCTGACTATACTTTCTGTTCTTCCCTAGAGCCTTAGAAGATTTTGACGTGCAACTGAAGTCACTGAGTGACCCATTGTCATGTCCCGAAGCACTGAGGAGCAGCATAAGTATTGCGCTTGGAGCATTAGACAGGTTAGAAAATGAAAAGACCTTTTTCTTCTTTATTATTATCAAGAGAAAACATTTACTCATAGTACATTTTCCCATCTTTTCAGTTTCCTGTGCACGGTGCCGCCAACCGTGAGGGTGCTCGCAGATGCCTGCCACCAGGAAAGACGGAGAGCTAAATCTGAACTTCATCAGAAGCCAGGTCAGATGAAGCCAGGCAATACCACGGACATGTCTTACGATTAGGTGTATGGGAGAAGCAACCAAAATAACTATCAAGGGAATAAGAACCAGTCGTTACGGGGCCATGTTGAAAGGACGGTGGTTCCACATTGCCGCCGACTCAGACAGTCAAAAGGCCTTTCGTATGTGCTGATGATATTTTGGCTCCTCTTGGCTTACGTACTGACGCCGATTGTTCTGAAAGTGCTAGGGCATCACCCTGTGCAGTAGAGTCGCTATCTTTGTAGTTTCTTTGATTTCTGTGGACGATAGAGGTCGCCCGTGCTCTGAACTTTAGGCCTGTCCTTCACATCTGATGAGCAAGATAGCATATGGTGATGCTTGCCTTTCAGAGCTCCCAAATGCAAGGATTAATTATTAGTAAGGAGTAACTATATCTGGGCAGTTTCATGGACTTGGTGGCAAGACTCTGCTCATCTGATGCTGGAACCGGGGTGAGATGCGAAGACTTTGGATGGATCGCTTCCTGTTCTTCGACTGCTGGATCAGTCTATGCTGGCAGAGCTACTGTCGCCTATCTGCAAGAGCACCCTGAAGAAGATGCTGCCATCCACGTCGTAACCTGAAGGATGGTCGTCCGATATCAGCAGTTGTTGGTTTGGTTTTGCAGTCAGGAGTCTCTTGTTTTAGTTGTATGTCTGTAGGTTGCAAAAAACTACTGTAGTTGCGTTGGTGTTTTTTTGTGGTACTGTTTCTAGCTGGCAGGCCGAGGGCCGTTGGTTTCGTTTTGTTTAGTTGCAATACAAAGTTTGCGTGGAAGGCTACAGATTCTTTGGAAATCTGGTGCTTCTTACTTTTGGGCTGGTCTGAAAGCAATGAAGTATTTCTTTCACTACTGATCATTTCTAATTAAAGATATATCATAGATACGATTTTTGGGAGGATAAGTGGATTAAAAATTCCACACTACGGGAATTATATCATGCTTTGTACAATATTGTACGTCACAAGAGTGATACTATTGCTATAGTAACAGCTACCTTGCCGTCGAATGTAACATATAGAAGAGATTTAGTTGAATCCGGATTAATTGCATGGAATGCCTTATTACATTGTTTGGCCTTAGTGCAATTAATACCAGGAACTAATGAATTTCGATGGAATCTACATGCCAACGAAAATTTATCCGTGGATTTCATGTGCAAAGCTCTTATCTTGCTTGAATTACCAGTCGATAGCAATAAGATGATTTGGAAGATGAAGATACCATTAAAGATTTTTTTTTTGAATGGTATCTTTGTTGAGGTGTGATTCTTACCAAAGATAATCTTGTTAAATAGAATTGGCATGAGAGTAGAAAGTGTGTTTTATGTCATGAAGATGAGACTAGCAAATACCTTTTCTTCCAATACTGTTTTGCTAGATGTGCACAGTCAATCATCTAAGTAGCTTTCAATCTATATCCCTCTTGTAGTGTTGCCAATGTTTTTGATAATAGGCTACATGGTATTGATAACAACTTTAGAATGTTTATTAGGGTGGGAGCGCTTGTTGCTATATGGTCGCTTGGATATGTAGAAAAAAATGTTTAATGATAAAAATTCCTCTCCCTCATTTACCGGTGCACTGATACTCTCCATTTATGGTTATCTCTACAGCGGATGGAGCATCACGATTTATTTACAGAGGTCTTCACGATTGGAAGTTGCGACGAGGGATATTTTTCCCAACATGAGTGACAGCATAATCTTCGCACGGGGTCATCTAAAACTTAAGCGACTTATAATTGCTCTGATTGATATGCATTTCGTCTGTCTTTTTGTGTACCTTGAATGGCTATGTACATCCTAATTATGTAGAAGCAGGATGTAATATTTAAAATTTTTAAGTAATAAAGCATCTCTTATCGAAAAAATAGTAATTTGAATACATGTTTGATCATGGCAGCGAAACGGTTTTGTTAACGGAACAGGGTTAATAATTTCATCTTTAATACAGTACTGTGGATAAGAAGATTTCAGCTACCGTTTCGCCAAATACTTCAAGCGGAGATAGTTTCGGATATACTTCCAGGAGCTACTTCAGTTATTTTTTATAATTAGTAAGAATATTTCTCGTTATATCTCAAACCCTCCGTTAAGAGAGTCAAACCATGCAGGTCAAGTCTCTTAAAAAAACAATATGCAGGTCAGGGTATAGAACTGCAGGGCCCCCTAAAAGTAATCGATTCAAATTGAAGGCTTATAAATCAACCTATTTCTTATAGTTATAGTGAGTGATTTGTTATCAAATTAGAAACACCCGCGACCCCTAATCCTAAACTGCTCTCGTGCGGGCGCCGCCGCTCTCCCTGCTCGAGGCCGCCCCCGCCTTCCCCTCCCCTCCACCGCCGCCGGTGAAGACGCCTGGGCAAAGCCTGGGCGGCCGGTGGCGGTGGTTTCCTTCTCAATCCACGGTGGTCCCATGGAGGTGGCGGAGCTTTGTTGGATCGCTGGTGGTGTGGGCTTGAGATCTAGTAGGGATCCAAGAGACGCCATCGGGATGGTGGAGGCGGCGTCGCGTCGGAATAAGGGTGCTGGAGCTCGATCCCCATCTCGGCAAGGCCACTTGTGGCGGCGCCGGCGAGCGGTGATGCGGGCAGAATAACCACCCAGTTGGGAACCCCAAGAGGAAGGTATAATGAGCATAGTAGCAAGTCTTTCCCTCAATAAGAAACCGAGGTTTATCGAACCAGTAGGAAAAAGGCAAATTTCAGAAGGTGATGCCTGCTATCTTCGCGACAGCTCCGAACAATTTATAAGGCGCCTCGTCCAGGGCTTTGCTTTGCACCAGCAACAACGTGGAACCTGCACACAACACAACCAAGAACTTTGCTCCCAACTTACGATAATGTTGTCAATCTCACCGGTTTGCTGTAAACAAAGGATTGAGCGTATCGAGTGGAAAACAATAGTAGTATGCGAGAAAGTAAACAGTGCAAGTAAAAGTATACATTAATAGCAATGTAAAGGAAATTGGACCGGGGTCCACAGTTCACTAGTGGTGTCTCTCCATAAGATAAATAACACATGCTGGGTAAACAAATTACAGTTGGGCAATTGATAGAATAAAGATAACGTGCATATGTCACGAGGATCACTATAAGATTTACTCTGGGCATTACAACAAAATACATAGACCGCCGTCCAACTGCATCTATGACTAATAATCCACTCGCGGGGAATCATTCGAGGACCCCTTGAGTATTAAGTTGTGAACAACAGATAATTGCATTAAGCAAAGTGTGTAATGTAAACAAAGCAAATGTCTTTGGACACACGAATGTTGTTTTCTCCCTAGTGGCAACAGCACATCTACAACCTTAGAGGTTTCTGTCACTCCCCCAGATTAAATAGAGGCATGAACCCAACTATCGAGCATTACCCCATCTTGGAGTCACTAGTATCTACTTGGCCAAGATAGCTACTAACAACGGAGAGCATGCAAGATCATAAACAACATAGAGATAACATAAGATAATATTCAGCACATCAACTTAACATAACACCAATATTCATCGGATCCCAACAAACACAACATGTAGAATTACATAAAGGTAGTCTCGATCATGTAGGGCAGCTCACGAGATCTAAACATGAAGCACATGGTGGAGAAGACAACCAACTAGCTACTGCTATGGACCCATAGTCCAAGGTATACTACTCACTCATCACGCCAGAGGCAAGCATGGCGATGAAGAAGACCTCCGGTGGTGATTCCCCTCTCCGGCAGGGTGCCGGGAAGAGCTTCTAGACCCTCCGATCTCGGGTCGATGACGGCGGCGGATCGCGATGTGTTTCTGGAAAATTGATCGGGTCATTAGGTTTTTCCCGTCGGGGGGTCTTTATAGGCGAAGGGGCAGCGTTAGAGGTGGACCAGGGCGGCCTCACCACCAGGGGGCGCGGGCCAGGGGCTGGCCGCGCCGCCCTATGGTTTGGCCGGCACGTGGCCTCCCTTCGTCTTCTCTTCGGACTTCTGGAAGCTTCGTTAAATAATAGAAGGTTCGGCTTTTGTTTCATCCAATTCCGAGAATATTTCCTGTGTAACTTTTCTGAAACACAAAAACAGCAGAAAACAGGGAACTGACACTGTGGCATCTTGTTAATAGGTTAGTTTCGGAAAATGCATAAAAATGACACGAAGTGTAACAAAACACTAAGCAAATGGTGTAAGAACAAGCATGGAGCATAAAAAATTATAGATACGTTTGAGACGTATCAAGCATCCCCAAGCTTAACTCCTGCTCGTCCTTGAGTAGGTAAGTGATAACAAAGAAATAATTTTTAATGTGACATGCACCAACACAATCTTGATCATCTATGTAAGAATTGAGTGCTGGGATCAAAAGAACTTAAAACATGGTCATGAAAGATATAATCTTGATAGAAGAAACTTAGCAACCATGTTATAACATGAAAAAGAACACAAACGAAAGATCATGAAAAATGAAACAATGAAAGTCAAACGTGTGTTCAAATCATATGGAAAAACATAACAAATGGTTTTCAGCTTGTCCTTCATGGAATAGCAAAACATATATGCATAGGACACCTTCAAGTTTAAGAGGGCGACTAGATACAAATAACTTAAGAACAAGTGAAACCAAAATCATGAATCAATCAATGATAAACTTTGGGACTATGCACATTAAACTAAGAATGACAACTATGCTTTCTTAGACGATGCATAAATATAGAAGGTGGTGACTCAACAAAAAAAAGTAAAAGAAAGGCCCTTCACAGAGGGAAGCAGTGATTGCAAGTTTTATAAACCTTCAAAAATTATGGTACTTACTAGCTTTGAGCTCTCATTGCCCCCATAATAGGCATCTTGAATGGTTAGAGTTAATGCGAGTATAATTATGAAGCATATGCTTGACAAATCATAAGTTGAAAACCTCGTGTCCCGTGAAGTACGAATACCCAAACCTCATGCTACTCGACTTAGAGTCCCAAGCAAGCTCTTGTCATTGTAAATATATGCGTATCATCGAGAACCGCCAACGGGGTACCTCCTGCCCGATGACATGGAACAAGCCCACATCAAAATGACAAGACAAACAGACAATGAACACCTCAACATCTCTTTTATTTACCATTGGTATAGCTTTTTATTTTGAGATGCGTCGTCGAACGTCCACTATGGGCATGCTGTAAATTTCCACCATGAATTATGCATGGCTTAGATTAGCGGCCTAGGCATTTCTCTAACACATATAAAAACTCCATGATCCCGCAAGATTCCCAACTTGTTTCACATCGCGAGTATCCATAAACAAAAGATCACGATATCAACTCAAATAAGAAGTGCAATGTTGAAAACTTACCCCATAACGACATGGTTTGGCTAATTTCCAACTTACAACTTGCAAGCATAACAACTCAACATAAGAGAGCCACAATATCAAAATTTTAAGAACGAGAAAAGTAAAGTGTGCCATCAGGTTCGTGAGAGCTTTACTGACCCATTTTTGCATAACACCAAAAAGAGTTTAATTTGAAGGATAGATAAAAGCAAGTCAAATATACTTTGAAATAGCAAATTGCTAATAGGTATGTATGGTGGACACATTGGCAAACTTGGTTTTTAGGAGTTGGATGCACGAGTAGAGCTCATACTCAGTATAAAACGAGGGCTAGCAAAAGACTGTGAGCGACCAACTAAGAGAGCAATAACGGCCATAATCATGCAAAGCGACAAAGCAACATTAAGAGAAGCATAAGATGGGATCAAAAGTCATAAACTAAATGATCATAGAGGCTTATGGAGACTTTGTATGAGTCAAACATGTGTAAGAATGCACCAAGTCAACCCAAATAAAGCATCAAGGAGAAAACCAAATTAATGCTTCCAAATAATAAAAACAACGCATGATTTTTTTCAAAGGCTCATTAAGCAATCTCAGTTATTTGAGACAAGTCATGCTACAGCAAAACTACTAAGCATACTATCAAAACGACATCAAGCACGACATGCAAAAGCCTAAGCCGCAGTCTAAACAAGCTCCTTTTTGTACCACTTTTTTGCATGAAACTTTTTCTCTTTTCCAACACCATTCGAACCTTTTTGAAATAACCTTTTTTTAGGAATACCAACATAGACCAGAGGTCAAAATACACCTTGATGCAAATATATAAGAAGATCTGAACAAAATTCAAGGCGAAAAATGAAAACTAAACGCAGTAGCAGAAAAAGAGAACACTCGTTAAACGATAAGAGTGAAAAACAGAGTGTTCTTGGCAAATGAAAAGCAAAGCATCTTCTCCAAAGGAAATTTGTTGGGGTCCAACCATTTATTGCAGCAAACAAAACTAAACAAAACTGAAAACTAAAGTAAAGATGCTCCAAGAAAAACGTATAGTGCATAAAGCAATAAAAATATAGTGTGTTGAAAGGTGACCTGATTTTTGCCGATGAAGAAGGGGTGCCTCGGGGGCACCCCCAAGCTTTGACGCTTGTACCTCTTGGATATTTTTTGGGGTGCGTGGACATCCCCAATCTTGAGCTTTTGTCCATTCTTCAACTCATCTCATCATTCTCCAATCCCTACACTTGAAAACTTCCTTCATACAAAACTCAACACAATTCTATTAGCAACATTAGTGTAAGCATAATAATGAATCAACCCCTTTTTTGGTTCATATTTCAACTAAAAACCACCACATATAAAGCATATACTACTTTAGAAACTTCTCCAAAAGTTCCATGATCAAAATAACTCAAAAGAAAGCGATCGAGAGGCAAATACAAATAGTGGCAGAAATCTGTCAAAACAGAACAGCTCACAAAGGTCGATTTTTCCGAGGGTTTTGTGCTGCTCAAATCAAAAAGTGTAAAAATAATGAAAGTTTGGAAATAACCTGGGCCATATGCACGAGAAATCGCAGGTCAAAAAGATATTCTGAGAATTTTCACGAATTTTTACGGTGCAGCACCGAAATCTGTTTTCAGGACAGCAACATCCCCAAATCTTACCTCACTCAAATTAGAGGCTTCTCTTGGCACAACTACGAAATATAAATGATAAGAAGAGGTCATTACAGTAGTAATTACTTCCAAGACTCAAATAAAATAAAAAGAACTGAAAGTAAAATAATGAGTTATCTCCCAAGAGTGCTTTTCTTTAATGCCTTTGAGCTAGGCGCAGAAAGTGCGAATCAAGTAATATCAAGCGATGAAGCATCAAGTTCATAATTTGCTCTAAGAATAGAGTCAAAAAGTAATTTATTTCTCTTCCTAGGGAAGTGTTCCATACCTTTCTTGAGTGGGAATTGATATTTGATGGTGCCTTCCCTCATATCAATGATGGCACCTACAGTTCGAAGAAAGGATCTTCCCAAAATAATAGGACATGAAGCATTGCATTCAACATCCATGACAAGAAAATCAATGGGAACAAGGTTATTGTTAACCATAATAAGAACATCATTAATCCTTCCCAAAGGTTTCTTCTTAGCAAAATCAGCAATAGGAACATCATAATAATAGTTTTCAAGCGGTGGTAAATCAAGCATGTCATAAATCTTTCTAGGCATAATAGAAATACTAGCACCTAGATCACATAAAGCATGGCAATCAAAACCATTAACATGCATATCAATGATGGGTTCCCAACCATCTTCTAACTTCTTGGGAATAGAAGCTTTTTGCTTCAACTTTTCATCCCTAATTTTTATGAGAGCATTTGTAATATGCTTAGTAAAAGCAACATTTATAGAACTAGCATTGGGACTCAAAGAAAGCTTTTGCAAGAAGAAAATAACTTCAGATATATTGCAGCCATCAACATCAAAATCATTAAAAGAAATAGAGTTATCATCTCCTACACTCCGAAAAATTTCAGCACTCTTTTGAGAAAAAGTTTTTGCAGTTTTGGGCTTTTTAGTACAAGGAGTGGGATTTTTCTCTACACCAATCAAAGTAAGAGGATTGCTAGCATTTGGAACAACATCATTAGAGGTAGTAATGGTACATACCTTCATCTTTCTAGCCATCTCATCTTCTCTTTCCCACCTGGCTTGCAATTCTGCTAACATCCTAACATTTTCATCAATTCTAACTTGGATAGCATTAGCAGTGGCAAAAGTATTGTTATCCTTCACATCATTAGGCAACACTTTTAATTTCAGAATTTCAACATCATGAGCAAGGCTATCAACTTTAGAAGCAAGAATATCAATTTTGCCTAACTTTTCCTCAACAGACTTGTTAAAAGCAGTTTGCTTACCGATGAAGTCCTTGAGCATTACCTCAAGCTCAGAGGGCGTGGCCCTAGTGTTGTTGGATGAATTACCATAAGAGTTACCATAACCATTACCATTGGTAGAAGGATACGGGCTATAATTGTTACTAGCAAAATTGTTCCTATAAGCATTGTTGTTAAAATTATTATTTCTAATAAAGTTTACATCAACATGCTCTTCTTGAGCAACCAAAGAGGACAAAGGAACATTATTAGGATCAACATGAGTTCTATCATTAGAAAGCATAAGCATTATAGTATCAATCTTATCACTCAAGGAAGAGGTTTCCTCAACAGAATTTACCTTCTTACCTCGTGGAGCTCTCTCAGTGTGCCATTCAGAATAATTTACCATCATATTGTCGAGAAGCTTGGTTGCGGCGCCCAAGGTAAGGGACATAAAAGTGCCTCCAGCAGCTGAATCCAATAGGTTTCTTGAAGAAAAATTCAGTCCTGCATAAAAAGTTTGGATAATCATCCAAGTAGTCAGTCCATGAGTAGGGCAATTCTTTATTATACATTTCATTCTTTCCCAAGCCTGAGAAACATGTTCATTATCAAACTGGCTAAACTTCATAATATCACTACGCAAAGCTAAAATCTTAGCAGGAGGATAGTATTTTCCAATAAAAGCATCCTTACACTTAGCCCACGAATCAATACTATTTTTAGGCAAAGATAGCAACCAATCCTTAGCTTTTCCTCTCAAAGAAAAAGGAAACAACTTAAGCTTAATAATATCACCTTCTACATCCTTATATTTCAGCATCTCACATAGCTCAACAAAATTGTTGAGATGAGCTGCAGCATCATCAGTACTAGCACCAGAAAATTGCTCTTTTATAACAAGGTTCAATAAAGCAGGCTTAATCTCATAAAAATTTGCAGCAGGAGCAGGTGGCGCAATAGGAGTGCAAATAAAATCACTATTATTAGTGCTAGTAAAATCACACAACTTGGTGTTCTCATGAGTACCCATTCTAGCAAAGCTAAAAGCAGACAAGTAAAAATAATAACTAATAGGGAACTAATTTTTTTGCATTTTTGATAAAACGATGCAAGCAAAAATAAAGTAAAGCAAAACAAAAACAAAGTAAAGGATGTGCGTGCGAAACTCCCCTTGCAGAAGTCTTATTTTTTCCCGGCAACGGCGCCAGAAAAATAGCTTGATGCGGGCAGAATAACCACCCAGTTGGGAACCCCAAGAGGAAGGTATGATGAGCACAGTAGCAAGTCTTTCCCTTAATAAGAAACTGAGGTTTATCGAACCAGTAGGAAAAAGGAAAACTTCAGAAGGTGATGCCTGCTAGCTTAGCGACAGCTCCGGACAATTTATAAGGCGCCTCATCCAGGGCTTTGCTTTGCACCAGCAACAACGTGGAACCTGCACACAACACAACCAAGAACTTTGCTCCCAACTTACGATAAGGTTGTCAATCTCACCGGTTTGCTGTAAACAAAGGATTGAGCGTATCGAGTGGAAAACAATAGTAGTATGCGAGAAAGTAAACAATGCGAGTAAAAGTAAACAGTAATAGCAATGTAAAGAAAATTGGACCGGGGTCCATAGTTCACTAGTGGTGTCTCTCCATAAGATAAATAACAACATGCTGGGTAAACAAATTACAGTTGGGCAATTGGTAGAATAAATATAACGTGCATATGTCACGAGGATCACTATGAGATTTACTCTAGGCATTACAACAAAATACATAGACCGTCATCCAACTGCATCTATGACTAATAATCCACTCGCGGGGAATCATCCGAGGACCCCTTGAGTATTAAGTTGCGAACAACAGATAATTGCATTAAGCAAAGTGTGTAATGTAAACAAAGCAAATGTCCTTGGACACAAGAATGTTGTTTTCTCCCTAGTGGCAACAACATATCTACAACCTTAGAGGTTTCTGTCACTCCCCCAGATTAAATAGAGGCATGAACCCAACTATCGAGCATAAATACCCCCTCTTGCAGTCACTAGTATCTACTTGGCCAAGATAGCTACTAACAACGGAGAGCATGCAAGATCATAAACAACATAGAGATAACATAAGATAATATTCAGCACATCAACTTAACATAACACCAATATTCATCAGATCCCAACAAACACAACATGTAGAATTACATAAAGGTAGTCTTGATCATGTAGGGCAGCTCACGAGATCTAAACATGAAGCACATGGTGGAGAAGACAACCAACTAGCTACTGCTATGGACCCATAGTCCAAGGTAGACTACTCACTCATCACGCCGGAGGCAAGCATGGCGATGAAGAAGACCTCCGGTGGCGATTCCCCTCTCCGGCAGGGTGCCGGGAAGAGCTTCTGGACCCTTCCGATCTCGGGTCGATGACGGCGGCGAATCACGATGTGTTTCTGGAAAATTGATCGGGTCTTTAGGTTTTTCCCATCGGGGGGTCTTTATAGGCAAGGGATTTCTATTTTCGTGAACTCGGGTCCTTAGTTGTGCTCAGTTTTCCCTAGCCGCTTAACTTTTCCTCAGTTTTCTCCTCCCTCTAGTTTGAAACCCCTCGCAGACGCTCGGACGGGAGGGTTGCCGTCTGGTCAGAGGCCTTGACCGTTACCGGTGATGGCTAGGGAGCTGCGGTGGTTGTGAATTGACCGTTGCTTTTGAATGGTGCTGACGGGTAGGATCAGGAGACACGTTGGAGCAGCCATCCATCTATCACTGATGTGTGGGCCATTTTATTTCCTGATTGTATACGCGGTGCTGCCAATGACAAATGGGGCCGCTCTATAGGGCTGGTGCAGCCAATGACCAGTGGGGTCGTGTATTTTTTAGGAAAAGACATATATTGCCGCTCTGTGGGGCTGCCGCAGCCAATGACCAGTGGGGTCATCTATTTATTTAGAGAAAATCATATATTGCTGCTCTGTGGGGCCTTCGCAGCCAATGACCGCTGGGGTCGTCTATTTATTTAGAGAAAATCATAAAGAGCCACTCCGTGGGGCCGCCTCAGCCAATGACCACTGGGGTCGCCCTTAGTGAAAAGGCATATATCCCTGCTTTTAGTTAGAGAGAAGCAACAAGTTCGCTAATTAATTTTTCTTAAGCTAGACCCAGTAGGTGACTATTTTCGCAGCTTAATCTAAAGTGAATCTTATGCTAAATATGGCTAGAACCTAGTGTTGTGTATCTCATTAGTCATCGGAGAACCGCTGGCAGCTCGTTCCCTACCCTCGGACGGAGCAGCCATCGCCGGCGCCTCGTCACGCCGCCGGCTCTGTCCCCCGGCGGCGTCGGACGGACTGCAGCGCTGCACGTCAACCACGGCTCCAGCACTTGTTTCGTCCGCACACATTGTACCCACCGTAGGAACATCCACCGCAAGCAAATTTGCCACCCACGACGACCGGGATTTGTTCCACGCACCAATTGGTAGTATAGCTTGGTAAGACCTCCGCTTCTGCCTCCCCCGCCCCCCTAATCGATTCGGTTCCCGTAATTTATTGGAGTTTGCAGGTGCAAAATAGTCCTCAATGTCTGGTCGTAGCGGGTACACCGGCGAGGGTGGGGATTCGATCATGTCGTGGCCACGTTCTACTTCTCCTACCTCATCGGAAGTGCAGGTATCTAGCTTCTGCTCTCTGTACTACCGTTGAATTTGAAGTGCCGCCATGGCCTGTTGGAGTGATTTTAGTTGTTCTTTTTTCCATTATTGTTACAGTTTGCCAGGCAAGCCGATGATCCATGGTACATTGCATACCAAGATGAATCAACCCAGTGGTGTAGCCAGAGGATGGATTTGGAGGAGAAGGTGGCCAATTTAGGTGATGAATTGGCCCGTAAAAACCTGATGATATTCGAGCTGAAGCGTACTGTGGAGGAAGAAAAGAAGAATTCAGAGCTTATTCGCAAGGACAAGTTGATACTTGAGACAGATCTTGCCATATTTGATCAAGTGGTAGAAAATCTAGAACATGAACTTCAAGTGATGGGAGAGGAGAAAAGTAGATTCATCTGGGCAGTTTTATTAGGTGTCATCCCTGTCCTAGCAGTTATGTGGTTGTGGTAGATGATTTAGATAGTATAGAATTGTTATTCAGTAGATGGCTCTAACCACTGTATTTTGGTGTGGCTCTAACCACTATATTTTGGCGTACAATTTCCTAGTTGTGCTAAGTAATCTGCACGATAATTTTAGCATGCATGAACATCTTATAAAAGTGAAGGGATCCCAAAAGTGAAAGCATGTACCAGCCTCTCGGATCAAATACATATCAATCTTCCCAATCAAGTTGGGATAGAATTCAAATCATACATACGGATGTACATGGACACATCGAGAAAGTGGAGAAGCTTTTTTTGAGACGGAGGTAGTAGTTCGAACAATTTTGTCCCAATTTGAAATTGAAAAATATAAATTTATCATAATTTATCCCAATTTGCGGCGTCGAACACGGCCGCGTAGCGATGGGCTAGAAGGGCCGGGACGACGGGCGGCTGAGGGGTGGTCATCTGCGCCATCCGCAAATTCGGACATGGAGGAGGGCTGGATCTGCGGCTTCGCAACCACTCTTGGCACCGCCGCCGTCTTGGTGTACTTCATCAGCGACGGATCTGAGGAGGGCTGGATCGGCGGCTTTGCAGCGCGGTTGTAGATGATGGCTTCAATCATCTTGGCATCGATTCGCACTCTCGGCACCGCCGCCGTCTTGGTGTCCTTCATCAGCAATGGATCTGAGGAGGGCAACGGAAGTGAGACATCGGCAGGCTCCGACATTGAAGGCTAGATCTACGCCGTCGCAGCGATGTTGTAGGCGATGGCTTCAATGATCTTGGCATCGATGACCACTGTCGGCACGGCCGCCGTCTTGGTGTCATTCATCAGCAACGAATCTGAGGAGGGCAACGGAAGTGAGACATCGGCAGGCTCTGACATTGAAGGCTGGATCTGCGTTGTTGCAGCGAAGTTGTAGGCGATGGCTTCAATGATCTTGGCATCGATGACCACTGTCGGTACGGCCGCCGTCTTGGTGTTCTTCATCATCAACAGATCTGAGAAGAGAAACGAAAGTGAGACAGAGAGAGACATTTCAACTATTTCTGAGGGTTAGATCCTCACCGGCACTCTTAGATCCACGCCGCCGCACGGTTAGATCCGCGCCGCTGCACGCACGCTGCAGTTCCACACGGCCGCACGCATGGTTAGATCCGTGCCGCTGCACGCACGGTTAGATCCGCGCCACCGCACGCACGCAGCAGTTCTGCGCCGCCGCGACCGTCAGAGTAAGAGAGGAAATAGGAGAGAGGAAGATGCGACTGCTAGGGTTGGTAGGTATGTGCTCTGTTCTTCTCTCCGTATGCGTCGATCGAGGTAGAGAGAGATATACAGGCTGTCCGATCATAAATGATCCAACGGTGCAAGCGTACGTTGAGCTATCAACCAACCAAGATCCGTGTGACATACATCTCGACCAATCAGAGATCAGCCAGTGAGTACAAGTGAGGAAAACTGAGTAGAACTAAGAGGGGGAAAAGTGAGGAAATGTTTATCGGAAGGGCAAAACTGAGTAGGACTGAGTAAAACAAGTGGACCCGGAGGGGGAAAACTGAGTAAAACTAAGTAAAACAGGGGCACCCAAATAATAAAGGGAGTAAGGGAAATTGAAGCTTTTGGCATAAAAATTATTAGATTGTGTTATTTGAACAATATAGTACATTTTGGCCGACGTGATATTGTTTGCAATTCAAAGATACACAAGTGTGACAAATTTGGACTTATTTGGACAAAGTTTGTAAGCATAGTGGGTATTTGGGAGGTGTGTTGACTAGAAAGCCCTGCATCTTCATAGCTAGTAGCTCATGGACTAGGAAGTGGTTTTGGGAAGGGAAACTTCATATCTCTATATTTCCTTTTCCATTATTATTTCTCTAGGTTGTAGGTAACATAACAAGACTCCATGGGAAGGTTCCACCATGTTTTGAATTATTTTGAATTAAACTAAACCCAAAACTATATTTTTTTGGGTTTAGTCACTTAGAAAATGATAAATGTGGCTTAAGCGATGAACTTATTTGAGGTGCAAACTTGCAAATAACACATACATTATTATGATTATTCAACATACAAACTTGGGAACGTCACACTAGTTCGAATTCAATACAAAGGGATCACCAATACAAATTGTTCATACAAATTCAAATTAATTGTTCAAAATAAAATCTTTCTCTTGCTCCTGGTGTGACTCGCTGGGTCCACCACCTTACTCCGGGTAACCCTACCAGGGATATTATCGGTGTCTACCTTCCTTTTGCCCTCTTTCTTGTTCTTCTTCTTATCTTCGGGTTGTGCCAAGACCGAGACAACCATATCATACAAAGCTTGTGCTCTTTATTCTAATGCA
The DNA here is from genome assembly GCA_007115705.1 of Dactylis glomerata. Lineage (NCBI taxonomy): Eukaryota > Viridiplantae > Streptophyta > Magnoliopsida > Poales > Poaceae > Dactylis > Dactylis glomerata. Next base: position 3,312,355 of record QXEO01000431.1, read on the forward strand.
TTTTCTTCCCTTGCTTCTACAATCTGCTCTTGATCCATCGGTTTACCCAGCTCTCGATCAATTGCTTCAGTCAGCTGTCTATGCATTGCTTCAACGGCCTCTCGATCCATCTGTTCCCTCTGCTCTCGATCCATCGGTTCAAGCAGCTCTCGATTCATATGTTCAATCTCCTCTCGATCTATCGGTTCAAGCAGCTCTTGATCCATCAGTTCAAGCAGCTCTTGATTCATCTGTTCAATCTGCTCTCGATCCATCGGTTCAAGCAGCTCTCGATCCATCGGTTTAAGCAGCTCTCGATTCATTGCTTCAATCTCCTCATGTTGAATTGCTGCTTCATTCTCCTCTGCATTTGCTGCTCCCGCCCGATCTTCCATTCCAAAAGCTGGGTCAACTGGATTTTTACAAAGCCTAGCAATGTGTCCAGGGGTTCCACAACGTTTGCACTTACGTCGTCGAATCGGTGCACCACCCTCTGCACTAGCTCTGATCCTATTCTTCCTCGGCCTACCTGCCGGTCTAGTCAAAACTGGAGAGTATAGTTTGAAGCCTGGATCGACTTTCATCCATTGGTCTTTTCCCAACAAGGTAGGAACATTCATAGCATATGTAGCTCTAAATTTGGCAACAGAGAATTACTCTGACACATACTGATCAACTTCACCTTCTGCACCCGCTATAACACTCATGAAAAATAATGCGTGTATGCAGGGTATCCCACGGATCTGCCATCGCCTACAATGGCATGTCCTATCAACCAAACTCACTGGATACCTCCACTGCCTGTTTTTAGTGTCAATGTAGGTTACCTCAGCCTCCATTCCATTTCTGATGCATTTCATCTTCAATTGTTTTGCCCTGGCATGCAAAGACTTAATCAAAGATGGGAGCATGAGATGGCCAAGATATTTTGTGGCTGTAATTCTTTGATGCAGATTGATCTTTATCATGATCATCTGCCTAATCTTATCAAATATTTGCCATAGCATAAGCCCTTTCAATGACTTGACCTTTGCATTGAAACTCTCCGCAAGGTTACTTGTTACATAGTCTACCTTGCAAATTTCATTGAATTGGCTTCTTGACCACACCCTACCATGATGTTCATCCAAGTACTTCTTCACCCCAGGTTTTTGTTTATACAACACATCCAAATGAAACAGATGCTTCCTAATGCTGCATGTGTATGCAGCTGGCCATAGGTTGTCAGTATAAACTTTACCCTTTAATTTCTTTGTAAAATTATGTACCAAGTGTCGCATACATTCCCTATGCTCCACTCGAGGGAATACTGCTTCTACTGCACTCTCCAAACCTTTGCAAGCGTCTGTGTGGATAGCAAGTCCTGGTGGATGACCTATAAGGTCACGCAAATTCTGCAGAAACCAAGTCCAACTTTCCTCTGACTCAACCTCCAAAACTCCATAAGCAACAGGGAACATCCAATTGTGTCCATCAACTGCAGTAGCAGCAACTAGATGTCCTTTAAACCTGCCATGAAGAGCCGTTGCATCCACGGCCAAATAAGGCCTGCAACCGTCCAGAAAGCCTTTCCAGCAAGCTTTGTGAAAAGGATCTCACGGGCGACTAGAGGAGGGGTGAATAGGCGCTACACAAAATTTTATCTTTTTCAATTTTTAGGCTTGACACAAAGTAAATTCTCTAGATGTGCAACTAGGTGAATTTCCTAAGTGGCAAGCAAGCAAGTGAACAAGTAAACAAGTAAGCAAGTAAGCGAGTTCGGGTAAGAAATAACCAAGGAGCGGAGACCGGAGACACAAGGATGTATTCCCGTAGTTCCTTCCTTTTGAGGGGAAGTACGTCTACGTTGGAGAGGTGTGGTGACACGGAGTCGACCAACGCCACGGAGGCTCACCTTGTTCTCTGGTGAGCAAGCCACGGAGGCTAGCTCATTCCACTAAGCGGTGGTATTGGGGGAACTCACCGAATCCCTTACACGGAGATTGGGGCACACATCCACAACTGAATTGGAGGCTCCCAATAAAGCCACGGAGGCTAGAATCCACAAAGACTAGAGAAATCTCGAATCAAACCACCTAGTGTTTCCAAAGAACCACTAGGAGCAAATCCCTCAAGCAAAAGGAGGGGAAAAAGAAATTCCTTCGGTGGAGATGTAGATCGGGATCTCCTCCTTCGATCCTCCAAAGATCTAAGACTTTGGGTGGTTGAGGGTGGAGATCTTGTAGTGAGGTTGGCTCCAAATAGTGTCTTGTTCTTGATGAGGACGAGCAAGCTGGGGAAGAAGAGAGGAAGGGGTATAAATACCCCTTCCCGAAATGTATCCGTTGCACCCGCCAGGGGCCGGATTATCCGGCCCAAACTTGCACCGGATAATCCGGCGGCCGGATAATCCGGCCCACTTCTGGAATAATCCGGCCGAAAAATCCGGCCAGAAATCTGGGTGACGCGCATCAACACTTCTTCTGGTCCTTAGTCGTTTCACCGGGGGGGGCGGATTATCCGGCCCAGATCTGGAAAAATCCGCCCCAAGATCTGGGTGACGCGCATCCTAGAGCTTCTGGTCCTTAGTCGTTTTCACGGGGGGGGGGGGGATTATCCGGCCCAGATTTGGAAAAATCCGGCCGAAATATCCACCCCAAGATCTGGGTGACGCGCATCTTGGTGCTTCTGGTCCTTAGCCATTTTCACGGGGGGGGGGGGGATTATCCGGCCCAGATTTGGAAAAATCCGGCCAAAATATCCGCCCCAAAATCTGGGTGACGCGCATCTCGTTGCTTCTGGTCCTTAGCCGTTTTCAGGGGTGGTCAGATTATCCGGCCTAGTTTTGGAAATATCCGACCGAAAAATCCGGCCAATCTTCCTGCACAAAAGCATTGGTAAAATGTCCTGGTGTTGTCAACTAACACACAAAACTAGGGAGGCTAGAAAATGCCCTAACAATCTCCCCCTTTTTGGTGTTAGATGACAACACTAGGATTTATAATAGTAAGATCAATTAAGCAAGGGAGCTCCCCCTGAAGAGTTGCATAAGTTCAAATGAAGCTCCATCTAGAGATAAGCAATATAACTAAAACAAGTTTCACAATAACAACTCTAAAGAAAGTTCACCAAGCACACGATAACAATAAGTTCGACGATAAGTTCATAAGCAAGAAAACTGAAAAGCAGCTCCCACACCAAAGCAAATCCCAACGAGAAGTCCTACTAGAACAACTTCTCCCCCTTTGGCATCAAGACACCAAAAAGGGACAAGAGCATACTACACGCCCCAAGAAGTCACTCAAAGTCGTCGTCGTCGTCCTCATAGTCCTCCTCCTCTTCATCATCTTCTTCAAACTCTCCTTCCTCATCATCTTCCACATCCTCTTCCTCTTCATCTTCATCTTCATCATCATCACCAACACGAGTGGTGCGACCAACATAGAGAGCCTTCTCCAACGCGCCCCAATCATAGGTCTTGGAATGCCACTTGTTGTAGGCAATGGGAGGAGGAGTAGGAGAAAGAGCAACTTGGTCCCCACTGAGCTTATGAAGAATCTCTCGCTGAGTATCAAGAATGGCCTTGCGCTCACAATAAGCTTCATAGTTCTCACGATGTATCTCTACCTTCATGCAAAGAACATGCTTCTGAAACCAGCTCAACTTCTTCACTCTCTTGGGCACATCTTTGGACACAAACTTGCCACTTGGCACACTAGAACGAGCATCTCTCATGAAGGAATCGGAACCAAAGGGACCAACAGGAGCTGGAGCTGACTTGTTCTGCTTCACATAGAGCTTCTTGACCTTGTGAGACACACACTGACTGCTGAAATCCTGACCTTTGCAAGTGTCAATGATAAGCTTCATGATGAAAGGAGCGTACGGAAGAGAACCCCTGCTGACCATAGCATCGTACATCTCATTGAAGATAAAGTCCATCACATCAAGAGAGAAATCTGCATCCGGGTCGGTAGACGAGGCACAAGCATGAGAAAAGATAAGGAGATCCACCAAGGAGCTCCTAATAGCATCATTGTTCCCTCCACTTGGAGCAATGTTCTCCCTGAAGATACGCACAAGAAGATCATACGGAGACCTCAGACCAGCAACTTGACCAGGAACTCCACCAGGTTCATATAGGTCACAAAGCAGATTCTTGTCGACTGGAAGCGGAGTGTGAACCCGGTGACCAACAGGATTCGTCGGGCCATTAAAAGGGAAGCCCAACAGAGAAGCAAACCGAATGAAGGAAGACTGACAGAAACGAGTCCCGGTCATCCACTTGAAGGTCCTGTCATCATCAGCTTCAAAAGCTAAGGTAGCATAAAACTGCACTATGAGCTGAGGATCATAATCACACTGACAAGTCAACAAACCAGTGAGGCCTAGCCTCTCCACAACCTGGACAGCTGGAACAAAGTACTCCTTCGACTTCAGGAAAGTGAGATCAATGGGATGCATCGGACGAATAGGCTTACTCATGGGAGCAAAGATATCCTGATAGATGTACAGCTGCTCTGGACACCAGAAACGACGGTCTTCAATGAGAGTTGCCCTCTGCTGATTGGCGTACCAATCTTTCTGCCTCAGGGCTGAGTAGGAAATCTGACTCATTTGCTTGTAGTTGACACGAGGTTCCTTTCCCTTGTTGGCTCGAGCAGCCCTCTTAGCAGTTCTCTCAGCTGCCTTAGCATCCTTGGCTGCCTTGACTTTCCAGACAGCTCCACGCTGTTTTGTCCGGATTGATACCTCATCTTCCAGAATCCCCTCGTCATTGGTACGGAGATAGCGAGGACGACTCCTCTTAGCCGGACCACCACCTGTGAAGAGAATAAGAGGGGAGCATGGAGATGAGAATGCACACAAGTACCAGGAATATATACAAGAGTGATGAGCATAGCAGAGGAATGCCTGATATTGATGGTCAAGAAGGGAGAAAGGAAGCACCAGACAGGCCGGATTATCCGGTCCAAAAGTGGGCCGGATAATCCGCCCCTTGGCGAAAATTTCTCAGATCTTACCCAATCAAGTCAAATGCATAGATCGGCTGGGTGAATCACAAGGGTATACAACAAGGCCTAAGGAGAGAACCACGGGAACAACTAGACTCCAAGAACTAAGCAAATAAATCTCACAAAAACTTCACCACTAGGGCTAGGAGATGCGAAATTTACCCTCATCCATTGGAGGAACTGCTTGGAGGAACTTGTTCCCGAGAAGAAGGAGAGCACGAGCCTTGAAGATCGGCCGGATCCGGCGGCCGGGAAGGCGCTGGCGAGCAAGAGGAGGAGCAGGCGGCGACGGTGGAGAGAGAGGGGGTCGGGGGTGGAAGAACTGCCAAAGTGGGCAGTTCACCCCGATGCCCTCTATTTATATGGACAAACCGCAGGGGCGGATTATCCGGCCCATACTTGGACCGGATATTCCGGCCCCCGGATAATCCGGCCCAAAAGAGGCCCGGATAATCCGGCCTGGAACTCCTTTGCTCAGGAAATTTGTGGCAGAAAAACTGGACTTGTGTGCATGGAGAGAATGTTTAGGGATGAGATGGGCTTAGGTTAGAAGGCAAACATGGAGTGGTTCTCGGCACTTGAAGTTGCAAAAACGCAAGAAAACATCGAAAGACCAACCCAAGTGCCTTCCCATATCAAGAACAACACAAGAAAAACTTAAACCAAACTCAAAAGATTTTCAAGGAATGAACTCTACAAAAGAAGAGGTCGGTGACCGAAGCCACCATATATGAGTGTTTTGGCATTGAACCGCGAAGATATATCTTGGGTCCATGATACGTCTCAAACGTATCTATAATTTTTGATGCTCCATGCTTGTTTTTGCACCATTTACCCGATGTTTCGTTACACTTAGTGGCACTTTTATGCATTTTCCAGAACTAACCTATTAACAAGTGCCACAGTGCCAGTTCCCTGTTTTCTGCTGTTTTTGTGTTTCAGAAGTGATACACAGGAAATATTCTCGGAATTGGACGAAACAAAAGCCAGAAGTCTTATTTTTCCCGGGAGCATCCAGACATCCGAAGAGAGGAAGGAGAGGGGCCACAGGCCTCCCTCACACAGGGCTGGCGCGGCCCAGGCCCTGGCCGCGCCACCCCTATGTGAGGAGCCCCTGGCTGCCCTCTCGCGACGCCCCTTCGCCTATAAGAAGCCTCGGGACGGAAAACCCTAGGGGATTCGGCAATTTTCCAGAAGCAGTTCCGCAGCTCCGCCGCCACTGTCGACGAATTTCGGGGGACAGAAGTCTCTGTTCCGGCACCCTGCCGGGACGGGGAAGTGCCCCCGGAGCCATCTCCATCGACCTCCATCGCCGTCTCCGCCGTCTCCATCGACCTCACCGCCATCTCCATCAACCTTGCTGTCTCCTATGATGAGGAGGGAGTAGTTCATCCCCGGGGCTGAGGGCTCTACCGGTAGCTATGTGGTTCACCTCTCTCTCCCATGATGTGATCTTTATGTGATCGTGAGCTTTGTATCATGTTGAACAAGTACATGTTATTATTCAGATATTTTGTGTACTCTAGTGATGTTATTAAAGTAATCTATTCCTCCTGCCATGGTGTAACGGTGACAGTGCGTGCATCATGGTGGTACTTGGTTTAGGCTATGATTGTGATCTCTTGTGGATTATGAGAATAATTATTGCTATGATAGTTTGAGTGATCTATTCCTCCTTTCATGGTGTAATGTTGACAGTGTGTGCACCGTGTTAGTACTTGGTTTAAGTTGCAATGATTTCTATCTTGAATTGTGATTTGATTTGGATATCTCTATGAGTGGTGTTTGTCAAGTACTTGATGAACTTTAAGGGGTGCTTCTGTAGCCACTACACAATGATTAGTGTTATTCAATAGGAGAGTAATTCAGAGTGCCTTAGCAAAGAGAAGTTATTTGTTCAGTCATGTTATATTGTTGGGAGTGTGTCCACTAGTGAAAGTATGATCCCTAGGCCTTGTTTCCAAGCATTGCACACCGTTTACTTGCTATTTTGTTACTTGTTTGCTCGCAGCGATATTTATTTCACATCACGTTTGCTACTTATAATCATCTATACCACTTGTATTTCACTATCTCTTCGCCGAACTAGTGCACCTATACATCTGACAAGTGTATTGGGTGTGTTGGGGACACAAGAGACTTTCTATATCGTAATTGCAGGGTTGCTTGAGAGGGATAGCTTTGACCTCTAACCTCCCTGAGTTCGATAAACCTTGGGTGATCCACTTAAGGGAAACTTGCCGCTGTTCTACAAACCTCTGCACTTGGAGGCCCAACAAGTGTCTACAAGAATAGAAGTGCGTAGACATCAAGCTCTTTTCTGGCGCCGTTGCCGGGGAGGTAAGGTAAAAGGTACTCGCATCCTCCTGTATGAGTGCTCGGAGTTATTTCCTTTAGATTCTGCAATTACATCTTTTTGTTTCTTATTTTTATTTTCACTAGTTTGGCTTAATGGAAAACAAAGAGTTCTGTAGTCTTTTTCCTGAGTTCAGATATGAAGTGTTTGAAGAGAAAATTGAAAAACCTTTGGAGCTTAATTTGCATGCTAATAGTGATGTTAGTATGAATGCTTTGAACACCGTTATTGCTAATGCTATAGAAAAGTCTAAGCTTGGGGAAGCTGGTTTTGTTAAACATGATATTTTTAGTCCCCCAGCTTTAGTGGAGAAAGTTTGCTCTGATGATATTTTATCTCCCCTATGTGATGTTCCTTCTTATGATGATATGTTTGAAGAATATGCTTTGCGACATATTAGTTCTCTAGCTTGTGATGATGAGTATAATATTTTCAGTTCACCTACTATTGAGGATAAAATTAGTTATGATTACAATATGCCTCCTATTTATGATGATTATGGTGATGAGAATAATTATTCTGCTGAATCTGCTCTTACTACTATTGTTCCTGTGGTGAGTATTAATTCTTTTATGCATGTGGCTCATGATAGGGATGCTTTATGTGATAGTTATATTGTTAGTTCTATTTATGATGCTACTGAAAGTTATTATGAGAGAGGGAAACATGGTTTGATGGATCTCAACAATATTAAGTTTCCCCTCTTTATGTTGCAAATCTTGAAGTGACACTTGTTTTATCTATCCATGCTTGCTACTATGTGCCTCGTTGATTTATTTTCTTACAAGATTTCTATGCATAGGAAGTGGTTCAGATATAAATGTCTTTCACATTTGCTTTTTGATGCTCTCTATTGCTTTAAGTTCATATATGACGCCTTTGCCTCAAGCTCTTATATGGCGCCCACATGAGCATCTTTGCAAATTACTGCGCCTAGCTCAAAGGCGTTAAAGAAAAGCACTCTTGGGAGATAACCCATTGTTTATTTTTCAGTACTTTTTCTTTTATTTGAGTCTTGGAAGTTATTACTACTGTAATAACCGCTCCTTATCCTTTTTATTTCGTTTTTGTGCCAAGAGAAGCCTCTAATTTGAGTGAGGTAAAGATTTGGGGATGTTGCTGTCCTGAAACTGTTTTCGGTGCTGCACCGTAAAAATTCGTATAAATTCTCTGTTTATCTTTTGGACCTTCAATTTCTTGTGCATATGCCCCAGGTTATATCCAAACTTTCATTAGTTGAACACTTTTTGATTTGAGCAACAGAAAATCCCTCAAAAATTCGACCTTTGTCAGCTGTTCAGTTTTGACAGATTTCTGCCAATATTTGTGTTTGCCACTTTATCGCTTTCTTTTGAGTTCTTTTGATCATGGAACTTTTTGGGGAGTTGCTACAGTAGTATTTGCTATATATGTGGTGGTTTTGAGTTGAAACCTGAAGCTAAAAGAGGTTGAATATATTTTATGCTTACACTAATGTTGCTAATAGAATTGTGTTTAGTTTTGTATGAAGGAAGTTTTCAAGTGTAGGGATTGGAGAATGATGAGATGAGTTGAAGAATGGACAAAAGCTCAAGCTTGGGGATGCCCATGCATCACCCCAAGAAATATCCAAGAAGTACAAGCGTCAAAGCTTGGGGATGCCCCTGAGGCACCCCTTCTTCATCGGCAAAAATCAGGTCACCTTTCAAAACACTATATTTTTATTGCTTCATGCACTATGTGTTTTTCTTGGAGCGTCAGTTGTTTTAGTTTTCTTAGTTGGTTAGGTTTGTTTGTTTGCTGCAATAAATGGTTAGATCACATCATGTTTCTTTTGGAGGAGATGAACTCGTTTTCATTTGCTAAGAACACTCAGTTTTTCACTCTTATCGTTCACCGAGTGTTCTTCTTTTTCTGCTACTGCTTTTGGTTTTTGTTTTCGCCTTGATTTGTGTTCAGACCTTGTCATACCTTTTCATCAAGGTGTATTTTTGCCTCTGATCTTTATTGGTTTTCATCAAAAGAGGTGTCTTAAAAAATTTCAAATGGTGTTGGAAAAGAGAAAAAGCTTTGTGCAAAATAGTGGTACAAGAAGGAGCTTGTGTAGACTGCGGCTTAGGCTTTTTCATGTCATGCTTGATGTCTTTTTGATAGTATGCTTAGTGGTTTTGCTGTAGCATGACTTGTCTCAAATAACTGAGATTGCTTAATGAGCCTTTGAAAAAAATCATGCGTTGTTTTAATTATTTGGAAGCATTATTTTGGTTTTCTCCTTGATGCTTTATTTGGGTTGACTTGGCGCATGCTCACACATGTTTTGACTCTTACAAAGTCGCCATTAGCCTTCATGATCATTTAGTTTTTGACTTTTGATGCCATCGTATGCTTCTTTTAATGTCGCTTTGTCGCTTTGCATGATTATGGCCATTATTGCTCTCTTAGTTGGTCGCTCCCAGTCTTTTGCTAGCCCTCGCCTTGTACTGAGTATGAGCTCTACTCATGCATCCAACTCCTAAAAGCCAAGTTTGCCATTGTTTCCACTATAAATTCCTATGCATGGTATTTGTAAGCCATTCCAAAGTAAAATTTTCGTGTGCTACCTTTCAAAAACCTTCAAAATACTTCTCGTTTTGTGACACTGTTTTCAGCTCATGGGGACGTAGTGGTCGGATTTGCTATCTTCCATATTGCTTATTCCAAAAAGAAAAAAAAAGAGAAAAAAAGAAGGAAAAAAAGGCACTCCTCCAAAGAATGTGAATGTTGGTGGGCACCCGATGGAATCGGTTAGCCATGGTATGTGAAAGGAAAAGGTGGGGAGGAGTGCCAAGTTTTATAAAAAGAGCACAAGAGTGCCAATCTCTCTCTCAAAAACTTGCTTTATTTTTGTATGGAAGATAGTAAGAACCCCATTGCCAGTCGTTGACAAAGACAACCACCTCTCAAAATCAAGTTTTATCTCTCTGTTTTACAAATGAAAAGCTCTAGCACATGTTTAAATCGCTGCTTCCCTCTGCGAAGGGCCTTTCTTTTACTTTTATGTTGAGTCACCACCTTTTTTCTTTATGCACCGTTAAGAGAGCATAGTTGTCATTCTTAGTGTGATATGCATTGTCCCAAAGTTCATTGATTGATTCATATTGTTGGTTTCACTTGTTCCTAAATTATTTGTATCTAGTCGCCCTCTTAAACTTGAAGGTGTCCTATGCATTTATGTTTTGCTCTCTTTGAAGGACAAGCTGAAAACCATTTGTATGTTTTTCCTTATGATTTGAACACACGTTTGACTTTCATTGTTTCATTATTCATGATCTTTTGTTTGTGTTCATTTGCATGTTTACAACATGGTTGCTAAGTTCTTATTGTCAAGATTATATCTTTCATGCCCATGTTTTAAGTCCTTATGATCCCAGCTCACAACGCTTACATATATGATCAAGATTGTGTAGGTGCATGTCACCTCAAAAATTATTTCTTTTGTTATCACTTACCTACTCGAGGACGAGCAGGAGTTAAGCTTGGGGATGCTTGATACGTCTCAAACGTATCTATAATTTTTGATGCTCCATGCTTGTTTTTGCACCATTTACCCGATGTTTCGTTACACTTAGTGGCACTTTTATGCATTTTCCAGAACTAACCTATTAACAAGTGCCACAGTGCCAGTTCCCTGTTTTCTGCTGTTTTTGTGTTTCAGAAGTGATACATAGGAAATATTCTCGGAATTGGACGAAACAAAAGCCAGAAGTCTTATTTTTCCCGGGAGCATCCAGACATCCGAAGAGAGGAAGGAGAGGGGCCACAGGCCTCCCTCACACAGGGCTGGCGCGGCCCAGGCCCTGGCCGCGCCACCCCTATGTGAGGAGCCCCTGGCTGCCCTCTCGCGACGCCCCTTCGCCTATAAGAAGCCTCGGGACGGAAAACCCTAGGGGATTCGGCAATTTTCCAGAAGCAGTTCCGCAGCTCCGCCGCCACTGTCGACGAATTTCGGGGGACAGAAGTCTCTGTTCCGGCACCCTGCCGGGACGGGGAAGTGCCCCCGGAGCCATCTCCATCGACCTCCATCGCCGTCTCCGCCGTCTCCATCGACCTCACCGCCATCTCCATCAACCTTGCTGTCTCCTATGATGAGGAGGGAGTAGTTCATCCCCGGGGCTGAGGGCTCTACCGGTAGCTATGTGGTTCACCTCTCTCTCCCATGATGTGATCTTTATGTGATCGTGAGCTTTGTATCATGTTGAACAAGTACATGTTATTATTCAGATATTTTGTGTACTCTAGTGATGTTATTAAAGTAATCTATTCCTCCTGCCATGGTGTAACGGTGACAGTGCGTGCATCATGGTGGTACTTGGTTTAGGCTATGATTGTGATCTCTTGTGGATTATGAGAATAATTATTGCTATGATAGTTTGAGTGATCTATTCCTCCTTTCATGGTGTAATGTTGACAGTGTGTGCACCGTGTTAGTACTTGGTTTAAGTTGCAATGATTTCTATCTTGAATTGTGATTTGATTTGGATATCTCTATGAGTGGTGTTTGTCAAGTACTTGATGAACTTTAAGGGGTGCTTCTGTAGCCACTACACAATGATTAGTGTTATTCAATAGGAGAGTAATTCAGAGTGCCTTAGCAAAGAGAAGTTATTTGTTCAGTCATGTTATATTGTTGGGAGTGTGTCCACTAGTGAAAGTATGATCCCTAGGCCTTGTTTCCAAGCATTGCACACCGTTTACTTGCTATTTTGTTACTTGTTTGCTCGCAGCGATATTTATTTCACATCACGTTTGCTACTTATAATCATCTATACCACTTGTATTTCACTATCTCTTCGCCGAACTAGTGCACCTATACATCTGACAAGTGTATTGGGTGTGTTGGGGACACAAGAGACTTTCTGTATCGTAATTGCAGGGTTGCTTGAGAGGGATAGCTTTGACCTCTAACCTCCCTGAGTTCGATAAACCTTGGGTGATCCACTTAAGGGAAACTTGTCGCTGTTCTACAAACCTCTGCACTTGGAGGCCCAACAAGTGTCTACAAGAATAGAAGTGCGTAGACATCAGTCCATAACCAATACTCATCATTGAAGCTCACATATCACAAAATGATATTAAGAGAATGATTGCATTACTATCGGCATAATGGGGGGAGGGATAGCCCAATGAATTAGGACCGCACTCCCCCTATATCCATGCCCACATCTAGAGTAGAACACGTGCTATCGTATGGGAATGAGTGCACACTAACAAGCCACATTGCAAGAATCAATGATATTCAATTCATGCCTCAACTCTCGGAATCTCGCTTCATCAAGGGGCTTCGTGAAGATGTCGGCGAGTTGATCATTTGTACCTACATAAGACAGGTTAATATCACCTCGATTGACGTGGTCCCGGATGAAGTGATGCCGGATCTCAATGTGCTTCGTCTTGTTGTGTTGAACCGGATTATGAGCGATCTTGATGGCACTCTCGTTGTCACATAAGAGTGGAACCTTGTCGCAATGAACTCCATAGTCCTTCAACGTTTGCCGCATCCAAAGGAGTTGAGCACAACCACTTGCCGCGGACACATACTCGGCTTCGGCGGTGGAGAGAGACACACAATTTTGCTTCTTGGAGGACCAACTAACCAAGGACCTACCAAGGAGTTGGCAAGTCCCGGAAGTTGACTTCCTGTCCACTTTGTCTCCCGCCCAATCCGAGTCCGTGTACCCAACAAGCTCAAAGCTTGATCCCTTCGGGTACCAAAGGCCGAAAGTAGGAGTATGAATCAAATATCGGAAGATTCTTTTCACGGCCATTAAATGGCTTTCCTTTGGGGCGGCTTGATAACGTGCACAAATTCCCACACTAAGCATGATATCGGGTCTAGATGCGCAAAGATAAAGAAGCGAGCCAATCATCGAACGGTAAAGCTTTTGATCCACTTCCTTACCACTAGGATCGAGATCAAGAGTAACCTTTGTCGGCATGGGGGTTTTGGCTCCCTTAACTCCGGAATCCATGTTGAATTTCTTGAGCATGTCTTGGATGTACTTGGCTTGATTGATGAATGTCCCTCCTCGTAATTGCCGAATCTCAAAGCCAAGAAAGAATTTCAACTCTCCCATCATGGACATCTCGAATTTGTCTGTCATTAGCTTTGCAAATTCATCATTGAAGAGCTTGTTAGAAGAGCCAAAAATAATATCGTCTACATAAATTTGGCATATGAAAAGCTCCCCGTTGACTTTCTTAGTAAAAAGAGTTGGGTCGATGAGCCCAATTTCAAACCCACGGTCTAACAACAACTCCTTAAGGTGCTCGTACCACGCGCGTGGGGCTTGTTTAAGGCCATAAAGCGCCTTATCGAGTTTGTAGACATGGGTCGGGAAATGGGGATCTTCAAACCCCGGGGGTTGCTTCACATAGACCAATTCATGTAGAGGACCGTTGAGAAAGGCACTCTTCACATCCATTTGATATAACTTAAAGTTGAAGTGAGAAGCATAAGCAAGAAGGATACGAATTGACTCGAGATGAGCCACGGGAGCGTAGGTCTCCCCATAGTCGATTCCTTCCACTTGAGAGTATCCTTGAGCAACCAACCGTGCCTTATTCCTCACGACAATCCCATTGGCATCTTGTTTGTTCTTGAACACCCACTTGGTTCCAATGACATTGCGGCACTCCTTGGGCTTCTCCACCAAAGTCCAAACTTCATTGCGCTTGAAGTTGTTGAGTTCTTCGTGCATGGCTTCCACCCAATCCAGGTCTTCAAGTGCCTCAAACACCTTTTGAGGTTCCACACAAGAGACGAAGGCATGATGGATGCTAAAATTGGCTAATTGTCTCCTTGTGGAAACCCCTTTTCTCACACTCCCAATCACACTATCCAAGGTATGACTCCCTTTGCGAAGAGCTTCTTCCACTTTCCTTGCACGGCGAGCTTGAGCTTCTTCAAAAGACTCTTGAGAAGCCACTTGGTCATCACCACTATTTTGGTCCTCGCCTTGACCTTCAACTTGAGCTTGATCAACATCATGAGCATGCTCAACATCTTGAGCTTGGCCTTGATCTACCATTGGTGAGGAATCACCATCGTCCTCTTGGTCTTGATCTTGGCCTTGCTCGCTTGAATGAGGGTCTAATGCTTGTCTTTGGTTAGCATCAATCGGTCCTTGAGGAGCTTGTGGAGCTTGTGAAAGTGAAGGCTCCACTTGAGTAGAGCATAGTCCTTCTCCTTCCACCAAAAGGTGTCCCTCAATGGGTATGAGATGACCCACACCCATTCTTCTTATGGCTTGAGGAGGTATTTCGTCACCTACATCACAAACACCACTTTGCTCCACACGGGAGCCGTCATTCTCGTCGAATCTCACGTTAGAAACTTCAACAACACGAGCAGACTCTTTGTCAAAGATTCTAAAAGCATGAGATTCGGCGGCATAACCAACAAAGATACCCTCAAGAGCTTTAGAATCAAACTTGGACAAATGAACACCCTTTCTAAGATAGAAGCACTTACAACCGAATACTCGAAAGTATTTGATGTTAGGCTTGTTGCCGGTGAGGATCTCATAAGGAGTCTTGTTTAAGCCCTTGCGAAGATATAGCCGGTTAGAAGCATGACAAGCGGTATTGATGGCTTCGGCCCAAAAGTTATACGGAGACTTAAACTCCGCTAACATTATCCTTGCCATGTCCATCAAGGTTCGGTTCTTCCGCTCGGCTACACCATTTTTTTGTGGAGTGTAGGGAGAGGAGTATTGATGTTGAATTCCCTCATCACTCAAGAATTCGTTGACGGTGTAGTTCTTGAACTCTGTCCCATTATCACTCCGAATCATCAAGATATCTTGGCCATATTGACGTTCCACTTCCTTGATGAAGTCCATGACGGTTTGTTGGGTCTCGTATTTGTGCTTGAAGAAGTAGACCCAAGTATATCTTGAGTAGTCATCAACAATCACCAAGCAATACTTCTTCCCTCCTAGACTTGCATGAGATGGAGGGCCAAAGAGGTCCATGTGAAGGAGCTCCAAGACCCTCTTAGAGGAAATGATCGTCTTGCTAGGATGAGGACGTTCATGCATCTTTCCTTCAATGCAAGCTCTACACACACGATCTTTGGCAAAGGTTAGATCGGTTAGTCCTAGGATGTGATTACCTTTGTGGAGTCTTTGCAAAGTTCTCATATTGACGTGGCCTAGCCGGCGATGCCATAGCCATCCCACGTCAACTTTAGCCATTAGGCAAGTCGCGGCTTTAGTGACCTTCTCCGAGAAGTCAATCACATATAAGCCATTTTCAACATGCCCAACAAAGGCTACTTTAAGAGACTTGCTCCACAAAAGAACCACAATCCCAACATCAAAGAAAGTTGCAAAGCCCATATCGGCAAGTTGAGCTACGGAAAGTAAATTGTAAGAGAGAGACTCAACAAGCATGACATTCTCCACGGAAACATCTTGAGATATAACAACTTTACCAAGACCCAATACCTTTGACCTTGAGGAATCTCCATAGGTGACGTAGCCGCACTAGATGAACCAGTGTGAAGCTCCTTCACCAACTCTTTTCTTCCGGACATATGATTGGTAGCACCGCTATCAATTATCCATTGTCCCGCACCGGAAGCAAAGCCCTACAAAAAGTCAAGCTTTGTTTTTAGGTACCCATTTTTCAATGGGTCCTCTTTTGTTAGTGACAAGGGTCTTAGGAACCCAAATAGACCAAGCAATGCGTTCATTAGGTGAGCCAACAAATTTAGCATAAACATGTCCATCATAAGCACGTCGAAGAACATAAGAGGGGTTATATTTTCCCGCAAAGTCGTTGTGATTGGGCATTGCCCTCTTGGCATTCCCAACCACCTCCCTCACGAGCTCCCCCTCCTCCTCATAAACATTGCCATCCTCGTCAAAGCATATGTCATTTGGGATGTGCTTCTTAGGAGGAGGAGTGGGCACAAGAAATTGCGTCTTCTTGTTGTTCTTCTTCTTGTTCTTTTTCTTGTTCCTCTTCTTTTTAGACTTGGAAGAGAAACCAAGCCCGGTCTTGTCACCATGCTGCTTTTGAGCACTCAAAAGCTCATCAAGCCTTGTGTCACCTTTGGGGGCATCTTTCTCGTAAAGAGGGTTAGTGCAACAAGTACTTGCAACAAAGGTGCTAGAAGATAACTTGGTTGGTTCTTTAGCAATCATAAGATTTAGTTTCTCATTTTGCAACCTAAGTTCATTAGCAACTGATTGAGCAATATCACGATCATTCTTAAGCCTAGCAATGTCCAAGTTATAGGATTCTTCAAGACCTAACTTGGATGCCTCAAGTGCCATCCTTAGATCTTGCTCAACCTCAAGGGATTGATTGAGTGTTGCAATTTCATCGGCATACTCACGAGCATGCCCTTCTAGCTCAAAGATGTGTTCCTCATTTTTATCATTAAGTTGAAGAGACTCATTATATTGATTTAGGAGAATCTCAAATTGAGCTTTGGTCTCCCCATGCAAGGTTGACATGAAGATGTCAAATTCATTAGGCTCATCCTTATCACTACTAGTATCAACACAATCCATCAAGGATAAGCTTCTAGGTATGATGGGTGTGCAAGTCGGTGATACCTTTGTAGCATGAGCCATTAGACATGTTCCCTTGGAGTTGGAGCGCTTGGACTCGTTTGCGGAAGCGAAGAGGGATGGTGAAGAGATAGGCTTGGCAATGGCGATGGCGGACCTTCCTACTTCTTCATCATCACTTGCATCATCACCGGATGGGTATTCTTCTTGAGTCGTCAAGGCATGTATTGGAACGGCTTTCTTCTTATCAAAGTTCCTTGGTGGGTAAGACTTGGCCTTCATCTCCTTGCGAATGAGTCTTCCATTGTGATCTTCCACTCTTTCATAGGGACAATCCGCGATGAAGTGGTGTTGATTACCACAATTGTAGCATGTTCTCACTCTACTTGTGGCCTTAGGTTTGGAGGGACTTGATGACTTCCACTTCTTCATGAAAGCCTGTTGAGCAAGAGCCATGTGTTCGGCATGAGCATACTTCATGTCTTCGGGACTTCCACTCATAGACTCTTCCTCTTCCATCAAACTTGCTTCTTCATGAAGAGAGACTTTTACCTTCAAAGCAAGGTTGGGTGCACGCACACCACGTGCACGAGCTAGAGCATCATCCGCATTCTTCTCGGAGATCTTCCTTGCCACAATCTCTTGCAAGATGTCATGAGCGGTCATCTTCCTAAAGTTGGCATCTCCCTTGATTGAGTTCATTGTATCCTTGAAGAAGGGCAAGAGGGCTTGGACAAATTTCCTCTTCATCCATCTCCCATCACATTGAGTGGAGCCGAGGTCGACTAGCTTCACTTGGAGTGCCGAGAGACGCCGATGAAGTTCTTCGGGAGATTCACCATCAAGCATAGCAAAGTTGTCCGCTTCATTAGATGCCTCATCAAACTTGGACTCTTGAATGCTCTCATTGCCGATGAAGAGGTTGGTGAGAGCATCCCAAGCTTCCTTGGCGGAAGAGATGTTGCGGACGAATGCCTTGTCCTTCTCGGAGAGAGACATGTGAATGAGATGCAAGGCGGAGGCATTGAGCTGCTTGTCGATTTGCTCCCAAGGTAGCAAGTTGGTCAAGTCCTTGGAAGTTGGATGATAACCCTGCTCAATGATCCTCCAAAGCTCAATAGACACGAAATTTATGTGAGAGCGCATGTTATCTTGCCAATTGGCAAAGCTAGAAGCATCAAGTTGTGGCGGTGGGCCGCATGAGGCAAGGTGTGGCATTTGAAGGTGCCTTCCGGAGACATAGCTCGTAGGATGTGGAACCTCCGTGCTATGTCCCCGAGAGGTGTCATCTTTCTTGGGGGGATCCTCGTTGTTCTCATTCCCATCCTTCTCTGGATCTTCCTCGCTTAAGGATGGCTTATCCTTACCCGAGGTGTCAACCGGAGTTGGTGGAGTGGTACTTGATGTTCCACTAGTGAGAGCATCAAGTTGAGATTTTTGGCTTTCCATAGCTGCCATCATAGCATCCATGCGAGTCATTATGTTATTAAAATCCGCCTTAGTGGCGGGTTCCTCTTCGCCCATGATCTCTTAGGCGGTTAAGCCCAATCAAAGAGCACTAGGCTCTGATACCAATTGAAAAGGATCTCACGGGCGAACAGAGGGGGGGGGGTGAATAGGCGCTACACAAAATTTTATCTTTTTCAATTTTTAGGCTTGACACAAAGTAAATTCTCTAGATGTGCAACTAGGTGAATTTCCTAAGTGGCAAGCAAGCAAGTGAACAAGTAAACAAGTAAGCAAGTAAGCGAGTTCGGGTAAGAAATAACCAAGGAGCGGAGACCGGAGACACAAGGATGTATTCCCGTAGTTCCTTCCTTTTGAGGGGAAGTACGTCTACGTTGGAGAGGTGTGGTGACACGGAGTCGACCAACGCCACGGAGGCTCACCTTGTTCTCCGGTGAGCAAGCCACGGAGGCTAGCTCGTTCCACTAAGCGGTGGTATTGGGGGAACTCACCGAATCCCTTACACGGAGATTGGGGCACACATCCACAACTGAATTGGAGGCTCCCAATAAAGCCACGGAGGCTAGAATCCACAAAGACTAGAGAAATCTTGAATCAAACCACCTAGTGTTTCCAAAGAACCACTAGGAGCAAATCCCTCAAGCAAAAGGAGGGGAAAAAGAAATTCCTTCGGTGGAGATGTAGATCGGGATCTCCTCCTTCGATCCTCCAAAGATCTAAGACTTTGGGTGGTTGAGGGTGGAGATCTTGTAGTGAGGTTGGCTCCAAATAGTGTCTTGTTCTTGATGAGGACGAGCAAGCTGGGGAAGAAGAGAGGAAGGGGTATAAATACCCCTTCCCGAAATGTATCCGTTGCACCCGCCAGGGGCCGGATTATCCGGCCCAAACTTGCACCGGATAATCTGGCCCACTTCTGGAATAATCCGGCCGAAAAATCCGGCCAGAAATCTGGGTGACGCGCATCAGCACTTCTTCTGGTCCTTAGTCGTTTCACCGGGGGGGGGGATTATCTGGCCCAGATCTGGAAAAATCCGGCCCAAAAATCCGCCCCAAGATCTGGGTGACGCGCATCCTGGAGCTTCTGGTCCTTAGTCGTTTTCACGGGGGGGGGGGGCGGATTATCCGGCCCAGATTTGGAAAAATCCGGCCGAAATATCCGCCCCAAGATCTGGGTGACGCGCATCTTGGTGCTTCTGGTCCTTAGCCATTTTCACGGGGGGGGGGGGCGGATTATCCGGCCCAGATTTGGAAAAATCCGGCCGAAATATCCGCCCCAAAATCTGGGTGACGCGCATCTCGTTGCTTCTGGTCCATAGCCGTTTTCAGGGGTGGCCGGATTATCCGGCCCAGTTTTGGAAATATCCGGCCGAAAAATCCGGCCAATCTTCCTGCACAAAAGCATTGGTAAAATGTCCTGGTGTTGTCAACTAACACACAAAACTAGGGAGGCTAGAAAATGCCCTAACACTTTGAAATAAACAAAAGCCCTTATAAAACATTCCTTCTGCATTATCCTCCCACTTTTCAATTTGTAGGGAACTGTATGCTTGTCTATCGCTACAACACTGCCTGGACTAGCCATCTCCACTTCAGCTTTGAAAGTGTAAAGCAACTGAAAGCTTTCATTCCATGGACCATTGATCCTGTCAAGAGCCATTTCCTTTGCATAGAACATCCTCATGTAAGGTATTTTTATATTAAACTTGTCAGATATCTTGGTTATGAGTGCTGTTGGACCAAGTGATGGAGCTTCTCTCAGCCAATCTATGATTGCATCTGCCAACCACCTAGTCTTCGCTAGCTTTGATTTCTCCTCTGGCGCTCCCGCTCGAGGTGGACAAGTATGGTTGATCGAGTTCTTCTTTATCTGAAACATAATGATAAGGTATGTTAGTAACAGTTAACAAATTTTACACCATGATCTAAAATACACAACTGGTTAGCGTAGTACCTGAACCACGGTGCTTCTAAGCATTGTGGATGCATGCAACCACCACCTACACCTCTTGTATGGGCACTTAACTGTGAACCTACCTGGCTCACTTTTAATAACCTCATAATCATTCTTGGTGAGAATGCAATATGTAGTAATTGCATTACGGCAGTCCATCATCATTTGAAATATGGTGCCTTCTGCAAGCTGAGGATCCTCCCTGTTCCACTCAATTGTTGGCAAGTCATCACCTTCGTAATCGGCTAAAACGAGGCTGTCATTGTTCTCATCCTTCTCTTCATCATTACTGTCATCAAATCTGGCACCTTGTGCAATATCTTCCATGTATTGATCCTCCATTGCCTGCTTACTGCGTCGATCTAACAATTCAGGAAACATCAACTCATCCTCATCATCTTGAGGAGACGGATCCTCAATCTCTGCATCATCCTCCACATCGACCGCAGGAATGATCTGGCTACCACTAGCACTGGGGACAGATGGTACTGTTGTGGACCTACAAGGAGTGGGGCGGCATACACGATTAGCAGAGGCAGCAACAGTAGAGAGACATGATGCCCGACCACCTGATGATGCCCCAACACCAGATGATGCATGGACCCTATCCACACGGATACGAATTTTACCGACATGGCAAGAATCATTCAAAGCAAAAAGAATTCCCAGATCCTTGTCGGAAATTAGTGGAACATATCTTCCCTCCGTGCTGTTGAAATATTGGAAATCAACTGAATCGCCAGCGCCTCAGGGGTACTTAGCGCAAATGTTATCTTTTAAATCCCTCAATGCGATGGTGGTTGCAACCACCGCTGGGATGTAAAATCTGCTCACATTGCGGTTAGAATCACGCAAAAAGCTAGTATCTAGCCTAACCACCAGCCGAAAAGCCAGCGCTGGATCAATCCTATTCGAAAAGCAACGCAGTTAGTTGAGCAACAACGATTCGCGCTC
This sequence comes from Dactylis glomerata, assembly GCA_007115705.1. NCBI lineage: Eukaryota > Viridiplantae > Streptophyta > Magnoliopsida > Poales > Poaceae > Dactylis > Dactylis glomerata. The sequence continues at coordinate 3,333,595 of QXEO01000431.1, forward strand.
AAAAACTGCCTACTGTTAATTCACATAGGCAGACGATGCTTACCCAGATGGAATCCATGCGTTAGATCCCTCCGATTCCCAATCTTCTCCGTGGTTGAGGGGCATAATCGGCACACCAGATGGCTGTACAAACTCTACCGCGATATGGGTAGATCTAGTGGAGGCGGAGCCCTCTTCGCCTCCCGGGGGTGGTGGTGGGAGGGGGGGCGGCTCGGGGACGGACGAAGCCATAAGGTAGGAGGGCAGGACGGCGTGGCGGCAGAGGGGCGGTGTGTGAGCTCTTCCAGTCTCGGACGGAGGGGAAAGCTTTGGGTGAGTAAGAGACCACCAGTCCGACGTGTCTCATTGGGTCAACAGTCAACACCATTCAAAAGCAACAGTCAATTCACAACCACCGCGGCTCCCTAGCCGTCACCGGTAACGGTCAAGGCCTCTGACCAGACGGCAACCCTCCTGTCCGAGCGTCTGCGAGGGGTTTCAAACTAGAGGGAGGGGAAAACTGAGGAAAAATTAAGCGGCTGGGGAAAACTGAGTACAACTAACAAACCAGGGGCACAAAAATAGAAATCCCTATAGGCAAAGGGGCAGCGTCAGAGGTGGACCAGGGCGGCCTCACCACCAGGGGGCGCCGCCCTATGGTGTGGCCGGCCCGTGGCCTCCCTTCGTCTTCTCTTCAGACTTCTGGAAGCTTCGTTAAATAATAGGAGGTTTGGCTTTTGTTTCGTCCAATTCCGAGAATATTTCCTGTGTAACTTTTCTAAAACACAAAAATAGCAGAAAACAGGAAACTGGCACTGTGGCATCTTGTTAATAGGTTAGTTCTGGAAAATGTATAAAAACGCCACGAAGTGTAACAAAACACTAAGCAAATGGTGTAAGAACAAGCATGGAGCATCAAAAATTATAGATACGTTTGAGACGTATCAAGCGGCCGGCCTGGTATCCTCTCAGATCTGCGGATTTGGAGAGGTTGGTCTCTCCAGGCACGGTCGTCTTTCGACTCTGCCATGGAGCTCCGAGTCTGTTCGGGAGTCGGAGGGCTGCTGATGCTATTGTCTCCCCCTCGGCCGGCCGTGGTGACGAGGGAGTGGAAGAGGATGGCACCACTGTCTTCCTCGTTAGGGTTATTTATGGTCATTTTTTGAGATGCGACTGTCGCGGCGTGAAGCTTCTTCTGGCCGCCATGGTGGCAAGGGGAGGATGCGGCTCGACGTGACGTCGGTGGTTGGGACCTACTGCTTAGGGATCTGGGATTGGGGGTACTGCTTGGTCTTCCCCATCTCCTGCCTCCCTGATGTTCTGGAAAAGGATCTTAGCTCTTACCCCTCGGGGTGGGCACTCTTGCGGTGTTCAAAGCCCATTGTGACGATAGTGGTGGCAGTGACTCGATGGTGTCTGAAGATGGGCTGCTTCTGGGTCTGGTACTTGTACTTGGGTGGTGACGATAAGGATGATGGGCTTGATGATGCTTTGGATATACGGTGTGAGGTCATTCTTGCAAAAGTCTGGGATCATATTGTATTTTCCTTTTTTTGTAGAGTCATTTGTAATCGGTTTCGCCATTATTGAAATACCATTAGTTGTTATCTAAAAAAAAGTGAGTGATTTGTTTTTTAAGGCTGGATAACAATCTTCTGTAGTAGCATCATCCACGAAGTAATGGGCGTTCAAATCTCACCAAACAACAGAAAAAGGTATCCACAATTTCTATTAAATATACTCAATTTTGCAATTATATACTGAATTGTTTTTAGGTAACAATTATATAGTGAATAGTTAACCCATCGTCGGAAGGAACGGAGAAGATTTCGTTGTCTTCTTTCTCGATGGATGCTTGAGGAGAAATTGTGGGAGAAGATTTCACCATCCGCGGGCTTGCTCAATGCTTCAGGAGAAACTTGGTACGGTACGCAGAAGAACACGTACTACGAGAGACAATTTTGAAACTTATTTTTTTATTAGGAGGAATACTGTTACTTATTTATAGTTCCCTACTGAAAACTCCTTTAAATGATTCCTTCTTCAACTCGTCGTCGCAGGGACGGAGAAGATTTCATGGATATGATAGATCAACAATACTTGAAGTGGAATTGGTACACACAAATGGACACGTATTTGAGAGACAGTGGGTTGCCATTAAAAAAATTCATCAATTAACTGAGCAACTCTTCTTCTTAATTAATAGATTGAGACAATATTTTAACCTATTTTAAAAAAAACATCTCCAGCAGTCACCTCAATATAGCTTCTCCAAATCTTATATGGGCCATCGGAGACTAAAAAACATCTAGTGGCTTCACAGTAGCCCAAATTCATCCCACACGGCCTAATTTTTCATCCGACGTCCCTAGGGCCTAGGCCGCACCCAACTCTTTAGGAGGCAAGCGGGGGCGCCCGATAAAGCTGAAAAGCGGGTGGACCAGCACCATCGATGAGACAAAGCAAGATTTGCCCTCATTTCACACCTTTCCCTCCATCCCGTTAGCTCGTTCTTGTTCGCGCTGCCACTGCAAGATCGCGCCTCTTTGCCTCCCCCATCTCACATCGACAGAAAGACCTCATCGCCGCCGTATCTACCCTCCTCTTCCATCGACCCTGTTGCATGGTTAACCGTCCTTTGCCGTCCATCGAAAGTTCTGACTTCTCGGCCACCTTGCACATTGGGTGTTTGGCGATTCTTCTAGACCATAGATTCAGACGACTAGCATATGTTTGCCGCCTTGATGGAGAAGGAAATGGTATCGTCGCCGCCACCGACAAGCATATGAAGATCCTCTCTTGTCGCCTGGCCTTGTACGCGCAGAATGCACAGCCGCAACATGGAGGATCAAAGCCGAGGCTCCACAAGAGTAGGCCGAGCACTACAGGAATGGAGCAAGGTGCTGACGGCCGATAGCCCTCGACGTAGGCCACAATGGCCATCGGCGTAGTCTATGCCGAGGGCTGCCCTCGGCGTAGATGCCCCTCGGCGTAGCTTTGTTTGGCCGTCAGCACAGCTTCTGCCCTCGGTGTAGGCTATGCCGACGTCGGCATAGTCTAACGCTGCTTATAATTTTTTCAAAAAAAAGTTTGAATTTTTTCAATCTTTGAATTGTTTGACTCATTAATCTCTCAATTTGAATATTTTTAATAGTAATTACACTTAATCTTTGGTCAAATTTAAGTCTTGGTCAAACTTTCCAGCCGGTCACCCATCCTCACACTACTCCACCCCCAGCATGCTTAACTTCTTGTTCCATCCGGATGAGTTTTCACGAAAGCAAATTATACCTTATTGATAATACTATCATGTCAATCATATTAACCCTTATACCACTATGTCACACGTTATTGGTTTTTGAATTTCCAAACTATATATTAAGTAAACAACAATGAATAATTAATAAAATACGCCCTCAGATCCATATTAATCTTTGCTAATATAGATGTATCTAGACACATTTTAGTAATAGATACATCCGTATTAGCAAAGGGTAATATGGATCGGAGGGAGTATTGAATTCCAAACTATATAATAAGTAAATAATAATTAATAATTAATAAATATATAGAATAATTTATATCTTTAAATCCGTAAATCAGAATTTGACAAATTATATGTCTAAATCGATCAAAAAAATGAGGAAATCCAAATATGACATCCATATGTAATAGTTTTATGTTTTATTTAATTTTTGAGTTTCTTATGCCCATTTTTGAATTTCATGTATCATCAGCGATATCTCAAACTAATGAGATTTACATTGAAAAAATCATAAAGAATTCTAAAAAAAATCAAAGAAATGAAAAACCTTCGCACATAGTCTTCTTATGTCAAATACTAACGAGTCCACTTGATAAACAAGTTCTACATAGTTTTCTTATGTCATACCCCCGCTTTACTCCGTTAACCCTCGCTTTACCCCGTTGAGAAACGGCGGGCATGAACCTTCTTAGCTAGGGGTCGAATTTTGTAAAACTCTTTGTGTATATCTAATAAAATAACATGTTTTGTACCTAAAAATGATTTTTTTTCAAAAAATCATGAGGAAGCCATGATGGAGCTGTAGTTCAAATTTTTCCTGCTAAATTGATAAGAGTTTGTCTTTTTTTGTGAAAGGTTAATGCAAAGCTTCACACACACAAAAACAATTGGTGATATATAAAAAAAATATGTCCTACTATTGTTGAAAATTAGGTTGGTCTCGTTTTGTAATGTATTTTCAGTACTTTCTTCCCAAAGAAACCCAATTTTGACACTTAGAAAATGGAAATTGATTTTTTATGCATAGAAAATGAAAACTCCAATACGAACTTTGTTTGCCATCCCAATATGCACACATTTGCACAATATGGGGTCATTTGAACAAATTATTCCATGATTCGGATCATGACCTAGCTTATCTAGCTTAAAAGCCATGAAACTTCATACATGATAGGTCATTTCCGAGAAGGGGTTTCTACAATATTTGCAATAGTCTAACTTTATTATTTTTCCTCACAACTAGGTCATATAACATGACACAATGCAAAGGTTTTACATTTTTTTGATTTTTTTGAATTTCTTATGCTCGATTCAAAATGCGATCGAAACTGCGGGTATGAACCTTCTTATCTAGAGGTTGAATTTTTCAGAACTATTTATGGATCTCTGATAAAACATCTACTTGTGAACCTGAAAATGATTTTTGGAAAAAAATCATCGGCAAACTATGATGCGACTCTAGTTCAAATTTACCCGACTTCCAGCTGAATCAAAACCCTTTAATACTAACTAATTAAATTAATTAGTTATAAATTTTGGAAGGTTTAGATGAATAGATCTTATTTTTTTACAAATTTTGATATATTATTTGTATTTTTATAAATTAGAATGATTTAGTTATGATTTTTCTAAGATTAATGTGGTAAAAGGGAAAATAGCTATGCCGAGGGCATTGCCGTCGGTATAGCAAATGCCGTCGGCATAACTATCCTACGCTGACGGCAGTTCTATACCGACGGCCAGCTTCGTGGACTGCCTGGCTCGTGGACTACACCGACGGCACCGGTATTTGGCCGTTGACGGCGTAGACGCTGGTAGTCGGTGCCTTGCGCTATTCCTGTGGTGGAGAGAGAGGATGGAGGGCTATGCATGTTGTACGCCGACTACATGGCCGATTATCCGACTCACAATAAGGTGGTATTTCGACGCCGTTTCAAGATAAACCGGACCATGTTCATGACGATTGTCATGGCCGTTAGAATTGGATCAAGCTGTGAACTGAAAATCTGAAGTATACCCAGGGGCGGAGGCAGGAAAATAATATAAGAGGGGCCAATGAAAGAAATCAGTGCACTAAAATTGTTAGGGAGGGCCAGACCACTAAAATACCTACTTTTGGGTGGTTTTTTGCATAAAAATCCAGGGGTATATAAGAAATTTCTCCATGTTAGGGGGGGCAGGGCCCCTGCTGGTCCCCCCCTGTCTCCGCCACTGAGTATACCAGCAGTCCGTGGGAACAGAACTCAGCGAAGCAAGACACAAGTTTGTATCACTTCTCAAAATTTCAAACTTGAAACGACAACACACAGAAAAATACGAAAACCAAGAAATTTAGTTGTCTTCTTCCTCGATGCTTGAGGAGAAATTGTCGGAGAAGATTTCACCATCCGCTTCCTCAATGCTTCAAGAAAAATGGTACACAGGAGAACACGTCCGAGAGACATTTTCGAAAGTTATTCTTTATCAGGAGAAATATTACTGCTCGTTGTCTGAACTACTAGTTCCCTATTGAAAACTCCTTTTAATAAGCAATTCCATCTTCAATTGATAACTCATCGTCGCAGGGGCGGAGAATATTTCATGGACCGCCAATACTTGAAGAGGAATGGGTACACACACGAACACGTACGACGACAGACAATTTCGGAGATACTACCAGTGAGATAGTGAGATACTTCAGTTATATTTTATTGTTATAGGAGGAATATTATTACTCTACATTATTACTCGTTATATACACGTTCGGGATGGTGTAAAAGTGTCACAAAAAGGCGACGGAAACACGAGTGGTCGTAGCAGTTGGTTTAGCTTTCCGAACCATGTATGTGCAGGCTCTTTTTTTTTTGAAATAAACACCAATATATTAAGCTAGCAAGCCGCCTCATTAAAAACCTTCCAGTCCCCTTAGGTACCCTGGTAAGGAAAAGAGTGCGTCTGAAACTTGCTCTCTAATTTCAAACCCTCTGTAAGAGCGAACCTGCCGGGTGACCGTGCCGACGGTTGAAACGTGACACGCGCTAATTCATGTGGGGCCCACACGCACTACTAACTTTTATCCCCATCTTTTCCCGCACCTCCCTCCTGACGCTCCCTTCGTTCTCGCGATAAACAGGCAACCGCCGCCATGGCTACCTTCCTCTCCTTAGGGTGGGGGTGGGGTGCGCCGCCGACGAAGACCTTAGGGTTTGGGGTGGAGGGGGGGCTTAGAGGGGAGGCCCGGGGGCGGCGGCGGACCGGTGGAGGCCGTGATTTGAGAAGGCGGGGCGTCAAGGCGGCCGCGGGAGCGCCGCCGGACGCGGGCGGCGGTGGCAGGCGGTGGCTGCGGGGGTGAAGCTGACCTGCAGTACGGTGGCGGATCTGGAGTGCGTTTGCGGCGGTTCCCTCTCTTCTTCTTCCGGTCCTGCTTGCTCCGACAACCGCTGATGCTACAGTACTTGTCGGAAAATCGACCGGAGGTACGGGTGACCGTAAGCTAGCCTCGCCCCTGTAAGAGAGTCATAGATAGAACTGCGGGTGGCTCTAAGACTGTGCGTGTGGCCGTCATGGAACTGATGCACTGCGACGCATCTCACGTACCCACTCCGTTTAGAAATATAAGATGTTTTAACTTTGTGAAGTGAGTATATTTAGACATCTTTCAGTGTATAGGTTCGATATCTAGATATACTCACTTTAAATAGTTAAAATATCTTATATTTCTAAATAGAGAGAGTACGATCGATCTGAGTTCATTACAGAGCAGCATGGCACCAACCTTGAGGGGGGCTCTGCATGCTGCGCACGTGTGCGTGGCCGACTTTCCAGCAGGCTCCAGTATGCAACGTTGGCTTGATGCCAAGCCATGCATGCGGACACGCAGCCACGCAGAGGAAGCCGACCGACGCACTGCTGGCCTGCTACGAGTATGACACATGTGCCTTCTCCTTTGTTCGTTCCTAGCGAGCTTTGCACCTACCTACCCTGGTCGTGTGCTGATGAACACGATGTTTATTGCTGGTATTATTATACTCACTTCGTCTAAATTAACTGATCTAGATTTGCATATATCAAGCATTAAAATATAAATTTAGATATAGTTGAGTAAATTAATTTGGAACAGAAAAGTATGTTAGTATCATATGCTCCCAGTGTAGCGTTCTGTGGACCGAGCTACATATAAGTTGTTTTTATTATTTTTGAAAATTGTATTTTTAAAGTTTTTAAAATTTTGAAAAAAAATCCTAGATGTAGGTAATAATGTACTCTATAAAAATGCAACATTTCAACTCAATATATCTTATATTCTAGGAAGTGCAAAACAAAAGTGGAAGTTTGAAGTAGTGAATTGTACAAACTTTAAATATCATCCAAAATTGTCATATTTTATTATTTTTTGTGTGGCCTAAAATATAAAGCGTTTTTGAATTGAGATTTTGCATGCTGATAGAATACGTCTTTATCAACATCTAGAATTTTATTTCATTATATTATACTCCCTCCAAACTATAATAAGTATCGTTGATTTAGCATTTGTACTAAACAGTGATATTTATTATGCGATCAAAGGAATTATATAATAGTGTATGATAATATCACTGCATTTATCATGTAGTGTTAGTTTAATTATATCTATTAATTAACAGAATCCCAATGGATCTGTGATAAGATATTTGTAAGTTCTATTGTGATGCTACTGTAACATTGTAAGATTTTTTTCTAAAAAAATAAGCTAAGTAAATTTTGTAAAAAATAGAAAAAGATGTCAACAACTGTAATATTCAATAGATACCATAGAAAAATATATCTCATGATATATCTAACGGTATTGATTTTATATTGTGAATCTTAATAATTTATTTCGAAAAATATGATTAAACTTGACTTTGTTTGACTAAAATTATAAACCTTATGTATTGAATCACATATAATATCATTGACATATCAATCTTTTTATGTACCCCTGAGTTGTAGTTTAATTTTCGTAGCTTTGGTTAAATTTGGTAAGACCGGTTATATCTAGACGTGTTTCAATGTGTAACTTCGTTTTTTAGAAAGAAATCATGAAAATTAATTGGGACGGAGGGAGTATAAATACAAGATACTACCTATGATACTCATTGCGAGTAATTTTAGCGTTTCTTAGGTTTTCCACCTGGTGTCACCGGAAATTGCGGCTGACTAACCGAACTGAAATTTTCTTCATTCTCTCTAATATCTCGCCAATTCTTCTAAGAAAACGGAATATTTCCATGGCAACGAAAATATTTTCCTGGAGAAAAGCTACGCTGACGGGCAGCTGGACCGGATCGGATTCTCCACTAGGACGAGGCGGCTCCCGACCGAATGCCCGATTATCAAACCGCACTACTGGACAAGCATCTCGGCACAGAGATCATAGCCCGCCATCCAACGGCCCACGTTCATCCTCACCCCCTCGCGCACCGCCGACCGCCGTCCATCCCTCGTCTGGCTCCACCTGAAACCAAACCCCTCGCTCCGCGCCCACTGCCAACTGGACCCCATCCGCGCCGCTATTGATATTCCTGCCACGTCAGTGTCCGCCTGCCCCCACCGAGCTGAAAAGGAAGGAGAAAGGGAGACGGGAGTAGCGCCACTCCATTCCTTCCCAGCTCTCTCTCATCCTTCTTTCCCTCCCAGTTCCAGATAGCAGAAGGAAGCAAATCATCCTCCTGATTTCCTTCAATTAACCGGCATGAGATCCTGACCCCGGATTTCAGCGATTCGATTCCATCCGTAAGGAGCCAGGCCGCCTATTTATTTCCATCGATTTGCTGCGGGATTTACCCTGGAATCAATCAATCGGCCACCAATCGAGATGACGCCCGCGGTGTTCACCCTCCTGCTCTGCACCTCGCTCGCGGCGATGCTGTTCGTCGCCTCCCGCGTCTCGCCGCCGCCGCAGAAGCTGCTGGTTCGGGGTGGCGGCCACGAGAAGCCGCCCGCCGCCGCCGCCTCGACGGTGGCTGCGGTCGGCGTCGGGGACGGAGCGGAGGACCTCGCCCTGTTCCGCCGCGTCACGCTGGACGCCGGCGAGGGGTCCGCGGCGGCCGCCGCGGCGCCGCCCAAGGTGGCGTTCCTCTTCCTCACCAACTCCGACCTCACCTTCGCGCCGCTCTGGGAGCGCTTCTTCGCGGGCCACGCCGACAGATTCAACGTCTACGTGCACGCCGACCCGACGGCGCCGATGCTGCTCCCCGCCACGCCGTCCTTCCGGGGCCGCTTCGTGCCCGCCGGGCCCACGCGCCGCGGGGACCCGAGCCTCATCGCGGCGGCGCGGCGCCTGCTCGCCGCGGCCCTCCTCGACGACGCCGCCAACGCCTACTTCGCGCTGCTCTCGCAGCACTGCGTCCCGATCCACTCCTTCCCGCGCCTCTACGGGACCCTCTTCCCGCCCGCCGCCGCGCACCACCACCGCCTCCCGAGCTACATCGAGGTGCTCACCGGCGAGCCGCAGATGCCCGAGCGCTACGTCGCGCGCGGGGAGGGCGTCATGCTCCCGGAGGTGCCCTTCGACAAGTTCCGCATCGGCTCCCAGTTCTTCGCGCTCGCACGCCGCCACGCCTTCCTCGTCGTCAGCGAGCGCCGGCTCTGGAGCAAGTTCAGCCTGCCGTGCCGCCCCGAGTCGCAGGACTCGTGCTACCCGGAGGAGCACTACTTCCCCACGCTGCTCGACAGGGCAGACCCCGCCGGCGTGGCGCGCTACACGCTCACCCGCGTCAACTGGACCGGCAGCGTCGACGGCCACCCGCACACCTACGGCGCGCCGGAGGTGTCGCCGCAGCTCATCGCCGAGCTGCGCCGCTCCAACGGCTCCAGGCACGACCACATGTTCGCCCGCAAGTTCGCGCCCGACTGCCTTGGCCCGCTCATGGCCATCGCCGACACTGCCATCTTCAAAGATTGATCGATGCGGTGCCCTGCTGCACCATAGCTGCACGCACCAGGTATGAACTACTCCTAGCGCCTGATTTTCTTACAAGTTTCAGAGGTTCTAAAGATTACTGCAAATTTCTTGGGCATCTTGATCACAAATCTGCAGCCGCTAAATTAGCGAGACCAATTTAGATATGTCATTTTCGCTTCGCATATTAAATTGATATATGATGCCACATTTCATACACGTCATAACTGAAGAACACTGGATGCTAATTTACATCTTCTACCTGCTTTTGTATTGCTCTGCATCATCTTATGTAAGCACCTTGCGATTAGTGGAGAAAGCGACGCCTCAATCAGTCTTTGCACCTTGCCAAAACTGCACACGAACTCCTCTCGATCGATGAAATCACGCACGACACTGATATCATGAGACCACAGGAGTGAAGTGTTGAACGACTGTAATGCTGCGTGCTGCTAATGCTACCGCTACGCATTGTCTTCGCCTTTGACTGCTTTCTCTTAGGATTTGAGCTGTTGGTTTGTTTCATACAAGATTTTATTGACTAAATCTAGCTACTCTCCTGACTAAGAAACCTCGTTACATTTGCAGGTCTATCACTTGGACTTGTGGGTGCGACGACAACAGCGGCGTCTTTCATTAGCATCTTCATAGTTTCAGACTGTCCTCCTCTGTCCTTCTCCCTCCGTGCTCCCTTTCAGTAGTGGCAACAACCTAATGCGAAGCGGCAGGTGTTGCGGTCGTTTGATGATCCATCCATCTACTTTGTTACCACGTACGGCTGCCTAAGGCAGCTGTTCTGTTGAGATACATAATGCGATGGATTTTGAGTGTGTTCTGTTCAGCTGAAACAGAAAGAAACCTTGTACATAACCGAGGGTTGAAATAATCGTTCTTCGTCGTAGCACCAGCTTGTGCGGTATCAGGCCGGTGGTTTCTCGATTTTTTTACAAATATGAACCTCTGTCTAATGTAATTGTCAAAAATACACGTCACTGAAATTTATTGTCAAAACTAGCCTGGCGGGAAGAGAAAAAAGCAACACGTGGCCTTCCCGCCACAGCGCATGGCGGACAGCACATCCAGCCATGCGCGGACAGCACATCCAGCCACAGAGTATGGCGGGAAGCTCTTTCCGCCAAACCCATTGGCGGCAAGTGGTGATCTGTGTGTGCCACTAGCCCACTACTTTGTATTGCGAGGCTGCAAATTCGTACAAAGCATGCAATGAATGCATGGCATTGTCCTTGTCTGCCACTGTTACATGCATAAAGATTCTTCATCCTGTCTCCTCCCGCCAATGATAAGGGCGGGATGAACCTTTCGCCGTACACGGTGGCGAAAATAATACTCCGCCATGCTCTATGGCGGAAAGAGCCACGTGTCACTTTTTCCTCTTTTCGCCAGGCTATTTTTGACAATAAATTTTGAGGCGGTTTATTTCTAACAATTATGTTAGGCAGAGGGTTATATTTGTAAAAAAATCGTGGTTTCTCATCTGTATACGATCGATGCTTGAGAGGTGCTTATCCACATCTACACCTGTACAAGGTGTCGGCATAGGCACCACAGGTCATTTCTCCTATGTGGTTCCCGGCGAATCTCGAGGCCGACACAAATATAGAAGTGAAACCACTTGTAAATAGACCGTGCAAACAAGAGGTGCCTCCGTTCAAGATGCCTAGAAACTGGAAGCAAGCTCGCCGTGCATTGTCTCTCCTGTGCTCCTACAGGCGACATTGGCTATTCTGACATTTCGTTGCAAACTCTTTCCGCCCGTCCAGAAAGAGGTACTTCCATTCCATGTCTGAACTTTCTACTTGGTGCCCATGCTGCAGTCCACGGCGGAGGCAGATGGGAGTCGTAGAACCGATATATATAAGCTCGGTCCAATAATCTTAAGATGTTATCATAACCAATATATAAGTTAAATACAATTCGGCTCCAGGAGCATCCGGAACATATTTTTTATAATGTCAGAAAAATCCGAAAAATATTTAGACATGTACATGTCCGTGTCTGTCTACAAACTGGAAAAAACACAAATATTACGACATGTCTTAAAAATACAAGTTAAGTGCTAAATTTGTTGTTTATTAGAGCACTGTCTTTTTTATTGGGAGAAGTATGTTTGTCCATAAAAACTTTGCACGAACAGAGAAAACAACAGTGTAAAAATAAGTTCACAAAATTTCAGATTTTTTTTTTACTTTTTTAAATTTAATCGAATTTATTTTTCATGTCGGGAGCCGAAACTCCATGCCCATTTATAAGTTACCAAGTTGTAATAGCGTCTTATATTATGGGAAGGAGTGATTATTTCTTAGGCCTTAAATTTTGTTAATTCTAAATCGATCAAATTTTCACGCCACCAAGTTTAAGTTACACAATAAAAGTTTTCTCCATGTTTAACTGTGTGCGACTGTCTGGTTACAAAGTTATAGAACCTGAAAATTCCTCCTTCTAACTGGAGGCTCTGTTATAGGGTTACAGCGATTGGGGGGATATGCTGTTTTTCTTTCTAGAGAAAACTATTATTTTGAGAGTGACTAGGAAAAAACTTGTGCCAGTAGGTTTTGTGAGAAAATAGTGAAGTGGGCAAGGCTGGGGTCTTTGTACGTTGAAAGCTTGGAGACCCATTCTTAGCACAACGGTCCACATACCGCTACGAGATAGGCTACCAATTTCCCCAATTCTGGCCTTTTGTGCTTATTGCGGCCCGTTACAGATCGCCTCAAATATGTACACGGATGTTTCTCCCCTTAAAAAAATATACACGGATGTTTCAATTCTATCGTTATATGACTCGCTAAAAAACAAAAAACTATTTGTATCTTTCTTAGGCAACCAACTTATACGGATTCAACTCAAAAAAAAAAACTTATACGGATTGAAAATTATTGTTTTTAGGTCTATGAACCCTAACTATGTTTAAGATTTAATAAAGCTCGTAACAAGACGGAGTCATGTTGTTTCCCATAAAAAAAATTACACAGATTTAGAGTCAAGAGGGAATTTCCGTTTGTGGGTGCGGATATCTGTGAAATAAGACGTCCCGCTCCCCTCCCTCACGCGAGCTGAGTGCAACGGGAAACATCTCCACCTGTTTTACAGATTATCATGTTGGTTACCCAGTGTATATGTGTGTTGTCCTATCTCCAACAAGTGAAGTAGTGGTAAGCCATGGATTTTTGGTGCAAACATTTGGAGATGATCGTATGAGATTTCTTCAACCAGGCTGGCGGTGTGCCAAAAAAAAAATTAGTGATGTGCCAGCAATACTTTATGCTTTTGATCTTAGATGGTTGATAATCTATATGTGTACGATTATAAAACCTTTTAAATATAAAGATTATCAAACCCACGAGGAGTTGAATGACTTGGTTCATAAATTAGTAAAGTTAACAATAAAAATTTCAAAGTGTTTTTGGTGTTTTTGGGTATGAGCTTCAACAAAGCAAGTAAGTAAAAGCAGATAAATAAATTAACAAGTAACCGGCTTTTTTTTAGAGAAAACTCAATCCTCTATGTATAAGAGGATAAGTTTGAGTGTGCACGTATAAGAAACAAATGTTCCCGCGAGGAGGACATACATTAATCTTGAATGCGGTGATATATTCGTAATTTGCACGCTTTTGTGAAAAACTTACACTAGTGGAAAAAGAGACTTCTATCCGCCACCTTTAGTCCCCAAACTATTTGGGCCGGGACTAAAGGGGGCATTAGTCCCGGTTCGTGCCGCTGGGGCACGGCCAGCACCTAGTCCCGGTTCGTAATGGACCTTTAGTCCCGGTCATTAACACGGACCGGGACTAAAGGGTTGGCGGGCGGGAACCCCACGGGCGGCGGCCTTTAGTCCCGGCCCGTGTTAACGACCGGGACTAAAGGGCGACCTTTAATCCCGGCCTTTAACACGGACCGGGACTAAAGGCCGTCGCCTACAAAATCGAGCTTCTCTTCCCCCGAGCCTGCCAGTACACTAATGGTGGTCGGAAGCTTGGATTGAGTGGAGAGGTCATGCCTGATTTTTTTATCAAAATTATCCAAGATTTTGAGTTATTTTATCTATCTAATTGGTTCAAAAGGTTAGCAACTTTACTCTCTCATCTTTAATTGCTAATTTAGCTCATATAATGCTCTAGATGTGGTGAGATTTGTGGCTATAATTTGGGAGTAATTATGGGAGTTTATTTGATTTATATAGCATTTGAGCTTAAATTAATTCCTTAGTTTGCACATGTGTAGAGGTGGTGTACTTGTATGTTGACCAAAATGAGTATGAAGTAGAAATTTGTCATGCACATATATAGCTCTTTTTATGCTCAAAAAAATAGAGGGATTTGTGGAGTAATTAATGTTAGAAAGTAATGTGGGAGTAATTGTGAGCTTATGTGATTTATAATAATAATTTTTGAGTAGGATTTATTTGCAATAATAACTTGTAAGTATGAGGCATTTTCTTGATTGATTTCCATGCACATATATAGCTCTTTTTATGCTCAAGAAAATAGAGGGATTTGTGGAGTAACGTTAGAGAGTAATGTGGGAGTATATATGATTTATATGCAATGTGAGTTTATTCCTTGTATTAATTTGGTTTATTATATACTTACATAATAATGCAGATGAACCGGCAATGGATGTACGGTAGCCGAGTCTCAAGCGAGTTCATTAAGGGCTTGCAGGATTTCCTCCGTGTGGCTGATGCGAACAAGCGGAATAGTTTTGTTGTCTATCCATGTAGTGCGTGTAAGAATCTAAAGAATTAGTCTTCATCAAGAACCCTTCACGTGCACCTGCTTCAGTATGGTTTCATGCCCAGCTACAATTGTTGGACCAAGCACGGAGAAAGAGGTGTTACAATGGAAGACAATGAAGAAGAGGATGATGACAACTATCCTGGGTTCCCTGAATATGGTGATACTTTTATGGGAGAAGCTGAAGGGGGAGCTGAAGGGGAAGCTGAAGGAGAGACACATGATGAGGCCCCTAATGATCTCGGTCGGACCATTGCTGATGCACGGAGAGAATGCGAAACTAATAAGGAGAGGGAGAAGTTGGATCGCATGTTAGAGGATCACAAAAAGTCCTTATACCCAAACTGCAAAAATGGTCTGAAAAAGCTGGGCAGCACACTTGAATTGCTAAAATGGAAGGCAGAGGAAGGTCTATCTGACTCTGGATTTGAAAAGTTGCTGAAAATGATGAGGAATATGCTTCCAAAGGATAACGAATTGCCCACCAGTACGTACGAAGCCAAGAAGATTGTCTGCCCTCTAGGTTTAGAGGTTCAGAAGATACATGCATGTCCTAATGACTGTATCCTCTATCGTGGTGACTATGAGAAATTTGACTGAATGCCTGATATGCACTGCATTGCGGTATAAGATCAGAGGAGATGACTCTGGTGATGTTGAGGGCGAGCCCCCCAGAAAGAGGATTCCTGCCAAGGTGATGTGGTATGCTCCTATAGTACCACGGTTGAAACGTTTGTTTCGGTGCAAAGAGCATGCCAAGTTATTGCGATGGCACAAAGAGGACCGTTTGTCAGACGGGATGTTGAGACACCCCGCTGATGGGTCTGAATGGAGAAAGATCGACAATAAGTTTAAAGATTTTGCAGGTGACGCAAGGAACATACGGTTTGGTCTAAGTACAGATGGCTTCAATCCTTTTGGGGAGCAGAGCTCCAGTTATAGCACCTGGCCCGTGACTCTATGCATCTATAACCTTCCTCCTTGGTTGTGCATGAAGCGGAAGTTCATTATGATGTCAGTGCTCATCCAAGGTCCGAAGCAACCCGGCAACGATATTGATGTGTACCTAAGGCCATTAGTTGATGAACTTTTACAGCTGTGGGCCAAACCAGGCGTACGTGTGTGGGATGAGCACAAACAAGAGGAATTTGACTTACGAGCGTTGTTGTTCGTTACCATCAATGATTGGCCTGCTCTTAGTAACATTTCAGGACAGACAAACAAGGGATACAAGGCATGCACACACTGTTTACAAGAGACTGAAAGTATATATTTAGCTAATTGTAAGAAGAATGTGTACATATCGCACCGTCGATTTCTTAGCAAAATTCATGCCGTAAGAAAAAAAGGCAAGCATTTCAACGGTAAGGCAGATCACCGGGAGCCACCTAAGGAAAATACTGGTGATGATGTATTCGATATGGTCAAAGATATAGAAGTAATCTTTAGAAAGGGTCCTGGCGGACAATCTGTTCCGCATGACGCAGACGGACACGCACCCATGTGGAAGAAGAAATCTATATTTTGGGAGCTTGAGTATTGGAAATTCCTAGAAGTTCGCTCTGCAATCGACGTGATGCATGTGACGAAGAATCTTTGCGTGAACCTGCTAGCCTTCTTGGGTGTGTATGGGAAGACAAAAGATACAAAGGAAGCTCGACGGGACCTGTAACGTGTGAAAGACCCAGAAGACCGACATCCGGAACTGTTTCAAGGTCGCGCTAGCTACGCTCTTACTAAAGAAGAGAAGATCACCTTTTTTGAATGCCTGAACAGTATCAAGGTCCCGGCTGGATTCTCATCGAATATAAAGGGAATAATAAATATGGCAGAGAAAAAGTTCCAGAACCTAAAGTCTCATGACTGCCACGTGATTATGACGCAATTGCTTCCAGTTGCATTGAGGGGGCTTCTACCGGAAAATGTTCGACTAGCAATTGTGAAGCTATGTGCATTCCTCAATGAAATATCTCAGAAGGTAATCAATCCAGAAGATCTACCACGGTTACAAAATGATGTGGCCCAATGTCTTGTCAGCTTCGAGCTGGTGTTCCCACCATCGTTCTTCAATATTATGACGCACCTCCTGGTTCACCTAGTCAAAGAGATTTCCATTCTCGGCCCTGTATTTCTACACAATATGTTCCCCTTTGAGAGGTTCATGGGAGTCTTAAAGAAATATGTTCGTAACCGTGCTAGGCCAGAAGGAAGCATCGTCAAGGGATATGGATGATACGTCTCCAACGTATCTATAATTTTTGATGCTCCATGCTTGTTTTTACACCATTTGCCTACTGTTTCGTTACACTTCGTGGCACTTTAATGCATTTTCCGAAACTAACCTATTAACAAGTCGCCACAGTGCCAATTCCCTGTTTTCTGCTGTTTTTGTGTTTTAGAAGTGATACACAGCAAATATTCTCGGAATTGGACGAAACAAGTTCCTGAAGTCTTATTTTGTCCGGGAGCTTCCAGTCATCCGAAGAGAAGAAGGAGAGGGGCCACAGGCCGCCCTCACGCAGGGCTGGCGCGGCCCAGCCCCTGGCCGCGCTGCCCTGGCGTAAGGAGGCCTGGGGCCACCTCTGACATCGCCCCTTCGCCTATAAAGACCCCCCGACGGGAAAAACCTAAGTACCCGATCACTTTTCCAGAACACATCGCGATCCGCCGCCGCCGTCGACCCGAAGATCGGGAGGGTCCAGAAGCTCTTCCTGGCACCCTGCCGGAGAGGGGAATCGCCACCGGAGGTCTTCTTCATCGCCATGCTTGCCTCTGAAGCGATGAGTGAGTAGTCTACCTTGGACTATGGGTCCATAGCAGTATCTAGATGGTTGTCTTCTCCACCATGTGCTTCATGTTTAGATCTCATGAGCTGCCCTACATGATTGAGATCACCGTTATGTAATTCTACATGTTTGGTTTGTTGGGATCCGATGAATATTGGTGTTATGATTGAGTTGCTATACAAAATATTATCTTTTGTTATCTCTATGTTGTTTATGATCTTGCATGCTCTCCGTTGTTAGTAGCTATCTTGGCCGAGTAGTTGCTAGTGATTCCAAGAGGGGGTATTTATGCTCGATAGTGGGTTCATGCCTCTATTTAACCTGGGGGAGTGACAGAAACCTCTAAGGTTGTAGATGTGCTGTTGCTACTAGGGAGAAAACAACATTCATATGCTCAAGGGCATATGCTTTGTTTACATTACACACTTTGCTTAATGCAATTATCTGTTGTTCGCAACTTAATACTTGTGGAGTTCTCGGATTGATTCACCACAAGTGGATTATTAGTCATAGATGCAGTTGGATGGCGGTCTATGTATTTTGTTGTAATGCCCAGAGTAAATCTCATAGTGATCTTTTTGACATATCACGTTTATCCTTATTCTATCAATTGCCCAACTGTAATTTGTTTACCCAGCATGTGTTATTTATCTTATGGAGAGACACCACTAGTGAACTGTGTGAAAGGACACAGATGTCGCCTAGAGGGGGGGGTGAATAGGCGATATCAAATTTTACGAATGGCTTGAACAAAAGCGGAATTAAACTAGCGTTTATTTTGTCAAGCACATAAAACCTAAATAAACTAGGCTCACCTATGTGCACTAACAACTTATGCTAAGCAATACAAGTACCAAGGTGATAGCAAGATATATGACTTCAAGCACGAAGGCTATCACAATGTAAAGTGCATAAGTAAAGAGCTCGGGTATAGAAATAACCGAGGCACGCGGAGACGATGATGTATTCCCGAGTTCCTCCCTTGAAAGAGAGTACGTCTCGTTGGAGGGGTGTGGTATCGCCACAAAGGCCTAACCAACGCCACAAAGGCCTCACCCTATTCTCCGGTGTGAGCTTGCGCCACAAAGGCCTAGCTCACTCTTCCACTAAGGGGTTCCTCAAGGCGGAACCGGGCCTTTACACAAAGCTTGGGGCACGCATCCACAACTTAATTGGAGGCTCCCAAGAATAGCCACCAAGGCACCACAAAGCCACAAAGCCGTCTAGGGTTCTAAGAACCCAAGAGTAATAAGCTCACAAACTTTCACTTACTCGAATCTCCGGGGAGAACTCAAACCGATGCAACTTATGCAATGGCAAGAGCACACAAGGTGCTCAAATCCTTCTCACTCAAATCCTACCAAAGCAACTAATGCTACGGAGAGATATGAGAGGAAGAACAAAGGAAATCCACAAAGAACTCCAAGATCTAGATTGACTATGTTCCCCTCACTTAGAGGAGAGATGGATTGGTAGAAATATAGATCTAGATCTCCTCTTCCTTTTCCCTCAAAAATATCCAAGAATCATGGGAGGAATGGAGGAGGAAGGGCAAGCTTGCAAAGTCAACAATGGAGGAGAGAGAGGCCCAAAACGTGTGCAGCCCAAGGAGGAAGAAGGGGTATTTATACCCCTCCACGAAAATCTGACCATTACAGCCACTAACACCGGCTAAAGCCGGACTTAACACCGGCTGTAGCCGGCCTGAAAAGTCCGGCCCTGGCCAGCAATAGCCGGACAAAAAGCCGGGTTGCAACAGAGACGAAATCTGGGCAGACCGGCTAAAGCCGGCCCTCAGACCGGCTAAAGCCGGTCTGACCGGCTATTTCCGGCCCCGGGCCGGCTATTTCCGCCCCCACTGAAACAGCAGAAATACCAAAACGAAAACGGCAATAACTTGAGCATCCGGACTCCGTTTTCGATGATCTTGGGCTCGTTGGAATCACAACAACAAGCTCTACAACTTTATGCAGAGAAACATCATAGTCCAACCAAGGAGGATAAAACCAAATGATGAAAGGTTTGACCTCACTTTGAAGGCAAACCGGTAAAACCTCCAAACACCAAAAACGCAATAAGAGTTTCATGCGAAATCCGTTTTTGATGAGCTAGAGCTTGTCATGGAAATAACCACAAGATCTAGAACCTCACATGGATAAAATTCAAATAAGAACCAAGAAAGATGATGCCAAGTATGCAAAGGTTTGAGCTCTCTCCGAACGATACAATTAAGTTACTCACTCGAGAGCCCCTCTTGATAGTACGGCTACCGATCCTATAACCCGGTCTCACAACTAACACCATGAGACCGGTAAGAAAGAAACCCTAACACTATCATACCTTTGCCTTGAGCATTCCACTTGAGGTGGTTAATGACGATCTTGATCTTCTCAAGTTGGACCACCTTTCTTGATTGAGCTTGCTTGGTGAAGTCTTGCGGATTGCTCCCCCATACTCTACTATGGAAGAGACTCTCTTTAAGCATATCTTCACATATCCATGATCACAATATAGATGGCAAGCTTCAAGCATATGTTCTCTTCTAGTTGCTCATCTTGAACTTGCGCTTTGACTTGATCAATCCTCGAATCAATTCTTCTTTCTCCATAATGATGGTGTCTTGAGGATACACATGAGAGCTCACTCAATCTTATTCTTCAAGACACACTTGACATAAGCTCAACTCCCTTAAGACCAATCTTTGGATCACTCCTTGAATAACACCTTGGTCAACACATAATCTTCTTCTTACAACCTTGACTCCAACAAATGGTTCAAGCATTGTCTATGGACAAGTCCTACACATATAACTCAATGCAACCATTAGTCCATAGGGATTGTCATTAATTACCAAAACCACACATGGGGCTCGATATGATCTTTCAATCTCCCCCATTTTGGTAATTGATGACAATCTCTTTGAGCGGGGTTATATAATGAATTCAAAGAACCAAAATGGTTGTACTAACATCAAATACTACAAAAGTATGTGATGTTAGTAAAACCACCATATATAGAGCAAACTCCCCCACAATCTATGCATGTGTGAATGATCTTGATTTCATTGCATATATTGCCAACCAAGGTTGTTGGTGGAGTTTCCACTATATACTCAACCATGCAAAGCATGCAAGGCAAATGCTTAAGAACAAACCAAAGCATAAAAGCCAATTCCCTTTAAACCCTCGAAACTTCTCCCCCATTGGCATCCATTGCCAAAATGGGCGAAAAACTTAGAAGGCCAATATAGTGTGAGTTCCTCCAAAACGGTGTGCATATCCAAAAGAAATAAGTGAAGACACATTCACATATACAAAGACAAATATATGAAGGAAACCAAACTATATTGAGGATCAAAGATTGCAAAAATAAATAAGATAACACGATGGATAAACTTCAACAAATGAAGAGAGCAATCAAACAATCCAAAGAGCAAATTGAATAAAGATATTATGATAAGATCGAAAAGGTGCTCCAAATAATATGAGGAAACTCCCCAAGGTGTGTGCACAAAATAATCTATTTGAGTTGAAGTATAAGGTGCACAGACATGGAATCATCACTCCCTCAATATTATTCAAAACAAAATGATACCAAGTGAAATTAAATACTATGCTAACCGCAAAATGGTGCTTTAAATGAAATGAGGAAGCTCCCCAAGGTACATGAAAAAATTAGAATGTTTGTATTTGAATACAATTTGCACAACATGGAATCCTCACTCCCTCAATAACATTTAAAACGCAACTATTTGCAAGAGATCATAGAGAAGAAATTAAGCTTACACTTGCATCAAACAAATGGTTGAGCAACAAGCAAGAGACAATATATTAAAAGGCTCAACCAAAGGAATGTGTGATAGGAATGACAAAGAATATTATAAGACTAACACAATGATAAGCATAGAGCATCCATATAGTCTTCAATGAATGATATTGCTTAGCATTCCATCCCAACACATAAGGTTCAAATAAGATATCAAATAATGAGATATCATCTCTCATGTGTATAAGTTTCTAAGTAGACAATATCACAAAGATAATTATCACAAAGAAACATATACACACAAAATAGATACTAAGAATAGAACAAGATATCCAAAATGAAGTCATGCAATATACCAATGAGATTTTTGCTTTTAAAGCATGGCCAAAGGCTCAATTTATCTTATTGTATATTGATGAACTTCAACCAAAAACATGTCAAAGACATCACAAATATCAACAAGGGAAAGTAGATAGTTGGGATGCTTTGAGACAAGCAACAAGTATCATAATGAAGACTACCAAACGAAAGAAATAAATTTGCAATTTCATCAATATTGCGCATGTGAGCTTATTGAGGAATTGATATGCAAAAAGATTGCTAAGTTGACATATATGGGATAGGTGAATCATGAGCATGATTTTTATATGTTCCCAATAATATGTCCTCATCTCAACTTGCTCACATTTGCAATAAAGAGGTTTCATTAGAATCCTTGCAAAAAGCACAATATTTGCAAATAAAGATTTTCAATGCCATAAAACAACCTACACAAGGTTGGATACTAGAGAAGTATGCATGAAGAAGATGCTTGTTACCGAGATATAATGGTAGGATGTAGTAGATAGGAGTTCTTCAATAATCCTAGCTTGCCTCAAATTATCATTTAGTCACCACTTCATCCTTATTATTGAGACAAGCACCAATATATCTCCATGTACCTAAAACAAAGTTCAAGTACAAGATGGTCCCCAAACTCATTGGGTCCAAAGTAGTTAGAAACTACAACATATAGGACAAACTCCACATAAATATGTGCATATATATATGAAATTGAATTTCATGCACATCTTAGCCGATTTAGGATTTGATGGAGCTTCTCCTATATATTTGATCAAAGAAAGAAAAGCATGCCATAAAGTATACATTTAGTAAATATGCATGCACAAGACTTTCTAGAGCCAAAGAAGATACAATTTGGACAAAACACCAAGAAGGACAATCGAGCACACAAAATTGTGAAGCGGCAAAAGGTTGTCCAAATTATATCAATGAATCAAATCAACACAAGATTGACTCCAAAGTTCAATTAGTGAACCAAGCAAAAGCCAATGAGCATAAAGCATAACTAAAACACACATGCTCAAAGACATATCTCATTTTAAGAGTAAGAAATAAATAATAAGGAATGAGATCACCAACTCCCAAAGAGAGCAAGGTTCAAACAAACAAACCAAACTCTCCACACTTTTTATGATGGCACACTAAGTACGAAAAAGAAAAGATTTGTCTTCCAACAAAAAACCAATACCAAATGAAATAAGCACAAAGAGTGTGTTATAACAAATATAGGAGAGCTCCCCCCCAAGATTAGTGCATCATTTATGATTTTGCATTTGAATACAAAATGCACACAAGTGGGATCATCACATTTACCTACATAGAAATAACACAAAACAAGTTCAACGAAATCAAATGGAATAACAAAAGTCATGGAAGACAATGGGAGCTAAAACAAATACATTTTTGGCTAGAGATAAGACAATTAAAAGAAATAGCCAATGTAAAGATGATCAATATATATGTACCACATGATATAGTACCAATTGTCCAAGAACAAGAGGTATTTGGATTTATTTCCCGGTGGTAGTGTACATATAAATCCAAGATCATCTTCACAACAAAGAAGCATACGGAGAAGGATAAGAATTAAAAATCATGCTAAAGAAGATATTCTTGATAGACTCAAATAGTTAAACAATCACGCAAGGCAATGATTAGGATAACTTGAAGCAAATGGTTTTCCAACTTTGATGTAGCATTCCACATTTTAGGAAAACCCTATCAAGAAATTATCTCACAAACAATATCCAAAACAAGAGCAATAAAACAATTTGGCAAATTGGAATTTGTTTGAGAAAACATGCCACATAGAAGCAAGATAATTTACAATATCAACACTATGTGACACAACCTCAAATATACACATTATATCGGTTTGTAATATGCACAAAGCATATTACTCCCCCATAATGTGATAAAACATTTATTTTTCACAAGAGGCAAATAGAATCCAACAAAATTATTAATGGATATTATAGAATTTGAATTTCTCATGAGAATGACATACCACATAGAGACTAGATAATCTTTAAATATCAACACTAAGTGGTATTCCTCATGTACACACATTTTTAGGATTGTGAAGTGCAAAGCATATCACTCCCCCAAAATGGGATAGTCCAATAATCTCTCACAAGAGCCAAGTAAGATAAAACAAGATGCAATAGGCTCAACAAGAACACCCATACATGGTGTGCAAACCAACATGCACATACTTGATTACTCAAAATGAAGCAAGTAGGAAGCACACCATATACAAACACATGCAAGATACAAAACCCAACACATGCAAAGGGGCGAGTAACTTTCAATGTAGATAAGTTGAATACATGTTACCGCAAGGAGGAACATTGGATATATGATAGAAATAAGATAATCCAAATGACTTGACTTGAGAAAATATAATTGATGAAGATCCCTTAATTCTTCATGATATAGCCAAGTCTCCAATGCCCTCCAACAACACCTATTGTTCAAGTAATGGCTTGTTGGTCCCCAACCAAGTTGCGTCCTAAGAAGTTAGTAACAATAGGTTTGGCCACCCAAATGGTTCTTTTCTTGACACCACATTGAGCACCAACAAATTTGGCAAACACATTGCCAACCTTATCCTTGCAAAGTGAATAAGCATCTTCAATTATGATAGGGTTGGATGAGTTACCACTAGTGCATGAAGAAGATAGGTGACCCTTCTCATGGCATATGTAGCAAGTTCTTTTCTTCACCTTCTTCTCACTTGATTTCTCCACAAGGGGAGCATTAGCTTGATTTTTCTTGGGAAGTGACCTTTCTTCAACTTGAGGTTGAGCATGGGCTTAAACTTGAGGCCGCTTCCCTTGTTGCTTCTCACTAAGTGCCTTTTTCTTCAAAGGGCAAGATCTAACATGGTGCCCTTCAATTTTGCACTTGAAGCAAACAATCTTGGCCAAATTCTTGACTTGTTCTTGGCCCTTCTTCTTCTTGTATATTTTGGACTTCTTCTTGTTGTTAGAGATAAATCCAAGTCCACTCTTGTCATTGGGGGATTGTTGCACACTCAAGATCTTGTTGAGTGTGGACTTCCCTTCATGACGTTTTTCCAAGTCTTTCTTCAATGAAGTAACTTGGGCCTTGAGCTCTTTGATTTCCTCTACATGGTTAGTGACAACACAAGTACTAGTGGAAGTAGAGGCTACATTGTTAGAGCAACAAGGCAAGGAGGGTAATTCATCACTAGATGTAGAAATAGTATGAGTGGATGAATTACTAGTACTAGCACATGGCAATATTGCATTTTGGGAAATAGTGCTAGTGCCCACATGAGGCGCACAAGATGTTACCTTTGTAGATATAGCCTCATGAGCTAACTTTAGGCGAGCATGGGACACTAGAAGATCCTCATTAGAGCTAGATAGCTTTTCATGAATTTCTTCCAATTTCCCATACTTGCTAGTTAGCAATTCAAGTTGAGCCCTTAGCTCAACATTCTCCTTCAAAATAGATGCTTCACGAGAAGTAGAGTTAGTAGCACAAGCATCATTATCATGAGCAATAGGAGAAGACAACTTGGCAAGAGCGAGGTCACGTTCTTTAGTGAGTTTAGAAATAATTTCATTACATGACTCCTCAATGGATTCAAGCTTCTCCTCAAGAGAAACCCGAAGCTCTTGCTCTTCCTCTAGAGCATATTTTAAATCATGGATATCATTGGCATACTCACGCTCAAGAGAAAACATTTTATCAATTTGTTCTTCCTTCATTTCAATGAGTTTCGTGCTCTCAATAGCACAACTCATGATTTCAAAGAAGTTGGGCAAAACATTTTTATGGTTATGCAAAGCATCAAAGACCACCTTACCCTTCTTGTTTAAATACTCAATATAGTCTTCTTCATTTTCCTCATCCTCACCATTGTCCTCAACATCATTATGATTTGAAGATCTAGCCATAAGGCATATGTTGGAACCGTGAGAAGAAGAAGATGAAGAAATGCTTGAAGCTCCATTCAAGACCTTGTCTTGGACCAAAGACTCTTCGGTTTCCTCTATATGGTTAGCATCACAAATACTAGAGGAAATAGAAGCATTTGAATCATGGCAAAAAGACAAAGCAAGCATATCATCATGAGATTTATTCAAGAAATTTACACATGATATGCAAGGACTATCAACACAAGCATGTAAAACATTTATGGGGCTACAAGTGTTTAAGTCCAAAGATGAAGCATTGCAATGAGATAGAGATGAAGGATCATCAAAAGTAAGCATACTATCACCATTGCAAGTTTCATCACCACTCACCATATCATTACCTTGTGTCTTGCCACACTTTGGTGAAGTGGATGAAAGTTCATTGCGGCCGGAAGTGGAAGGAATACAATCATCCCCAATAATCTTGGACACACCATATTTTTCTTGAAGCTTTGTCCATATCTCATGAGCGCTCCGAAAAGGCGTGATGGAGAAGGTAACTACATCGCTCAAAGCATTAACAATCACATGAGTAGCTTGAGCATTGAGATACAAGTTTTTCTCATCCTCTAAAGATAGATTTTGAGTATCCTTTGGAGGAGAAAAACCCGCATCTACAATTCGCTCCATAGATGGGTCCATGACCCGAAAATAATTAAGCATGTGAATTTTCCAAGTATCATAATTTGTGCCATTGAATATAAAAGTGTCATTGTGCACTAATCCCCTAGCCGACATCTTTGCTCTCAAGGCGGTGAAGCCTAAAATGAGAGACCAGGCTCTGATACCAATTGAAAGGACACAGATGTCGCCTAGAGGGGGGGTGAATAGGCGATATCAAATTTTACGAATGGCTTGAACAAAAGCGGAATTAAACTAGCGTTTATTTTGTCAAGCACATAAAACCTAAATAAACTAGGCTCACCTATGTGCACCAACAACTTATGCTAAGCAATACAAGTACCAAGGTGATAGCAAGATATATGACTTCAAGCACGAAGGCTATCACAATGTAAAGTGCATAAGTAAAGAGCTTAGGTATAGAAATAACCGAGGCACGCGGAGACGATGATGTATTCCCGAGTTCCTCCCTTGAAAGAGAGTACGTCTCGTTGGAGGGGTGTGGTATCGCCACAAAGGCCTAACCAACGCCACAAAGGCCTCACCCTATTCTCCGGTGTGAGCTTGCGCCACAAAGGCCTAGCTCACTCTTCCACTAAGGGGTTCCTCAAGGCGGAACCGGGCCTTTACACAAAGCTTGGGGCACGCATCCACAACTTAATTGGAGGCTCCCAAGAATAGCCACCAAGGCACCACAAAGCCACAAAGCCGTCTAGGGTTCCAAGAACCCAAGAGTAATAAGCTCACAAACTTTCACTTACTCGAATCTCCGGGGAGAACTCAAACCGATGCAACTTATGCAATGGCAAGAGCACACAAGGTGCTCAAATCCTTCTCACTCAAATCCTACCAAAGCAACTAATGCTATGGAGAGATATGAGAGGAAGAACAAAGGAAATCCACAAAGAACTCCAAGATCTAGATTGACTATGTTCCCCTCACTTAGAGGAGAGATGGATTGGTAGAAATATAGATCTAGATCTCCTCTTCCTTTTCCCTCAAAAATATCCAAGAATCATGGGAGGAATGGAGGAGGAAGGGCAAGCTTGCAAAGTCAACAATGGAGGAGAGAGAGGCCCAAAACGTGTGCAGCCCAAGGAGGAAGAAGGGGTATTTATACCCCTCCACGAAAATCTGACCGTTACAGCCACTAACACCGGCTAAAGCCGGACTTAACATCGGCTATAGCCGGCCCTGGCCAGCAATAGCCGGACAAAAAGCCAGGTTGCAACAGAGACGAAATCTGGGCAGACCGGCTAAAGCCGGTCTGACCGGCTATTTCCGGCCCCGGGCCGGCTATTTCCGCCCCCACTGAAACAGCAGAAATACCAAAACGAAAACGGCAATAACTTGAGCATCCGGACTCCATTTTCGATGATCTTGGGCTCGTTGGAATCACAACAACAAGCTCTACAACTTTATGCAGAGAAACATCATAGTCCAACCAAGGAGGATAAAACCAAATGATGAAAGGTTTGACCTCACTTTGAAGGCAAACCGGTAAAACCTCCAAACACCAAAAACGCAATAAGAGTTTCATGTGAAATCCGTTTTTGATGAGCTAGAGCTTGTCATGGAAATAACCACAAGCTCTAGAACCTCACATGGATAAAATCCAAATAAGAACCAAGAAAGATGATGCCAAGTACACAAAGGTTTGAGCTCTCTCCGAACGATACAATTAAGTTACTCACTCGAGAGCCCCTCTTGATAGTACGGCTACCGATCCTATAACCCGGTCTCACAACTAACACCATGAGACCGGTAAGAAAGAAACCCTAACACTATCATACCTTTGCCTTGAGCATTCCACTTGAGGTGGTTAATGACGATCTTGATCTTCTCAAGTTGGACCACCTTTCTTGATTGAGCTTGCTTGGTGAAGTCTTGCGGATTGCTCCCCCATACTCTACTATGGAAGAGACTCTCTTTAAGCATATCTTCACATATCCATGATCACAATATAGATGGCAAGCTTCAAGCATATGTTCTCTTCTAGTTGCTCATCTTGAACTTGCGCTTTGACTTGATCAATCCTCGAATCAATTCTTCTTTCTCCATAATGATGG
This sequence comes from Dactylis glomerata, assembly GCA_007115705.1. Lineage (NCBI taxonomy): Eukaryota > Viridiplantae > Streptophyta > Magnoliopsida > Poales > Poaceae > Dactylis > Dactylis glomerata. The sequence goes on from QXEO01000431.1 coordinate 3,362,027, forward strand.
TGTCTTGAGGATACACATGAGAGCTCACTCAATCTTATTCTTCAAGACACACTTGACATAAGCTCAACTCCCTTAAGACCAATCTTTGGATCACTCCTTGAATAACACCTTGGTCAACACATAATCTTCTTCTTACAACCTTGACTCCAACAAATGGTTCAAGCATTGTCTATGGACAAGTCCTACACATATAACTCAATGCAACCATTAGTCCATAGGGATTGTCATTAATTACCAAAACCACACATGGGGCTCGATATGATCTTTCACTGTGGACCCCGGTCCTATTTCCATCATATTGCTATCACCTATTTACTTTACTCGCACTGTTTACTTTACTCGCATACTTCTACTGTTTTCCACTCGATACGCTCATAACCTTTGTTTCAAGCAAACCGGTGAGATTGACAACCTCATCGTAAGTTGGGAACAAAGTACTTGGTTGTGTGTGTGCAGGTTCCGCGTTGCAGCTAGCAAGCAAAGCTTGGATGAGGCGCCATATATGAATTGTCCGAAGCTGTCGCAAACTAGCAAGCATCACCTTCAGTCGTTATTGTCCCTTCTCTCCAAGAACGATAAACCTTGGTTTCTTAACTGAGGGAAAACGAGCTGCTATACTCATCACACCTTCCTCTTGGGGTTCCCAACGGGCTGGTTGTTCACCACGCACAAGGACCATCAACTGCATATTCCACGTCAACTTGGCATTAGCAACCTCTTTTCTGGCGCCGTTGCCGGGGAGATTGGAAGACTTCTGCGAGGGGAGTTTTCGCACGCACATCCTTTACTTTGTTATTGTTTTGCTTTACTTTATTTATTTTACCTGCATCGTTTTAAATCAAAAACCCAAAAAAATTAGTTCCTACTATAGTTGTTATTTTTGTTGGTCTGTTATTGTCTTGCTCTATCATGCTTTCTATCAATGGATGGTTTCTTTGAAACTAAATCTTTTTGGCAAGGTGGGTTCACGGAAGAGCAGCAAAATTATTATGAGGAACACCGCTTGTCACAAAAAGGAAACACTTATGGGAACAAATCAATAGATTGTATATCATTGCTAGAAATGTATGCTCTACTTATAATGTTACTTATTGCTTTGATAAATCTTGTTGCTGTAGGAGGTATAAACACCTCCCTTTTCAATGTGAGTATAATGATGATGTTACCATATCCTCTTATATTAATGGAAATTATGACTTTTATGATGTGGAACAAATTGAAGAATTTATTGCTTGGAAGGGTGCATTCGAACTTGCTTATTTGCTTAAAAATACTGATGATGCACTTTATAAATATGAGGTTTATGATATACTTACATTTTGCTTTGATAATTACAAGGAAGAAAATGGCTATATTCCTAAATATCTTAATAGATGCTGTCCAACGGAAGAGACTAATGCCATGAAGGAGCCTATGGAAGAAGAAATTGCTGAAACTGGAAGCTCATTGGATGAAAAAGAGGAGGAGATTGATGATCAAGAGGAGGAAGAATGGATCTACCCATGTCTACCTACCAATAAGAGTAACTCTTTAACTAATACCTTATTTGATAGCCCTCCATGCTTAACAAAGGAGGCTGAGTGTGATATTTATATTGTTGAGTTTGTTCATGATGCTACTGAAAATTATTATGAGTGAGGAAAATATGGTTGTTGGAATTCTCATGTTACTAAAACACCTCTCTTTATATTGAAAGTTCCAAAGTTGCTCTTGTTTTATCTACCCATACTTGTTACTATGTGCTTCTTTGATTTATTTTCTTACAAGATTCCTATGCATAGGAAGTGGGTTAGACTTAAATGTGTTTTATATTTGCTCCTTGATGCTCTCTTTTGCTTCAATTCATAATTCTTATGTGAGCATCTTCTCAAATTGCTGAGCCTAGCTCAAAGGCGTTAAAGAAAAGCACTCTTGGGAGATAACCCAATGTTTTACTTTCAGTACTTTTTCTTTTATTTGAGTCTTGGAAGTCATTACTACTTCAATGACCGCTCCTTATCTTGTTTATTTCGTTTTTGTGCCAAGAGAAGCCTCTAATTCGAGTGAGGTAAAGATTTGGGGATGTTGCTGTCCTGAAACTGTTTTCGGTGCTGCCCGTAAAAATTCGTATAAATTCTCTGTATATCTTTTGGACCTGAGATTTCTTGTGCATATGACCCAGGTTATATCCAAACTTTCGTTAGTTGAACACTTTTTGATTTGAGCAACAGAAAACCCCTCAAAAATTCATCCTTTGTCAGCTGTTCTGTTTTGACAGATTTCTGCCAATATTTGTGTTTGTCGCTTTATCGCTTTCTTTTGAGTTCTTTTGATCACGGAACTTTTGGGGAAGTTGCTACAGTAGTATTTGCTATATATGTGGTAGTTTTGGGTTCAAACCTGAAGCAAAAAGAGGTTGATTATATGTTATGCTACGCTAATGTTGCTAATAGATTTGTGTTTAGTTTTGTATGAAGGAAGTTTTCAAGTGTGGGGATTGGAGAATGATGAGATGAGTTGAAGAATGGACAAAAGCTCAAGCTTGGGGATGCCCATGCACCACCCCAATAAATATCCAAGAAGTACAAGCGTCAAAGCTTGGGGATGCCCCCGAGGCACCCCTTCTTCATCGGCAAAAATCAGGTCACCTTTCAAGACACTATATTTTTATTGCTTCATGCACTATGTGTTTTTCTTGGAGCGTCAGTTGTTTTAGTTTTCTTAGTTAGTTTAGTTTTGTTTGCTGAAATAAATGGTTGGAACCCAACAAATTTCCTTTGGAGGAGATGTACTCGTTTTCATTTGCAAAGAACACTCCGTTTTCATTCTTACAATTTCATCGAGTGTTCTTCTTTTTCTGCTACTGCTTTTGGTTTTCATTTTCGCCTTGATTTGCGTTCAGACCTTGTCATATCTTTTCATCAAGGTGTATTTTTGCCTCTGATCTTTATTGGTTTTCATCAAAAGAGGTGTTTATAAAAATTTCAAATGGTGTTGGAAAAGAGAAAAAGCTTTATGCAAAATAGTGGTACAAGAAGGAGCTTGTGTAGACTGCGGCTTAGGCTTTTTCATGTCATGCTTGATGTCTTTTTGATAGTATGCTTAGTGGTTTTTCTGTAGCATGACTTGTCTCAAATAACTGAGATTGCTTAATGAGCCTTTGAAAAAATCATGCGTTGTTTTTATTGTATGGAAGCATTATTTTGGTTTTCTCCTTGATGCTTTATTTGGGTTGACTTGGCGCATGCTCACACATGTTAGACTCTTACAAAGTCGCCAATAGCCTCTATGATCATTTAGTTTTTGACTTTTGATGCCATCTTATGCTTCTTTTAATGTCGCTTTGTCGCTTTGCATGATTATGGCCATTATTGCTCTCTTAGTTGGTCGCTCCCAGTCTTTTGCTAGCCCTCGCCTTGTACTGAGTATGAGCTCTACTCGTGCATCCAACTCCTAAAAGCCAAAGTTCTCCAAAGTGTCCACCATACATACCTACTAGCAATTTGCTATTCCAAGTAAATTTGACTTGCTTTTATCTTCTCTTCAAATTAAACTCTTACCAGTGTTATGCGAAATTCGGTCAGTAAAGCTCTCATGAACCGGAAGGCACACTTTACTTTTTCCTGTTCTTAAAAATTTGACATTGTGGTCTCTCATGTTGAGTTGTTATGCTTGCATGTTGTAAGTTGGAGACTAGCCCAGCCATGCAGTCATGGGCAAGCTTTCAACATTGCACTTCTTATTTGAGTTGGAGACTAGCCCAGCCACCGCCGGCGCCCTCTGACGCCACTGCACACCGCCGCCACCACCGCCGCCAGCGCGACGCCCCTGCAGGTACGCCCCCTCCAACGCCCCCTGCAGAAAAAAAGTTTGAAGAAATGTTAGAAAAAAAGTTAGATGATTAGTTAGAAAAAATGTTAGATGAATTAGTTAGAAAAAATGATAGAAAAAATGGTTAGATGAATTAGTTAGAAAAATAGTTAGAAAAATATGTGTACTCAAAGGGGGCGTTGGCCGGGCGCCGACGCGGTGAGGGGGTCTTCCCCCCACCGCGTCGGCGCTCGGCCAACGCCCCCTTTTTTTTTGTTATTGATCAAATATGTGTACTAAAAGGGGGCGTTGGCTGGGCGCCGACGCGGTGAGGGGGTCTTCCCCCCACCGCGTCGGCGCTCGGCAAACGCCCCCTTTTTTTTGGTTATTGATCAAATATGTGTACTAAAAGGGGGCGTTGGCCGGGCGCCGACGCGGTGAGGGGGTCTTCCCCCCACCGCGTCGGCGCTCAGCCAACGCCCCCTTTTTTTTGGTTATTGATCAAATATGTGTACTAAAAGGGGGCGTTGGCCGGGCGCCGACGCGGTGAGGGGGTCTTCCCCCCCACCGCGTCGACGCTCGGCCAACGCCCCCCTTTTTTTGGTTATTGATCAAATATGTGTACTAAAAGGGGGCGTTGGCCGGGCGCCGACGCGGTGAGGGGTCTTCCCCCCACCGCGTCGGCGCTCGGCCAACGCCCCTTTTTTTTGGTTATTGATCAAATATGTGTCACTAACTTGTTTTACCTGTCTTTAGAAGAGACATGGACGGTCAAAATGACCCACGCCACCCTAAAGAATTCTTATTTGGCATGATACATGAGAATGTATATGTGCATCAAGAAGGTGCCGATCGAGAAGACCCCGGAGTAGCCGGCCGAGAAGGAGTCGGCCAAGAAGGTGCCGGAGAAGCTGAACTTGAAGAAGATGTTTCGTCGTTTCTTAACCCTTCCGGTGACGGAATGGAGATAGAAACGTTTGACGATGAAGGGCAAACAAACACCGATGCCGAACGACAATTGCAAACAAACGCCAATGGCGAGGTATATAGATTTAGCTTTTGGTGATACGAAGGGAATATGCATATATGTATTAACGACTCTTTCTTTTTTCAGCCCTTCGGATCGAGCAAATCGTATTCTAAACGAGGTCCGAGCCAAAAGTTGAGTGCGAATCAGAAGCTGACCATCGATGTAGTATCTCCAGATGGCAAACCGTTGGAGCCAAAACAGCACACAACAAAATTTATAAATCAATGCGGAGTGATTGTTAGGGACATGATCCCGATCACGGTTCAAGAATGGCACGAGCCAAAGAAGGCACGTCTTGGAGCTACTTTTGTGAACAAAAGATCCAAGAAAGACCTTTGGAGGAAGCTCATGGAAAATTTCATTCTACCTCCGGAGTACTCCAAGAAGGATGATGATGGTAATGAAATACCGGGTGGACGTGAAAGGAGAAGTAGAGTTAAATAGTACGCTCTCAAGAAGATGGCTGAATCATTCTGGGGCTTCAAGAAAATGTTATACGCGAAGTATATCGCGAAAAAGAAAACTCCAGTGTTCGAAGGAGCATACGAGAAGTTGAGACAACAGTGGCCTGAATTTGTGGCATTCAAGGCATCTGAGAGAGCCAAGGAAATGTCGGAAAAAATAAGAAAAATGCTGATAAGAAGGAACATCACCATATTTTGGGGCCAGGCGGCTACGTGAGAGCAGTGCCTAAGTGGGAAGCTATGGAGAATGAATTGAGGAATAGAGGAATCACTCCAGGTACAGAGGGATGGCCCGAAAGGGCCAAGCACTGGTGGTACAGACATGGAGGATCGTTAGACCCGGCAACAGGGGAGTGTGTTCATCGGAAACAGACCTTTACACCCACAGTAAAACTTGTTAAGGCAATGGAGGATGCTCAAGCGGGATTGATCCGTGTCGACCGAGAGAACGACGAGCTAACACATGCCCTCGGGAATCCAGAACACACAGGACGAACAAGAGGCAAAGGCGTCGGTGTTCCATGGAAGGAAGGGTTTTCTCAGCACGAAGATCCGTACGCTTACAAAAGCCGTAAGAGAAAGAAGGATCGGGAAGCAGATCGGATCGGCAAGGTTGAACGTGAATTAGCCGACATGAAGAGTATGATACATCAACTTAGCCAGGGAGGCGGATCTCGGCTGCAGGAAGATCCAGCATTGGATCTTAATAGTCAGCGGAGAAGCAGCGTGGCTTCCACAGAGGTCTCAGCTGATGAGCATGAAGCACCGGGGTCTCGCTACCCCGTGGATGATGTTATGGAGATGACAAGTTGTGAGCTACATCAGCCAATGAAGAGCATGACCTTCAAGGTGGCGAGCGGCGATGCTTTACCTTGTCTACCTGAAGCACTCCACCATGGGAACCCGATACCGGCTGGCTATGCTCGTGTCTCGATGCTTGACATAGTCAGCTCGTTCGAGGACCTAGAGCTTGATTTTGCTACACCTGAAGGGGATCGGAGACTTGGAGATGTCAAGCGCCAAATCGTTTTATGGCAAAAGAAATACATCAAGTTTCCAGGCTCAGCGCCAAGGCCACCGACTCCGAGGAATCCAAGTCCACCCTCCCCCGGTGAACGTCGTCCACCTACGCCGCCCCCGAGTCCACCTCGGGCACCGCGTCAGCCGACGCCACCCCCGAGTCCACCTCCAGCGCCTTGTCAGCCGACGCCACCCCCGAGTCCACCTCGGGCGACGCGTCAGCCGACGCCGCCCCCTAGTGCACCTCCCGCGGGTCAGCCAACGCCGTCCCCCAGTGCACCTCCCGCGCGTCAGCCAACGCCGTCCCCCAGTGCACCTCTAGCGCGTCAGGCGAAGCCGCCCCCCAATACTACTCAGACGGGGAAAAAGCGGAGCAGGTCCGCTACGGTTAGTACTACTAATAAGGTAGCACATAAGACCATGAAGATACCAGAGCCATCGCTAAAGCCTCTTCCCAAGAGAGCTTATGACCGGACTCCCGAGGAAAACGAGGCGATAGTGCACGCCGAAGTGAAGGCATTTTTTGCACTGAAAGTGCCTGAACCCAAGCCGACATACACGGAGAAACAAAAGGACTGGGCTTATGGTATGCTTACTGCAGAGCCCCAATATAAGATGAATCAGCCATCAGACTATAAACGCGAAATTGAAAGGCAAAGTGACTTGGCCAAGGCAAAAAGAAGCGGGAAACAAATTCCCCAGCTTGGAGAATAGAAGAATCAATCGGTCCCCCCGCTCATAGTCGCCCCCCCCCCCCCCCCGATATTGATACGTCCTTCAGAGCCGATTTGGAAGAGGACCGATTGCTATTGGACCCCAGAGTAGTAGCAGCTGCACAACTATTGGGTTTAACTGTAAGGGATGCAAAAGAGAACGCGGCAATCTTGAATGTGCCTCTTCTAGTTATGTTAGGCCTTGAAGAAGCGCCAGTGGGAGAGGTAGTAGAGCAATATGTACTGGGGGGATGATGAGGATCTATCCATGGAATATGATGATTCTACTTGTTTGAGCTGGAAGGAAATATTGAGCCTAACTAATAATAATGATAAGGTGAATTCTTTCCTAATTGAAGAGAATGTTTTGATATCTCCGAATTATATACTACCTAAGGCAAAGTACTATGTTGTATTTAGGTATGTCATCTGTCAAGATATCGCCAGCGGGAGGAGAGGGAGGACGGCGATCAAGAGACAAGTGGAGATCAAGCCTGCATGAGCACGAGCATGTGATTGCGCACTAGGACTGCTCACGACACGATGTCTACACGTCTAAGGCGCGCCACACACATGGCATGCGTGCCAGAAATAGGCCGAATCCATATATGGGTCGGTATGTACTCGTTTGAGTCGAACCGAGACAGTTTGAGGCCCAAACCAGGTTGGTTTTGGGCCAGGTCCATGATGAGGACACCCCAGCCTCCCTTAAGTAGCCAGGGGCGCCCCCTCAAGTCCCTTAGACCACGTTTAAACAAAACCCTAGTTTCTAGACAGAACCAAGTGTTCCTCTGAAATTATTCGCACCAATTCGTATCGATCTGGTGTTTGTTCTTCTGAAAGTCTGAGTGTAATCTGCTGTTCCATTGGGAATTAGTAAATTGCATCACCGCTTCGTGGTCGGCGGCTACGTGCGCAAGCGTGTGACATTGCGAATATCCAAAGGGTTGAGAGCTGTTGCGCTGGCAGCAGGGATTAGCCGGAGAGTTTACAGCGACACTCGAGTTATCTTCATCACCATCATCGCCATCTACATCGCGCTCGCTAAGAAGATCGGGACACCCCTTGTCATCTTGGTATCAGAGCCAGGTTATTTTTAGTCATACGATCTTTGAATACTGTTTGGCCCGATCTTTCACGATGCACCTCCTGATCCAATGGATCTGATAATTCTCCCAATCACGTGAGCAATACACGCAACCTGAAGATGGGGACCGTCAATTCTACGAGCAATTCATCGATGTGGACAAACCTCACGCCGAATAGATGAATCCAACGAGCAACTCGATGATGAACAGCGAGCCTCACGCAGCAGCACGACAATACTTGAATAACAAGCACCTTCACGCAACACAATATACTGGATAATCAGACGAACGTCAGAGACGCCGTCTCAATACGCCAACCCCGGAGGGATGGAACACACACGTGGGAACTAAAGTTCTACATAATTTTCTGCCTCCCTAAACCCTAGCCGCCCAGCCTCCTTATATAGATGGCCAGAAAACTATTGGGCTTGGACAGGCCCAAACCCAAAATATAAAATAAAACCCTAATTGGCCCACAACATGACTAGCCTAAGAAATAACATGAACAGAAATTAATGACATAACCTTAGACTTAATTATCATATATCGTAGGTCGTCCTGGTGTGCCAATCCTCATCATTCTCCCCTTCTTAGAAAGGCGTTGTCCTCAACGCCAGAGGGTCTTGTCTTGCACGTGGCGTCAAATCAGCAATATCGTCACTCTCCGTCTTCAAGCCTTGCCAGCCTGCCACACCACATCCTCCCTCTCGGCTAGCTTGACTTGCCCTTGGCGCCACTTTCATTGTCGGCGCCACCAACCTGGTTGAGACACAAACAATCATTGGAATGCAGTCTCGAAGCACATGAGCAAATCACCCAAAATGGATAGGACATACTCCTGCATACTGAGGGTCCAAATGAGCTGAATATACCCGCAGACGCAAACTGAGTTTTGGTAGCAAATAAAGCACATCACCCAAAACAAACAGGACAATTTCCTGTACACCAAGGATCCAAATATACAGAATCGGCCACCTCTTTGGAACGGCTAACAGTGTCTCTATTTTTTTTCAGAAATTTCTAAGAATAGCCACGTAAAAGCAGTCAATATATTCTGCACCAAAACTGAACCGGAATGCAGCACCAATACAATCTGATCTGTCCTTTTATTATTCCAGTATTTTTTTTCTTTACCGCCACCACCAAACCAACTGAGCCGACCAGAACACTGCATGTTGCCAAGTTACTTTTACCAGCGTCCACCAAGTTATGAAAACAGATCGACACAACCAATCGAGATCCGAACTGATAATTGCCAAAATTACGCAATAATCAAATACGATATGAACAACGCCTACCTTTTCTCTTCCTTTGCTGTTAACAAGTCACGTAGCAAAATCAGACCTGAATACACGTATCCTGTCCAATCTGCCATATTTGTTTCCTTTCTTGCGCATGAAACGGAACAGATCCAAGATTTCCAATCTAAATTCCACGCGAGAATCAATCTGGAAGAAGTCTTGATGCTGGAGTCTTTCCAAAGAATCTTTGCCCTCAATGAAAACTCCTGGAATTTCGTGCCCCTTAAAAACAAGACCGATCTGCACCTAATTCTTTCCTTTAATAGCCTGCAACTACCACGTACCAAACAGTCTGATATTTCCCCAAGTCACGACGCGGGGAATCGATCTGGATGTGCGTACCAACCAATCTCGCTGGTGTACTTCCGAAAATCAGATCGATCAAAGAACTGAGCCGCCAACAGAACGACCACCACTACTCGCCGCCCTGCGGATAAAACAGATCAGCTCGATGAACGCAACTGCACCGTGATCAATCTGGCGCTCTGATACCAAGATGATACGGATTGTTTGGCCCGACGAACCCGACGAACTGCTGCACAACCAACTCGACGACCACGCTGATCTGAAAAAAAACAAATCGGATCTGCAGCTCAATGCGCCACCAACAATTGCACCGTGATCAACCTGGCGCTCTGATACCAAGAAGATCCTTTATGTGTAGATACGAGTGTGCACAAGAGTGAGAATGTCATTGTTCCAGAAAAACTGAGCGAGGGAGTTGCTAGGACATGTGAGGATATTTTAACTAATGTAACCATGTCTACTCATAGTGTTGTTTCTTGTGAAATGCAGGTTGCTTTTGAAGAAAGGGAGCCGCCTATTTTACAACCTATATCACCGGTTTGTGTATTATCACTTGAGGAGGACGTTCCGGTGCCTACTACATCCGAGGAGCCTATCATTGCAATAGGCAGTGTTTTGGAACTACAACCAGCCATGGAAAATCTTTGTGAGTCTACTCCTTTGCTGGTTCCTTCTTGTGATTTATCTTGCACTACTGTCTCAGCACCTTGTGATACTTTGCTAAATTCGAATTTTGATCATGTGGTACTGATGACACATAAAGAAGTACTTGCTCGAATACCATCTGTTCATATTGTGTATTCCATCATGATAAATAAACTTATTAATTTGAGTTGTGCTATGAATACGATTTCTAAAATTTCATATTTGAATTCTAGCACATATGCCTATTGCTTCACTTTTAATTTAGTCGGTGAATATAGCATGAGTGATGATTTTATGGTGGACCACATATGCATTACATGTGATAGAATCGCTGAACTGAAACTTGCTATTTTCAGCAATATATGCATTGTGTCCAAGTGTTTTTGCTCTGGGAAAACAGTAAATTTTCGAGATAGTATAATGTATTCTGGTCTACTTGATGCGTTTCAGGTCACCAAACATGATATGTTGGGTTGCTCTATTTTTGCCAGTTTACACTCGGATTTGCTATATTTATTGTGTTTGTCCCACACTTCGTTGCCTAAGTGTGGTACTGATCCGTACTTCACTTATATTTGCAAATTGCGTTGCATATTACCTATAGGACATGCTGATCATGCACATATAAATGAATACTTCTATGTCCGTTCATCACTTGTTCATCATAATCAGAGTAGTGCAGTTGGAGCCTCGTATACACCTATTTTGTTCTCATATTTGTTGGAATGGTTTGACCTTGCTCATAATAAATTTGATCATAGAGCTTCTGTGAGGACACTTGCTTTAGTCTTGCACTATACGACTATATACATAGATCGTCCTCGCTGTGCTCATGCTTATATGAATTTCACTTATATTTGCAATTTCAGTTGCATCTTGTCTACTGGGAATACTCATCATGTTCACAAAACCGATACAACATGTTATATATACATATATTGTGCGTACACGTTGCTCTTTTTGTTTTTTCCACTTTCAGCTTACCCAAAGCCGAGGATGGCTTTTCTTGAAGAAAGGGAGGATGATGAGGATCTATCCATGGAATATGATGATTCTACTTGTTTGAGCTGGAAGGAAATATTGAGCCTAACTAATAATAATGATAAGGTGAATTCTTTCCTAATTGAAGAGAATGTTTTGATATCTCCGAATTATATACTACCTAAGGCAAAGTACTGTGTTGTATTTAGGTATGTCATCTGTCAAGATATCGCCAGCGGGAGGAGAGGGAGGACGGCGATGAAGAGACAAGTGAAGATCAAGCCTGCATGAGCACGAGCATGTGATGGCGCACTAGGACTGCTCACGACACGATGTCTACACGTCTAAGGCGCGCCACACACATGGCCTGCGTGCCAGAAATATGCCAAACCCATATATGGGTCGGTATGTACTCGTTTGAGTCGAACCGAGTCAGTTTGGGGCCCAAATCAGGTTGGTTTTGGGCCAGGTCCATGATGAGGACGCCCCAGCCTCCCTTAAGTAGCCAGGGGCGCCCCCTCAAGTCCCTTAGACCACGTTTAAACAAAACCCTAGTTTCTAGACAGAACCAAGTGTTCCTCTGAAATTATTCGCACCAATTCGTATCGATCTGGTGTTTGTTCTTCTGAAAGTCTGAGTGTAATCTGCTGTTCCATTGGGAATTAGTAAATTGCATCACCGCTTCGTGGTCGGTGGCTACGTGCGCAAGCGTGTGACGTTGCGAATATCCAAAGGGTTGAGAGCTGTTGCGCTGGCAGCAGGGATTAGCCGGAGAGTTTACAGCGACACTCGAGTTATCTTCATCACCATCATCGCCATCTACATCGCGCTCGCTGAGAAGATCGGGACACCCCTTATCAGGGGGCCTCTGATCAAGCCTGAGGAGGAACGCGGTCTATCAACACATATGCAAAATCTGCTCGGCTGGTACAAGGTGCATATACAAAAAAAGGACTTCAAACGTTTTATCCTCTTGGACGTTAGAGAGGAGCATTACTTCAAAAGATACCTGTTACATATTTCATTGGACGAATTGTTTCACATATTCAATCAGCGCGATCTCGACAAGTCTACCATCAGTTGCTATTGTCTGTAAGTGATTTATATTCAAGTATCTAGCTAAGCTCGTTCATTGCCTATATATCTTAATTAACTATATGATTTTTGTATGCTATTATGCAGATTTAAGATGTTTGAATGCAAAAAAAAGGAATCCATGACGTTGGGTTCATTGACCCATATATCATTAATGAAAGGATGTTAAAAGATCACCCCAGAGACGTGGAGAAGGACCTCTTTAGATTTTTTTTCAAGCAAAGTCTTAAAAGAGAACTTCTATTTCCTTACAACTTCAAGTGAGTGTTTCTATCTTCTAGACATTCTTTTTTGCTTACTCGATGTTAAGTGTAATTGATGAGCTATGCATGCGTGTCTGCAGTTACCACTGGATTCTGCTAAAAATTCAATTGAACACATCAACTGTTCATATCTTGGACTCATTGGATAAGCCCGACGTCCTGTTTAGCGACATGAAAGAAATGCTGCAGAAGTAATTTCAATCATTACCCGACTATATCAGCTCCTTTCATTAATTTCCTGATATCAAGTATTTAATAACTCATTTGCTCATTTTCTTTGCCCTATAGCGTTTGGACACGTTTCAGAAGGTCGGTAATAGGTGAATTCAAAGAACAGCTAACTTTTAAAAAGGTAAAGGGTTTGCTGTAACCACCGGGGACCAATCTCTGTGGATTCTACGTCTGCGAGTTCATCCGGTGGTACACCAGTGAGCGGAGAGCACGTTCCACGGACTTTGATGTACGTAAATAATATTCACAGTTTTCTTTATTATAATCAATTGTGTTGAGTTTCATCCAACTTATATATATCCATATCGATCTTCTTAAAGTTGTATGTGATGCGGGAGAAGCTCGTACCAACCCAGCGCCTAAAAGCAATTCAAGAGGAGCTGACAGGATTCATCATGAGGGAGGTCCTCTGTGAGAAAGGAGAACACTATATGGAGGACGAAGAACGCTATCTGTAATTTAGTGATCTCCATGTAACTTAGTTTGTTTTGAAACTTGTTTAAAAAATAGTTGTACATACACTTGTTTGAAATTGTAGTATATACAGTCGCAAGACATCGTATAATATTATATATGCATGCACCAACGTGTAATGTGTATGTACTAGTCGTAGAATATAGGTACGGAAACTCGTTTGAAATTAAAATGAACCATAATTAAGCATAAACCCTGAACCTATAATCTGAAACAGCAATAAAAATAAAAATAAAAATAAAAACAGAACACTTTAGTCCCGGTTCTCATTATGAACCGGGACTAAAGGTCCCCGAGACGATGCTCCCAGCCGTGCCCACGTGGACGGCCATTAGTCCCGATTCGTTTGCAACCGGGACTAAAGGGTGAGGGCCTTTAATCGCGTTTTGCTAGTCCTGGTTTGGAAATCAGGACTAAAGGCCGTTACAGACCGGGATTAATGGCCTTTTTTCCACCAGTGTTAGTTGGTCGGACAGAAATACCTGAAAACCACCCAACAAAATAGAACCACATTTTCTGTGATTCGCTTCTACAAGCAAACAAATCACACCAATCAAGCAACCAAAAACACGTAAACAGTCTGACCCCGATAGCTTGACCGTGACTAAACACGCCACGCCGCCGGCTGCCTCTCCACGTCTTCTACCTGCACTGGTCCTTGAATTAAACATGCACAAAAGCTACCGTTGACGACGCTAGCACCCAATAGAAAGGCGATGAGCACGGGCACTCCGCCGCCGGCCGGCCTATTCGGCTCGAGCGGCATCGGCGGGTTCGGCTACGGCGTCGGCGTCTCCATCGGCATCCTCCTCATCGTCTCCACCATCGCGTTCGCGGTCTACTTCTGCGTCCGTACGTCGTCCACGCAGGTGGCCACCGCGCCGATCGCCGCCGGCGCGTTTCCAGCGCCGGCGCCGCCCCACCGCCGAGAGGACAACGACGTGGAGCTCGGCGGCATCGACGAGGCGACGCTTGAGGCGTACCCGGCGGTGATGTACCGGGAGGCGAGGAAGCAACGGCATGCCGCGGGGGAGGAGACTGCGTGCTGCGCCGTTTGCCTCGAGAGGTACGGGGACAGCGACGTGATCCGCGTCCTGCCGGACTGCGGCCACCTGTTCCACCGCGAGTGCATTGACCCGTGGCTCCGGCAGAGGCCTACGTGCCCGGTGTGCCGGACGTCGCCGCTGCCGAGCCCCATGCCGACGCCGCTCGCCGAGGTGACGCCTCTGGCGTTGGCAAGGCCGTCGTGACTCGTGAGGCGAGCGCGTGCCCGTGTCCGCCGGCCGCCGGCGCACTTGACCTTCTTGGACCTGTGACTTTGCTCCGTTTCAGTTTGTATACATAGTTACTGTACATACCACCGTGTAATTAGAAGGTAATCAGTTTCAGCTTAGAAGTTAGTATAAGAAAATTGTATACGCTGATGTAAAGTGTGCAATATATTAATTAGTCAGCAAATATGTGGAGATTTATTGGTGTTTAAATTTGACCAGCTTATGCTACTCTGTATATTTGTTTG